>JALGBA010002138.1:0-598125 GCA_023970755.1 Azemiops feae
AAGAAAGAAGAAGAAGAAGAAGAAGAAGAAGAAGAAGAAGAAGAAGAAGAAGAAGAAGAAGAAGAAGAAGAAGAAGAAGAAGAAGAAGAAGAAGAAGAAGAAGAAGAAGAAGAAGAAAAGGTTGCAAAATTGGGTCTGACTTATTTAACAAATTTTGGTCTCTGTTATAGTCATAAATCAAGGATTATCTGTACAGATGTGCTTGGATTCTGGTGTTTCACAAAGCTTAATAAATCAACTTTAGAACAGCAAGCCTGTGTAACCAAGGCAAAAGAATAAAAAGGGATCTAACCCAAATAGGAAATATTCATTCTAAAATAGAGAATATATTTCCGGCTCTGTAGTGAATAATAATGATAGTAGTCATAAAATGGGGAAAATTGAATGAAAAGCCCTTTATATAAGAGAAAGTTGCACTCAAATAGTTTGGAAAGAATGATTTATTCTTGCCCCTGTTCATTTTTGGTCCCATCCAATTCTTATTTCAGTTCCCCAGGTAGTTCTTGGCCTCCAAAGAGGCTTTGGGCAACAGATCATTCCTACTAGAGATTGTAAATTATCTCATTAGCTCAGAAGAACAGGGGCAAGAAATATTGAAAAGTTGATGGTCATTAAAACAAAACAAAAATCATTGAGTCAAATGAAGAAATTTCAGTTCAACATAAACACTTGATACTTGTTTAGTTTTTTTAAAAAAAATTATCATAGATTTGTGCAATTTCTAAATCTGCGTACAATAGGAAAGTCTCATTAAAAAAAATCTAATAAACGACCTAATAAAATTGGGTCTTTGTCAAGTTTCTAATCTATGAGCCCACAAACTTTAAATGTGCTTATTCCTGCAGTTTGTTTTTGGCAGCTCGAGAAATCTTGCAACACTTGTTCCTACACAGGCGACCAGTGAAATAACCGTCTTATTTTCTCCCTTCGCAATAACAAAAATGGCTTTCCACGTTTGGCATCAAACGGCCTGTAAAAGTGGAGCAGAAAATAAAACAAACCTAATTCTATGGAGTGGCAAATTCAGGGTGCTGCTTCCTTGAAAAATATGTGCTTCCCTTCTCCTTCAAACTATCACTTAGGCTCATCAAAGTTGCCGTTTCTCCCCTGAAGTCCCATTTTTTTTAAAAGGCAAAGAGGAAACCAGACACGATGGGTTTCAGCGGGACTCCCTTTCAATTTATATCTCCTCAGAAATAATGCAGCATTCTTTTTTGAAATGCTTGCACTGCCTTTTAAAAAAACCCTTCCAGCTGTGACTCATAGAGATTACAGTCCGAGAAGGTCCTCTAAATATAAAGCAATGCAGTCCCATTTCCTTGCTATAGGATCGCTTGCTAGGAAATTTCATGCACAGTTGAACATTTATTTTGTAAAGACACAGGGGCATCTCAAGATAACATTTTTAAAAGGACTTAATATCCTAGCTCTCCTGGGATATAAGATCATAGGTAAAGTATCACAGGATTTTTTTTTTTAATACCAATGTTTTCTATGTACAAAAATTGTCCTGCTTTTGAAGTGCAATATCGTTAATGAAAAAGCATAATTTTCAGAGGGACCTTTTTGCTTATAACCAACAGAGATTATCTGAGATCAGCTTATCCTGAGAAATATTTATTGCAATAGTCATTTGATCTGCAATGCTGCATGAAAAGAAAATCATTCAAAGTGTTTCATGTAATTTACATGTTAAAAAAAATAGGACTGAAGGCTTTGAGGCCACCATGTTCTTGACGGTGCAAAGTATTCCAAGCATAATTCAACCCTTCTCCACAATGGGTAATCAAAGTTGGAGCACAAGGTTGTGCCTTTAATTTCCATTCCACGGTTCTTTTTCTGGATTATTAAAGTCAGTTCATGCTATCTTATACATTTTTTTTCTTTTCAGTCTTAATCATCTGATGTAGGTATTTGTAAAATTTTCATCCCAATAATATTGCCCTGATGCTTAAGAGAGTTTCATAATGAGCCCTAGTGGCACAATGATTAGAATGCAGTACTGCAGGCTACTTCTGCTGACTCCTGACTCCCGTCTGCCAGCAGTTTGGCAGTTCGATCCTGACCAGCTCAAGGTTGACTCAGCCTTCCATTCTTCTGAGGTCAGTAAAGCGAGGGCCCATATTGCTGGGGACAATAGGCTGACTCTGTAAACTGCTTAGAGAGGGCTGTAAAGCACTGTGAAGCGGTATATAAGTCTAAGTGCTATTGCTATAATTCCTAATCATTATAGTGCATAAGGAATCAGTTCAAAGTTTCATCTTGACTGAATTTCTGAATTGAAGTAACTGTAGGAGATAACCAGGCTAACCCCGAGGGAGGGGTCAAATGCATCACGAGTCATGAGTCCCTGTGTGCCCACAACAGTTCTAAGCCCAGCCCACCTTGAATGCCTCTCTTATCTCCTTGAATGCCTCTCTTATCTCCTGTGCATTTCCCTTGACTGTTAGTTGGCCAGATTCTTGTAATGAGCTTAAGCTTGCAATAAATCTCTATACTGCCTGAATCTCCTGATTTCCCGGGCACTTGACAGCAACTTTCCAAATCAAAGCCTTGAATCAAAGTAGATGATTTAATCACTTCCAACTATTCAGGCAGCTTTTCCACACATGTATCCAAAAATGTATTTGTCAGAATGATGCAGAAATTTGAAATCAAATAAATTTTCCAAATCAGAATATGGATTCAAACTGTATCAGTTTCAGTTCAACTATCTGGTAACAAATATATACCTATAAGGTATTTATTTTTTTGTGACAGGGTAGAGACTCTTTACTCTCACCAAAATATTAGCCACTTGTTAGTGTCTCCCAACAGGTGTGCATATCCTATAACACATAGAAAAATAGCTTTGGAAGAGAGGGGTGGAACTGAGAACTATTAAATAAGAACATATGAGATTACTAGAGAAGAGATGCTGGTTATAAAAACAGCTCCTCTTGAGGGAAAAGAGAAAAAAAAGAAAACCAGAAATTGAAAAAAAACCCCATAAAAAACAAAGCTCAGAAAATGCTCCAAGAAGAAAAATTAAATGACAAGTAATGGAAGATATAGTGCTGTTAGAGGCATGACTGTGGGTAGCTAACAGATGCAAAGAAACTATAATTGGCAATCCAGCAGAGCAAAAATTTCAGAAGATGCAGATCAAAGAGAAGATCGGTGAGGAAGAACAAATATATGGTTTTCTCCAAAGTTTTGTAATGGACAGCTCATTAAGAATGAGTATAACTGCAGGACTAAAATAAGGAAAAACCAGGAGGTTAGCAATGAGATATACTGGTGGCACAATGGTTAAAGTGCAGAATTGCAGGCAAACTCTGCCCTCAGCCTGGAGTTTGAGCCTGATGGGCTCAAGGTTGACTCAGCCATCCATCCTTCCTAGGTTGGTAAAATAAGGGCCCACTTGGGGGCAATATGCAAATAATAAAATAAGGACCCACTTGAGGGCAATATGCAAATAATGTTTACATTGTAAACTGCCCAGAGAGTATATAATAACTCATCAAGTTATTAGAGGGTCCTGGTCACACAGTGGTTAAAGTGCAGAAGGCAAACTCTGACCACAGCCTGGAGTTCAATCCTGACCAAGCTCAAGCTTGACTCAGCCTTCCATCCTTCCAAGGTCAGTAAAATGGGGACCCAGATTGTTGGGGGGCAATATGCAAATAATGCTTCTGTATTGTAAACTGCCCAGAGATTTCTATAAAGTGCTATGGGTGGTATATAAGCCTAAATGCTATTGCTATACTTACACATACTCAGAGAAAAAATCAGAGTATGTGGAAGATTGAGGGATGAGAGATAGTCAAGGAGGGAGAAATGTGAGACCCAATCTCAAGATGCTAGAAGAAAGAAGCTAGAAGAAGCAAGACAGGACAAGGTCAGGGAACATTTCCTTTGCACTCCAGAAGTAAGTGGGTTAATCTGCTACCTCAAGGCAAGAGATAGAAGAGATATTTAGAAGCAATGGAAGTCTAAGAGCCAAGTGGCAAAACTATAAAAGAGTCCAAAAAGTAACAACAGAGATAATCACGGGAGAGTGAAAACAGGAGGAGTAAACTGAAGAATTTAATGTTCAGGCAGAGAAGGAGGTTGTTAAGTACAGAGCAAGTTTCAAGACAGAAAACTGAAGTCAAAAGGAAAACACTTAAAATAAGATAGAAAGAACAAACTTTAGAAATCTAGGATACAGTTAAAAGTGACCCAGAGTAATCTCAAAATTTTGCACTCAAACTTCCTGAGCATTTTGCATTTATCTGTGCAATAAAGTATTTTTATAATAAAATATATAATATAATAAACTTTTTATAATAAAAACCTAGCTTCTGCTGGTTATTGTTATCTTTATAAAAAAAAAAAGTGATGATCTTTATTAAACAATGAGTAGATAGACAGACAGATAGATAGATATGAAAGTTAATTACTTTGCTACCTGTAATTAAATGCTCAACAGTAATCTAACAAGTTAAAACATTACACTATGTTCTGTAGGACACCATGGCAATAGAAAGAAAATATTCCCCCCTCAGATTTATAAATATAACTGT
The DNA here is from genome assembly GCA_023970755.1 of Azemiops feae. Taxonomy (NCBI): domain Eukaryota; kingdom Metazoa; phylum Chordata; class Lepidosauria; order Squamata; family Viperidae; genus Azemiops; species Azemiops feae. The sequence goes on from JALGBA010002138.1 coordinate 4,548, forward strand.
GAATTACTTGAAAAAAAGGAAAGAAATGAAAACATTAAGAAATGTATTGTAGGCTCAAAATTGCCTCCATTCTGATTAGATGAGTTATATGTTGTTGTTTTAGCATAAAAATGAATGTCAGTAAATAGAATAGTTTATTAATTGATTAGTCTTGCAACCTTATCAATAAGATAAAAAATAAAAAAATAAAATAAAATACATAGTCTGGTTCCAGGATAAAATAGATGAAAGGTAATACAGTGATAAAATACATATATGATAATACAAGGAGTCAGCAATCAGATAAGTGAATATCCCTTGCAGGGTACCCCAATTTGTATTGGGTTCTTAGTTCAACTGTCTTAATTAAGAACTTAGCAGTTCTGGTTACAATATATACATTAGAGCCCAGAAGGAAATAAGCTAATCTGTAATTGGGCTCCCAGTGGGATGTCCTGTCCAATAGGGATGAGAACTAATCTAAGCCTAAAGGGGGCATATAATTTGCAGTAGAACAAAATATGAGCAATATTTTCAATGGCTGGGGTATCACATACCCAGGTCCTCGCATACTATGGCAAATGGTGGAAGCACCTTTCTTTGGCCATGGAATCTACAACTGAAATCTTGGATAAATTTCAGGGTTTCTCTGTATGTACATGTATTTGCTTCACAATTTATAACCTCATTTATAATTCTTTTATTTCTCTTGCACTATAGATCCTCACATAGAGAGAAAGTGAGGAAGGCAGGCTGGTATGGCAAGAGCAGAACTGAACTTTATGGCAACCCTTCCTTTACAAATATCACATGACTTCATACCCTCTAGAGATGAACTCTTCTTGGCCCTATTAGTTGCATTCTGTGGATTATCATTTCATTCATAATAAATTAAGACCTTTCCATAAATACTCAAAGATCAGAGAACTTTTTTTTTCCTTTCAGAGATAAGTACAATTTATTTGCTAAGAAAAAAAACTACACTCACACACACACATGGACACATAAGAACTCTTCAGCAAAGTTTCTCTTGTAATAAAATGATAAGAAGAAAGAACGCAAAAGAAATGTAGTATTTTCATTGTCCTTCTCTGTTTCATATATCTGATTACTGGGATTTCACAAATTCTGACTGACTTCAGATCTAATCAGCCTTAACATCTCTGACATGGGTTAAGGTCATTGTTCTTTTCTTCTGATGTTTTGCTGAATTTGGAGTCTCTCTAAAATACAGTGGGACATCAGAGACAAAATGTATAGGGCAATGTGACCTAGCTATAGCTGAAAATGTAAGGGAGGGGAAATTTGCATTAACAACAGCAACCCACCATGGAAATTAATAATACAGGTTGTAAACCATAATTTCAACTGAGAAATTGTGAGTCAAACTAGACCAAGCCAAAAATGTAGGAGAATTCCTGGAAGCCTGGCACTCAGACAAATCAGCCATCAGCAGGCACATAGAGATAAACAGCATGTACATACCATTCAAAAGAGATGATCAAAAAGCCAAAATAAAGAGACCAAAACATTTCCTCATCAGCAATCAATACCAAGATGAGCAGAGATTAGCACCAAGTTTAACCAACCCTAGAAGTAAACAATACTCTAATCAAGGAACTACCAACTCAGACAAGCAGGCTAACTGTAAACAGCAGCTTAATCAAGGAAGCACCAAGAATACTCCACCAACACTGACAGGGCAAACCACTAGTGGATTAAAAAGAGAGCAAATCCCACTCTCTACTAGCATTGATAATGTTACTTAGTTTGGTAATGAAATGTCTGCAAGAAAACAACCAAGCTCAGAGAATATCAAGGAACCCACCGCTTGTAAAGAACTTGAAATCTTGTTCTTTAAGAACCCCAGGATAATCAGGGCATGATCTGGCCATGACAAGGGGGACACTAAACCCTCCCCAATTCCATATCACTCCCCAACACTGCCACTGTTCCAACAGTAAATAGGATTATTGTCCCATGTTGGGGCATAGATAACCTGCAACAGACTCATGATTGTCATGGTGTCCATGAACTTCCATAAGACTATAAGTCTGGGAAACTCCTTGCCAATCCATTGAGTCAAGCTTAGGGAAAGCAATTCCTGGTATTCAGCCAATAGATCCCCAGAACACCACTTAATGAACACTGTCTCACATCCAGCAAGCTGAGGAGCAGGGCCCTGAATGCCTTAAGAGACCCCTGGATGATAATCTCTGCTTTGGAGTCTTGACCTCTGTCATATCCAAAACCCCAGAAGGCACATTTTTTTCCTTCCAGGCAAGATACAAATTTCCTAAGGTAAAGATTAGCAACAGAAGGAAGTCAAATTTCCCACTCTACCCCCACCCTCCAGACAAGATCAAATAAATTGCTTCAAACTATTCAAGCACCAATCATAAGATTAATTAAAGGCATTTTCAAATTAAACCGGAAAGCAGGTGGAGCAGAAACAAGGGCACTCCAGGGATGAAGGCCACATAGGACAGGGAAAATAACTCTTCATTAGAGAAAGTCCAGTTGTTGGAAAAGTTGAATTGGCAAACCAGTGTCTTATGTGCATGTTTAAGAAGATAAGTGCAGACTTACAAAAAAAAATCCTAAATCTGAATTCAGTCTTGGAGACTTTCTTTTCTGGACTAATCCACACAAATAAACTACAAATGAAGAGAATTACAACTTAACACAAACAGGAAAAAAATCTACAAGGTTTTGCCATAACAATAAAAATGGTGTATGTAAATGGAAAGCTTGGATATTTAGATAATTAATATTGAGAAAATTATGACTGATAAAATGGTTTGAATATTAAGGGGAAATTAAGCTTAAATAAGAGTTATGAAAATAAGATGTATGATGAACTAATAAGATGATTTTTATAAATACAATACAAGTTGATTAGGAAAAATGTCATATATGGACATTATTTGTACAAATATGAAAAAAATGCATGTATTTAATCATTTATGCATTGAAAATATTAAGAATTATACTTAAGGTTGACGAAGGAGAATACTATCAGAAGAAGGGAAGATCAAAGAAACATACTACTAATATACTAATTTTGGAATTTTAAAATTTTTAATCATTATTGACTGTTAATTAATTATTACTAATTTTTTTTAAAATATATGAACCAACATGATGTTCACTAGGCACTAAGGATTGTGATTGTAAAAATCAATTTATGACACAGCTGACAAAGTGAGAAAGAGCCTGTGGCCTAGAGGTCAATACAGCTGCCTAATGTGCAAGCAGCCCAGGTTCGAATCTCAGAAGGGTGTGACTGGCTGATGAGAGCTAACTAGCTCGAAATAGCTATACCAGTCTCCCTTTAACTCTTTGTTAGCAATCTATATATATATATATATAAATTTTATATTTATATATATATATAGAAAAATTTCTCCAGTTGTCTTTGGAGCAGTCCTTGGCTGTTATCAGAAAACCATATCAGATTTGAGCTATGTGTTATTTCACTTGCAATACTTATCAGGGTAGTAGGATAAAGTCACACTGTCGGGCTCAAGAAACAACATTAGATGTGAGGAAGTTTTCAGATATATCAGATCTGGTAATGATTCAACCATCCTTCTTAAACCACTTTCATTCAGGCACATCTTGCAGTTTCCCTTCTTTGAAAGAAGATAAAAGAAGTTCTCCTAGATCTTTTAACATGTTCAGGCTGTTTTTGTCCTTAACACATCAAAACTGTAATGAAGCTTTTTCTTCCCCAGTTAGGTACTTTACCATTATTTTTTTAAAAATATATATAATAGGCTTTTATTTTTGAAAACTTTCTCTAGAAAAACCTAATAATATAGACCAAGAAAGTGCATTTTTCTCATATGTTTTTCATTGCCAGCACTCAGCAATGTTCTTTCCTCCACCTCACTTTGAAAAAAAAATAGCTCTAACTCTCTTCAAGGCACTCTGCAAAACATAAATTACTTGATCACTCTTTAATTGAGTCCATGTATTTTATTGCTGTTCTTACCCTGTTTTTATGACATTGTGGTTTTAAAGGTTGTTTTAAAGATGTTGCCATTTTAAAAGCTTTAGATTCTTATTTGGGGATGATTATAATTAAATGTGATCAACACTTTAAATAATAAGCGATCTTATTATTTCTTACCTCTTTTAGAAAGGAAGGGGAAAAAAACACCTTAGAATAGTTGCCATATCACTATAACACATCTTTGCTGTCCATTAGATTGGTAAATTTCAACTTTGTGAATGGCAATCGTGTCTGCTTCACACATGTATGTGCATCACTCATTATCTTATCACAACTTTGGAGATGAAGCTGAAAGTGCAAATTACTTCCATTCACACAACCCTACATTGAGTTGCAGATGATTGTTGTGTTGTGAAAATGTGCATAGGTATGTACACAAATAATTCTGTTCAGCAAAGGACTTTTTGTCAACAGAATAGAGCTGGAAGGGCCTTGGAGGTCTTCTCATCCAACCCCGTGCTCGAGCAGGAGACCCTATACTAGACATGTCAAACTCATGACGTCACGTGACGTCGCACAACATATCAGTTTTTGCCATTGCCGGCAATGGGGTGGGCGTGGCTTCCGGATGATGCATCAGGCCTGCGGGCCGGCAGTTTGACACCCCTGTTATACCATTTCAGACAAATGGCTGATCAATCTCTTCTTAAAAACCTTCTAGTGATGGAGAACCCACAACTTCTGAAAGCAAGCTGTTCCACTGGTTAATTGTCCTCACTGTTAGGAAGTTTCTCCTTAATTCCAGGTTGCTTCTCTCCTTGAATTGTTTCCAGCCGTTGTTTCTTGTCCTGCCCTCCAGTGCTTTGGAAAATAAGTTCATCCCCTCCTCTTTGTGGCAACCTTTCAAATACTGGAATGCTGCTATCATGTCCCCCCCTAGTCCTTCTTTTCTCTAGATTAGCCAAACCCAAATCCTGCAACCGTTCTTCATATGTTTTAGACATTTGCATACGATAAAAAATGGCAACAACTGAAAAAAGAAGACTTAAGAGAACAGGTCTGTTTAAACAACATTTAGTTTTAATGAAGTTTCTAGAGATAAAGAACACATATCTTTGAAGAATCATCATTTTGATCCTTCTGTGTGAACTCTGCATATATATAGAAAGTGTTCCTTTGAGGAAGTTGTAGGAGAAGGACAGGCAGATCCAAGGGGTGGAGTCAAGCGAGTAATCAGCCTGGAGTCCTTAAGTTTCTACAAGTGGTCTAAGTCCAACCTCTCTTGAATTCCATTAACTTTTATCTAACACCAATTTAATGCTGACTGTGAGTTGACTAAATTCTTATGTTTAGGCATGAGCAATAAATCAGCTTAACTGGATCTTAACATTTGATCCTGATTCTTTGCACTTGACATTAATCTAATCAACTCACGGTCAGCAGTAAATTGGTGCTAGATAAGAGTCAACAAAATTGAAGACGTATTGAACTCAAACCATTTGTGGGAACATAACAACTCTGAGCTGATTTTTCTCTTGACTCCACCCCTAGACTTTGCCTGTTCTTCTCCTACAGAAGTCCAATAATTCAGTTTATAAAAATGTTGCCGTACCCTGAGCTGAAAAGAATTCCATTTCATTCTAAACTCCAACAGGAGACTTGATTTTATTGTAGCACCATGTAATTGAAGAACGTGATTCCTCTTTAGCTCCTTTTGGCATTGCACTCCAGGTTATTTCATCCCATTAAGATATTTTTTTAATGAAGACAATAAAAAGTTCCTACACAAAGGGTTTCCATGAAGAAAGATAGAAATCATTCACTGGTTCATAAATAATAATAACAAAAAAAAAATATCCCTCTGTCCTGTCCAATGTCAAGTGAGTTGCAATGTGTTAAATGATGTCATACTAGCACACTAAGTGGAGAACACTTATAAATCTGAGATTTTTCATTTCTCGAACCATTTACACTTGATATTAATTTTGCCTTCAAATTGGGCTGAATGAGGACTTAGCCACTGGTAACTGGTGGTTGAAATGCTTAATTGAATATATGGAGCCTTTTCTTCCTATATGAATGTTCTTTTATTATTGCAGATTGAGATGAGAGTGAGTGGTAGATTTACTATCTGGAGGGTATCTCTATCCCCCCCCCCACACACACATTCTTTTTGTTCCCATTATTGTACTTTCACTCTCTGTTATGCAAAGCATCCATCAAAATGCTAAATTACTGCTTGGGCCATTAACCATTTTCCACAAGTCATTCTTAATGCACAGTATTGACCTCCTTTAAATTTAGGAAGATTATTTAATGACAATAGCACTTACCATTTGCCTAATACTCTACATCCTTAATATGCATTATAAATGTTAACTAATGAATTATGAAGACAGGTTGTTCCCTCCCTCCCCACACCCCATCCCACCCTCACTTTAAGTACAAGTAGCAAAGAAATGAAGGCGGAGAAAAGCAAGTCTGTCCTTTCACTTCATATGGCGCCCAAAAGAAGCGAGCCAAGCCAATCTGTGGGAAGACATTGCAGAAAGCTTGGAAAGCAAGCAGGGCAAAAGAAGACCACAATCCAATGTAATTTTTGCTATTCTGGAAGTGTTCTCTACTGTGCATAGGATTTCAAAACATTGGATTTTGTTTCAGATGATATTAAAATTGTTCAGAGAAAGAAATTATAGAATCACAGGGCTGGAAAGGAGTCTGCTATTCCAGTCCCGAGCCATAGGCAGGAATCCTTATGCCATCCTGAACAAATGGTTGTTCAATCTTTTCTTGAAAACGTACACGTATGGAGCACCCATACTTTCCTTCCTTCCTTCCTTCCTTCCTTCCTTCCTTCCTTCCTTCCTTCCTTCCTTCCTTCCTTCCTTCCTTCCTTCCTTCCTTCCTTCCTTCCTTCCCCTTTCCTGGAGTAGAATTTAAAGGGTAGAGTGCGGTGTTCATGAACCTACTTAACATTTAGGTTGTGGTGTGTCTCAATGTCCTCTCTTTTACTGTATAATCCTTCCTTCAGCTCCTTGGCTTCTCAGACCAAAATAAGACCTCAAAAGAAAGTCTCATGATGAAACTCTTCCAGTAAACTTTTTGCTAGGTCAGCGTTGGTGCTAACAGTAAACAGCCCAACCAAAGAACCTCCAAGACCACTCCCAACAACAATGACATGGCAAGTCACTAGAATACAAAGAGAGCAAACCCCATTCCTTACTAGCCCTCATGATATTACCTAGTTTGGATATTGAAACGTCTGTAAGAAAATAACCAAGATCAGGGACCTTCATATATGGAATGACAACACAACAGATTCTTCACTTATATAATTCCAGGAAAGGATAGGTATTTCAGAAGTAGACTCCCATGGTAGCTAAAGTCAGTTCCCCTCTTCTTCCTCATATCGACAACAAAAAAAACAAAGAAGAAAGCTCAGAATAAAATTGATCTGTAACTCGGATTTTTTACAGCTTCTCTACAGTTTATTAAGGTATAATAAATTGGCTCTTTTAAAAGTAATCAAAGCAGAGAAGACAAGTGTGAAGGTTTAACATGATTATTGTGTGTTGATTAAGCAATGGATGAAAACTACCCTGGATTTCTTGTTTAAGCTCACCGGGACCACCAAGGCCCTATTAACTGCCTTTTCTGCTTTAATTATCAGATGTTGTTAGAATTGTCAGTTTTGAAAAGAGAAAATATTCATATCAGTATGATTTAATTATCTACTGTAGGCTCTACTAAAATCCATTAAATTTAACTGGCCCTTTAAATTAACTGATGCAGGTATTCCTTGATGCAACAATACTAATAGAAATTGTCTACACTAATTTATATCTCTCCCTAATGAGATAAATATACTTATCCAACTGCCTTTTTTTTTAATAAAAGTTTTTTATTGAATACAAAGGGAAAAAAAGTTAAAAAAACATGGAACGTAGTGTATCATCTTTGACATATATCTTTGTCTGATCATTCCACATTTATACATATACTTTATACATTTCAGATAATTTCCTCTACTTACATCCCTTCTAACGACTTCCTTCTTTTTTTCCCTTCCATTTGTAAAATTTATTCCAAATTAAATAGAATTCTGTTTCCTCTTGATTTTTTAATTCTTTAGTCATCTTATCCAATTCTGCGCAATACAAAATTTTCCTTATTAACGCATCTCCGCTAGGCACTTCAGTTGCCTTCCAGTTTTGGGCAAACAAAATTCTTGCCGCCGTTATCACATGTATAATTAGGTATATATCATCTTTGTTTATATTTTTCCCTAATATTCCAAGTAATAGTATCTCTGGTTTGTATTGAATTTTTTGACCCATCATTTCTGTTATCCATTTCCAGACCCTATACCAGTAAACCTGTACCTCTTTACAAGCCCACCAAACATGAAAGAAAGTGCCCTTTTCCCTTTTACACTTCCAACAGAGTGGTGAATAGCTACTATACATTTTTGCAAGCCTGACCGGAGGCAGATGCCACCTATAGAGCATCTTATATAAATTTTCCTTATAAGTTGTCGCCAGTGTAATTTTGCTATTACGTTCCCAAATTTGTTGCCATTGTTCCAGGTTTATAACATGCCCAAAATCTATTGCCCAGGTAACCATCGTTTCTTTAACTTGTTCCTCATATAGTTTGTATTCTAACATATATTTATATATTTTTTTGATTTGTTTTTTCTCCGAACCTAATAGTATTTTGTCAAGCCCCGTATCTTGTCTATTAATTCCCCGTTCTTTCTTGTCTTTCACGTATCTTGCTTGTATCTGAAGGTAGGACCACCATTCCAAAGGCATCCCCTGTTGTCTCAACTCTTGCCTTTGCTTATGATGACCTTCCTCTGACAAGATATCTTTGTATAATAACAACAACAACAACAACAACAACAATAATAATAATAATAATAATAATAATAATAACAACAACAACAACAACAATGTTGGAAGGGACCTTGGAGGTCATCGGGTCCAACCCCCTGCTCAGGCAGGAAACCCTATACCATTTCGGACAAATGGCTGTCCAGTCTCTTCTTAAAAACTTCCAGTGTTGGAGCATTCACCGCTTCTGGAGGCAGGTTGTTCCACTGGTTAATTGTTCTAACTGTCAGGAAGTTTCTCCTCAGTTCCAGGTTGCTTCTCTCCTTGACTAGTTTCCATCCATTACTTCTTGTCCTGCCCTCAGGCGCCTTGGAGAATAGCTTGACTCCCTCTTCTTTGTGGCAACCTCTGAGATATTGGAATACTGCTATCATGTCACCTCTAGTCCTTTTTTTCATTAAACTAGACATACCCAATTCCAGCAAAAAAAGAGGGGGCGCCCAGATTTGAACTGGGGACCTCTTGATCTGCAGTCAAATGCTCTACCACTGATGCATTATTTTTAAAAGCATTCTGTATTTTGCTATATCTTACCTTGATTTTGACCTTAGAACTACAACTATGCATCAGTTAAAAATCCTATCTATACAATTAATTAGGATTACACTCCATTAGCATGTATAGCATTTCACTTTGAGTACATTATTTCGTACACATTGAACATCCTGTAAATATGTAAGGGATCAATACTTCACAAATATGTTAAACAAAATGCAGCATAAAAGTACAGAAGTGGAGGAAAACCAGATAGAATAACACAGCTGGAAAAGACTTGGAGGTCTTCTAGTCCAGAGGCCCCCAACCTTTTGGGCACCAGGGTCCGGTTCTGTGGAGAAAGGTTTTTCTGTGGACTGGAGAGTGCGTGGTTTTGTGTGCTGCCTGCATCCCACAGATGTGACTTTGCTTGTTTGTGTGGACCGATTGTGGGCATGCCGTGGCCCAGTACCGGTCCACGGACCAGGGGTTGGGTACCCCTGTTCTAGTCCAATCCCCTGCTCAAGCAGAAAACCCTAAACCATTTCAAACAAGATGCATTTGAATAGTGTAAGATGAACAGAGAGTGCTCTGGTGCTTGCAAATGCCAACTTCTGTTTTCCAATATCTCCAAAGAGCTCCTCCTTTACAAAATATGCTTCTGTCATTGGGTTTTTCTAACCTATAGATCACAGCTGGAATATATATATATCAAATTTCTTTTGGTCTGGAGCTCACCTGATTACTGAAAAGTGTGATATATACTAATGTAGTTTCTTTGTTTTCTCTGATTTATATTTCCAGTCTTTGGTAACTTCTTTGGACTGCTCACATTTCCCCATCTGAAACAACTCAATGGGAGGGAGTTCCTTTATGATATTATTTCTCAGGATTTAATTGAAGTGTGGGAAGTCAAGGAATATGTTGACCACTCAAGAGATTACTGTACAATGAAAGATTAGATGTGCACATAATCCCCTCAACTGCCTTGTTACTAAGCTCAGGAATGTTACTCTCAACTGTAACAATTTGCCCTTTTCTTCTCCTTTGGAAATAAATGAATACCGCATAAATGTGGTACACAGCATTGTGAGGTGGTTTGAGAATTGGTGGCATTGTTTATTAAAGCTCTTCATTTTTTCCTCTGGCATTCATTATCTCTGTCAAGAGAACCCTAAATCCTTCAGAAGCCCTTCTGTTTCAAAGTGTTCTACATTAGAAATGTTTCTTGTGCAAAAAGCATTGCAATTTTTTCTACCTTAATTTCTGGATGATTGATAATTAGAATGTCACTGACATTCTGTTATTGCACAAAAGAAATGTAAAAAGACAATTCTATTTCCTTCAATTGAATAAGAAGTGGCTTAAAAACGCTAGATAATTTTTCTGCAAGGTAAAATGTCACGCTGACTGTCCTGGTTTTAAGCTTGTCCATTGTTATCAGTTGGATAACACACACTCTTTCTCTCTCTCTCCCTCTCTTTCTCCCCCTCTCTCTCCTCCCCCTGTCTCTCTCCCTCTCTCTCTCCCTCTCCCTCTCTCTCTCCCTCTCTCTCTCTCTCTCCCCCCTTTCTCTCTCTCCCCGTCTCCCCCTCTCTCTCACTCTCTCTCTCTCTCCTCCCTCTCTCTGTCTTCCCCCTCTCTCTGTCTTCCCCCTCTCTCCCCCCTCTCTCCTCCTCTCTCCCCCCTCTCTCTATGAGATTGTGTATGAATGACTATGTGTGTGTGTGTGTGTGTGTGTGCACATGCATGCACACGCACCCATGCACACACACCCACACACACATACAAGTTCCATTTTCACTCCCATTGGCCTGGGAGTTTGAGGGTTCTTGGCAGTATATTAACTGTTCCTAGCACTGCATCTCCTGGACATCTCCTATGATATTGTTCTTGGGATCTATTGGAGCCCCTCTCCCAGTTTAGGACTCACAGCCCCAAGTGCTCCTACCACCGCTGGGATCATTTTGGCCTCTACTTTCTACATTCTCTCCAGTTCCTCCTTCAGGCCCTGGTACTTCTCCAGTTTCTCATACTCTTTTTTTTCCTGATGTTTTTGTGGCTTGGCACCACTACATTTATCACTATTGCTGTCTTCTGTTCCTTGTCTATTATCACAATGTCTGGTTGATTGGCTAGTAACTGCCTGCCTGTCTAGATCTGGAAATCCTACAGGATCTTAGCCCTGTTTCCAAACTTCTTTCTCCTTCCCAGTGTGATTCAATCTGTTTGAGAGCTCACCCCTATTTTTCAAGCCCATTAGTCAAAGCTTTAACCGGAGGTATATGCCCTGACATCTTAAAAGTTTGTACTTGACTGCTGTGATTGCGCCAGATAAATGTTTGTGAATTCTCACAGCTTCAAAGATTGCTGTCATCATCTTGATGGCATAAATGTAGGACTTTGATTGGTGCCTCTTGGAAACCTGGAGGGTGGATCTGAAGAAATAGGTTAAAAATACTCATTTGGCTTTTTTTTTTAGAGTTGTTTTTGGGGAAAAAATGAACGAAGGGAAGGAATTGTGGAACAAATGATGGTTATAGAAATTCTAAGAGCACCCAGTTAGCCATGTAATCAAAGACAATCATCTAATGTACCTCCCTTGCTGCTTCTCCTATTCTCCGTTCCCATAAACTTTTCTTCTAGTTATCAAAAACTCCTTCTAGAAGTGTCTTATTAAGTCATAGTTGGCAATCATAGAAAATTTTTACAGAGTGCAATCCTTCTCTGTCAAATGCTATGGATTAAAGGATGGACACTTATTACATTTGGGTGATTAAATTAGAAGCTGGTTCAATCAAATAACCCACTGCAGGAGATTCATAAAGCAGCATGGGTCTTTGGTCCAGCTGATTCTCTGGTCTTTTAGTAGCTTCTGTACATCTGCTGGCCTTTAGGGTTGGCTAAAGCAGACTGGACTTATGTTGAGATGAAGCATGTCATCCTCAACATGTTACTTTGAGAATCAAGGCTGGTGCTTCCAATGCTCAGAACAAAGTTCCTTGTACAGGAATAGTACATCTGCATCCAACTCACAAAGATAGAGTCAATATTTAGCTCATATCTTGGACTTGTTGAAAAATAAGTGTTCTTCAACCTCGTTAAATGTTTTTCCTTATTTAAGTCATTGGTGGGCAGCTGAATGTTAATGTTTTACCCAGGTCCTCAGGCATCCTAAACAAATGGCTTTCTAGTATTTCCTGTTCCTGAATAGTCCTGAATAGTTCTTATGGTCAGGAAACTTCTCCTTATTTTGAGTTTGGATCTTTCTCTGTAAAGTGTCCACCTATTGATTTTTGTTCTACTTTCAAGTACTACGGAGAATACATTAGCAACTTTTTCTCTGGGACATTCCTTCATTTTAACTATTCTTATTAGGATTTAACCTCCAGATTCCTCACCATCTTGCGTGTTCCATGGTCCAGTTCTCTTGCATCTTACTGTGGTGACCAAAATAGAAATCAGTATTATCAAGAGCTGTGGTGGCACAATGGTTAGAATGCAGTACTGCAGGTTAATTCTGCCGACTGCCAGTAGTTCGATTCCGACTGGCTCAAAGTTGACTCAGCCTTCCATCCTTTCGAGGTCAGTAAAGTGAGGACCCAGATTGTTGGGGGCAATAGGCTGACTCTGTAAACCGCTTAGAGAGTGCTGTAAAGCACTGTGAAATGGTATATAAATCTAAGTGCTATTACTACTGCTGTGATCAGCACAGCATTGATTAGTATTATTTCCCATCATCTTAACACTATACTTATTTCGATGCAGGCCAAAACTGCATTGCCTCTTTTGGCAGCTACAGTACAGTTCTGATTCATTTTAATCTGCCATCTACTGGCACACCCAGTTCTTGTCACCAGTATTAATGCCAAGTTAAGCATCTGTGAACAGGTTTTTCCTATCTAAGTGCAAAATCTTACATTTCTCGCCATTAAACAGCATTTTGTTGGATAAAGCCAATGTTCAAGTCTTATTGATTTTTAGATTTTTATAAATTCTATCAATGAGAGATAGAAGAGACGCTCTTCAGATTTGCAGATGACGCAAAGCTGAGGGATGACTGTTAATACCTCAGAAGATCAGTTTAGCCCTTTGAATGTTAAACTGATCTTCTGAGGTATCAACAGTCATCCCCAGCTTTGCGTCTTCTGCAAATCTGAAGAGCGTCTCTTCTATCTCTCATTGATAGAATTTATAAAAATGATGAAGAACACTGAGATTAGGACAAAACCTCCAGGCAGCCTAGTAGATCTATCTCTCCTTGTGGACATCGATCTAATGAAGGACCATGTGTTAGGTACTGTTGTTCAACCAACTGCAAATTCACCTGGTAGTGAGACTATTCATCCCACCTTCTTCCATTTTATCAATAAGATTAGGGTTAGGGTTATCTGTATCAAGTGCCTTACTGAAATTTAGAGCCACAATATCCTTGGTCTATTGTTCTAATCACTTTGTTCTCCACCAGCCCCTAGCAATAAAATTTACCTGATCTGACCTGTGTTGGTTTCTGGTAGTGACCATGTACTTTTCTAAATATTTGCAAACCGACTGCATGATGAAATTTTCTAGATTTTTCAAAGGTACTGATGTCCTGCTGACTCACCTGTAGTTTCCTAGGCCTACTTTTTTCAGCATTTCTTTTTTTTAAAAAAAGATATAAAGAAATAATTTTAGCTCTTCTCCAGTCTTCCAGCACTTCTCCTATACTCTGGGAGTTCTTAAATACTACAGTCAATTGTTCTAAGATCACATGCAACTTTAGCACGTTCATATGTAATTCACTAACGCCATTGATTTAAACTCAGCTTAGAATAGCTACACGCTCTCTCATTACTTCTGTCCCTGTTTTGACCTGCATTTCTCATCTGCCCCCAAGCTGAACCTTCGGACAAGTTAGACTACTTTTTCCTTCTAGAAAAAGATAGATGCAAAATACTCCGTACTCTGTAATAGCTTTCTGATGTTTTCAAAAGCCATTTCTTCTGCAAAATATATGAGGAAACCTCTAAAAGCTCTGCTCCATGTTAATTAAGCCTTTAAGTTTAATTAAAGGGTCACTTAAACATAAGGATAAATCACTTAAAGAATAACTGTTTCCTACCCTGTTTAACATGAAGCTTTCACTATATCTTGCCCCTGTTTTTCTCTCCCTTTCTTATTACTGTAGGCCAGTGGTGGCGAACCTAATGGCACGCATGCCAGCGGTGGCACTCAGAGCCCTTTCTGTGGGCACCACGCCATGCCCCAGAGATGGCAACCGTCCCTCTTTAACCAGCCACCCACTAACTCGCCGAGGTGCCACGTGGCCGGATGCATGCCAGCACGGCTGGTTTCTCTCTCCCCTGTCTCGTCCCTCTTGGCCTTGCATGCTCTCCTTTTCCTGGGCACGACCCACTCCATCGCCTCCTCAGCTGTCGGCTGGCCATCCATCCAGCTCAGAGGCGGCTTCTCTGAACTGCTGGCGGTGGGCTGCGGAGCCCCAGAGTGCACCGTTCGAGGGGCCAGCAGGCTGTGGCTGCTGACAGACACTGTCGGCCCCCATGCGCTCGTTGGCCTCTGTGTGCGGGGACCGATGGTGTCAGGCAGCAGCCACCCCGGCCCCTGCCTCGCCTTGCCCTGCGACAATGGCACCCCCACCCTGCCTTGCTTCACCTCACCCCGCAGGACGAGCCTCCTGCCCACCGCTCCACCTGCCAGAGACCCCCTGGATCTCCCCCAACCCTGCCCAGCCCCCACAGGCATCCCTCCCCATGAGCAACATCGAGGTGACCACACCCATCTTGGCCACACCCACCCAGTCTGCCATGACTACCACAGCCACGCCCACCTGGCACCCGGTGATAAATAAGTGGGTTTTGGGTTGCACTTTGGGCACTCGGTCTCTAAAAGGTTCACAATCACTGCTGTAGGCTCTTTAAGGCAGGAATCTACTGTACACTGAAGATGGCATAGGTAAAAAATAAAAGTTCTGTATTTGTCATATATGAATGTGTGTAAGTACCTATGTCCATACACATGCAGTGAATTCATAGACTGTGTTCTGGAATTTCTCATATTTTCATGCCAAATAAAATTTTCATCTCTGCCTCATTCAGCCAAAGATTTTGACTGTTCTTTGTGCAATCTCCTCATCACTGGGGATAATGCTTAGAATTCAACTTCAAGAAAATCTTTTGTAATATCAAACAATCTTTCTTTTCTTTCTTCTCTCCCCCTCTATTTTTAAAGAAGGTGAAAGTTGCCTGGATAATGAATGAAATGACTGTTCTAAGCAGCCTATGCCGATGACACATGATAGAATTCACCAAGTATTAAATGTAGGGTAAGGGAAAGAGAAAACAGACTAAGGACAATTGAATAATATATTTCTTTGCATTTTCTTTTTCCTTGTATTTCAGATATAGTTGTACATGTCAAGGAGGTTCCCTCTTCCTCCTTACCTTATTGGCCAAACACTTTGTATGTGTCAGATTCTGAAGCCCAGATGTTGATTTACCTTTCAGTGCCATCTGTGAGGTTTCACCTTTCAAAACCATCTCATCCATCCTATTCATTAAAATTTAGCTGTATGTCCAATGCAACAAGATGTTTCTTGATAATGTTTCACTGAATGATGAATGCTCTTGGTGTCCGTTTGCAATCCTGGGACTTTCAGAACTTGGTGTATTATCTTGACAGTTTAAGCAATCAGTCAGTTGATTCAATGAAAGGTTTAGACTTCATTTGCTCTGTCTTTTCTTCCCTGTTATCCAATAGCGGGCCCTATTCACATCATATTCAGACTAAATTTATCTTTGGAGATAAACCAGAAACTCTTAGAAAACATCTAAGAAAAATCTCTACACTTCCTTTAAAAAAAAAGAGGCAACTTTGGAGAAACTCTTCTTCCTATTCTTGCTTGGGGGTACAAAATGTCCTCTTATAACATTGGGCAAACTTAAAAAAAAACTTTAAAAAGTGGGTTGTATGGAACACTGGGACATGACAACATTACTGGACTTGATGAGAAAAAAATAGGACTCAGGGTTTAATAGAAGGGGCAAAGAATGGTGAAGGAAGAGATCAACCTTCAACTTAGTTCTGTCCATTTTTATGCACAATAACTGAAACCACATATATCAATAGTTTTACTGGTTCAGTGTAGCCTTCATACACTACTAGACCACGCTGAGGATTCTGACAATAAAGGAGTACTTCAAGAGGCAACTGTGCATTAGGGTAGCAGTAACCTTTAAAAGCTTCCCCTGAACATCACTTTGCCTGCCAAAAGCCCATGGAATTAGCATTTACCCACAGGTTAAGAAAAGAATTGGGCTGATTGTAGATTCTACAGCCAGAGAGCAAAGTAATGATTTACTGTAGAAGCAGGGAAAAGTCTGCTAAGGAAAGGAATGACCTCTGTTCAGCCTTTCCATTTGTGACTGTTTTATAAAACCTCTGAGATGTAGTTAATAATGATGATTGATATTGCTCTCGGATGGGAGCTTGGATGTACTGCAGAAAGTTAAAACTGATGAATCTTGTCACCAGTTCTCAAAACCTTTGGACACCAGGCCGCAGGTGGCTGAACTGACATGTTACAGATGGGTAAGAGCAATTGAGGATTTTTCTCCAGCCTGCTAGTTGCAAACTTAGCTTATAAGACAGTCCAGGATGGTTTGGAGAATAAATAATGAACAGCTGCCTAGACAAATTTTAAAAAACAAAACTCCAGACTTTCAGATAATATGTGATCATATTAGCATGATTGTCTCTACAAAGGAAGGTTGGAGAAGGCCACTCAACAATTTCCTTTCCTTTCAAGAAAGAAGTGACCTGATTTGCTAAAATAGGATATATGGCAGAACAAATATCCATTTTGCTAATTCACAGCAGAATGCTACATTCCTTCTGGAAAGACTGCTTGGATCATTCACAACACCATATGCAATATTCTTTTCTACTATTTTCAGAGTACTTGCCTTGCAAAAGTCTAAGGGCAGTGATTGTAAAAAAAAATCACTATCCTTCACATGCTTCTATTAAAGCCCAATAAAATATGTATTAGAAAATAATAATACCAGCATAGCACCATCTATACTGCCTCTATCTTATCTGTCTATCTATGTCTATTTACAATATTTTCTTTCTTTTTCTTTCTTTCTTTCTTTCTTTCTTTCTTTCTTTCTTTCTTTCTTTCTTTCTTTCTTTCTTTCTTTCTTTCTCTTTCTTTCTTTCTTTCTCTTTCTTTCTCTTCCTTCCTTCCTTTTTCTTTCTTTCTCTTTCTTTCTCTTCCTTCCTTCCTTCCTTCCTTCCTTCCTTTTTCTTTTTCTTTCTTTCTTTCTTCTTTCTTTTCTTTCTCTTTCTTTCTTTCTTTCTTTCTTTCTTTCTTTCTTTCTTTCTCTTTCTTTCTTTCTTTCTCTCTCTTTCTTTCTATTTTGTCTGTCTGTCTGTCTGTCTGTCTGTCTGTCTGTCTGCCTGCCTGTCTGTCTGTCTGTCTGTCTGTCTGTCTGTCTGTCTGTCTGTCTGTCTGTCTATCTGTCTATCTATCTATCTATCCACCCAATTTATATAGCTGCCCATTTTTGCAGTCTTATCATATGCTTTTATGTGAACCACTACTGAGACAATCTACAGTTTCATCCTTTATTATTCATAATCAATATATGGCATTGTCAGAAATATTCTCAGTTTGGATGATGGTTTGGGCATGCAGGATCTGAGTCATGATTGTTCTCTCAATGTTTTTTGTTTGTTTGTTTGTTTGTATGTTCTAACATTTGTATTAGATTTTGTTCTGGTTTTATTTCCATATTGAATTGGGAATAGCTTGCTTTTCCAGGTGTTCATCCAACTTTGAATCACTTCATTGTTGTATTCTGATTTTTTTAAAAAAAAAAAAATCAGATTTATATTTTTCTACTAGAACAGTTTATTTGCAATAATTATTTTCCATCTGTATATTTGGTATGTATAAACTGTGAATTCTATCTCTTGAATGGATTGCATACTGTATGGTCATTTGTTTCTTTTTTTTTCTTTTTATCAATTTTGTCCAAGTAGGCTTGGGTTAATCCATTATCCCTGAAGTCCCTAATTACAAGGATTGCTTCAGTGTTTATTCCTCTAACAATATTTCTGCCATTTAGTTTTAGATTTTAACTTTTCTGGATTCATTTGATATAATGTAAACTAGTAGGCTTTTTAAATTGGCCATAAAATATGTTAGAAGCTTCCATTAATCCTAAATATTTATGTTCCTCTTCAAATGCCAGGTATCTAATAGCATTTCCATTTGTTAACTCTAGCACATCTCCTCATATAATTTGGCCTCTTTTAATTGCAACATTAGCATGTTTTTCCAGGCCAAATTTCTTTTTTAGGATGCTGACAATGGATTTTGTTCAGAATTCTTCTGAGTGGAATCATTGTCTGCACAAAGAGAACTTGAGGGGCTGAATCTCCATGGAACATGTCTGGCTTCATTTTTACTTCTCCATTGTTTTTTGATGAAACTGTTGACATTTCCAGGGATCTTCTCAAAATCTTCTTATTCCCCAAACTTGCAAGTATTTTGAAAGCTAGCTATGAGTGAGACAAACAGCCTGGCTATAAAGTTTTTTTCTTTGAATTTTTATTTTGTTAGTAGCTTTGTTGTGGCATCTGAAGTTTTGCCAGTTCCTTTTGTTCTATTGGGAAAATAACCGTTTCATTCAGTTAAACATTTATTGTAGGGGTTTGCTATAATTTGATTAGGAGGCCAGGTTTTGTGTAGGTGTTAAGGCACCAGACTAGAAACCATGAATTGTAGTCCTCCTTAAGCACAAAGCCAACTGGATAACCTGGGGCCAGTCATATTCTCTTAACCACAGGAAGCAGATAATAACAAGCCACTTCCAAAATCTTGCCAAGAAAGTTTCAGAGACTTGAGCAAGCAGTCACCATTTCTTATACTAGCAATGTTCTTCTTCATTTCTTGTATCTAAAAAGTTTCTGACTCTGGGGGGGGGGGGGCTCATCTCGATTTCTTAGCTGAGGGAGCCAGTGTTATCCAAAGACATTTCCGTGGTTGTGTGGCCAGCATGACTATACACCAAGGCACATGGAATGCTGCTACATTTCCACTGAAGTGGTACCTATTTATCTACTCGCATGTGCAGGCTTTCGAACTGCTAGGTGGGCAGGAACTGGGGCAAAAATGGGAGCTCACCCTGTTGCATGGTACTCAAACCCAGATTGTCAGCTTTCCAGCTGACCAGCTCACTCCCCTTCCCTTCTTGTATCTACAGATGATCGTTTGGCTGTGTTGCTGGCTTGGAATGATGGCTCGTCAAGTATTGAGCCAAAAGCCACATTGTTGATGTTGTTTTGAGTTCTCCAACTTACAATATTTTCAAACTTACATTTGAACCATTTCTGCTATCACCACATCAAATTCTTTTTCAAGTTTGTTGATCTTTTATGCTGTTTCATTTTGTTCCTTACCATTCTGCCACACAGTTTTCCAAAATTCAGTGTTTTATTTTGTTTAGTTCTAAATCAGGATTTGTAGGTACTTCATCCTTTTCTTGACCAGCTTTCAGACTTCTACTGTCACAATTATTATCTTACTTCTTCTAAAATTTCTGTAATTATCTTGGCCCCCAAATTGTATTCTTTTATAATGCTGAACTCATTTTTTTTCTTTTAGTACAACCTTCTTTTAGATGTTTTAGATTGCTTACATCTGTCCATAATTGTTGTTGTTATTGTTCTGTTCTTTGGTTTCAGTTCTGTTTTTCCAATATAAGTAATAGAGTATAAAAGTTGATTTGTTTCTTTAATAATGTTGGAATTGTTTTAATTGCCTTGTTAATCTTATACAAAAGGAAAGCCCAAACTTTTCATTTGCTCTAATGACGGAAATAGCATTCTTTCTGTTTTTCTTTTTTAATTTGACTTTTGATGTTTTTCAGCCAATTCTATTTACCAAATGGTTGACTGAATTGCTTTTATTGTCCAGGTTTTCCACCATTCTATTGTTCTTATTATGCGATTACATGAATAGCTTTTAGTCATCTTAAAGCAACATTTTCTCCACAAATCATGTCATAAAATATTCAGGAAAACCATCATGGTATGTGGTCTCTGGGCAATTTGGCATCAGTTCCCTTTTTAAAGCTATTTTGATGTTCTAGGATGCATATCAACTTGACTTATGACACTCTGAACATGTTCTAAGGTGCATAGATCAGCAAAAGTTTGATTCAAGAGTTAGCAAGAGTGGCATATTTTGAACAATAGCTGCTGACCGAAGGACTTTCCACTTTACTTACCCTCAGCATATCTAAAATTGCTTAGTATCATGGCTTATAGTGCACTACCGACTATGTAGTATGCTAGATGAAGTTAATAATTTCTCTTACTTGCATGTGAAAATCAAATGTCCTAAATTATGATATTTGTAGTAAAATCATTTTAATAATTAGTTATCCTTTATTTCCAAAATAATGGAAATGATTTGCTCAGGATACCTATCAGAAAGAGGGGTAGTGTACAATAAATACTGTATATTCCAATCTGGGGAAATTTAAAGAAAATTTGCAATGGGTCTCATTCACTGAGAATAAATAATAAAGAAGAAGAAAGTGTGTGTGCTTTCCCCCCCACAGATCTAAAGCTCTTAATGGCTCAATGCCACTAGACACTGAATAGTTGATAACCAACATCACAGATATTGTCCAGGAACTTCAGGACTTTGTACAGTCCTTGTTGAGTTGGATGATGACCAATCCAGTATGGGTTTGTGTAAATTACATCTAATCATAATGTTCATGAGAGATACTCTTTGTCTTCTCCTTTGATGAGGCCAGTGCAGTATGGCTGAACCTCTATCTTAGCTCTTATCTTTCTCAGAACACACAAGCCCCACTTCCATGTCAAGGTAGTGTTTACATATAACTCAAGGGCTGCAAACATACCTAATATTCCTGCCTTCTATCTTCCCCACAACAATAACCCTGTGATATGGGCAGGGCTGAGAGAGAGATATGGTTTTGAAACATTTTTTTCTGTTCTAGTTGAATAGCAGTATAAGTCACTTGTGGATGAGAAGGAATAGAAAGAGAGAAATAACGAAACTATGAATATAATACATCTGTTATTAACTGTGTGATGTAGTATTGTGATCGCAGAAGATGTCTTAGGACATGTATATAATGATATAAGTCAGTATTTAGTACTTAAAAAATTCTGTGTGTATTGCCTCAGGTTCTGTCATGGAAAAAAAACTGAAAGGTGAAATAAAGTAAAATGCAACACAGATTCTCCATAATGTTTCAGAACAGAACAGAACGGGAATAACAGAGTTAGAAGGCATCTTGGAGATCTTCTAGTCCAATCCCTTGCTCAAGCAGGAGACCCTATACATTCCAGACAAGTGGCTGTCCAGTCTCTTCTTAAAAGCCTCCAGTGATGGAGCACCCACAACTTCTGGAGGCAAGCTGTTCCACTGGTTAATTGTTCTCACTGTTAGGAAATTTCTCCTAAGTTCTAAGTTGCTTCTCTCCTTGATTAGATTTCATCCATTGTTTCTTGTCTTGCTTTCTGGTGCTTTGGAAAATAGGTTGACCCCCTCTTCTTTGTGGCATCCCCTCAAATACTGGAACACTGCTATCATGTCATCCCTACTCCTTCTTTTCACTAGACTAGACAAACCCAATTCCTGCAACCTGCAATTTGGGTTTCTTAAAAACATTAGAAATACTCTGCATCTGTTGTCAGTTAACAACTAACACCAATATATTACGGTGAGTTTGAGTTACTATAATATTTCTCCCTTCTATTCCTCCATTGCCTCGCTTGTCATTTAGGAGTCCCAAACAGATCTTAAAGCATAAAAATGTCTTCCCTAAATCATTAAACTCAAGGGCAGTCTTTAAATTTCAGATTCAGAGGTTAAGCTTTTCCTTATTCTTTTTACTAGACTTCTTATATCCCCTTTTCCTAAAGAATAAGGCTTTGAAGTTCTGAGTAATTTTTCTATGTCCAATGAAATCTCTTATCTGTCCAAGACTATGGAGTGTGTTCATTATCAACTAGCCTTCTACAAGTTCTCAGAGGAAAGTTCAGCATCCCAAACTTTCTCAAGGCTTCCTCCCCCCCCCAAGACAAAATAGAGTTAATGAGCAGAAAAATATGCTTCCTCCAACCTTTCAAAATCAAAATGAACAAAATCTGCCACATAGGGACAAGAAGGAAACAAGGGTGTAGCTGAAAAAAAGTCTTTTTATACTTCTTCCAGCCCAAGAGGATACAGCACACAACAGAATCAATGCAACATGTTTGTCTGTGTGTGTGTGTGTGTGTGTGTGTGTGTGTATGTATTCACTGCATATATACATCACACAAAAATCTCCCAAGCCTTTCTTTAAATTTCCACTTTTCCCATACCTGTCTGTTCACTAAAGAAGTCCCATGTTGGAATGGCTATTCCATACATATCCACACTCTTTCACTGAACACAAGGCATCTGTTCTACGTATCTTTACCAGATTTCCAGAGGGGGAAGAGAAGGAGAAGGAAGGGAAGAGTATGCTTTTCTGATCATGCCTCTTTCATGATCAAAGACACTGGGAGAAATAGAAAAGTTCAATTATCTATCAACCACTTAGGATAGCTAAGCTAAAAGCTTCTCTCCAAGCGATTTTTCTATTCTTGCCTGGCATTATGTTACAGATTGACATTTGTATTGACCCAAGTAGAAACCAAAAACAGCTAAATCTAAAATGTACTTTTCTGTTTTCTTTAACGCTAATACTCTAAGTTATTGAAACATTTTTTTAATATAGGTCGTGCTTGACTTACAACCATTCACTCCAAATTCATGGAGACCTAACCCTAACCCTAAATTGGATTTGCCCTCTTATGGGATTTTCCCATGTATTGTACCAGGAAATATAGATATATGTGCATAACCCATAAAAAGGATTACAGGGTATTTAAACAGCTCAAAGGAAGGGAGAATGAAATAATGAAATATTGTCATTGTGCACGTCAAATTGATTCCCAGTCATCATGTGATCCCTGCGCAATTTAATTGCATGTATAGGACAATTTGGACACGATGGACCAGTTTTCGCAGAGATACTGGTCTTTTCTTCTTTAGACACAACCCGATTCATGACCACATGTTTTGGAATCAGTATAAAGCATGTTTAAAAGAGATGGTATACATTTCAATCAAGGGAGCGCAACAAAGATGGCTACAAATCCAATCCGAAATGGAAAGATACTTTCCTTTTTAATTTGACTGCCATTTGTGCTTTTCCTCTTCTGAAATCATTCGTCGATTGAGAAAATTCGCTGACACGATACGCCTTTAAAAATGAACTTATCCCCAGTCCTTTTTTTAAACGTTCATATATTCATGAAAAGCAAATATTTAATGCTTTCTCCCACCTGCATGTTGTTGAGATCAGGATCAGTGAGCAACCTTTTCATCGTATTCTGGGATGAAATGCAAATATTTGGCTAGTGTACATGGAAAACAGTGCAGTGTTAGTCTGCCAGTTCCTTGTTGAGACAGTTGGATGAGGTCACCATGTGACTAATAATTGGGTCGGTTTAGCTTAGAAAATAGCAACTGTTTGAGGAGGTGATCAAGATATATAAAACTATGTAAGGGAAAGTGATAATACTGTAGCCCGAATAACACTTCCACTCAATTATTGTGTCTGTTGTATTTTCATTTTGCACCGTGGGAGGTATCTTTGATCATGGCATGCCAACACTGCCTTCTATTTTCATGCTAATTAATTAGGGCAATTCTGCACTTTTGCTTATATAGTTGTTCTCTTATGATCTGATGAAAAAGGAGGTGCTTCCAGACTTTCTTTGCAAGCAGAAGCCTGAGAAAATTCACAAGAGAAGGCTATCAAGTTCTTTGCGCTTATTAAGTTAGAAGGTAATGAAGGTGTATGTGGGAATATTCTCTCTCATTGTTCAATTACCTATCCCAGGGGTAGGCAACCTTGGCTCTTTTATGACTTCGTGGACTTCAACTCCCAGAATTCTGGCTCAGGAATTCTGGGAATTGAAGTCCACGAGTCATAAAAGAGCCAAGGTTGCCTACCCCTGACCTATCCAATACTTTGCAGCACCCACATTTCCTATTAAATTCCAAGTCTTTTAAAGAAATAGCACACAATAGCACTTAAACTTATATACTGCTTCACAGTGCTTTACAGCCCTCTCTAAGCAGTTTACGAATGCCAGCATTTTGCCCCCAAGAATCTGGGTCCTCATTTTACTGAGGAAGGATGGAAGGCTGAGTCAACCTTGAGCCGGTCAGAATCAAACTGCCGAACTGCAGGCATCCGGCAGTCAGCAGAAGTAGCCTGCAGTACCGCATTCTAACCATTGCACCACCAAGGCTCCAAGAGCCTCCTATAGGGCATTTTGAAGTTAGGAAATTAAAAAAAACAATGATACCAGTTGTATCCTCTACTCAGCTGGCAAGAAAACAATTGAAAAGACTGGTAGGAGAAGTTGAAAAGAAATTCTCAAGCATCCAAAGAAAAACAGAAGTGTCTTTCACATTCTTATTTGCAGTAAAGAACATTTTGGTATGGAATTCAGTTAAAATATGCATTTTGGGATCCCTTTCCTCCTCTCCCCAATGTATTACTGGTTTTTTTTTTTTTTAAAAAAAGACTGGACAGCCACCTATCTGAAAGGATATAGGATCTCCTATTTAAGAAGAGACAAGACATTCACCTGTCTGAGACCGTATAGGTTGTCCTGCTTGAGTAGGGGGCTGGACTAGAAGACCTCCAATGTCCCTTCTATTCTATTCTATTCTATTCTATTCTATTCTATTCTATTCTATTCTATTCTATTCTATTCTATTCTATTCTATTCCTGCTTGAGTAGGAGGCTGGACTAGAAGACCTCCAAGGTCCCTTCTATTCTATTCTATTCTATTCTATTCTATTCTATTCTATTCTATTCTATTCTATTCTATTCTATTCTATTCTATTCTATTCTATTCCTGCTTGAACAGGGGGTGGGACTAGAAGACCTCCAAGGCCCCTTCCAGCTCTATTCTGATTGATATTATTCCAAGACTGAATCTCAGCAACATAGTTTCCACTTGCCCCTAATCACAAGGACAAAGAGACAGCTCTTTTGGTGTATTATAAAACCTTCCCTCCAGGACAGAGCAGAGGGGAGGACATTACAGTGAGCAAAAGCTCTGCTGGTGTTTGGGGGAACAATATTTTGCAGGTAATGAGTAGGTGCAACACTTTTTTGTGGGTTCACCAAATATATGGTGGGGCTAAGATCATTATCTCTGGTGTGTCATTTGAAAGATGGTTTGGCCTGAACAAATCCCATTCGAATCAATACATTGAAGAAAAGTCCATAATGACATATTGAAAATTAATTGGACATAGTAACTAACATGTGCTATTTGCACACAAATGTTAACTGGAATCATTCTAGCTTCAGTCTAAAGGGTTGACTTAGGAGCATCTTGAGGAACCGAAAATACGATTAACATAAATATGAGGTATAAATAATAAATAAAAGCAGGTTCCTTAGGAAGCTTGATTGTACATATTCTAATGATTCTAGGTTCTTGTATGCACACATTTGGAAGCCACAGAAGAGCTATGTTATTATTTTGGCCTCAGATACTTTTAGTCCACTCGGTATATAATGCAACATATTTTATTATATTATCTAACTTCTAGATAATTGTAATATATAATTGTCTCCTATCCTGAGGGAGGGAGGAAATCTTTACTTTACTTTACAGAAGCTTTACTTCTTCTGACCTTCTCTTTTAGGGACTGAATTTGGGGCTTCCGTGAGCTGGTGGCATAATAAAAACATTACAAGGGTTTTGAAGACCTGAATTTGTTCGTTCCCATTTATTTGCCACCTATAATTGTGTTTACAAGACTTTTTTGGGGGGGAAAACATAATGTTTGGTTTTTTTCACAATAAATAAATTGTTGCCTATGCAGTAGGATGCAATTGATTTTAGGGCTGTCCTCAAACCAAGGGGTAATGATGACTGCATTAACTACGTATGACAGGTCTACTAGCCAGGGTTTCAAGGATGATGTTTTAATTTTATGAGTCTTGCCAGTATATTATTAGTATAGAAATTAAATAATAAGGTGACTAGAATATAACCTTGCTTTACACCTTATAAGTAGGCACCAAGTCAGCAGGATGCCCTTAAGTATCAACTGGTGAAGAAGTTCCCATATATTTTCAGGAGCATGGCTCCTGCCTTTATCAAGCAATCATATCTGATACAAGGGCTTTATGTTTTGCGCCCTAGGAACTAAACTCAAATCTACTATAGCATCTTAATATGAAATGGTCCATATTATTAACATTAGTTTTCAGTTAGTTGTACAAATTATAGCTTGGATACAATTAGCAATAATTTATGTACTGGAGTTTGCATAAAATATTATTTGCACTTCTGTTTCGCTTGCCTTTTTAAAAAAGAAATTAGGAGCAAGGAGGCCAAATATAATGTGCTTCAAAGTCTCTTAAGTGGGAAAGTTGCTCTCACAACTCTTACATTTGTGGCTATATGGAATATAATTGGGCCCTAAAGGAATTGCTTGCTTCCACTGTTGACATAGGGATTGTGTGTGGATATTGCCTTTCTTTCTTACACTGCCTTAAGGGAATATTGTTGGACAGAAGCTCTGAGGATTTTTACTTCAATCGGAGAATAATGGGAAAAGAGGAAAAAAACCAAGGCTACTTCTGCTTTGTTAAAAGGGTCAAGCTAAAATGATTCCAAAATCCCATTCTTAAGAAATTGAAGAAGCTATTCCACACTTTGGGGAAAGAAAGAAAAAAAATCCTGTAGTATTATTTTGAAGAAGCAAGTTGACTAGTTGTCTTTCATTCTTCGTCCCAGATCATTATCTAAAACATCTCATTTTTGGAAATCTTTAAACTGAATGGACCGGTTGCTGTTTCACAGTGTGTAGCTGAGCATAGATGCAAACGGAGTTGCACCAAATAACTCTGCTTAAAAATAACGGCTCTGGTGACTTTTGCTGTAGCATCAGAAAAGGTGACGAATTACTCAAATTGTTTGTTCATGTTGTGATGAAGGGGACGAAATTTCTTTACATACTTTCCCCCCTTATTCTTATTCTTTGCTATATTTTTTTTATTTTTTCCCCTTCCCTTCCCTTTTTCTTTTTTCTTTTCATATTTTTATTAGTTTGTATTTACTCTTATGATGATGAAGGGGAGGAAGTCATTTGTAGATCTTTTTTCTTTACTATCTTTTTTGTTTTTGTTTTTCCTCTCTACCTTTTCTTTTCTTTTTTTCTTTTCTTTTCCCCCCCTCTTTATATTTTTATCAGTTTGTATTTTTTTCTTGTTGCGATGAAAGGGGGAAGTAGTTTTTTATAGATCTTTTTTCTTCACTATTTTTTTTCTTTCCATTTTTTCTTTTTATATTTTTATTAGTTTCTGTTTTGTTATCTTTGCAATTATAAACTTTAATAAAAATTATTATATGAAAAATAAATTCAGCTTGCCTTCCCTTGGTGCCTCTGTTGCTTGTTTCTCAGGGAAGCTGCAATGTTGCCTCTTTGAATTAAAAGGGAAAGGCTGCAAGTTGATTTTACACGAATGTACAGTATAGAAATGAATTGCCATTACTT
Organism: Azemiops feae; assembly: GCA_023970755.1. Classification (NCBI taxonomy): domain Eukaryota; kingdom Metazoa; phylum Chordata; class Lepidosauria; order Squamata; family Viperidae; genus Azemiops; species Azemiops feae. The sequence continues at coordinate 32,528 of JALGBA010002138.1, forward strand.
TCTTCGGCATTGCCTTTTCAACTGGCTGATATAGTTTATAGCTCTCTGGTGTTCTATTAGCTTCCTACTCAAATACTAACCAGATCCAGTAACTGTTGCTTATATCCCCCAAACCATTGTGTGTGTCCGTCTCTGTATATTCTAGATATAGTTAGGATTGCAATAAAATATAAAAGGTTACCCTAAAAACTAATAAAAACATAAAAAGAAAAAGTGGAGAGAAAAAAGAAAAAGAAAAACATTTTTTTCCTGAGTGGGATTCCTACATGAACTGAAGCTAATTGAATAATCTAATTTTAATTGCAGGATCACTCCATTCATGATAAAGGTAATAAAGGAGAAACATCCAGATCTTCAAGGTTTGGTTGGAAGAATCAAAAAAATAATAGCTAGAGAAAAAAATGGGTCTTAGACAAAATAAATACAATAATGGGTTATGCTGTTTTATAATATTACACTCTCAACTGAGTGTACATTGGGGCATTTACAAAACCTATAACTTCATCTTGACTTTCAGTTGTCCTATTTTTTTTTTTCTCTTTGTAACTATAAAATCAAAATCTATTCATTTCATCCAAGTGTGTGCTTAGTAGCAAGGGAATTTTTATTTTATTTTGTTTTATGGCGGTACTAACAATGATTTTATTTATTTAACGCTCAAGACTAGAGTTATCAACAGGTTAGCTACCTACACCCATTCCAGTTTCAGATGCTACTGATACAGGAAGGTTTAGCAACAACTAACTACAAATACAAATTGAACAATATATCAGGACTGAACATCACAAAAAAGTAACTATTGCATAATTTAGACTGTTTATATACCATAGATTACTAAGTGTAATTCTGCCATCCCCCAACCATTTTATATGTGTGTCTCTCTCTCTGTAAATCCTAGTTATAGTTAGGGTTGCAATAAAATAAGTTGCAAAATTCAAACCATCATTAAATGGCAGCAAAGAATACTTATATATTTAAACTTCATTTTTTCTGAATGTATAACATTTGAAAGTCAACTTTGAAGTCTAAAACTACATAGCCCTATAAACTGAAGAACATAATTTGAAATTGACTCATGATACTTTAATAATATTTTTAAACTGGGCGGGGAAAAAATACTCAGATGTGGAAAAGAGACTCTGCCATTAACAAAGTGTAAATCTTTGTCTTTTTTTTAAAGTCCTGGTTAGCGGGGTACTTTTCTAAAACCAAACAAGGCCTAAGTACAGCTGGTTGAATTCTGTTTATAAGAAAAGAAGAGAATTAGATCTGAAAGGTTTTTGGTTATTTTATATATTAATAAACAGCATACTTAAGGGGAACATGGTATGCAGCTGAAAATAGTTCTTTATTTTAAGATAAATTGAATATTCACAGCATGCCCCATCTTTATTTTTATGCTGTTAAATTAACTTCCCTGACATTATTTTCATGTCATGAGTATTCACTTCCAATTATTGCTCTTGTCATTATTTTCACTAACAAACCATTACTTGGGACAAACATTTGCTTTGGAAAATCCATTTTGCTTTATTTTTTTGCCATTCAGGAAGCAATAAATAAAAGAGTTTGGGCAAGAAAAGGAAAACTTGGTCAGGGGTGGGAGTGGGGAGGCAATGCACTATAATAATTGAATGTTCCTTCCAGGCAGTTATATTTTCTATGCACTGGCGTTATCGTGTCTCGAGAATCTAAATGCAAAAATGACTCTCTGTCATTTGCCCTGGCTGTTTGCTGCAGCCCTGCGCATTCCCATAATTACAATTCTTCCTTTCCCTCCCCAACCAACTATCGCACCAAAACAACTGACCATCTGGTCAACAGTTTGGAAATAAAACAGGCAGAGCTAGTGAATGCAGGTGCCTAGCCTGCTATCCAGAAGATATATCCATGCACAGAGTACAAACAAAGAGGCTATCTTGAGTTACTTAAAGAGGGCGCGCTAATATCTGCATCCTAATCATTAGAAAACACATTTTATAATTCAGTGAATAACTTTATCCGTCACAGAGCCTGAGTTTGGGTTGTGCTGTATTAACCATAATGAAACAGCATAAACAGTGAGGAGTAAGTGGGAGTAGGATGTGAAAACAAAGGTTCACTTCTGAACAGCCATTTAATCTATTTTAGCATTAAAATTGGGCAGCTCCTATTAGAGTGGTCCCCCCCCCATTATCACGTCAGATTTATTCTTCAGATAAAAGGACTCTTGTCCATGCTATACATTAGTCTAGCTCAAATATGCACCTATTGAATCTGTGTAGCATTCCAAGTTCTTGGTTGTTATGAAGGATTACTTTGGGATAAGCAATCCAGTTTCCTTCAGATGCTTTAGGCCAAAGTCCATTGCCATTGCTACAACAAATGATTTCCACTCATCAGTACTATATCTGTCCACTTCTTTAAATCACACCTGGAAGCTGCTTTTGCATAACCTACAGTATGTCGGAATATATTTTTATGGTCATGTGGCCAGCATGACATCACACTGTAGTGCAAAGCATATGGTGAAGCACGGAATGTTTTACTTTCCCACCAAAGTGGTACCTATTTATCTGCTTGCATTTACATGTTAGGTTGGCAAGCCGGTTCGCACCACTTCGGCAGAAACGGTAGCTAATTTTTTGTTGCCCAGGCCCAGAATGGACTTCCGGAAGCGGCATCCACACAGAGAACCGGTTGTTCACATATTTGAATCCCACCACTGGGAGCAGGAGTGGAGGGTATAGGAGCAGGAGCAGAGAGGTTGGACTAGAAGGCCTCCAAAATCCTTTGCAATTCTGTTATTCTGTTACCTTCTACCATTTACAAGACAGCAGATATTGAAAAAAACAAGATAAAAAAGAGAGAATAGCTATAGTGGAAATCTGAAAACCTTAATCCTACTTACCGTAGCCTTTGAAAAGCCTTTAAAAGTTGTTAAAAATATTTATAGATATATATGTTTTCTACTTCCAGAATGGTTGAATATTGGGTGAACGTTTCATATGTAATTCTTCAAAATGATCTCTGCAGGTCTTGCATTTTCCACTTCTTCTTTTTTCTCCTTTAAATTGCTTTTCACATACAAAGCAATCAAGCCTCAGTCGATCTAAGACTTTAGCAGAAAGGAATAGAGCCCCCTTTCAAACTGTGAATAAGAAAATATGGCTGAAGTTTAAGCAGTGTCATGATGGAATACTGTGCTGAGCACAGGGGCAAAGAAATCAACAAAATATGCTGTACAAAAACATGTTTGTCTTTCTTTCCATGCTATGGTCCTTTTGTAGGTTTTTAATTCATTTTCTTCTTTCTCCCATCAGAGTGCTTGACACAGAAAACAAGGAGACATATCTCTCCATAGCAGCCTGATTTTTTTTCTTGCAAACTAATAATTAAAAAAAAAAAAGCCCTCATAGCAACAGGATTTTCTAACATAGATTTTCTGCTTTCTGACCACTCACTGGCTCAGCTACAACGGCCCGTGCTTGGGGTTCTCTTGGTTTAAGAGTATTTGTTGTGAACAATGTGAGGTTATTCTACGCCCAGTTCAAGGTCCTGGCAGTAATATTATTTCACCAGGAAACAGTATAATTTCCTGTCTTCCTAACTGCAATATGGATTGCAGTGGCTTTTTTTACAGTTCGCGGTGAAATTTGGAGATATCAGGGTTAAACTTGGAACTTGCATGAGCTCTACAATTGGCCTAGAGTATTGTTTTAATTAATATGTGCCTCTGCGTTTTTTATGCTGCTGATTTTTTTTTTTTTGCCAACTTTTCTCTTGAAAAGAAGGATGATTCTGAAAAACTAAATGAAATGAAATAAATTAAAAAGTTGTGGAATTCCTGTCCATTGTCACGCTCTGCTGAAGGTAGATAAGTTTGCATAAGAAGGCAGATGTGGTTTTTTTTCTACTAGAAGACATACCTGAAAAAGATAGATAAATTGGATGGATGGATGGATGGATGGATGGATGGATGGATGGATGGATGGATGGATAGATGGATCAATGAACAGAGAGAGACAGACAGATTTTACTATGGAGTTTATAAAAATACAAATTTGGACAATTAATCAATGGAACGGCTTGGCCTCAGATGCTGTGCATGCTCCAACATTGGAGGCTGTCAAGAAGAGATTGGGTAGCCATCTGTCTGGAGTGATATAGGGTTTCCTGCATGAGCAGAGGTTGGACTATAAGACCTCCAAGGTCTTTTTCAACTCTGTTATTCTGTATCCTGTTCATTTATACAATTCAAATCAGATTTTTCACTGGATGCATTGTAACATATTCTCAGGTAAGAAGGTTGCAGCCTCCATTAATAGAATGAAATGCACGAAAAGTGTGTCTATGGAGATTCTTAATCATCCAGGTCATGGTTGTCCCAAAGGTGCTTTTTCCAGGAGTATGAATGGTGCAGGAGTATGAACGGATTTCCAAAAAACATTGCAGACTACAGGAACAGGGCAGAAAACATCCTGCAGCCAGGAAGGCTCCACGCCCATGCGCACTACTCAGGTGATCCTGAGGACCCAGAAAACCTTAAATGGCCTGAACGACTCTCTAAAAGCATGCAAATGACCAGCTGTCTGCAAGGAATATAAATCCTTCCATTCCTCACCATCCAGTCAGAGCTGAAGAAGCTTCTTGGATGAGAAGCAAAACGTCTTCAAAGAAAAAGAAGGAAGTCCAGTTGCCTCCTGAAAAAAGCACCTTTGGGACACTAAAAGTGTGAGTGGTGTCCATTTCTACAGTATATCTATGGTGTTTTTCATACAACCCTCTTCCTGATGCTCTCAGTATGGCTGGAGAATTCTCAGCTGAATATGTGAAGTAGAAGAATTCACTGGAATTAACTAAAAGTAATCCATGACTTATTTATACCCTTTTGCCTGAGCCAAAGGTAGTTTTAAAATTTCAGGTTGAAAGTGCACAGTATAAAAGGGGCAAAGAAATCTTTATGTTAATATAAGCAATAATTTTCACTTGCACAATAACTTTAATCAGGGAAAATATCCTATTCAACTGTTCCTTTTCCATTCCGTGCAAAGTCAAAGTAATTTCATTGCAGTAAGTCTTGGTATTACATTTTCTATTGTGTCTTTAAAAGTGAATAAAGTTTATTGTGTTTTATACATGGGAATGTTCACTGTAATGAATGTTTGGCACCTGCCTTTTGTATGTTTATATGGCTGCTTTTTGTGCCCTTCTGAATACAAGTCTTTATCAGAATTGAAGATCAATCATACCCCAAGTAGTGAAAGAAATGAAATAAAATAAATAAAATACATTCAAATTACAGAACCAATCACTTTTATGTCAGTTATCATCCCATCTTTCCCAAAGCTGTACAATATTTACTTGAGGTCCTAATCATAAAATGGTTGGAATCTGAAAGGAGCAGTCGGCATAATACTGCAGGGAAACAGCATCATAAGGATAGCATATAGTCCTAATTCAGATAGCAGTAAAATGGCATATATTTGAATGCTTTCATGTCTCCAGAATCACATGGATAATTGAAAACTATCAGTAGAATTTTGACATGTCTATCCTGAAGTAACTCCAACACTAACTCATGGTGTGTGACCTTAAAGACTTCCAGTCTCAACCTTGGGAAAGTTAATGTGTGTAGACAACTTGCACAAAGTTAAATTAAGATAGTTTAGGACGAAACAGAAGAAACAAAAAGTTAAATTCTTAAGCACAAAATATTATCTATGTTAAAGATATATAAGATCTGAAGATAAAGCAGATCTAGCATGTGCTTCTCCAGTGCCTATATTGCAGAGAGATTTGTAGTGTTTTATCATTACTGCACAAATACCCCAGGAGCACAGCAATACTTAAAAAACATCAGATGTCCTGGGTCATAAACTAGACTTAATGAGTATCTAGTCTGTCATACTAGAGTCCTCTATATTTATAGATACATGGCTAATATATATGGTTAAGAGGTACATATATGGTTAGTTCAATATCTTGAGAACCACATACATGACTAAAAGTGGCTTGAGAGCCATCCCTAGGACTAGTATGGTAATAGTAAGAAATGAAAAATGTCAGAGCATGTGCACTTACAAGATTCTGATGTTACAGGCAATCTCAAATAAAGTGTAACTCTACTTTTCCTTTAGAGTTGATTTTCTGGTCTGGTCTGGTCTCCTAGGTCATGGTTGTCCCAAAGGTGCTTTTTCCAGGAGTATGAATGGTGCAGGAATATGAACGGATTTCCAAAAAACATTGCAGACTACAGGAACAGGGCAGAAAACATCCTGCAGCCAGGAAGGCTCCACGCCCATTCGCACTACTCAGGTGATCCTGAGGACCCAGAAAACCTCTAAATGGCCTGAACAACTCTCTAAAAGCATGCAAATGACCAGCTGTCTGCAAGGAATATAAATCCTTCCATTCCTCACCATCCAGTCAGAGCTGAAGAAGCTTCTTGGATGAGAAGCAAAACGTCTTCAAAGAAAAAGAAGGAAGTTCAGTTGCCTCCTGAAAAAAGCACCTTTGGGACACTAAAAGTGTGAGTGGTGTCCATTGCTACAGTATATCTATGGTGTTTTTCATACAACCCTCTTCCTGATGCTCTCAGTATGGCTGGAGAATTCTCAGCTGAATATGTGAAGTAGAAGAATTCACTGGAATTAACTAAAAGTAATCCATGACTTATTCATACCCTTTTGCCTGAGCCAAAGGTAGTTTTAAAATTTCAGGTTGAAAGTGCACAGTATAAAAGGGGCAAAGAAATCTTTATGTTAATATAAGCAATATTTTTCACTTGCACAATAACTTTAATCAGGGAAAATATCCTATTCAACTGTTCCTTTTCCATTCCGTGCAAAGTCAAAGTAATTTCATTGCAGTAAGTCTTGGTATTACATTTTCTATTGTGTCTTTAAAAGTGAATAAAGTTTATTGTGTTTTATACATGGGAATGTTCACTGTAATAAATGTTTGGCACCTGCCTTTTGTATGTTTATATGGCTGCTTTTTGTGCCCTTCTGAATACAAGTCTTTATCAGAATTGAAGATCAATCATACCCCAAGTAGTGAAAGAAATGAAATAAAATAAATAAAATACATTCAAATTACAGAACCAATCACTTTTATGTCAGTTATCATCCCATCTTTCCCAAAGCTGTACAATATTTACTTGAGGTCCTAGTCATAAAATGGTTGGAATCTGAAAGGAGCAGTCGGCATAATACTGCAGGGAAACAGCATCATAAGGATAGCATATAGTCCTAATTCAGATAGCAGTAAAATGGCATATATTTGAATGCTTTCATGTCTCCAGAATCACATGGATAATTGAAAACTATCAGTAGAATTTTGACATGTCTATCCTGAAGTAACTCCAACACTAACTCATGCTGTGTGACCTTAAAGACTTCCAGTCTCAACCTTGGGAAAGTTAAGACAACTTGCACAAAGTTAAATTAAGATAGTTTAGGACGAAACAGAAGAAACAAAAAGTTAAATTCTTAAGGACAAAATATTATCTATGTTAAAGATATATAAGATCTGAAGATAAAGCAGATCTAGCATGTGCTTCTCCAGTGCCTATATTGCAGAGAGATTTGTAGTGTTTTATCATTACTGCACAAATACCCCAGGAACACAGGACAATTCTGCACCTTTCTGCTATTTTCAGATATCAACCCTGCTACAACATACAATGTTGCCAGATTCTGCACAGCAATACTTAAAAAACATCAGATGTCCTGGGTCATAAACTAGACTTAATGAGTATCTAGTCGTCATACTAGAGTCCTTTATATTTATAGATACATGGCTAATATATATGGTTAAGAGGTACATATATGGCTAGTTCAATATCTTGAGAACCACATATATGACTAAAAGTGGCTTGAGAGCCATCCCTAGGACTAGTATGGTAATAGTAAGAAATGAAAAATGTCAGAGCATGTGCACTTACAAGATTCTGACGTTACAGGCAATCTCAAATAAAGTGTAACTCTACTTTTCCTTTAGAGTTGATTTTCTGGTCTGGTCTGGTCTCCTAGTGGGCTGAATATAACTTGAAAATGCGGTTAAGTATTCTTCCTAAGCAACTTTCTCACCAGGTGACAATTAAACTGCAGTTCCTTTTTCCTTTTATGTTCAGTGAAAGGTTGAAAATAATAAAAAAGGAACTTGCCAAGTATATCCAGTTATTTTTTATTGGTTTATCAAAATATAAAATACAAAGAAAAATGAAAATAATAGGAAAGTAAGGGGGGGAAAGGAAATATGAACAAATATGTAGGGAAAAAGGGGAAAAGGAAAGAAAAGCATTCACATCTCACTCTTTTTAGCACAGTAGAAAAAGATAATAACATACAGCCTCAACTTTTTACTTTTACATAATAATATATACTAGACATTTCTATAACAACAAACTTCCACCTTGAGCACAAAGTCCAGAAGCGGTGACATAGTCAGGAGTTTCAATGACATCATCTTGCTACTAAACTAACAGTGAGAACAATTAAACAACTGGCCTTCAGAAGTTGTGGGTGCTCCATCACTGGAGGCTTTTAAGAAGAGATTGGACAACGATTTGTCTGAAATTTGTCTGAAATGGTATAGGGTCTCCTGCTCAAGCAGGGGGTTGAACTTGAAGACCTTCAAGGTCCCTTCCAACTCTGTCATTCTGTTACATTCTATTACTCCTATCATTACTTTGGAAGGGTATTTTTGCTTGAGAAGATTCACTTGGCTAATAAGACTACATTTTAATTTAGTTTAATTTAATTTAGGCCAATTTGAAACTTGTTAAGTTGGCAATCACCAATTACTATTCCAACCAATTGCTTCTTCCCTTTAATATTAATCACCACACCATAGCACTTCTCACTCAAAGTTGTAACCAAATATTATGGTATGGAATCCTTTACTTTCCAATTGGCCCTGGAGCCTGAGATTGGATGTTTTGTTCACCTGATGTAATGAATCTAAGTAAGAAAATAAGGAAGGAAATAATCTTTATTCATGCTGTTGAACAGTGTAAAGTAACAGCAAGTGATGAAATTTACAACCATCCCAATAATCTAACCTTGGAAGAATAGCTAACATTTTGAACTAGAAATACATAATATAAAATCACAATTTTGCCATAACATTATGATTAATATCATGGAAGCTATACTGTAAGACTGTGTAGTATAAAAACGTCTAAGTATTAATCTAATGTATTAATATCTAAAAACTATAGAATTAAAATTTAGAATTATTTTAATTAACACAAAATCACTACATTACTAAAAATTTACCATTAACGTACTTAATATTAATTTTGAAACTATAGGAACTATAACACAGTGTGGTATAAAATAGAGTAGTATTAGACAGCACTACAATTAAATATCTCTTCATCTACAAAAATGACTTTTAAATCTTTGGTTCTCTATGTGCTTCTCTGTATAATAATTTGAGGAATGAAAATGAAACACACACATATGTATAGATATTTCACCTTTCCTTCAAAGGGCTGTGGGATTTCTAGTCAAGGCATATGGAAAGTAAAAGTGATATAAATGAAAAGTTTCTAATTTCACAGATATTTTAGACCGCTTATTGTGGGAAATAGCTTTAGAAAGTAATAAAAACTCCCTTTTATGGCCATGTAATCCCTTAATTTGGGGCAGAGTTGGGGTGACTAGATGGAGCTGAGCATTTACGGCCAGATGCCCTTCCTGATGCCACGCGGAGTTTGCAGCAGATATTTTTTCTTTGTGCCCTGAGAGAGAAATATCTGCCACTACCTAGGACTGAACTCTCAATCTTCCAAGTGGGAGGCCAGCATCTTCACCGCTAGGCCACCATGCTGCTCAGATTTAGAAAGCAATATTATTAAGAAGCAGCAGGGTCCCAATACTGCAGACAAGGAAAGATTAAACGTTTTCTCCATCATAAATAGGGAAGAAGAGAGAAATAATCTGCATTCATTATGATTTAAGAACTAACAAATGAAACATCTCCAAACTTTCTTTCCCCCAACCCCATTCTGTATTCAAAAATGGCATATCATGCACGAAAACAAAGTTTAAAACCACAGAACTTTCCAAAGTAACCAGATATTATAGGGAAAGGGCTGGTTGCAAGTGATCTCACTGGACATGTTGTACCCTCTACAATTCTAGCAATAATTTCCCTAAGGGTTTAGCAAGACTATATTTTGCTATAGATCTAGTGACAGAACAAATATTTCTCTGACTTTGGCTTTGAAGCTTTCCTGACAATCCATTAGTCAACATTCATGAGAAGATCTAAATTTAGAATAGGAATAGGAATAGGAATAGGAATAGGAATAGGAATAGGAATAGGAATAGGAATAGGAATAGGAATAGGAATAGGAATAGGAATAGGAATAGGAATAGGAATAGGAATAGGAATAGAATAGAAATAGAATAGAATAGACTTAGAACCAAACAGAATAGAATAGACTTAGAACAGAACAGAACAGAACAGAACAGAACAGAACAGAACAGAATAGAATAGATCTGGAAGGGACCTTGGAGGTCTTCTATTCCAGCCCCCCCCCCCCCCCGCTCAAGCAGGAGAACCTATACCATCTCAGACAAGTGACTGTCCAGTCTCTTCTTAAAAACTTCCAGTGATGGAGCGCCCACGATTTCTGAAGGCAAGCTGTTCCACTGGTTAATTGTCCTCACTGTTAGGAACTTTCTCCTTAATTCCAGGTTGCTTCTCTTTTTGATCAGTTTCCAACTATTGTTTCTTGTTCTGCCTTCTTGTGCTTTGGAGAATAATTTGACTCCCTCTTCTTGGGGGCAGCCTCTCAAATACTGAAATACTATCATGTCACCCCTATTTCTTCTTTTCTTTAGACTAGCCAAACCCAAGTCCTGCAGCCATTCTTCATATGTTTTAGTCTCCAGTTCTTTGATCATCTTAGTTGCTCTTCTCTGAACTTTTTCCAAGGTCTCAACATCTTTTTGTAGTATAGTGGCCAAAACTGGCTGCAGTATTCCAAGTGTGGTCTCAACTAGGCTTTTATAAAGTGGTACTAATACTTTGCGTGATCTTGATTCTATGCCTCTGTTTATACAATCCAGGATTGTATTAGCTTTTTTGGCTGCTGCTGCACGTTGCTGGCTCATAGTCAAGTGATCATCCAGTTATGGTCATTCTTAAATAGTTGAAAAGGAGTGCAGTTGACTAAGTGTTTGTTTGTTTGTGTGTGTGTGAGATTCAAAGAAAGGTTTCTAGAATGAGGCTGAATCAAAACAATGACTTCATCTTTTCCACTTCCATCAATTTATGTTTCTGCAATTGTTATTTCATCTGCTGAAAGGCATAGGGAGGAAGAGATAGGAAAGGGACAGATTAGCTATTCCATCCTTTACTTCTTCCCATTCCTGCTTCTCCCATCTGAATCCCACCTTTCCTTAACATGGTTCTCCTGCTCTGTGGTGGCTTGGCTCATCTGAGAAATGTTGAGGTCCCCCAGTGATTCCCAGATTTCTGTCTGATGAGTGGCATTGTTTTCATGAATGTTTTTCAGAAAGCTTTACTCTGCCCTCTTCAGGCACAGCCATTACTGTTCATTTCTGAGCAGATACTTTAAATCAGGAATTCCTGTCTAATCAGGTTAAATACCTGCAAGCTTAATGAATTTTAAATATAGAATTGTACCCCCACCTTACAACAGTTTTGTGATTCTGCATTCAACATGCAGCTGATGGTGCAAACATATCCAGTGACTGATTTCTGTCATGTTTTTAATGCAATTCAGAAATCTCCCTCTCTCTTTTTCATTTTCCCACTCTCTCCCTGTCTCTATGTTTGTGTGTGTTCATTCCTCCTGGTCCTGTACATTTCCCCCTGTATTAACTGCCAGCTAAAAGTGACATAAATTTGATCAACCTAAAAAGTTTTAATTTATTCCAATTAGCAGATGGCTATGACATGATGATGTCAAAGTCAATCACACTCCCAACCACTTTGCTGCATTTAAAGAATACTTTGGCTTTGTGGAGCTGAGAAAATAAGTGGAAAGCTTTCATTAAAAGGAAAGGGATAGATTTTGGAAAGGTAATTAATTGTTTCAATCATTCAATCAATGTTGGTTTTGAGGGGGGAATGGCAATGAATATTTCAAAAGTATAAATTAGTCCACAAATATAAGGATGTAAGCGAAATGTAATTCCAGATTAATGTTGGCCTTCCATTCCTTGTTTACTAATGTCATATGCCTCTTGAATCAGGAATAAGAGGAGAACTGTTCTTTTACACATTAGGGCAAAGTTGTTAACTTTTTTAAAAAATGTAGTGAATGCTACCGGTTGATGGCTGCCAGTATATTAGAGTAGTATATTAGAGTCACATTTTGATTTAGAATAGTGATGCTCATGTAATTTGAATGTAATATGCTTATCACACAAATTTGCCATATTTGCAATTAAAAGCAGGATGAATTTGAAGACTATAAACTGCTTTTGCACCTGTGAAGGCAAGCATGCATCTGGCTAGGCAACCAGCACACTAGCTGATTTTAGCAAAAGCTTATTAGCTTCTGGCTTTAACTTCTTGGAGGGAAAAAAACATTCTGATTGTAGCAATAATTGACTCTCGAGTGTTGTGCAAATAGGAATCTAAATTGCAAAAGAGAAAAGAATATCCCGGCTCTAGGGACACCATCCAGAATTGCAAATTCCAAGATTGGAATATAAACCCTGGATGCTCAAAATAATTGTATTTAATCTAATGCTGAATGTAAAGGACTTAATTTCTTCTTCAGCTCAGTTCTTAATTCAAGACTGAGAATAATCCCTTCCCATAACCTCCTCTGTTAAACCACTTTTTTTTCCTGCAAAAAAAGTCATAAGAAGACAACAAATTGTTTTGCTTTGTCTGTCACTTGAGTCAAATAACAGAATAAGAGAATAACAGAATTGGAAGTGATCTTGGAGGTCTTCTAGTCCAACCCCCTGCTCAAGCAGGAGACCCGATACCATCTTAGACAAATGACTGTCCAGTCTCTTCTTAAAAGCTTCCAGTGTTAATTGTTCTAACTGTCAGAAAAATTCTCCTTAGTTCTAGGTTGCTTCTCTCCTTGATAAGCTTCCAGCTTGTTATCTTGCTCTCAGGTGCTTTGGAGTATAGGTTGACCCTCGCCTTCTCTCTGTGACAGCCCCTCAAATATTGGAAGACTGCTATCATGTCACCCCTAGTCCTTCTCTTTGTTAGATAAGACATATCCAGTTCCTGCAATGAGTAATATGAATAAGAGGTCTTTTCTCAAGAAGCCTAGAAATATCAGATGCCTTTGAAAAAGTAGCATTCTCTCCTTCGGCAACACCCATAGATAGAGGAACATCTTCCCCAGAAAGTCCAATAAACTCAAATAGCTGCACATACATTTCATACCATTTCACATAAAAAGTGATCCTGAGAAATGTTAACGCACAAGACCAAGCAATTCTTTTTCAAATATCTCAGGGAATTTTTCTAACCCATCTTCCCCTTTTCTTGATTTTCTTTTAAGCTTCCTGCTTTAGTATTATCTACCTGCTAACTGTTGATATGATTTTCTATCGTTCTTCAAAAGCCAAAGTCTCTGAGAACGTATTTCCTGCTCACAATATTCAATATTCTATTATATATCAATTATGCTTCAATTTCTTCACATCTAATTTAAGCTGTTACATTTTTATTTTTCACTTTTTTGCTATGTGTTATAGACATATTAATAAATTACCAGTCTGAAGGATAGAGAAATATTGATACTTTGCTTACTGGTGATGATCAATTGATTTCAGGGTTCTTTTTTGTGCAAAACAGAGAAATGACAAGATGCATTGCACAAAATGAATTTGTTTCTATGATGGATAAAATATCCAAAGTAGATTGTAGAGCATCTTTTTCAATAGTTTTATGACTTTAATACTAAAAATTGAATCTGGATTCCTCATTTTTGTTTAAACTTTGAGAGACGGGCATCATGCCATCATGATTAAATTAAACTGTTATTGGCATATGCACTACTTGACAATCAGCTCATGTCCTAATGGAAGACCTGAAATTAGCATAATAATATGTCAAAGAAATATTGGCAGATTGTAGTACATTGCTGATCAATATCACTTCTTTTCTGGATTTATTACCTGCTGTGAAAACATGGTATGACTGAAAACTAGGAAGCACATTCAGATATTACAAACTTGCAGGAATTAAGTAGTGAGTATTTCAGAAAATGCCCCTAATGAAAGATCTACCATTTCTTCACCTACTATGGGATGCAGGTCTTGACTGAAGATAGCCAAAGTGAATAATGTGACTATCAATTTTACATATCAACCATCAAGTTCTGGAAGGAACTTTCAGTTAAAACCATACACTTTGCTACTTTTCCCTTATTATGTCTGAGATGCTTGTGTCTTTCTGCCATGCTTCCTAGCCTTCCCACTTTCCGTTTTTATTTGTTTGTGTGTATGTCTTATTGCCTCCTTCTTTCTCCAATGTTAATGAACTGTGAAAGCTGACATTTCCAATAAGAAAAATCACATCTGAAACCAAATGTAATGAACTCATTCATTTACAAAATAAAAGCTACAATGAGAGCAGTGAAAAATCATTTTGCAAAGAATGACGCGGGGAAAAGAATGGAGTAAATTAACTCTGACTGAATTAATATGCTTTAAATACTTTTATTGCCCAGAAAATTAAACAGGAAGTATCCTATTAGATATCTCAAATAGAGGCTAGTAATGTGTATGCCGAGAGGAGCAAGCGTTGCCAGAGATTTTTTTTAGACAGAATCTGACATAGCATGATATTCAAATATGTATCTAATTTCCCATAGAAAACCTAGGACATTTTATTAAAGAGAAACTGAAGAGATAGCTTCATATGAAATGGAAGTAAAATAAGTTGTTGTCACAACCTTCTATATGCATGGCATTTAACTAATGTTTTTTATCTTAAATATGCAAGTAGGTTATTTAGGTGCGGCATATCATACATGGACTAGCAATATCTATTAACATTTCATCTAGATTAGTAGAACCCAATAAAATATAAATGTTAAAAAGATTTATGTTCAAATACCAATGTCTAGGCCAGTGGTGGCGAACCTATGGCACGCATGCCAGAGGCAGCACTCAGAGCCCTCTCTGTGAGCATGTGTGCCATTGCCCCAGCCCTGGCTCCCCCCATGGCCCCCTCCTCACCAGCAGCCCCCCTGGAGGAGATTCACCCCCGAGCGCGGCCCGTGCGAAGCAGCGCAGCCAAGGACATGGCAGCCGGGCAGCTGGGACAAGACTGTGCCCTCGCGCCCCATCGCACGCAGATGATGCTGTGGGGCGCGGGCAGAGGGTGTGGCCGCCATGGCGCTGCTGGCCCGCTTGGGCAATCTGCGGCGGGCCGCGGAGGCGGTGGGTGGCTCTGAGGGAGGGTGGGGCAGGGAGTGGGGTGGGGGCAGGGCGGGGGCAGTTTTGGGGCACTCAGTCTCTAAAAGGTTCACCATCACTGGTCTAGGCTATCTAACCATTGATGTGCAGCAACATTTATATTTTTAAAAAAATCAGATACTGGACTGGTATATGCCCTCAGTTTACAGCCAGTCACAGTGTGATCTACAGTTTGACGTGGGACCCTGCAGACACACTGAGGGGAGGATACTATGCCCCATTTAGACAGAGTCCCGGCAGATGCCACATGAGGTGTGAATCCTATTCAGGATTGTCCATTGCTGACATGGTAGTTCAAAGCCTGGCACTTTTTTGTGGGGTCATTTATATGTCTTCCTATGACTGGACATTCAGTGACCCATTTGGCTTTTCATTGGGATTTGATATTCAAGTTGTTGGGCAGATACTGTGCAAGTGCCAGTGGGGGCTTCCTGGATTTGAGTCTTCCTACTGATAAATGAGAAAAGTCGGCATGCACCAATAGGATTGAATTGTTCATAATTTTTCTGTATTCTCTCACTAGCTGACGGTCTATATGGCTCAGAACAGGAAGCCAGCAAGTCAGAGTGGTTTTGATACATCCGCTTATAATTGTCAGGGTGTTGTTGAGTCTGTGCAAGTAGAATAAAGTGGTTTTGACAAAGGAACCATGTTATCATAGAGTCTGCTTCCTACCGTCAATCCTTTATTCCCTCAAATAAAAAGATAAGCAGCGTACAAGCCATATTTGGACCCCATTTGTAATTCGCTGAGGAGCAAGAGTGCATGTACTGAAACAATCAATTCTATTTCCTTTGCTTTAACTATTAATAAAATTAGCTCAAATGAGTCACTAGCTGTTGAAAACAGAATGGGGATGTGGGAAAGCAAGACAGCTTTAAACAAGAAGAAATGAAAAGTCCAGCTTCAGCCTGCTGATGAACTTTCAACATCTTTAGAAAGGCTTCCTTCGGTCCTCAGTGATCAAATGGAAATTTACAATTGTTTTTAAAGCTTCAGGAAAAAAGTCATCCTGGCATTGTTTCCATAGCAATAAATTAAACTAACATTTCTGATTCTTCCATTTTTGATTCCTGTGTAAGAAGAAAGGTCACTTTGCAGAATGAATTTCTGTGATGATAATATACTTCCCTGCCCCAATTTACTATAACAAAACTCAGTTCTGGATTACGGAAAATGCAAGATGTTGGTCAGGCTGTTGGTCGGGGGGGGGGACATAATTGTGCTTCAAATGCCTGTAAACGTATATTATATGATGACAATCATAAACATAATTGTCTTCTTCAGGACATTAAAATATATATCCGTCCTAAGAGGGAAGCATGAGGATTAAGGGGACATAGGGCACCACCTTCCAGGTTAAAACTCAAGATAGGGTGGACTGAAGAGAGAAGGATCTGACAGCCGTAAGTAGAATGACAGGTCGGAGCAATGCTTAGAGTCTTAACTGGAGAAAATCTTTCAACTGTGAAAGTGAGAGATTTGGGATTAAATCATTATTGTCAAAGAAGGCTAAGATTAGTAGCCTACAATTAATTAGCACACTATAAATTACTAAGAATTATCCTGTGAGATCTAAAAGAGCAGTCTAAAGGAGTTAACCTAAATGGCAACCTTAAGGGAACCTGTTTACAACTATTGTTAACTTCTTAGACAATACAACTTAATTTAATTCTTTTAAATCTCTTTCTCTCTTGCTGTGTGTATAACTGCAGTTTTGTACTTTTCCCCATGTTTTTTCAAGTCAGCTTACAGCATAGAAATAGAGGGTTTTTTTTGGTGGCAGGAAAAAAACAATATATTTGATTTATTTCTTCACTTTTTAGGACCACCACTTGCCAAGTGAATCTAGTCAGCTAACAGTGAATTAAAATCGGAACATTCTGGGCAATCGCCTGGGGGAAGAACCAGATCTTTAGCAACATCTCCATCTGAATATTCCTGAGAGATTGCTGTGTATCTATCTATCTAATCTATCTATCTATCTATCTATCTATCTATCTATCTATCTATCTATCTATCTATCTATCTATCTATCTATCTATCTATCTATCTATCTATCTATCTATCTATCTATCATCTATCTATCTATCTATCTATCTATTTATTTATTTGGCTGCCCCATCATAAGCAATTCTGGGCAGTTCACAATAACAAAACCAATAAATAAAGCAATAATAAATCTGTATAAACAATAAAACAGTAAAACAAATAGCCTGCACTGTAATTGTCCTCTTGGCATGTCCCACAGCAGGCTCAGCTACCTTCTTCCATCCTTCAACTCAAACAATCTTGGCACATTAGTAAAGTCTTCCAAAAGTCTAGCATGGTGGGAGCCTACCAAATTGCCAGTGGGAAGGTGGTATTCCACAAGGTATGTCTAGTCTAATGAAAAGAAGGACTAGGGGGTGACATGATAGCAGTGTTCCAATCTTTGAGGGGCTACCACAAAGAAAAGGGAGTGAAGCTATTCTCCAAAGTACCTGAAGGCAGGACAAGAAGCAACGGATGGAAACTAATCAAGGAGAGAAGCAACCTAGAACTAAGAAGAAATTTCCTGACAGTGAGAACAATTGACCAGTAGAACAGCTTGCCTTCAGAAATTGTGAATGCTACAACACTGAAAGTTTTAAGAAGAGATTGGACCACCATTTGTCTGAAATGGTATATCGTTTCCTGCCTAAGCAGGTGGTTGGACTAGAAGACCTCCAAGGTCCCTTTCAAGTCTATTATTCTATTCTATTCTATTCTATTCTATTCTATTCTATTCTGTTCTGTTCTGTTCTGTTCTGTTCTGTTCTGTTCTGTTCTGTTCTGTCCTATCCCTACCTATCCTATCCTATCCTATCCGCAGCCATGGAAAAGGCAAATTTCTGAGATTTCAGGGATGGTACCTGGAATGTGTCCATTGCCCACTCTACCCACTCTAGTGAATTATTCATATTAAGTTTTGATTCCCAAAAACAGAGAGAAGGAGGAATCCCACAACTGATTAGATGTACCACACAGAAGCATCCAAACCTGGGCTCACCTACCTTGCATGCCTATTGGGTTGTTAGTGACTATGAGCTACAGGCATGACTTCTTATTTGAGCTGAGATTTTGCTTAGCCATAAGAGTTCTTGGTTTGGCCCTGTTTTCATGTAGCTGTTGACTCTACACTAGTAGCATCTTAAACAGTTGTTTACAGTCCAGCCTTAACTGCATTGGACAAATTCATATTAAAAAAATGGCAGTGGGACACCTCATCACCCAATTCTGGGTTTCCATATTATGGAAGCTCCTACAGTCTCCACTATTATGGATTCAGGTATACATTCTCCAAAACAATTT
Source organism: Azemiops feae (assembly GCA_023970755.1). Classification (NCBI taxonomy): domain Eukaryota; kingdom Metazoa; phylum Chordata; class Lepidosauria; order Squamata; family Viperidae; genus Azemiops; species Azemiops feae. Next base: position 51,283 of record JALGBA010002138.1, read on the forward strand.
AGTGAGCTGCAGGCACCCATTCCAACTTTGAGAATCTTTTGGGGGAAATAAGTATGCTAAACCCAATGCTTATCAATTACTTAATAGTACACCCATTTTATATTTTTACATTATATAAGGTAGCCTACAATATTATAAGACATCTACGGATTAAATGGGGAGTTCTGTAGGATTTCCTCCCAGATAAATGAATGCGCATTATCACAACTATCAATTTTGCATCTCATCATGAATATTGCACTGTGTTTTCCCCAAAGAATGAAGAATGTTAAACAAATATGCTTCCTGATGCATTTAATTTCTGTGCACGCAGCTTTATGGATATTACACAATATAATGGCTGCAAAAATATCGGTGTGCTCCATATATCCCATAGGTCATGGTGCCAACCTAGCGTAGCACAAGTAATTAGTGAATCTCTCATTTTAATGAGCATATGATGGTTTAAATGGCTTTGCTGTATTTATCACGGCCTGTTTATGTTAGGGCATATAACTAGATATTTTTAACATTGACCATGAAACCCTCTCTTTCTCCAAACATTTATTTGGCCCAGTTTTAAACACTCATGGCATTTAATACTCAAGAACAAGCTTAGTCTATTTTAAGTGCTGGACTCAGAGAAACTCCTTCAGTTCTTTTGCTTTGGTATGTGACTAGCATTTTAATTTCACTGAAAGCTTTCCACTGGTGTTTATTGTAAAACTAACAGGGATGATCATGGATTTTCTTTAGACTTCTTCTTTAACCAAGATGACCCAGTTCACATTTCCTGATTTAAAACACAAATGAGAAGCTTTATTCCACTTTCCTGAGTTAACCCAGTTTTTGAAATACAGCACTCAGCTAAAGTTGAGCGCCACAATAAATTCAACATTATGATAGTGTAACTCTCCCTCCCCTCCATGGATGACAGTTGTTAGTAGCCATTTATTTCAGTCATTGACCAACCTTATATAACATAAAACCTGGAAATAAAATAAGATGAAAGATAAAATAAGGTAAATAAAACAAAATGGACTGAAAGATATATTGAATACAGCCAACATGGGTGAAACCTTTTTAGTTTGTGTAAAGCATTCTGAATACTGAAGCTATTCAGTGAAAAGGGCATAATAGATATAGCCTGAAGACAAATTATTGAGCAGTTGAACTTGCTACTATTTGATTGAAAGGGAAAAATGCATTTCTCTAGGTTTCATTTAATTCCACATTCATAAATCCATTCATAAATCCACATAATTCTGCAGATGTTTCCTTGGTAGCTAAGGTAAATGTTATGGCTATTTCTCATGTGAAAGGAATAAGCGATCATAACTGATAGGGAGCATCAAAAATAGGAATGTCCATGGATTGTAAAGGAATGTAAAGATAAACTGAATGAAGACATGGATGAGTATTTAAAGGAGGACAAATGATAACTCAGCCCTGGAAAATTGTGAGGAAGAAACTCAGGATAATGACCTGGTCTACCCTGAAGATCTGACATCAGTTTTAAGTCTATCATGGTTTCTCTTTGTACCATGAAAAAAAAATCAATATTTCCTTACATGAATGTACATTTTATTATCTATCTATCTATCTATCTATCTATCTATCTATCTATCTATCTATCTATCTATCTATCTATCTATCTATCTATCTATCCATCTATCTATCATTTATCTATCCATCCATCCATCCATCCATCCATCCATCCATCCATCCATCCATCCATCCATCCATCCATCCATCCATCCATCCATCCATCCATAATCTCATCTATCTATTTTTTTAAAGGATAACTTCTGTTCTTTATCCTGCACAGCCAGTTTTTATAGATTCTAGGATTTGAAATATGACTTCATACCTAAGTCTGACTGGTTTGATATGCTCCACAGGAGATTCTGTCACCCTTTCTGACTTAGGTCAGAGAATATAACATAAAGCAGATTCAGAACTGCGGCCATAATTTCAAGGTTTGTATAAGTTTGGTTTCAGGATCAAGAAAGCTAATTCTGTTGTTAGAGTTAACATCATATTTTGGAACAGGGCTGAAGTCTAATTAGTGCATGGATACATGTCATTTAGAAAGGGGCTTATTTAAAAGTATCACAAGATCAGCTAAAATCTGTTCTCATATTGTCCTAGAGAAAATGAATTATGGGCCATATGAACATAACTTCTTTGTCAGAACAATATTTTATCTTCATTTATACAATACTGCTTTTCAAATCAGAAGCCACCGACTTATGACCACAATTTATGTTGTTAAATGAGAAATTTGTTAAATACGTTTTGCCCCATTTTACGACTTTTCTTGCCACATTTGTTAAGTGAATCACTGCAGTTGTTAAATTAGTAACAGAGTTTGTTAAGTGAATCTGGCTTTCCCCATTGACTTTGCTTGTCAGAAGTTCGCAAAAGGTGATCATGTGACTGTCATAAATAGGAACCAGTTGTCAAGCATCTGAATTTTTGATCACATGATCACAGGGATGCTGCAAAACTGTGAAAAATGGCCATAAGTCACTTTTTCAGTGTCGTTGTAACTTTGAATGGTCACTAAATGAACTGTTGTACGTCAAGGACTACCTATAATAAGATGGTCTATGATTGGTCATCATATCTGGCCAGTATCAGTTTTTCCAACTCCATCTGGGTCCTTCAGAATTGTAGTGCTTTTTTATATATTATGAATAGATATTTGTCCCTGAATTGAAGAAGCATCATGCTCTTCCTTTTCAGTTTTTTTTTTTGTGTGTGTGGGGGGAAATAGCCTACAGCTTTGGGTCCTTCTTTTTCCTCCCATCCTTTATATCATTATGCTGATTGATGAAATGACACCAAGAGCATTGCTGGTTCGTTTGTGAAAACTTGCACATACTGGCACAATAAAGGTTTGCTAATTTGAATATATGTAGAAATAAGCTGTAAATGTGGTATGACCATTCTATATTTATTTGTGAAAACAATCAAGAGGTTAATTATCGCACTTGGCTTTAAACCATGAATTTCCTGGCTTCTTAGGGAGATTAGTGGGTACATTTCATGAGATCACCCTGCTGGTTATTCAAAAGGTCAAAAGATACTTGTATTTTGCTTTATAATTACAGGCAGCCTATTGAACAAAATTATTCCCGCATAATTTTAGCACATTTAATTTATTCCCCCTCCCCCCATTGCTATTAGCCTGATTATTTCTAGTCTAGTCTGATTATTCATAACTATTAGTGATTGCAAATAGCTTTGAAAAGTTTTCTCCCAAGGCCTAATTTATCTGTTCTTCCCTGTAAAGTTAACCAATGTTCCAGAGATGCATTCAACCCTCCCAGGAAATTCCTTTAAGGCCATTCTCACTGATTCAATTTTTTTTAAAACAAATATAGTGCAGGTTGTAAGATGGCTTCATTTATTGACCATATGGCCTGATTTGATATGAGAATAACTCCATGTGAATTAGATGCAGGAGGAATCAGGAATTGACTTCCTATTCTGATCTGACAAGGAGTAAAGCAGGTTCCCTTAATGTTTAAATTTGAAGAATTTACTCTCTGGCTAAATCTAAAACCATTTCCTTGTTCATGACCACTGTCCTTCCTTTTATTTTATTTTATTTTATTTTATTTTATTTTATTTTATTTTATTTTATTTTATTTTATTTTATTTTATTTTATTTTATTTTATTTTATTTTATTTTATTTTATTTTATTTTATTTTATTTATTTTATTTTATTTTATTTTATTTTATTTTATTTTATTTTATTTTATTTTATTTTATTTTATTATTTTATTTTATTTTATTTTATTTTATTTTATTTTATTTTATTTTATTTTATTATTTTATTTTATTTTATTTTATTTTATTTTATTTTATTTTATTTTATTTATTTTATTTTATTTTATTTTATTTTATTTTATTTTATTTTATTTTATTTTATTTTATTTTATTTTATTTTATTTTATTTTATTTATTTACTTTACTTTACTAATCACTGATGCCACTGCTGTCTCATCTAGTTAGATTCTGCAGATGCCTAGGCACATACAAGAATCCTTTTTCCTTGGGAAAACTTTTAACAGAAATTGAATTTACTAGTAAATTATTTGTTTCCAGTGTTTTATCCATGGACATGCATGCCTTTGTTAATCAAAGGAATCAGTGGATATTTTCATCATGTTTGGAAGCTCAAAAGCTCAAATTAGACTGATCTTCAGGAGACAAAATAATGTTTTATTTTATTTGTATTTGTTTAAATTTATCAGCCTCCACAGGGTAAACCAGTGCAGCTTACAATATTAAAATTTAATAATTTTATTAACATTTCATATTAACAATATTAACTTTTCGAGGTGGAAAGAGGATAGGGTTATCTATTTAAATAAATATATAGCTTTACTTGGAAAAACGTCATTTTGTTTTAAGAAAGTTTTAAGACTTTTAAGAAGTTACATTTCCTAGATGCTGTAGCAGCATAACTGCTCTTCCAACACAGCCCCAAACAATGTATAAACTAGTAACTCAGTAAAGTTCAAATTCACATGCTTTTTATGTGATCTTATCCTTACAAGTATCCTGTGAGATAAAGCTGAGCTCAGTTAGTGAACTTTATAATTGAATAGGGATTTGATCCTTCTCTCTATTCCCAGTCCAGTATTAGCTTTCAGTGCATGAACACACACACACACACACACACACAGAGAGAGAGAGAGAGAGAGAGAGAGAGAGAGAGAGAGAGAGAGAGAGAGAGAGAGAGAGAGAGAGAGAGAGACTTTGAGAAAGAATAAATAAAATGTGAAATGGACTATATGGTCTAATTCTGAAACAAGATGAAAACTGCAAGAAATCTATTTTCCCAATCTACCATACATTTTAGAAATTTACCTAATTACCTAGCAAAAAACTCAGAATGAGTTTTTTCTAGATCCCCTGTATCTAGATCCTAGAGGTATTTTTTAAAAAAACATTGCCCTTGGATAAGAAGAACGGCAACAACAACAAACTTGAAAATTTGAATTAATTAATTTGAAAGTAGGACAAAGCATAAGTTGCAGGTTTATTTAATGAATAAGACTGTTATAAATATTTATACTTTCTTGACTTGAAAATCCCAGACTTTAGGAATTTTTTAAAATAAAAAAACAGTTGCCCTAGGAGGAGGAGGAGGAGAAGGAGGAGGAGGAGGAAAACACAACAACAAAGATGAAAATTTGAATTAATTAATTTGCATGTGGGACAAACCAAAAGTTAGTTACAGGTTTATATAACAAGAAGAATGGCTGTAAATACTTATAGGTTCAAAAATCCCATACTTTTCAACTGCATTAACTGTGCTGATCTAAGGTTGTCATAGCTACTGTATATACTATATTTTTTCCTTGATGACATCCTTGCATTTCACAGGTATAGACATCATGGTGCTCTCTATAGTGGGAATGGCTATATGCACAACACTGTCCTCTCCATAATGGAAGGAGGTTAGATAAAGAAGGAGGAGACTATAGTCTTCTGAAAGAGCATCAAGATCTCATTCTGCTGATTGACATGGGAATCTAAGAGTGATATGCAAGCCTGGAGGTAGTTTATTTATTTATTCAATTTCTATAGCAACTCAACTCAACCAAATGACTCTAGGCAGCTGACAATTCTAAAATTATAAGAGAATTAAAATAATTAAAAAAAAATTAAGACAATAAATATGTCCACAAAATAAATAAGTATAAACAGGAGCTGTGATGATTAATCAAGTAACAGTAAAGTCAGTTAATGGGGTCCTTCACATATTCCAAGCCCCAGGCCCAGGTAAATAGCCAAGTTTTTAAACACCAACAGGTTTGGGGCCAGAATATTCCATAAAGCAGGTATATAGCAAAAATCACCTGTCTTCTAACATTCTTTGGCTGATAGGATATGCAGTATGCCCAGTCTGTTGGATCGGATCGGACAAATAGAAACTCTTGGAAAAAGATGGTCCCTCAACTACACCTGTTTTAACTTTTTAACACCTTCATTTTAATCTTAACCTTAGTTCTGATTTCATCTCTGTTTGTAACTGTGCTTTTTTTTTGCTATTGTATGTTTTAATGTAAATCAGCCAGAGTCACTGACTCTGACTGACAATAGTATATTGAGTTTATTCTAGGATTTAAATTTTAGAGTTCACCAATGTTCAGTGGGAAAAAAAAAAAAAGGAACATTAGGAATTTAGGAGGTTTGTGCCATTCCAGATCAATGAGTTATCCGTTTATGGAATAATTGATCCTGCAATTGTCCAAAATAATTTAGAACCCAGTTCAGCTAGCTAGTTACATTAAAGAAGAAATTGCCAATAGTCGGAGGTACAGCATCTTCATAAATGGGATAAAAATAATTTGAAAATTTTGAAGGTAGGAGAATAGGAGACAATGTATTTGCCCATCTCTGTTCTAGTTGGCTGTTGCCTGAGCTTTTCTGCAATCTCTTTTTCTCACGGAAATGTAAGAAAACATAAGATTGCCTGTTCATTTCTTTAAACCGTAAAGCTAAGCCACACACACACACACACACAATGCTGCCAGAACTATTTACAGCTTCCATTAAATTGGTTGTAGATAGTACACATACATCTCCCAGATTAAAAGAAACTTTGGAGTGATCAACAAAGATGGTAATTAGCTAGGCTTTTAGAAATGAAGGATGGGCAGCATTCTCTAATATTTTTACTGATAAAGAAGATGGAAAATGAAAAGAAAACAGTGTTTGGCAATTGGAGTAATAAAATATAGATAACTCAGCTATGTATGGAAATGGTGGCTGCTGCACAAACTTATACAGGCTTTGCTCCTTAGCCAGAAGTCAGATTCATCAGACTAAACTAGGGTTATCCTATAGCACACCTAAAGTAGTTTGACATGTTCTTATGGACTAATTGTGAAAGGGGTTTTTAAGAAGGATCTTTCACAGAATTGCTTAGATGGAGAAATTATACCACAAATTTTTTCATGTTGGGTTTTGACTTCATAACCAACAAAGGGAATTGAACTTCTGAAAGACTTGGTACGGAGACAGAGGGAGAGAGATGAATGGATGGACAGACTGACGGGGGGGGGGAGGGGGGAGAAAAGATGGAAATATGTTTGGAGCCACGGTTAAAACTGGGACACATTTCCATAATTTAAAATTATGTGATCCATTGCATAACACAAGCACCCAGAATTCCTCATCAGAACCCCTCATGCTTTATAAAAATGGTATATTAGGACATAAACATGCTTTAATATGTGGATGGATTATGTGGATTTTAAATCTCCAGGCTTTGCAGAACCCAGAGGAATCAAACCTTGGGGGGGGAAAGAAAATGAAGAGAAATTAAAATGGACAATTCAACCATCCTGAGGTTATCACAGGATAATGTAGATCAATTGCTACTTTTCAGGTAAAAAGATCCTTATATTTACTGATAATTTTAATCTCTTTTCTTCTGACTGACTGCATGCACATATACATGCTTTTCAGATGCTAGCCTGTTATACAGAGTCTTTCTATTCTTTACTTTAAACATTGGAAACACGATGCATTGTCAACTCATTGAATACACTGCAAATGGAGAAAAATACCATGTTGATGAAGTGATGGGCTTCATTGAAAGACTTGCATACCAATAACTGACCTTGAACATTTATAAAAATAGTTTCCAAAAAGTAAAAATCATTTGAATTCATCTAGTTGCTAAAGAAGTCATTAAACGGTGCACATTGCATAGAAAATGAAATGCTTTTGGTAATTCCCTTTTCTATTCAGGGGGGAAAAAGTGCATTTAAAATAAATTAAATTGCCAGTCACAGATGTTAGTTACCTTTGAACCCTTAACCTACTATTCCCATTTGAGTGAACAGGTGTTTATTAATTCTACCAGTCTCTCTCCCCCCATCAGAATTTGTGGCAATACAAGTAAGTTTAGGGAACAAATGTGCTCCACTTCTATTCCCCCATGGGTTATATTAAAAATAACTTTAGAGCTACATTTCTGTGAATACTGTTCTGCCTAATGGCAGAGACTCAGCTAAAGAGTGCTGAAAAGCTGCATTGCAGTGAGGTTGATAAACACACAGACACACACAGACAGGCACATACACACATGCTACATCTATCTATCTATCTATCTATCTATCTATCTATCTATCTATCTATCTATCTATCTATCTATCTATCTATCTATCTATCTGTCTGTCTGTCTGTCTGTCTGTCTGTCTGTCTGTCTGTCTGTCTGTCTGTCTGTCTGTCTGTCTGTCTGTCTGTCTGTCTGTCTGTCTGTCTATCTGTCTGTCTATCACCTATCTATCAAAAAAAGGGAAATTCTCTTCTCACTCTTGTGGGTAGTATGTGTCTTCCTCAATCTTGAGTGCTCTACCAGAAGGATGAGAGTTTGAGGATTCTGTGCAGGATCATAGCTGTTCCTGACCCCACACTTTTCTGGATGGAGAGCTCTGACATTGTTCCTAGGGATCTGTCGGAGTCACTCTCACAGTCTAGGAGTCACAGCCCCAAGTGGTCCTACTGCCATTGGGATCACTTTGGCCTTTACTTTCCACATCCTCTCTAGTTCCATCTCCAGGCCCTCCAGTTTCTCATATTCTTTCTTTGTGAAGTTGCTGTCACTTGGCACTGCTACAATTATCACCAGTGTTCTCTTCTGCTCCTTGTTTACTCTAATGATGTCTGGTTAATAGGCCAGTAACTGCCTGTCCATCTGGATCTGATTCTTAGTCCTCTTATTCTCCAAGGTTACCTCTTAAACCCTGACTTATTTCCAGCAGATCTAGAAAGAATATCTGATATTTCTCAGCAACTGACTTGCCAATAGCATTCCAGTGGGATTAATACTTCTGACACGTAATATAGTTCTCCAGATCGTAAGGTAGTGAATTGCTACTAGAAATCATATTGAATTTCCTACAATATCAAAAAACAAAACAGAAACAAAAACACATAGATTCACATTGCTCTTAGATAACAAGAGAAATCTAAAATGGCTGCTCTTAAGCTTACATCTTTGCTTTCAGTTAAAGTGAAGTTCCGAGAGGAGTCAGTAGAGATTAGTGATAAGGGGTCATGGATGGAAACTTTAATTCAGCCAAGAAGTCAAGAACCAAAAACTGGCCAGAAAATAGAAACAGAGTTACTTAGATTTGAAGGACAGAACTGAAGAATAAACCAAAATTGGGTAATTAATCAATAATGACATATCAACCAAGAACTGGGATTCAAATCATTACTGAAGAACCTGTTAGGAAGAAGGAAATATAGTAGACAAATAAAAAATAGCAAATCAATCTCAAAGATTAAATGAAAGAGAAATCTAGAGAGTATAGGAACGGTTTTGTCATTTAAGCAAAGCACAGATGAAATAAAAAACTCTGTAATCCTTGTCTAGGAGGATCCATAGAATCAACCCAGGACTTTAAGTTAATTCATTGTCTGGTTAGATATTGCAACCTTCAGTTCAATAACTCCAGCACACATTGGGAAAACTCTATACAAGAAAAACAGAATGGGTCCCAGAAATGTCTTCTTGTATCACAGTAGATAATTCATGGAAAATTAATTTAGAAAAGTCTTCTGAAGGTGGTGCTGGTCCCCTCAATTTCCACATGAATCTTCTGATTTTATAAATCAATGTACTAGATTTATAAAATGGGAGATGAATAAATTCAGCTTTCCATTTTTAGATGTTAAATATATATTAATTGGAAAGGATGAAATCGATAGAGCAGTTGGTTACCACCTAAAGGAAGCATCTTTCACAGAAATGTAGATTGGAATATAATACAATGCCACTTCTAAGTACCTATAATATAGTTTGATTCTCCAAAATAAGATATTGTAAAAAGATCATTGGAATGATGACTGATTTTATGTTTGATTTATGATATGCAGGGTTGGGTTATAGGTATTCAAGTTCATCTTCACTCAGTGCTTGTGAAATTCTCAAATCACAACCTGATATACCATCGAAAATGTTAATTAGGAGTCTCCATCAACCATTTGTAGCTTGGGTTACAGTACAAGGAATAATCACAGACAGGGATTGTAAATGTCTATGGAGATTCTCAATCATCCAGGTCATGGTTGTCCCAAAGGTGTTTCTTTTTTTCAAGAGGCAACTGGACTTCCTTGTTTTTTTCCTAGAAGACATTTCACTTCTCATCCAAGAAGCTTCTTCAGTTCTTGGATGAGAAACATTTTAGATGAGAAGCAAAACATCGTCAAGGAAAAACAAAGAAAGTCCAGTTGCCTCTTGAAAAAAAAAAACCTTTGGGACAGGGATTGTGCATTACATAGCAGCTAGCTATTCCCGTTCCACTTTGACCACCTTTATACCGTGCAAAATTTTTCACAGTAGGGTTGCAAGAAGTTAGATAGTATTATCCTAATTTCACAAGAGGTTTGTAAAAAAAAAAAAAAAAACACCTCACCCCAAGTCATTTCAATATTGCCTTAAGTAATGTGAAATCTTTGACAATTATTCCTGGAATGCAGAGATGTGACTTTATAGAACCATAAACTCTTCCTCATTATTATTTCTTGCTTATACTGTGTAATTGGGAAGAGTTTTAGTATGCTGCTTGTACCTTGGAAATGCTAATTATTTCATAAGGCAATAAAATGCCCCATTTTGTAGTCCCTGTTCCAAGCTGTCAGGGAAAAGCATATGTAAAAGCTAATAAGACAACTATGTTTCATCTTAAACCCGAGCCAAGAAAATAATTATCACATTCCAATTAGAGATGTCCAAGTATTTTTTTCTTTTCTTTTCTTTTCTTTTCTTTTTAAAGATAGTTTTCAGAGCAAATGAAGCCTCCATTAAAACAATTGTCAAATGTAGGGAATATTAGTTCCTCTTGAATTCTGTCCTATATCCCTCACTGACAACATTAAATTTCTTCTTTTCAAGATTTCTCTATCACTGAAATAAAAGCACAAACAAGGTAGGAAACTATTTTTTATGAGCAAGTTATGAAATTGGTTCTAGTGGAGCACAAAACATTTCCTTCTGATACATCATTATTTTGGTATTTCTCATCTGATAGCATCCAAAGACGAAGTATCACTCCCTGGATTTGTGAGTCTGCTAGTCTTAAGAGTGAGAGAAAAAAATCAGTTCAAATCCTGCCTCAATTAAACTAAGCATTCACTGATTAACATGTGCATGTAATCAAGGCAGACAAAATAGTCTGCTTTTTTTTCCTTTTTATGAAAAATCTCAAATTCTAACTCTTCCATTTAAGGAGAATATTAGTGAATATTGGTACATTTTCATGGATGCCATACATGAATGTTATGTATAAAATGAACAGATGAGGGCAATAAAGTGCTCATCAGTTTGTACCCATCAAATCTTGACTTGAGCCTGATGGATGGCTATAATAAATTTAAAGAAATGTTGGAGCATTCACAACTTCTGGAGGCAAGTCGTTCCATTGGTTAATTGTTCTAACTGTCAGAAAATTTCTTTTTAGTTCTAGAATAAGGCAAGGGGCAACATGATCTTTGTCTGTTAGCCTCAGAAATGAGAGTAAACTGCTGATTGTGAAAAACTGGGCAAGGTGCCATATCAAAGTGCTTGTCTGATTTGCTAACAACGCAAACAAAATGATAGTCAAAGATAAACAAACAGGAATCTGATGGACTAACTATTACTTCCCCTCACCAATATGTAACCCTACAGTCAGCTTATTACACTTGCTTGTACATTCTGACATTGACAAAGTAAATGTCTTACATTTGAAATGTTCACATTTATAACCATTTGCTTGCCTGGGGGTGGAGGATGGGAGACATTCTGCATAACAAGCTCCTTTGTCATCTGAGAACAGCATTCAGGCTTTACATATCCTTCAGCATTGAAGTAAAAAACAAAGAAACTGATACGCACGTGGAAAGATTAAGTTTTGACAGACAACCCATCTACAAATGTTTACAAGGCGATCTTAGAGTGAACTTACAGTGCTAACTTGTTTCCTCCTATTGATTTCAAAAATGAAGCTTATTTTGTACCAGAAATTACCAACGAAGGTTGAAAAATTCCCTGGTGTGTTCAGAATGGGTCAAAATAGGGATTTTTATAATTTATTTCCTATTTATTATTTATTTGTATATATATATTTAGACCCCACCTTTATTATTTTTGTAAACAATCCAAGATGTTGAACATACCTAATATTCCTTTCCCCTCTTTTCACCACCACAACAATCCTGTGAGGTGGGTTGGGCTGAGAGTATGTGACTGGCCCAAGGTTGCCCAGCTGGCTTTCATGCCTAAAGTGGTGCTAGAACTCATATCTCCTGGTTTCTAAGCCACCACATTAACCACTAGACCAAACTGGATTTTTCCCCACTTTGCCTTGTATCAGAAATGTCTAGAAATTTCTTTTAGCTATCGCTGTTGTTGCTAAAGGTGAACCAATTTTATTAGCTTCCCTGAGAGCAATATGCAGATTGGAACATAGTTATCTGTTAGTTTTTATACTTCCTCAAAATTTGCAGCTCATCTCATTCCCCCTCCAATCCATAGGTTTTATATTTATATATGGGACACGTATATTTGCCTTCATTTGTGAGCCTGATCTTCTGCTTAGCACAGCCAATGTGGATAATCAAGTTTCAGTGACTGTCACTGTTTACGTATCTTCTAAGGAATTTCCCCAAACTGGGTCTGGTTTTATCATCCATTGGTAGCTTGTACTCACTCTCCTTTTTTCTCTCCTTGGTTGAAAAAAATAATAACTTAAGGCCATAAAATAATTCTTTGCAAGGACTCAGAGTAAAAGTTGATTGCCATGGGAGCAAGCATTTTAGATAGACATTAGTAGCTGATCTTACTCATTAGGCAGTAGAGAGAGAAAAATATATATTATAAATTATTTCGTGAGCATCTGCAGTAAAGTTCTGTCCAGGCTGTATTTAATATGCATCAAAATTATATTGTATTTGATATATATGTGTATATCAACTCTAAATCTGTCTCAGCAAAAACCTTGCATGCTTTTCTGACAGTATATCACTTCATCAGCCTGGCTTAACTAGAACTGTTCCCCCCATCTCCAATTTTTATGGCATCCATAAAATCTGGGCAAGGGAACACTTTGATTTTCCTAGCAGTAATTTTTATGGCTTTTAAGCCCCCTTTTTAAGTACTTGTCAGAGAGATACAACATTTTGTAAGTATATATTTTCCCAGCTTTGCATTATACTTTTATTTCAATTTATTTTGGATAGAACGTGTGATATATAGCTAAATTATACCTGTGGTATTTCATAGATGCATGTTACTGATGTAATTATAATGTATATAAACCTACTTTAACTATGAGCATTCCTATATTTCATTTGCCAACCTCGCCCTTTAGAGTTACCTTTGGAGCTACTTTTAAGTAGGACAGCTCAAATTGTAGCTTAAATGTTACCCACAGAATTGCAGGGAAGGGAAGGGAAGAGATATGTGAATTGTGACCTGTGTTTTTATTTAAATACAGAATGCACAATAAAATGGGAAATCCTATACCATTCTGGGCAAATGGCTGTCCAATTTCTTCTTAAAAATCTCCAGTGTTGGAGCATCTGCAACTTTTGGATTTAAACCATTCCACTGATTAATTGTTCTCACTGTCAGAAATTTTTCTTTAGTTCCAGTTACCCCGACTCTACCCCAAATTAAGGGATTACAGAGTGGATCTCTCTTCTTGTCTTGCCTTCAGATGCTCTGGAGAATAGGTTGTCCCCCTCTTCCTTTATCCATAATTTCACAAGTGGTTGCCATATTAAGGCACTTTATATTTGAAGATAGTTGGAGATTGGTCATCTTTACCATTTTTGCTGATCAGAACTTCCATTTGTAGCATTGAATAGCAATGTTGTTCATTCCAGCTTCAGTGCTATCACTTTCCATGTGTCATGGAATTAGCCTGTTATTCATACATGGTTTAGTGTGCTGTTCATTGAGAGCTTGAAAAGAATGAAAGGGATGTATCTACTTCTGGGTGCTTACAGCCATAATACAGGCAAAAGTGAGCTGCTGGCACTGCAAAGTGAAAATTAGGAATGGAAAAATGAATAAAAAACTGCTATCATTTTATATTTCCAGCTGTTCTCATGTTCTCAGGCATGCTTCCTTAATGCTTTTTTGTTCAGTTTGGTTTTGCTAAAAGAATCTACACTGAAGCAATTTTTAGCTGCTCAAGTGTGAAGTGAAAATATTTAATTTGGTGGTTATATTCCACACGTGGCATCTAGCAAAACACAATGATGGTAAAGGTGGACCTCTGTCATCAAATGCAATTCACTTTCTGACAAATAAAAGAAGCCATGATCAGCTGTTCTAAACAGCATTTTTTTTTCATTTGAATATCAATAGTCTTCTGCTTCTTCATTCTGGAAAAAAAGCATATTAATAATGCCTTTTAAAAAGGCCTATGATGTTAAAATGATAGGAGAATCAAAACTCCTTACCAACTAATTAGATGAGATGAATGACATTGGAAAGGGTGTCAGGTTAAATCAACTTCCCCGGTAGCGAGTTGAATTAGCATAGATTTAATGCTACTGATTATTTTATGCAATTGTGAGATAGGTCGTTTAATGCATTTGGCATAGAAAAAGGGGATTTTCTTCCACTGAAAGCATTGACTAAACCTCTCTATAATCTGCATCTGTTAGCTCTCACGTCCATCTAGTTTTTAGTTTTATAAAAAGGCCAAAGGATAAGGTTGTTCCTGTGTTTACTCACTGCAATGGCTCCAGAATGGTGATCTTCGGACACGTGGGACCAGAATCATTTTAAAAAGTATCGGCTGGGCCCAAGAGCTAAATTTATATCTCCTTTTAATCAATACATGACAGAAACATCTCCCTTTTAAAAAAATAAATAAAAATCTTCCTTAATCTAACCAGGATGTCATGACTTCTAAGTTGAAATGGGGATGGGTTGAATGAGCATGGATAATGAAAATAAAAATGAAGAAACATTGGGCAGTCACAAAAATATCCTGTTTATCTCATCTTTCAGTTTGGTTTAGCCTAAATACCCATTTTTACCACTAAATAATGTTTCACTGCTACTACTCCAAACTGTAGTCATGGGATATAGTTAAACTTTCAATGTTTCAATTGTTTTTCTCTTGCCTGGAGAAAAAAAAGTTATTTATATACACAGGTTAATTTTCCTCTTAAGAAGCTATCACAAGCTATCCGTGCAGATATTGTGATAGTATTTAAAGATGAGCAAAGATGATAGGTAAAATTCATGGGTTAAATTCTCATTCTATCAAGTAGATTGAGATTTTCTCCCAACAATGGCCCTGTGTAAATGACTAGAAGCAAACACAAAGTCATCACACACTTGAAAGCTTTTTTATTATCATTTTGATGCCACCTTTAATTTTATTTAACATTGTATCAAGATTTAAAACTTGTGCCTATTTTTTTTTTTAAATGGACTGAGTTTAGAAATATTTTCACATGTGATGGCCAGAATGAAGGTACATATTAATACAGCTTATGTCTTTTTATGCATAAGGTTAATACCTCTTAAAATGACTCTCCAGCCAGGAGACTCTGCAGCCAGGAGGACAATTGGAAGAAGGCGATGCTATTAATAGTGAAGGTAACAAATGATGACTTAATAATGACATGCAAATTACAGGTGCTCTGAAAAATTATATTATTTTATTTACCCTGAAAAAGTCCAATCTCAAGATCAGCAAGAGGTGGAAGTCACTCAAGTGAAACATAACACTAGAGTTTGATGAAGCTTCTTGGATGAGAAGTGAAATGTCTTCAAGAAAAAACAAAGGAAGTGAAGATTCCTTTGAAAAAGCACCTTTGAGACAATTTGAGTAAGAGTGTATACAGTATGCAGATTCTCCTTTCCATTTCTCTTGTGCCATAATTTGTATTACGATTAAAAGTCCCAGGCAGGTTTTGCAATCAATCCAGGATGGGCTGTGATACTCTATCCTGTACTATTAAGCTATTAAGATATTTGATGGTTGATAATGGCGTCTGTTCTCAGTAAAACAACTAGAGCTTGCATCTGTTCTCTGTTATTATCACATCCATTGAATGATAAGGGATTAGATTATCTAGACTATTTCAGACAGACAAGGATGCACCTAGCAGATATCAAAAGAAAATACTGAACACTGCTTGTAATCCCTTGAAGATGCATTTCCACAGAAGACAAGCACTACAAAAATTCTCAGACTAGTCTGAAGACCTTTACAATAGGGCTGTGGGGGGAAGTATCTAATTATTTTAAGCTGACAAGTCTGACCTTTCTCACTTTAAAAATGTCACTTCCTTTTCTCCAAATGTAGGCCACAAATGAAAACTGTGTCTTAGACTGAGGTGAGAAAGAAGGAAAAGAGAAACATCTTTCTTAATCTATGCATCTTCTTCAAAATGCATGAAGATTCCCAGAGGCAAAGAGGAATGGGAAAATACTGGAAAGATAGGGAAAATATTGTTGCAAATTCGGGGATTATGATAGAATAGGACACTAAAACCAATTATTTACTTAAACAAGAAGCTGGCTATTTAGCATAGCAGACAGATGGAAGCGATGCTGGGAACAACGTGTTCATTTCATAGCTGTGAGTTTTCTGGTCGTTGTGAGTCTTGCCTCTCTTTGGACTGACACCATGCCTTGATTTGGATCATGGCTTGTGAACTCTGGACTTTTCTTGCCTCAGGAACCCTCTTGTATTGTGGATGTAATTTTGCCTGGTGGGTTTATTTTTATTGGGAAACTTTCAAGTGCCTTGTGGGCTCATTGACCATTGCTCTGTGAACTAGCATTGGTCTGCTTGCAGCTGGACTTAATTAGGACAGTTCTGGGGTTTTGGTGAAACGAGTTGAGGGGGAATATTAATAAACCCACTAAACCTCAGTTGTGTGTGTGAGAGAGAAAGAGATATATATAGAGAGAGAGTGAGTGAGTGAGCGGGACAACACAGAAAGAGGGTCAAGACAGTTCCTCCTTAGACATTGTCACATAATATCTTTAAGAATGCAAGTAGCTTGTTTTAGTTCGGCAAGATTTCTATCTATAGGTTAGGAACAATAAAGGAAATTCCTTAGAAGATACTTGATAGTTTTTGGAGTCTGATAATGCTTGACATTTAACACCATGCAGATATAGTTATGAAGATGAAGTTTCTGCTAGGATCGATTCTAGCAGAATGTTCCTCTTAGGAAAAACAGAAGCGCTGGTTTCAGTAAATGTCATCCCTTATTTGAAGGGTTTAGATTTCTTAGACAGATGTTAAGGGGATATATTCCTTTCTCACTCTCTCTATATTATCATAAAACAATATGATTTATCTAGTATTGTCCTTTTTCCTCTTGTCTGAAAGCAATATCAGTGCATGTAGCAATAAATATTCTTTTCCCTTGTAAAAAAAAGTGTCACTGCTTCCGGTGAAAAGTTTACTGCAAAAGACATGGATCCATGTTTTGAGGGTTCTCACTTGTTTAAAGAATTGTTTCCCCTCCCCCGAGAAGCTAACTTTTATAGCTAGATTTCCCAACATTTAATTTAATTTTAAGTTTATTTTATTTGTTTTTAAATTGATTAAATTTGGGTGGAAATGAAACTCCAGAAATGAGAGCTTTCGCGCTTTGAAGTTTACTTTGCAATTCAACTTCCAATGATTGCACATAATTGGGACATCAAACCCATAAGTCCTACAAGTGATCAGGCAATTAATCGGTGGTCTAGATCAGGGCTTTTCAACCTTTTCACCGATTGTACCACTTTTAGGATATGGCAATATTCAAGTACCACCTAGCAAGGTGCAAAAACTTGATGACCAAAACAAAAACCCTGTTCAAAGTTGCAATTGCACTGAAATGACTTATGACCATTTTCACACTTATGACCATTGCAGCATGCCCAGGGTCATGTGATTTATATTTGGATACTTGGCGACTGATTCATATTTATGATGGTCACAGTGTCCCAGGGTCATGTGATCCCCTTCTGCAACCTTTTGACAAGTAAAGTCAATGGCAGGGCTGCTGGTGGCCAAGTGCTAAGGCAGGACTTCCCTCCCTCCCTCCTTCCCTGCCTCCCTCTTTCTCATGCCCACCTCCTTTTGAAGGAAGAATTTGACCCCCCCATATTTTTTCTCTTCCATATATTCATCAAACAAGGAAAAGCCTCCAGAAACAGAAAAGACAAACTGCTGAGTGAACTAGCTTAAAAAGGCACATTCCCCTTTAAGAATTAGCTACTGGCTAGAAAGGAAAGTAAGGAAGAAAAAAAAATGTAGTAAGTATTGGCTGCCGGCTAAGGCAGCCTCCCCAAATGGCTCCATTCTGGAATCTACAGGCAAAATCCATTCAGGAGAAAAATACTTCAAAATCCCTTGCAGCAAAACTTACAGCTAACAATAGCAGAGCAATAGAAGCTAACATGAGCCATCAGCCATCAGCCAAATAGAAATTGCCAAACACTCCTTAAGAACACAAAGCCCACATTGCACAAATCCCAGAACTTCAAAGTCACAAAAGCACATAAGAATCCTTCCACTCTCCATCTCCCTCCCTCTCTCCTCCGTGCCTCTGCAGCTCCAGAGGACTCTGTCACTGTAAGTCCTTGCCTGTGTTGGCTCTTTCCCTCCCCCACTACACTTGGCTAGGCAGGGCTGCGTACCACCTGCCACTCATTAATGTACCACAAGTGGTACGTGTACCACAGGTTGAAAAGCCCTGGTCTAGATGATTTTAAACTGCTACAGAGAGACAGTGGATAGAATAAGAGCTAGAAAATTACCTGTTAAATTTGAACCAAAGAAAGGAAAAAATAATCTTCTTTGAAGTTCTGGAGAAAGGTATACAAAAGTTGTTTAAAATAACATTGCATCAGAAAGGATAGTAACAAGGTAGAAATGTTTCAAATTGAAACATAGATTTCCACTGGGCAATGGCCTATTTATACATTATCTTCAGCTGGACCTCTTTGCACCTTTTTTTACTTGTGTGTCAAGCCAATGAACTAATGGTGGAGAAACATCTATACAGATTAATGCTAATGATAACCTTGGATTATGCAATTCATCTAATAAATATGAAGTACAATAAGGCAAATAGATTTAAGCAGGTCAGGATATTTTTGGTATGTTTTTACCCAATTAAAATAATGATTTCTGTTACTTCTCCAAATGTCATTTACTCCAACAATATGTCGGTTGGGAAAAAATCTTGTCACTGTACATCCTTAGATATCAAACTAATGTCTTCTTCACATGTTAGGCACTTCTTATTTACTATTTAATTAGTTTCACACTTGCTTTTTCAACTCAACTTTTTTTTAAAAAAAAAATATATTTTTAAATGTTGAAAGGGGACTTGCCATTTAGAGAATATACTGATAAAACAAAGACAGGAAAAGCATCACTAAATGTGACACTGGACATTCTTGGCCCAATCTTTGGGGGATATTAAAATAGCAAATGGAATCATGTTCCATTTCATGTGGCATTTTTCCCAAAAGAAACCACACTAATATATGCAGTTTTATTCTGGGGCAAAAGGAGGTGGGGAGCAAAACAGTGAAACATTTGTGTATGCTTGTATGGAACTTTTGACAGGTAACATTGGGAACAATAACCACACTGAACAATTGTGGGTACGAAAAGTTATATCTCTCAATGATTCTAAATTAAGCCATTACCTCACTATGGCAGTGATCATTAAATAAAATAACAAGAAATCCAGTGTTACTTTCATATTTTCAATTGAAACCTTTGGCACTGAAGTGCCTCGTGTTGAGCCAGCAAATGAGTATTTTCTGTACAATTGCTAGTTTCAACAAGCACATATCTATCTATCTATCTATCTATCTATCTATCTATCTATCTATCTATCTATCTATCTATCTATCTATCTATCTATCTATCTATCTATCTATCTATCTATCTATCTATCTATCTATCTATCTATCTATCTATCATCTTCTATTATCTCCTACTTCGAATGAAAGCAAGCAAGGAAGAATGCGATTCCATGAAAACTGTTTGAAAGATTTGCCCTTTCCAAATGGAAAGATGGGCTATATTTAATATTTTTGTCCTTTAAACCACATATTGTTTGTAAATGCCAAATGATACAGCTGTTTATATATAACAGTAATAACCATAGTCACTCACAAGTGGAGACCTTGTATGTCATTCTGGAGCATGAAATGAATTTTTATCACTGCATTATAAGCCAATCAAAATAGGGGTTCATAATGGGAATGCTGACAGTTTATCATGTTGGGTTTAATTAAATGGGGCACTGACATAATTAAACATTTTGAGTTATTAATGCATCACTGTAGCAAACATTTAACCTCAGAAGAGTGGCAAAACCCTTATTAAAGTGGGGCAGATGGGAATTGCTAGATACTTGATAAAAGTTTCTGCAACTTATTTAATTCAGTGTTACCCCAAAGTTCTTTTCAAGGTTCTACTTCAGAATGCAAAATAGGCAAGGCATGCGAACGATAAATTTTGATCTAAAAATAATAATTCATGGAGCAACTTCAACTTCTCTTGGATTTTCTATAATGCTGGGGTCATTCTTTATATCAGCTATACTGTATGTATTCTTTGAGGTTCCCTTTTTTATCTATTAAATTTGAATTTGATAGCAACAGTGCACAAAGTGATTTGTGGGAGGGAAGGTATCTTACTTTTCTGTGTTTAATACCTTGCCTAAATGTGATTCCACGGGGAACAAGAAGTAAACATGAAATTGCAGTGAAAGCAAGAGTTGAATTAGGACTGATTAATAATGCAAACTCTATTGTCCAATTATTTGAAAGTTTTGTTTCCTTTTAAAAAAAAAATTGCCCTCAGTGAAGGAGAAAAGCAGGCAGCGCTGGTGGGAGCAGAGTTAAGTGCATCATCAGATTAGAATCGTAACATTTCCACAAATGGTCCAAGTTCATTCCCTCCTGAATTCCATTGACCCTTATCTAGGTACAGACTTGAATAAATCTTCTTTGCTGCAACCTTATGGTCCCGATTCTTTGTGCCTGACATTCAGGGAGTTTTACAATATTATTTTATAGTTTTTCCAGGGCTTTTGGCTGGCAAGGGTTTTTTTTTTCATTTCTTCTTCATCATCATCATCATCTCTCACAACTTCCTTTGAATCAAACAAGTCTTAAGTAGTTTCTTCCTGTTATCTCCTCTTATTATCTCACTGAAGAAGAGGATGCCAGGGAAGTTGCAAAGCAATGTTGGGTATGAATGTGTGACGAAGAAGAGTGCATTTACATTCTTTTCATGCCAAATCTATAAATAAGTTGCACAAGAACCCCACTCTTGACAATTTCACTGAGATTCCATTACATTAAAGGATTTTTTTTAAAAAAGGCAGCATAAATTTTCAGTATAGAAAACAACTGGCCTCTTCACTGTCATACTCGACCAAAGTGCCAACATTTCTCTCAAACAGGAATCACAAATGTGGTTGGCATTGTTGTGTTGATTTGAAAGCATCTGATTCAGTGATTGGATCTACCTTGATGATCACATTCGTGATTGAAGTGCCTTTGAATTTAATCTCAGAGGCTTTACTACTATTGTCCTATTACTGGATGCATGTATAGGTATCCACAGAAGATTCCTGATTTTGTCATCAGTGCTGCAGGGATACAATAGTTGCCAGTGTGCCTTTGAGGGCAAAATCACTACAGTGATGATCACTATCTTTAAGTTCTTATGATTCACAAACTGGGTGCCTAAGAGACCACCCTTCTCATCTGACCTGGATCTCCAGATAGAAGAAGGTATGCAATAGTGGTGAATATCTGTAGCTCGGGTGTAGGATGAGGGTGAAGGTTTGTTTTCTGATCTTGTGGGTTGGTTTCAGAATGTTTTGTTACCAGGATAGGTAACATCTTCAATGGAGTTTAGGGGACGTCTGTGTCAATATTCTTCTGTTTATAAGAGCTTCAGGTGTGGGAATGTCAAGTGAGGGTTTTGTGATGGGTCGGGTGTGAGTCATCAGTGAAAGGCTTGTGATGGGTCTTGTGATGGGGAAGTTACATCAGATCAGGGTCACTGAAGGTGAACTGCTGGGGGAGGGGCTTGCATGAGTTGGTTGAGGGTTGATGCTGTCTCTGGTTGGCTGTGGAGTTGATTTGGATTCTGAGGGGTTCGCAGGCTGGTTGTAGGTCGATGTGTCTGTTGATGAAGGCATGGTGGGCATTCTCAGTGTGCCCCTAAGGCACAGATGGCCCTGATTCTCATGCCTTCTGGAAATTTTTCTGGAAGATCTTTGATGGTTGGTTGTAGAGCCTCAGACACCTGAGTATGTGCATGTGTGTGTCCCTGCACACACTTAGATTGTGTTTTTAAAATGCACTTCTATTCTTACTGCTATTTTTCACCTTGATGGAATATTGAGAGGGAATGTTACAGATTCCCACCCCTCTGGGGGTTCAGGGAACTAGGTCCCAGAGATTGGTCTTCTTGGTTTCAGTATGTTCACTCTGGAACATTTGCCCCTGAAAGCATGTCTATGAACTACTGTTTAGTTTTAGGACAATGCTGAAAACTTTTTTTTCTCAATATTTTTTTGAGGAGAACTCCATGTAGATGTTCAACAGGATGAAGAGTAGTGGAACGAAGCAGTTGTTTTTAATCTTTTGTTTTATCTATTTTGTTTAATGATTGGAAGCCACCTAGAATCCATAGAGTATCAAGATAGTAATGCTTATATAAATCAGTCAGTAAACAGTAAACAGAAACTTGGGGAAACCTTAAAGGCTAAGGCATTTCTTAGCATAAGTCTTTGTGATCACTGAAAGGGAATTGGGAATCCTGAAAGCATCTATCAAAATCTCTGTGTTATTCTTTAGGGTGCCACCCATTTCTTCCTTGTGCCATGAAAGGGTAACTCTCTGAAAAGATGAAAAAAATGCATGCTCTTGAGAAAGGATGTTTATATTAGTAAGGGAGTCTTAAGTGGCTTCAGAAACCATTGCGCAAAACTGTTGAAGCATAAGGAATTTAAACAAATCCTTTTTATTTCTGTATGAAGAAATACCTGTTTAGTGGCCGGAAAGAGCAAAAATAAAAACTTGGGCATCTGGAACTTGAGCAGATTTATTCAATAAACATGTCCACTTCTATATGGTTACATTTTATATACCTTAACTGTCCCAAACCACAGCAGTGAATGTCTTCCAGGTTTGCTACACTTGAGTAATCTTGCAAATCTTTTCATTATTTTCTTTGAGTAGGACTGCACATTTCGCAAAGAATTATGGAAGGAGGGAATTGACCACATATATTGATTGATTTATATTTTGCTATGCTGCAATCAGTTAACAGCATAAGGGCTAGATAATTAAATAGTGGTTGGAGAGAATATGACAGCATGATTAATAATCCATTAGCTCTTATTCCATCCTGAAATGAAGTCTTGGTACATATAATCAAACTGAATACATCATATTCCTCTACATTCAATCACTTTAAATTCATTTTCATCACCATGAGTAATAGGGTGCCGAAGTCTGGATTGGAAAAAGAAACCCGCTTGTTGCATTAGATCATTTGCAAAGCTATGGCGAAGTTTATCTAGTCCACAGTTCTGCACCCACTGAAGATTGAGTCAACCTTGAGCCAGTCAGGATCGAACTCCTGGCAGTCGGCAGAATTAGCAGAATTAGAATTACCATTCAAATGGTAAGTACAGAGGAAAAAAACTCCTGCAAAATTCTTAGTAGATTTATTAATACTTAATAATAAAGTGGTATAAAGAACCATGGGGGCACAGTGGTTAGAATGCAGACCTGCAGGCTAATTCTGCAGACTGCCAGGAGTTCGATCCTGATTGGCTCAAGGTTGACTCAGTCTGCCATCCTTCCAAGGTCGGTAAAATGAGGACCCAGATTGTTGGGGGCAAAAGGCTGACTTTGTAAACCACTTAGAGCGGGCTGTAAAGCACTGTGAATCAGTATATAAGTCTAAGTCCTATTGCTATTGCTATAATTATGACTGCCTAGAAAATTGATAAAGAAAGAAAGAAAGAAAGAAAGAAAGAAAGAAAGGAAGGAAGGAAGGAAGGAAGGAAGGAAGGAAGGAAGGAAGGAAGGAAGGAAGGAAGGAAGGAAGGAAGGAAGGAAGGAAATTTCCCTCACCCTTAAGTTCCTAGTAATGAGAATTCTAAAAGCAACCAAATTGAGTTAATATTTATTTTCCTGTGACTAAAAAAAAACAACTGGAAACAAAAGAGAAAAGGATTGAAAAACAGCTGAAAATTGAATAGAAATAGTCAGGCTAATATTTAGAATGAGAATATGCATCAAACAAATATGCATTTTAGAAGCCTACATTAGAGAAATTTGCATGGTCGGGAATAAAAGGAAAGCAATTTGCATTTATAAAACAGGTTTTTGAGTAATTTATGTTACTAGTTATATAAAGCAGGGGAAAGCATGCAACTTGTCTCAATATGTTACGGGTACTACCCTGTAGAAAAAAAGAAAAAAAAACAATCCTGCATTTCCCCCCCTATTGATTCGTATTTAATTTGTCGAGATTCATTCCAGTTCCAGAAATTTCTTTCAATGGCAAAAAAAATAAAAGAGAAGAACGATGAAACTCTCAAGGGAGAGTGCTCTGGTTTTTATTTATAAGAGGGTTAAGTGATGTGTGAGAATATCTTGTCACCTCCAACAATTAAATAACACTACACTGATTTTAATGTAATGACATTGATATATATATATTACCATCTCCCTTCATTATCTCCATTCTGTTTTTCACGTTGATTGAATGCTTTTAAAACATTGCACAGTCGTTAATTCTGTCTGTTTGCCCCAGGACATATAAAATGGTGCAATATAACAAATTTAGTCCATTTTTTGGCTAATTGCCAGATTTACCAAAGGCTTCTGCCCTCCCCAAAAAAAAACTCCTTGAAAAATTAAAATTCTGCTTTCTTTGGATCACTGGTATTTAAGTACATGCAAAGTAACATTATCTGTAAAATGAATACATCAAAGAGCCTTTAAAGGTTTACTCACATTATGTCACCTTTCTTATACCAAGAAATACCAAGATAATTCCTAATAGATTATATTTGCCAATATAGTTGGAAAAATCAAATATTATTTTTTAAAAATTGAATATTTATTTTTAAAATAACATTGCTTTCTGGACGATTACCTATACATTCATATTATCTATCTATCTATCTATCTATCTATCTATCTATCTATCTATCTATCTATCTATCTATCTATCTATCTATCTATCTATCTATCTATCTATCTATCTATCTATCTATCTATCTATCTATCTATCTATCTATCTATCTTCAGCTTTCCAATTCATTTCTTTTGGTTGGGAGACAGGAGATTGTTCTTTCTTTCTTTTTATGTACAATATATTAACAATTTGTTTGTTTGGTTGGTTGGTTTGGTTTATTTCTTTGAGTCAGTGTTGACTCTTTGCAACTATCTGCCTGGACTACTACTTGCAATTTTCTTGACAAGATTTCAAAAGTAGTTTGCCATTGCCTCCTTCCTAGAGTTTAGAGTGACTGGCCCAAGGCCTAAGAAGGAACTTCCCAGTCTAGTATATAATTTTGAGATTACCTGGTTATTCATTCAAATTCCAGCAAGGTCCATCTCTGCTTAGATTTCCAGGGTCTTCTAGATGCTGCTACCTAACCAAACATAGCAAAAAGAAAGAAGTCTCTTTCAGAAGGAAAGAAAATGTGCAAAGAAAATTTCAGCATGGCAATCGTTAGGGTATATTGCTAATCTATAGAGTTCTGATTTTTTGTATTCGTTTAAAAAATAATCTCGAAATGTGCCAATGCCAAAAATAAAGGGTCTCTTTTTTCCTCTTCAGAAGACATTAGTTTAGTTGGCTTCAAAAGAGACTTGGATCAATTCATGGAAGTTATGAATCACTGGCCATTAGTCTTCATGACAGTGGGACTCGCTCTGAAAGCCATCTGCGGTGAGACTATTGGACTCCTATGTGATGTTGGTTGGCCATTGTGAGAATATACACCAGACATGTAGCTAGAAGGCAAAATCACAAAATTTACTTTGACCATGTAATGCAGAGTAATCCACTGGAGAAAGCAATTGTGTTTGGAAGAGTTAGCAGTAAAAGGAAACCAGGCCATCAAAGAACATGGTGGCTGGTCAGCATCAAAGCTGACACCAGCCAGAGCATAGAAAAACTCAAAGAAGAAGTGCAAGATCCGAAGATGTGGAGAGATCTGGCCCATAGAATCGCCAAGAGTCAGACACAACTGAATGAATAACATCATCATCATATGGGAATAGATGGTTGGATGGTTGCATTCTCTGCTTTAGAGCCAAGTTGGTTGCATTTTCTCTGTGTTCTTTGTGTTGGGACATGAGATTTAAGAAGAGACAATTTGATTCATCCCATTAATGTTTGATGAATGTTAGACTCCATCTAAACAGCACAAGGCTCTATATTAATGTGGTTGGCCATCATGCTGTAGAGGGAAAAGGTCAAGCAGTAAGGACAAATCTAAATATAAGGTAATGAAGAAAGCATCCTGAAATTATCATTATGTCACAATAAGTTGGCCACAATGACCAAATATGTCTCTAATAGCTCTGTAGAGGAAAATTATATCCTTAGAGTCTTCTGGCATAATTCTTAGGCTAAAAGGATATCATTAAAGACAGAAATAATTCTTCATTTTACAGACTGCATAAAATTATCTTTAATTTTAAAAAAGAATTGAAAAGACACTATTTCTCTTATTCAATTTTTTTATTTGCTACATTTTTCCCTTTTATGAGTGGAAAACAAACATAGATGTATTGTACCTTTTGTCTTTTGCAGGCATTTTTTTAGCACATATTTGGAAGAACTTCTTATGGCCTTCAAAATAAGGACTATGTTTTTTTTCTCAGGTCCATGAACTGTTCTACTATTAGGTAACCTTTGGGAACTGATTTTGGTCATTGTAGAAGTAGAAGCTATTTTATTTACTTTTATTGTATGTTTTTAACTGTTGTAGACACAGTCATATTCCTCCCCCTCTGTTGACATCATCTATCTCCAGTCTATAACACAGTCCTTTCAGCAATTCCAAGAAGGCACCACACTACTCAGATGACCCTGATGACACAGATAAACCTCCAAGTGGCCTCAATGACTCTCTAAAATAATTCAAATGACCAGCTGTGTGCAAGGAGTATAAATCCCTCCATTCCCCAACATTCAGTCAGCGCTGAAGAAGCTTCTTGGATGAGAAGTGAAATGTCTTCAAAGAAAAACAAGAAAGTCCAGTTGCCTCATGAAAAAGAACCTTTGGGACAACCATGATCTGGATGACTGAGAATTTCCATAGAGATTTAAACCAAAATTTCAAGCTCAGTTCTGGTTGTGAGTTCAGGACTACCTGTAAGGATGCTCAGAGATGAATAAATGTCAACTAGCATCTCTCACACAAATAAAGTGAATGAAACATCTACAATATGTGAAAACACAAACAAGACCAAGATGCTTTATAGAAAAATAGGGATGTTGGGCTGAATAAAGTAGAATGAAGAGCGGAATACTTTGTGGAGGTTTAATGCATTTGTTTCTTCCTAGGGCCCTCAAAACATATCCTAAACTCACTCACTTCTACAGTGCAGCCCTGAACACATTGCACAACACTGGTGTAGTCAACAAAAATTGAGCACTTCGGCTTTTCTCTGAATGGGAAAAAAATAAGTATTGAATTCATACTGCATGTTTTTCCATTAAAAATGAAAAATAAATGTACTGTATGAAAATTTTACATTAAGCAGAATTTATATCAGTCTGATAAAAAAAGAAGAATACAAAGCATTCTAGTATGTAGAAATCCATATGTTTTTAAATTTTCCAACACAATATGCAATTAGAAGAAAATGGGTTCATAAAAATACACTTACAATTGCATATTGACATGGAAAACCAAGGGGTATAAAATGAATGCGTTGAGGGGGGGAAACATTAAAATATGCACACCGGAAGAAGCATGCAAATACATGAGTGCTTATATTTGTGCACACATTTTCTACCAATTTGTAAACAAAGGAACCAAGCTAAAGAAGTAATTGGCAAAATAAAGATTTGGGGGAAAATGAAAAGGATTCAGCCTTAACCCTTATTTGTTGATTTATAAAGTAAAGCTTCAATAAATTTTAGGTTTTCCAGAATAAGACAGAATACCACTATACACTTAAATGGAGGAATCTATCTTCCACCATGAAGAGCACTATCTGAGTTAGTTGTACTAAGAGTGTTATGAAAGTTAGGTTCTAAAAGTGCCAACACTTAATGACAATGGGACTTTGGAGACCTATCTGTTTACTGTGAAAAAGCAAACAGAGGCTGTTCCTTTTGTATCACTCAGGTACTTAGTCCTCTCCAAACTTCTTCCCAAGAACTATAAAAGCAATTTATTTGTTGTTTATGATGCT
The DNA here is from genome assembly GCA_023970755.1 of Azemiops feae. Lineage (NCBI taxonomy): Eukaryota > Metazoa > Chordata > Lepidosauria > Squamata > Viperidae > Azemiops > Azemiops feae. The sequence continues at coordinate 79,755 of JALGBA010002138.1, forward strand.
TAGAAGCTGCAACAGATTGAATGTTGCCATCCTTATTAATCAGTGTTTTATCCAGTATGGCACTCCTCTGCAAACAGTTTTATCCCCTTAAACAACTTCTACTCTTGTTTCTTTCTTACACTTCAAACTGTAATTTTTATTATGATGGTCCTCTTTTCTGTTGAATCCCTTCTCGGATCCATTTCCTCCATAAAGTCTTATTTTATCCCTTGGTTTTCACCCTTTTCAAACCATTGCACATTCCATAACTGGGGAATTCGACCTACTTTCTCTCAATGTTTTGTTTATCTGTTGTCCTTCTTTTTGCCCCAAAATCATTTGAGTCAATTCCCATGACCAGCTGGATTACCTCTGTGCCACTTGCCTTGACACTAATAAAAGAGAACTTGAACCTCAGATATAATTTTTTTTAATGTTTTATTGATTTTCTAATTTTACATTTAAGTATTTAAAAAGCAACGTGGTGGCTGAGTTAATCGATAATTCAATGACATACAAGTATCTTTAGTACAAGTCTCAAAATACTACATTAAATGTTTCCTCTCTTTTCCCCTTAGTATTTACTGTCTCATGTTTAAACTAATACAATTCTTATTATATCAATTAAATAAAAATAACATTCTTACATTTATCAATAATTTTTAGTTTATACATACAGCTGGGCTTCTCACAGCTGATATCTGCCAAGGTTGCAAAAGTCTTATCTATAGTCTGGGCTTCAAGGCAAAGTCTCTTTTAGACAATAACAAGTTGTAATATCAGGTTTAGCCACAAGATGTCGCCCATACCGTTTAAGTTTTTTTTTTAAGTCCAAAATTTTTATAATCCTTTTTCCAATTTTACTTCCTTTTTGTAAGTAAAAACCCAAATCTTCATAAGAATAAGAAATCTTTTAGTCCTCAAATTTTAGAAAGATAGAAATCCAGTTAGAATCAGGTCATACTTTCAGCTTTTTAAACTCCCGTGGATAGTCAGTCACTGCTGTTTTTAGAGGATGGGATAGAATTTCCCTTCCCTCTCTCCACAGGGGGAAAAATACTTTGGGCAGCTTGTACAGGTGGAAAAAATAGTTAAGATTGAAGAGAGGTTCAGATCTCACCCAGTCTCATCTGCACTGCTTTATAGGTGCTTGGTGGTAAGTTTGACTTCGGCTGTCTGCAGCCTAGTGACGGGCCATATTTCTATGGCCAGTCTTTAGTCCGCCCGTTTGGAGGGCTGCCCCAGATCGAGCGGAAGGGCTACTGCCCTCCTGTGATCAAACGGGGGTCCTCTCCTTGCTTGTCGCCCCTACAGGGCAACTTTCGATCCTTTCTGGGGTCCCCCAGTGGTGCAAAATCGGACGTGGAAGATGGAGCTCACCTTCCAAGTGGCTGCGGTGGCTGCGGCAGCAAACCAGAAGTCATGAACCTCAGATATAAATTTTTAAACTCCATCAAAACTTGCAAGTGAAGAGAAGGCAGGTTCTGTGAGCTGGCATTTTTGTCTTGAGTTCACCTGGAGTTTCTTTATTGTCTCTTTAAAACGTCAGGATCTGTAATATGCCATTCATTTTCAAGAAGTTGGAGAAATTGTCCCTTTAGACATGCCTATGCATTTGTATGATATTTGAACTTTGAAATGAATGTAATTGTTTTAAGCCATCTTGGGAAACCATCTGGGCTGGGAGCCGTGACAATAAATATATTGGATTCATTAACAGCACATTGGTGACACTATTATCTTAAGAAGAAAAGGAGGTACTTTATACTGATACGATGTTCTCAGCTATTTTGTTTTGTTAAGCACTTACCTTAAATTGCAAACCTTAATTCACTGGAATTCTAGCCTGAATCTTCATTTAAAAAACAACAACAACAGTTATTAGCAAATATATGTTATTGGAAGAAGAGTTCACCTCCAAACAATCTTGCAATGCATTGCACTGCAGCATTAGCAAAATCATCTTTAAACCACAGAGTTTTGTTCTGTTCTGATAATGAAGAGGGAAAAATCCACATCATTTCTTTTTAAACAGATTTGGATGTAATTGCATTCACTGGTCTTAATAATCTCCTCCAAATCACTGCTGAAGATGTTATAACTGCTATTATTCATTTTCCTGGGAACAGAGCGTGACTTTGAAATGCTGTTTTCAACAGTTGCGAATTGACTGACAAAATCACAACAGTTGAATTTCAGAATCATAAAATGCCTTTCGTACCATCCTGCAATTGCAAATATATGAGGGACCCAATTCTGACTGAAGCTCCATGAAACATTTCTATTTATGATGCAGTCATTTTCCTATTGAACTGCCACCCCCCAAAAGGGCCCCTAGGGTCCAGATTCCTCTACCCCCTTTCTATGGGTGCCCAGGCTCTTCTCCATTACACAGGCATTCATTTGCCGGGTGTCTCAATGTCCGTCATTCTGGATGTCAGTCGGCTCTGATCTCTTGCCAGGCATCGCCACTCGCCCAGCTCAAGACACCTCCACTGTCTGCTGGGGTGTCTGGCACCTCTCTGGTCACTGGCTCAACCAGTTGTCTGGGTCAGCTCACCTCCCCCATCTCTTCTCCCCTTTCAGGATTTGAGCCCACTCTCTCTTCAAAAGTCTTTCCCCCAAAACCTGACAGAACCCCCTTCTATCTTTTCCCTGCCTCTTCTTCCCTCAGTGGAAGCTCCAGAGCTATTCTAACTAAACATTCTAACTTCTCAATTTCTGATCTTGTCTGAGATAAGTGCCCTCCCCCCTCAGTTTTTAGCATTCCAGCCCACTCCCTCCTCAAAATGTTTCCCACTAAAAACCGGACAGACACCCCACTCCTTCTCTCCTTTCCCCACCTCTTCCTCCCTCAGCTGAAGTTTCCGGGCTGTGGGCCTCCCCCTGCTATACTACTTTCATTGAAGGAAGCACAAGAGACCTCAACACCTCTTTGGGGTGTAGCCTGATGTGTGTGTGTGTGTGTGTGTGTGTTTGTGTTTGTGTATATAGGTAGTTCTCGACTTAGGACCATAACTGAGCCCAAACCTTTTGTTGCTAAGTGAGAAATTTATTAAGTGAGTTTTGCCCCGTTTTACGACCTTTCTTGCCACAGTTGTTAAGTGAAGCACTGCAGTTGTTAAGTTAGTAACTTGGTTGTTAAGTGAATCTGGCTTTCCCATTGACTTTGCTAGTCAGAACGTCACAAAAGGGGATCACATCACCCCGGGACACTGCAACCATCATAAATATGAACCAGTTGTCAAACATCTGAATGTAAATCACGTGACCATGGGGATGCTGCAGTGGTTATAAGTGTGAAAAATGGTCATAACTTTGAATGGTCACTAAACAAACTGTTTAGAAGTACCTATAAAGGTTTGTCAGTTTGTGATACATTTGTATGAAAATGTCATTGTATTCCACACAATACCAAGAGAAGATCAGAAAAGTGAAGTAATGGACACCCCCCCACACACACACACCTAGAAAAATGTAAGCAATGTGATTTTCGGGAAGTGTAATTACATTTCTAACTGAAAGGTATGCTTCCTTACAACATTTGACCTTTCTGATAGGCTAAGCAGGATATGTAATGGATGTTTTAATGGCCTTAGAAGAATGAGCAAAGATGACCTTTAAATAGGGATCACATTTAGTGATTGCACCAGGAATGCATTTGACACTGGAAAATTTAAAATGGTGATCTAGGCTACCTCCCTGCCCCTCTAATTTCATCTTATTAAAAATTTGTGATAGAAAGTTGGGCCCACAAATATGCATATGCTAATTTGCATGCTAGCAAACACAAGACAGCAATCTATGACACAGCTCTTTCCGTCTTCCAATATTTTCTTCACCTTATTTTAAAATAAAGATGAAGAATTTCCAAAAGAGATCATATTTATCAGTTGCACCAAAATAATTAGAATAGTTACAATAGCTTAACACCCCAGACTTAACAATTATCAATAAGAAAGACAAAAAAAAAATCTGGATAGTTGACAGGGCAATACCTGGGGACAGTAGAATAGAAGAGAAAGAACTGGAGAAGATAACAAAATATTAAGACCTGCAAATAGAAATAAAACGACTCTGGCAAAAGCAAGCAAAGATAGCATCAGTTGTAATAGGTGCTTTGGGTGCAGTCCCAGAGCAACTGAAATGCCACTTGAACACCATTCGCATTGAGAAATTCACCATCAGTCAGCTGCAAAATGCAGCTTTACTCAGAATAGTTTCCATCCTGTGATGATATCATTAACACCGTCAAACATAAAATCTGTCTATCCCAGGTCCTTGGGAAGGACTCGATAGGTGGATAAAAATGCCAAATCCGATCTGAACATCTGACTGATTGGACAAAAAACAATAATTATATAATAATTAATGATAAGCTTCAGGTTTAAAGTCCCTTCACCTCCCTTTTCCCTTTTCCCATTTATTTTTAAAACCCTCATTGAAATGAGAATCAACAACTCAAAAGGATAGAAAAACCTACAGCGAAGTGCAGACACAGACAGTGTATCTCTTACTCTGTTTTCCATGTCCTGATTGTGTATGTTTCATAAAGCAGGTCATAGATATTGCAATAGCAGGATGCAAAATGGGATTTCAGAGGAAATTCTGCTTGGGGGGCATTGGTGCCACTGGAGAGGTTGGCATACATAACACGATGCTTCAATTACAGGTTGACTTCCTTAGTCCCTAGTGAGATCGAATATTGAATAGAGAGTTCATGCTCTATGAGATTGTATTTGATATTATTTTTTTCCCAAGCTGAATAGGAATTATCCAGGAGAGTTGGAGTGGCCAAACAGCCCTCTGTGAAAATCAATTTAGCCCAGTATCAAAGACAGACATAAAAAAACCAATAGAAACAAGGATTGATTCCAAATATACAAACAGTTTAAGTGCATTCCAAGGCTAAAACAAAACCTTATTTTTATTTTTACAGAGATGACTCTGGGAGCAGATTACTTAACTCTAAGATATTTAAGCAAATTACTTAATTTTTAAAATGTTCATAGCCAGCTAACATACCTTCACTGCCTGCAAAATCAGATCTGAAAACACTTTGGAATCAGTCAGTCAAACTCATTTCATACGTTTTCCTCAATTCATAAAAGATTGAATTTATTCCTATTCCTAGATATTTAACTCCTTGATTTATTCAATACTGTGTAATTTAGTTTCCAACATAAAATATGGCTGGCAAGCTTTTAGATGAAGATCAAAGTCCAGTGGTTGGTGATTCACGACAAGTTTCTCCAATCTGGAAAATAATGCACCATTTTAACTAATAATAGGAGATCAAATAAAAGCATTATCAAAATTTGCATGGGTTCTCCAAACTCTAATCTCTATGCAACCTTAATTCCTATAGTAGCAATGAATGATAGGATTTGTCATTTTCTGGATCCTTAATAAGCAAACCTAAAAAGAGACTTTTTATAAGAATCAATGAACAGCACACATTAACTATAACCACATATCATGTTTAATGTAGGTGCTGAATTAACCTATTATCCGCATTCGTGTAATCCAGGGGTCCCCAACCCCCGGTCCGTGGACCAGACAGGTCGGTGGTATGCCAGAAACCAGGCCACGCAAACAAGTGAAGCTCCATCCGTGGGATGCAGGCAGCACATTAAACCACACCCCCTCCAGTCTGCAAAAAAACCCCTCTCTCAATGGAACCGGTCCCCGGAGCCCAAAAGGTTGGGGGGCACTGGTGTAATCCACCGAACCACAAACTAAACTAACAGATTAAATTTGCGGAATGCTTTAAATTACACACAAATATGTTCTCACACATCGAAGCAAAATGAAAATTAGCTAAATGATAAGGTTGCCATTGTTTCAAATTATCCTGGTAAGCATATCATAGGAACAGGATTTAGAGGATGCCCACTGAGATAAACTGACTTAAGTAGCATGAATTTCACCAGGCTCAGAGTATGGATATAACCTAAAGTCTGTTTTTTTAAGATAAATTTTGGATATAAACTCAATTTGCAGAAGTAGATTACTTCAAAATAGGGAGGTAAATGCATCGTTTCATGATGAGTCAACTAAGCTATTGAATAAAACTGACATTGCAGTTTTACTTTGAGCCACACTGAGAATGCCATTACAAACCGTTTATGCTGAAATGTCAAACTTCAATCATGTTGTGTATTGTGTGGTTGTTGTTGCTACTAAAGTTAATGCAGATTTTACTAACTTGAGTACATTTTTGCTGACCATGTAACTCACTCTTGTGATTGTACATCAATTTGTCACACAGAAATATATTAAATTGCATGAAATTTGCCTCTATCTCTTTAGGAATACCTTGTCAAGGTATAAAATTCCACAAGTATGTTTTCATTCTGTCAGTATGGTTTATTTTATTTGCTTACAAAATTACATCATCACAAAGCAGGTGACAAAGGGATTCAGAAGGGGCAGAAAAGGCAAGCATAACCGGATGAAAAATAAACACACAGTATTCAAATACTGGTCTGGGGCTGTGTCAAAGCAGACTATTGGTGCTGTACCACATAAAATATGAGCATCTCAACATTAACTTTGCATTATAGCTGGGTAGGATGCTAGTTTGCAAAAGTGGGATTTAATTTCCAACTCACTTCACAAATTACTTTTATTGTTCCTCACTATTCAGCTTTAATATATAAAAGGTAAAGGTTTCCCATCCTCAGTCATGTCCAGCTCATCACCAGTTCCTAGCTGAGGGAGCCAGCATTCTCCAAAAACATTTCTGTGGTCATGTGGATAGCATGACTATACATCAAGGCACATGGAATGTCATTACCTTCCTACCAAAGTGGTACCTATTTATCTATTCTCATTTGCATGTTTTAGAAATGCTAGGTTGGCATACATAACTGTAATTGTATGACATGGTTTAAAGCTACTGGTGAACTTTACCTTGTGGAGTCATTGCCCTATAGAGAGGTTGTACATATTAAGGGAGGACAAGGCAGCCATGGTTTGCTTCCACAAGGCATTTTGTTGATGGAGTCAACACAATTCTCTTTCTTGAAGAACGGAGGTACTGCAAACTGGATGTAATGGTTGTGGGAGTGACCTTGGGAGATAGGGAGAAGAGCCACTGAAGAGACATGGTATCTCAAGTACCACAGAGTCACTAAGCAAGACATCATGTGACTGCAGTTGGTGGTTTTGCTGCCAGCTTCTCCATTGATTCTGCTTTTCGGAAGCCAGCTGTGAAGCATGCAAATGGCCATTGCATGAGTGCAAGGGGCTGTCATGTCGTGTGAGACCAGTTGTAAACTTACTTTTTCAGAAAGTTCAGTCATAACTTTGAATGATCACTAAAGAGGGCAACTGTGAAAGTGAGGACCACCTGTGCTTTCTCTTTGAAGCATTTGGGTTGCCTTATGGGAAATTTCAAAGGTTGACCCTCACACAATTTTGTCTGTTTTGTTCCTCTCATCCAAACAATTGGCCTCCTTCAAGGGAGTCCTTTTTCCTCTTGGTTCCTGTGAGTAAAGTTGCAAGTTGGTGTCTACTGTGATGCTTATAGAATGTGAATATCTATCTCTGCCTGCTGTCAGACTCTTCTGTTAAGTTGCCCAACAAAAGCCAGAGGCAAAGCTGATATATTGCTTTACTTGTCCTTGACCTAAAAGTCAAACAATGAGAGCCACAAAGACAGCTTTTCTTGGGATTTTGAAGAGCAATCACCAGTCGGAATGCCCACAACAAAGAGCCACATCATCCAGGGCCACAGTAGGGCATTTCCTTATGTCTGCAACATTGTTTTGTCCTTGCCTTCCATGAATTTTATACCCTGGTAAAAGTGGTGCTAATGAAATGTGTGGGAAACTTGTTCTCATTCTGCCACTCTGTAACTTTCAGCCTGACTAGCACTTAAATCAGTTTGTAAGTATTTTGGTTAAGTAAATTCTGTTCTTGAACAATGTGATACCATGATCTTCTTTCTCTTTTTAAACTCCTTTTGAAGTGAAGCAGTCTTTGATAAGTACTGAAGAAGTGGATAGAGATTGATTAAATTAGCGACTGCAAAGTACAGTAAAGAATGGTGTGTGTGTGTGTGGGGGGGGGAGAATAAAGGCATGCCAATGAAAAAATAGAAATAGAGAGTGAAGGAAAATATCCCTCCATCTTCATATTAATGGAATGAATCTGTTGCCCAAATTTAATTTAACAGAGTTCTCCTACTCCCCGTGCTTAAAAAAAATAAATCTTAAGCCAAGCAAAAGAAGTTTTTTTTTTCCTTCCAGGAAATATTAGCGCTGCAACAGCACTGTGAACAATTTTCACATCTTATGATATGCTATTTTTAGGACTGCAGAAACGTAACAAGAGAAAGAGAAGGGAAAATGTGAATCTGCCCTAGACATCTTCAACCCTTTTTCTCATTTGCTAAGAATATACCTCTTTCCTACACTCACCTGGCCAGTCTGAATCAAGTGGAAAAAATAAGAAGCTTGAAACTGGAAGAAAGGAATAGAAGGGAAGAAAATGAAAAATAAGGGATAATAAGACTCTGCGTAAGAAGGATTGTATAAATAGGAATAGTAAAGCAGATACTAATAGCAACAGAGGTTGTTGCCTTATGCCAATGAGAATTCATTCCTATTCTGAGAAATAATTAAAACCCCTAGTTTCAAAACCAATCCCCTTTGGGCTAAATCTTATCATAGAACTGTAGAGTTAGGAGGAGGCAGAAGGATCATCCACTCCAATTCTTTGCAGTATGCAGAAAAAAAGAATACCAACTATCCTCCCAAAATGGCTGTTCTGACACTTCTTAAAAAGTTCCAGTGGAATAATCTCTCAGAAAGTATTTCTTTATATTTAAACAAAATCTAAGTGGCTGCAACTTAGAACCATTACAATTGGTCCCAGTTCCTCTAGTGAAATTTAAAAAAACATATGATTTGTTTTTTTATTTCACAAAGACCTTTATTCATTTAGCCACCTCAAGATATCCTGGGTTTTGCTTTTCATACAGGGCAGGGTGAATATGTAGGTCACAGATTTGATCTAAAGAGAATTTGATTTGATCTTTAGATTGACTTGTAAAATGATTCAGATATTTCTAGGCATGCCTGCAAACACTGCTTTTCATAAATCGCTCTGGAAATCCAAAGGGAATAATCCAGATTCAGTCATTCTATTCAAATAACCTAGTGGAATTGTATTGGTATTCTAAATAAATTTGATCCATTGAATTAGGTCCATTTTCTTAATCCAATCAACAATATAAATAATATTTTATAGGATTTGTCTGGATATTATTCTCTGTATAATGCCAGTTCGTCTAAAAAGGCAAAGGATGTTCCTTGAAAACAAAACAGAAGTTAAATGTCTATTTTAAAAACTAGCCATCATTTTAGAATATTGCCAATAATTCATAAATGAATAAAGTAACATAAAGTAACTACTAGTAATTATTACATCTTGGATTGGCTATAAAAAGAAAAAGAGAAAATTCATTTCACTGTGAATTGAAACCAGAAGCATTTCTGAAGTTAAAGAAGAGTAGGAAAATGAGAAGATGGACACCTTCCAGGTGTTTTCCCTATTGAGACTTTAGAAAGTAATTCTTAGCCTTGTCAATTTCTGTTCACTCCCCCTTTAAATCTCCATAATTCTTCATGAGTATTTCCATATTTGACATTTATAGCATCACCCTGAAACTACTGTGGCAATATGTAGTCCATCTTCATTAATGATATCCTGGACAAAGCTGGCAGGATCTCCTTATAAATTATGAGCATAGAAATGCTCAATGAATTAAATAGGAGTGAAGAATTTGGCACAACCCAAGTTTTGAGCTTAAAGGATGGTGATAATCAGGATGGATAACACCAATTAGTTAACACCTCAAACTTCCCTTTCAAATTGCGTTATTTAGCTAGTGTTAGCAAAGATTGGCTATTCAATGATATAAGGGCTGAGACTGCTATTGGGGGACCCAGGCTAAAGAGAATCATTATGTCAGCTGCTTCTCAAGGCCAGTCAGACCCCAACCAATAATATCAATTAATTCAGAAAAGTAAGGAGAAAAAGGGAAAGAAAAGAGTTCAATCCTGGAAAGAGAGGTAAAAGGATGGGAATACAGAATCCCGGTACGAAACTTGACTTATAATGTTCCAAGACATCTACACTGAGAAATGGAAACTGATAGCAAATCAGCTTTCAGATGAATGGAACAGTTGAAGACAAAAGGAATGTGGCCTTGCAACATCTACCGCACAGAAGCCCATTGTATGTTTTTATCAAAACATTCTCTTTGCAACTTCTGAATCACAAGATGGAAATGTCTCTTCTAAGACCATTGCTGTCTGTAGATAACAGGAGGCCAGGAAGTAATCTGACAACTATTATGTCAGATTCCATACAGATTGTGTTTCGTGTATTTTTTAAGTCTCAATACCATTTTAGTTGCCTTTTGTTTTAATTTACTTCTCTATTATTTTTTATTCACCACTCAGAGTTTCTTGGATAAATGCATTAAAATGTTACATTGAATTCATAAATGCATTGATTAAAATTCTAAATGTGTTTAACTGGCTCAAAAGGAATGGGTACACCTGATGTAAGGTATATGTAGAAAATCCTTTGGTATCAGCCCTGAAAGAGTTTTAGAGCTGAAACAGCATTTTCTTATTGTCACATGTGAGAACATTGTTCAGCAATGTGATAAAAAGTTCCGCAGACCAACCTCATTCTTTTAAAGAAAAAAATGTGGGTGGAACAGCCACATGGATTAGTTGATAGAGAAAATAGTCTCTAATATCAAATAGAAGCAATGAAAGGCTACTCAAGTGGAAAATGATATATTTCATAGACAATAATGGTTTTAGAGTTTACTGTCAACAATCTGGTCAGTATACAAAGCCTATACAAATCCTAAACAACAGGGTGGGTAGAATAGAAGTGATATAACACTTGATTTGTAGTACTGCCAACTATTACACACATTACAATTCATACCCTGAATTTCAAAATTACGAAATATTATTTCAGTTCCTCAAATGGGAGCTGTCCAACGTGCTGAAGCACTACTTAGTTCCATAAGGTAAGATTCATCTAAAAACATCTTTGTTCTTCCCCAGCATGCTATCTTTGTCATTATTTAGTCTGGGCAAACTGATCATGTTTGCAGTCTAAAATATTGACTCAACACAGATGTCTATCCCCCACTGTGCAATTTCAAAAGCCTGATTTTTCAAAATAATGAGATGTTCTGAGAAATTCCATGTTGTGAAATTTCTTTTCAAAAATAATTGACTCACTTTAAATGTTGGACTTATGTAAACAGCAAAGAAAAATTCATGGACACGTAAAAACATGCACACACACATGCACACGCAATAATGTGTTCCTTTGAAATCAATGATTTTAAAATACTGTCGACTCCCTACCTGCTCCAGCTAATAAGACAATGGACCATACTTTCATGGCATACAATTCTTGCAACCGTCAATTAGGTATTTACAACACGATTAAACTGTACATGGGATTTGAAAATCTTATTTATAGAACCTATTCAGCAAAACTGGTATACCAAAATGCAATCTGGAAATAGAACATTGCTACTGTATTGTGCTTGATTGTATTATTCATTTGTGGCATGGAAGGCTATGAAAAGCTTTCCAGGACAATAAGAAAAACAAACAAAACATTTCTACCCAATGTCACTCACTGCAAGCAGCAGTTGACAAAAGATACAATCAGTCTGGTCATCAGACTTTAGATAATGCCATTTGTACTATCTACAAGCACCTGAACAACACACAGAATACAATTAGACACTCCTTTCCCTTGAAAGTTATATATAGAAGTCCAAATTGAGTAAATTGTGCATCCAACAGGGATTCATTGTGGCTATGAGAAGTGTACGATACAAAGTTTTCCATGGAAGCAGTCAATCTATATCAGTGACAGCAATTGGAACACATTTGGCCTGATGATGTCATGTTGATTCACATGTAGAATTTCTCCTTGTGCTACCTATAGTAATTCCCAAAATATTTTCATTAATTTTGGCAGAAATTCTCTCAATGGCTCCTGACTGTTCTTCCAATGGCTCTTCCTCCTAGGCTAAGATGTGGAAGGTGATGGTTTTTCTGAGATGTGTCTTTGTTCCACTCACAATCAAAATCTGTCCTAAAAGTTCTTTAGCCCTAGAAAACTTTTTTCTTTCATTTGCCTGTCTATTTCTTAAATTGTTTTAAAATTTCTTTAGAATATTTCTAAAATTTTCTCTGGAGTTTAATTTTGCTAATGAATGGGGATTTTTTTCTCCCAAGAAATTGTTCTTTCTGTCATTCTGCACACACACACACACACACACACACACACACACACACATAAAACACACCTCTTCATATGAAAAAAGTTAAAGAAGAAATTTAACTATACATGGGTGGGATTCTCAAAATCCTAGGTAACCAAGGCATCCATCAATGCATACCATTGGAAGTAGAGTTTAGCCATGAAAGCCCAGAATGTTACATATAGCAATAACAATAGCACTTAGACTTATATACAGCTCCATAGTACTTTACAGCCTTCTCTAAGCAGTTTACAGAGTCAGCATATTGCCCCCAACAATCTGGGTCTTCATTCAGCCTTCCGACCTCAGAAGGATGGAAGGCTGAGTCAACCTTGAGCCAGTCAGGATCAAACTCCTGGCAGTGAGCAGAGTCAGCCTGCAATACTTGCATTCTAACCACTGTGCCACCATGGTGCATACACTGTACTAATCAATATTCAAGTCCAAAATAATTTGTCCACTAAAATTAGTGCACATCTTGATCCAGTTCCTGTTCAGAGCTTATTCTTCATATATGCATGTTCAGTAATATATGCAGAACACATACATATACAAAATGCATTATGCTAAGGAAATCTGTTTCTCTGTGTGTAGGAAGCTACATAGCATCCCACAGTACAAACTTCTATCCAATTAATGAAATTTTACACAATGGAAAAATGGGCTATAACAGCAGCTGCCTGTGCAACAATCAAGCTAATCCACATGCAATTGTGCAAATTCTTTTAAACCAGATAATATGTACAATTTCCCTTTAATCAAATTAGATTTTTTAATTGCTACAGAAGTAGAGCAATGTGCACTTGGGCTAAGATATGATTTGGAATTCCTTCAATGTTTTAAATTTATTTAATGTTAAGCAGGTAATTAAACACCTGGGCACAAATGGCCTCTTAGAACTGTCTATCAAATATTTGGACAGAAAAAAAAATCACTGGATGATTCCTTAAAATTTCTGCAGGCAAACAACACAAAACCTCTTCTACTTCCAACAATGTCCTAAGGACAACCATCTCCCATAGCTGTGATATTAGCACTACAATTTTTAAAAAGTCCAGTGAAAAGGATTACCTCCCTTTGCAATTTTACAGGATCACAGGGAAGTTTTAATTGTGAAATAAAAGAGAACATATTTGCATACATTCTTGGCCATCTTAAAATTACATTAAGATATGATGTTCTTGAGAATGTTTCCCTTTAAACTTATTCTCCTTTATTAAATTGAATTAGAAATAGTCAATAATGGATGCAATAATGTTATAATATTAATAGTCAGGAAGTAGATAAACATTACCCAAATTTATAAGCTAGGCAGAAAAATCTGAACAAAGAAAATAGCAGAGTTTTATACAGTATATCATTATTCAAGAATAGTCAGACTTTGGGATTAGCTTTAGGTCTTGTTCACTTGAACTGCAAAAGTAAAATGAATGCTATGCTATGTAAGGAAAGACCCATTTACTCTTGCTGAACATTTCATTTAAAAATATAGTGTGCGGCTTATGAATTCTTTCCTGAAGACATTTTGACCCTATTGAAAATTGATTGAATTTTTTTTTCACGTAACTGAAGGCCATAAACAATTAAAGTTTATAAGAGGAGGTAATAAAAAAGCTTCTTTTCATCTTCTGTATTTGCATTTATGATGGCGAAAAAACCAAAATAACTTTCATTTTGAAACGTTTGTTCAGCAGTTTGCTCAAATTGATCAACAACATCTGCTATGATCAATCTATCTTCCATCTAACATACTGTTCCATTGTAATGTTTATTATAAGCAGCCATTTCAAATAAAGTAAATCTTCAGGAAAATATTTTGCAAAAGGTACTGTTGCAAAAGCTGCATTTCTACTTCTCTAGGGCAATATTTGAAATACCCCAAAATTTCATTAATTTGCATACATGTACCACGCTCTTGTTTCTTTCTGGGAAAGCAAATTCATTTTAGATGAGATTTGAAACTCATCATCCACACCTACATATGACCATTATTTCAAATTTATATAAAACATATTTGGTAACCAAGGCTCATCATAACTCACAAAGCCCAATCCCCAAATGGTAGCTTACTTGGGTTCCAATTGACCTGGTGAGACTCAAATATTGGTTTAAACACACCACACAGTAACTAGGGTGATTGTATACATGCTCTGTTAACCAAGATTTTCAGTTTATATATTGGGTGAATGCAGGTTGTATCTGTCTAGAACACGGGTGTCAAACTTGATTGCATCATGTGATGTATCGTGACGTATCATGACTTTTTTTGCATTTGCGGAGCCGGGCGGGCGTGGCCTGCATGTGACGCATCCGGCTCATGGGCCACCAGTTTGACACCCCTGGGCTAGACAAAGAGGTCTGTGTATTTGTGTGCACCTGTGGATGGAGGGAGAGAAGGAAGGAAGGAAGGTGGTTCAATGTTTCCAAAGATTCAGGTCATGATGACTGCATAATCTTAAAAGATGGTTAAATAATGGCATCATTGTGCAAATGACTGAACAATAATATCAGACAATGTGGTAAGCCCAATTTCATTCATTGTATGCCCCAAGTTTTCAAATCATGCATTTTATTTCCAAATATAGTTATCATCCTGTTCTGGGTAAGACGGAACAGAGGGGACTGACAAACAAACAGCCAACAGATACATTCCTGACAATCTCCATTGCCAGTATCTTAAAAGATAGCTCTGTACTAATTAGCCCTGGTGTGGTTTGTTTGATTTTGGTATAGTGCATTGTTTGTAACCAGTCATTATGGTTTATTTTCTTTGCTCTGTAATGTCAAGCCAGCCAACTGTGAGTTATTCAATAAACTATGATTAAATAAACCATATGAGATGCAGGTGATTCTTTTTAACACTTAAAACTAGTGCAAACAGGTTATCATTTGGAAAGCATTTTATTCTCTCCAAGGCTAACATCCCCCAATACAAAGCAACTGATAACTTCTGGTATCTGATCTGGGAACTTAAAAGACAATTTCTCCATTTTCTATCCCAGGGATCAACTAAATGTGAAATTATAGGGGTGGGAATAGAGCACAAATGTCTCCAGGCTGCTATTATGTTCGACTCCCAGGTTGTTTACAGCTGCTGTAAAAACCATTTGCTGTCAGGCAACATTAATCAACAGGGAGATGTGGGCAGAATAACAATGAGGAGGAAGAGGAGGAGGGACTAACTGATTTACCCACATTTTCATAGCAAATTTTAGAATGTCAAGCTAAAGGACAGAGGTGACTGTTTTGGGATTTTGTCCATCCCTAATGTTGTCCAAAGCCTAGTGATTGCTCTAGTGATCCATTCTGAATTGGGCAAGGGTTGGATTAGGTATCTCCAAGATACCTTCCATTTGTGACTCTAATAATCTCACACACAAACACATCCACTCAAACAATGTTGAACATTAATATTACTGTCAAGCAAGAATTTTGGACAGTTTTTTTTCAATAGACTGAAATATAGATACAGGGCAGGATCCAAAAAAACAGAGACATCACATAGCCCTTGATTTGTATAGTGAA
This sequence comes from Azemiops feae, assembly GCA_023970755.1. Lineage (NCBI taxonomy): Eukaryota > Metazoa > Chordata > Lepidosauria > Squamata > Viperidae > Azemiops > Azemiops feae. The sequence goes on from JALGBA010002138.1 coordinate 95,581, forward strand.
CCCTCGGCTGCCCAAGCCACCATGTATCTCTATTCCACTAGATAGTCTTGATTGTGTATAGCCTCCATCTTTATTTCATCCAAAAGGCATCAGAAGGTTCACCTTAGTGCACAGTGAATGAAATAATGACACTTGGTGAAAACTGAAGGGTACTTCTGATTGACATTTGAATTCAGAAAGTCTAAAAGTGTTTATGGAGTGTTTATGAGCCAGCAGGGTGTGTGGCAGCTGCCAAAAAAGTTAATACAATCCTGGGTTATGTAAACAGAGGCATAGAATCAAAATCAAGTAGAGTATTAGTACCACTTTATAAATCCTTAGTAAGACCACTCCTGGAATACTGAATCCAGTTTTAGTCACCACATTACAAAAAAGTTGTTGAGACTTTGGAAAAAGTGCAGAGAAGAGCAACTAAGATGATTAAAAGCCTGGAGACTAAAACGTATTAAGAACAGTTGCAGGAATTGGATAGTCTAGAACAGGCATGTCAAACTGCCAGCCCGCGGGCCGGATCCATCATGCCGAAACCGCACCCACCCCATTGCCGGCAATGGGGAAAAATTCACAATATGTCGCGTGATGTCGCGTGATGTCACGAGTTTGACATGCCTGGTCTAGAAGGACTAGGGGGTAACATGATAACAGTATTCCAATATTTGAGGGGCTGCCACAAAGAAGAGGGGGGGGGGGTCAACTTATTTTCCAAAGCACCAGAAAGCAAGATGGAAATGAATGGATGGAAATGAATCAAGGAGAGAAGCAACTTCCTAACTGTGAGGACAATTAACCAGTGGAACAGCTTGCCTCCAGAAGTTGTGGGTACTTCATCACTGGAGGCTTTTAAGAAGAGACTGGACAGTAACTTGTCTGAAATGGTATAGGGCCTCCTGCTTGAGGAGAGGATTGGACTAGAAGACATCCAAGGTCTCTTCCAGCTCTATTCTGATTGATTGATTGAGTGATTGATTATCACAAGGCTTCGGAACAAAACATTAGCCCCAATGTTGCCCTGCAACAAATAAGGAAATGGGAGGGGAATTAATTGCTGTATAAGACTTCAGAAGAATGGACAAAGAATAATTGTCTATTCTAATATAAGTTGTTCACCTCACCGGTGATAAGAGCTTAAACATTAATTCAGCTGAGACTGCTATGTGTTAAGAATGAGGTGCAAAGTTAATTAAGACTTGGAAGCTTTTAAGACCAATCCTGAAATGGTGCAGCTCTATTGACTTTCAGATGACATACTCTTTTTCCAAATCAGAATCTAGTCTTTGATTTAAAGGGAGGGATGAATATGCCAAGCTTTAAACATGGAAGTACGGGTACAAGTTAATTTCATTGGAGCCACATTTTATCAGGGATAATTTTTTTAGGTTGGGTGGATCCTAGCAGTGATCTGGGTTAAACCAAACTGGAGTCCTTCTGCTTCTTTTGCTTTGATCCTATTTGATCTTTCTTCTTTATTTACTAAAGCTTTATTTATGCCTTGTATGAGTCTTTCTTGGTTGATTTCAGGAAATGTTTGAAAATTAATTGGGATGAGTTCGTTGTAGATAAAATCTCAGCAGGAAAGAAGGTTTGTATAATTTCCATACAATATGAACATTTTTGCCATTTTTCTCCTCCATACATCTATTAATTTGCCAGTGTCTAGTAAAGCACAATTACTTTTTTTTGAACTTTATACAGAAAACATGTGGTGGAAACACCAGACTTTCTTTTTTCTGTTAATGCTTAAAGTACACACATTTTTCAAAAAATATATGATAAACATACAACAACAGTATTAGCCAACATAACAAGCACAAGCAGAGCATCAACATGAATAACCATCACCCCCACAAATAGACAATTTACATTTCCACAAGTCATTAGATGACTACCGAGAGAGATAAATCAAGGAACAGCTTTTCTTAGAGCAGAGATGTTTACAACTAAGAAACATGTGGCAAGACAATGAAACACAGGACACTACATACCATTCAAAATAAACAATCAAAAAGCCAAAAAGGAAATAGAAAAACCAAAACCCCTCCTGACCAGCAATTGACACCCAGATAAGCAAAGATTAATACTGGACCAACAATAAGAAGTAAACAGAACCCTAATCAAGGAACTACCAACTCAGATAAACAAGCTAACATTAAATAACAACCTAATCAAGAAACTACCAAGAGCACTCCTATCAACACTGACAGGGCAAGCCAATACTATATAAAAAGAAAGCAAACTCCACTCCCTTCTAACACTGAAGATTTTACCTATTTAGGTAATGAAACATCTGCAAGAAAACATCCAAGTTCAGAGAGCCCCAAGGACCCCATGGGACACAGTCTGTCGTGGAACAGTGGCAAAGATGTGAAAAATAAGCAATGGGTTTAAACTGCCATGAGTTTAAGAGGGAAATGCTCTCTCATGATGACAGAGGACAATTGATCCCTTAATAAGCTATTGGCCTGGTTTTAATAAAGGCCCTTATTTGGTCACACATCTATTTCCTACCAGTATTATTTTTACAAATAACTCAAGCCAGTGAACCTATCCAACATGTCTTCCTGCTCTTATTTTCTCCACAACAACAACTCTGTGAGGTGGGTTTGGCTGAGAGAGACTGACTGGCCCAAAGTTACCCAGTTGGTTTTCATGGCTAAGGCAGGATTTGAACTTCCGGCTTTCCAGCTTGATACTTTAACCATTAGACCAAACTGGCTATATTGAGCATTTGAGAGATTTAAACCTAGTAGTCTAGCTAAGGCATCTAGAGTCAGGAGTTAGAGAGTTTAAGCTGAGTCCTGATCTGGGAGCTTGATAAAAATCAAAACTGGAATGAATTGTGAAATGCTTCTGGGATGAGATGTAGCACAGGCTGTAACTATAGAGAAAGCCCCCTTTTCATGCCAATCAGTTTTATCTCCTAAAATACAATAAATAGGCAAATGAATATGGCTTAAGATAGTTCAATATCAGGGTTCTATTTCACCAAAGTTCTATGGTTGTGTTTTGAAAAAACAGAAATCCATATAAGCAGGATTTTATCTGGGTAGATTTATATAGAAGCAAGAGATTCTTACTTTTTTTCCCCCAGCCAGCTGCTTCCTCTTCCTAATGTGCAATTACTGAAGAACAGCTGAAATCATGACAATTTCTCTGCAAGGGCTATGTTCTGTTGCCTTTCTCCATTTTAAAATGAATGCTCTTTTAAAGGGAACAAGCACTATACACACGAAGAAGTATACTGATTTTATTGATTCCTTTGAAGAGGCCCTGGATGGCATTTGCTTGATCCCTTCATTCATATTTTATGGGTAATGAAAAAGAGGTTAATCCTGTTATGTTGATCAGATAATGTTTAAAAACTCATGGGGGCCCAGAAGAAAGGTCTAAATAAATGGTGAGGCTTAACTGTACGATGACTATATTTGGGAAGGCTTTGTAAATCCAAGGTTTTGAAAATCCCATTTTGTGCTTTACAAATGTTTCATTTCATTCCATACAATATTTGACACCAGGCATTCTCCTTACACTAAAACTTAGTCAATCAAGGGAAGTCTGCCAAAAAAACCATGCTCACCCTTATGTTCCTAAATACATTTATTTTGAAATCAGCCACACTAACTTTCAAAAGATTTGATTTTTTTTTTGTCCAAAGCTTTCAAACAAAATCAAAACCTAAAGGTTCTCTTTGGGATATGAGCTTTTCATTCTATGAAGACAGTTTTTTCAAATATATAAATGAGAATTCTGTGGAATTTAATGTACAGTTTCATGACAGAGGATGCACTGTTGTGCAGACGTACAAAAGATAATGTCCTATTGAACTCAATGGGGCTTACTTTTCAAGCAAGTTGTTGTAAAACTAAGTCTGTTTGTAAGGGATGCTTCAAAAGAATTTAAAACTTCATTGGCAAATTGGGGGGGGGGGCTCTTTGTTTTGGGTGAAGCAAACCAAGGGTCCTGGCAATGAATATTTTTAGTTATAATAAACCTTTTGAATACATTTTCTTTTTTAATATCATCCAAGTTAGTGAGTACCATAATGTGGCAATTGTTGGACTGGTCAGCTCTTAAGATCTGTCACTGTATTATATGGCATGTGTAAGTTTCCAATTTCAGGTTACAAGTTAGCCTGTTGACCAGAGAAGGTCATTCAAAACATACTTCACTCCTAAAATATTCCTTTGGGCCCCAGTTCATTTCCTGGTTCAGTTCACAGTGCCAAAGATTCATTACCACATACAAAATCCTGTGTTCAGCCATGATGTTGTTGATCTTGAGAAGGTCTATTGCATCAGGACTGATTAATTTTCAGATCAGCTTCTGCTCTGAAGGAAATGCTATTGAAAAATGATAGCATCTCGTGGGTGTTATCAATATCCAACAGTAAAGACGTAGAAAAGATGGCCTGAGTGCATTTTCAAGGACCTGAGAAGGGTGAAGTTGATGGCTCTCTGGAAGAACCCTGAATTGGAACAGGCTAAGTTAGCTCAGTGAAAGTTCTGGCACGGGTGGTGTCCCCATTTGATGTGCATTATTTGTTTTGGTTGTGAAACATGTTTTCCACTAGTGCTAATACTAGTTTAGTTATACTCCACCAAGAGTTGGCTTTGAGTTGATGTGGCTGTACAAATCTGATCAAATAAACAAATAAAACTTAATTGAGTCAGCTAAGTGTTGTTAATATTATGTACTGTAGCTTAATTTTTTTTTAAAGAAATATAGTGTCACTGCTCAGAGAAGTAGACCCTCAAGGAAATACTCCTATACCTTTCTGAATGGCACCAAAAAGAGCATTTGTGCAGCTTTTCCAAAGCCTGCAATACCATATTGGAAGAAGGCAATGTTGGCAAGTATTCCTCACCACAGTTCTTTAACTAACAAGCTAACTGCTTGGATTCTTAAAGTATTCATTTTAAGGGAGATGTTAACAGATCATTATGGGAATACGAGACTGTGGCAATCTTCCTACCTATTGAATAATTTATTTTTATGACAACTTGAACTGGAAGATCCAGCGTTATGGAACACCACTTTGGACAGGGTAAAGGAAGTATCAATACACGATCGAAACTTCCCTTTAAAACAAATACAGTAAAGGGAAATTAAAGCAATGAAAAATGTAAGTAGAATGTTTGCACTCCACAATGAGTTCGCTTTAAAAGAATTTATCAACTTTAATTTGTTTGGTTTCTTAGAATAGTTTTATGCTGAGCAGAAACAACATCCTGCATTATTTCCTACTAGTTATTCAATCTAATAAAAGTTCATTGATTTTAATAGATGTTTTTAAGGGGTAAACAAATCAGTGTGATGTGGTTGCATTTGTTTCATTATTAAAAGGCCAATAAGAGCCCTTGGATATTCATTTTTTTCATTGAACAATCATCTAAACCAGGGGTGTCAAACTGCCGGCCCGTGGGCCGGGTGCACCATAGTAAAACCGCACCCACCCCATTGACGGCAATGGAAAAAAAGTCACGATATGTCGCGACATGTCACGTGACATTGAGAGCTTGACACCCTGATCTAAACCAAGTGGTCTGGAACCTCCCTCGTTTCCATTAAATCACAAAGGAGGAGAACTTTCATAGGAGAACTTTTCCTATGACTTTGTCACACTAGTAAACATGACCAATTAGGGAATCTGGACAAGTGACTGAAAGTTAAACAAGACAGGAAAATTATCCAATAAGGCAAGGGTGTCAAACTCGCAATGTCACGTGATGTGTTGCAACGTATTTCGACTTTTTTTCCATTGCCGGCAATGGGTGGGCATGGTTTCGGCATGATGCATCCGGCTCGCGGGCCGGCAGTTTGACACCCCTGCAATAAGGGGTCCTTGATGCTCTTTAAGCTTGATTGTTTTCTTGTAGATGTTTCATTACCCAGCGACTAGCACTGATGTAGTTTGGGTAATGAAACATCTGCAAGAAAACAATCAAGCTTAGAGAGTACCAATCAAGCTCAGAGAGCACCTCATTTCTACCTTGAGCTACAAATATTCTCCTTTATTGAAATCATCCAGTGATCTATGGCAGTGTTTCTCAACCTTGGCCACTTTAAGACTTGTGGACTTCAATTCCCAGAATTCCCCAGCCAGAATGACTAGCTGAGGAATTCTGGGATTTGAAGTCCACAGGTCTTAAAGTGGCCAAGGTTGAGAAACACTGGTCTATGGCAATGAGTCTGTTTCTTAGTTCCAAGACAAAGGCCTTTAGTTCATACTTGGAAAACACGCTGAAATAATTATAAGGCATATCTTGAATGGCTATCAAGTTCACAAGTGGACTGCTCATTCTTGGTGTGTATATATCTTTGTAAATCCCGCATGAAGGACATCTACTAAAAACCAAATGTTCTTGGGCAGGTCCTCTGAAGCCTAAACTTTTAGAGCCAAAACTGAAAGAATGAAGGAGCATGTATGTGTATATGAGAGTGGGTGTGAATATGTGTGTTAAATACACACATCTATATTTCCTAAACATGATGGTGATGGTGGAAAAAAAATAATGATCATCATAAGGTTTGTGAAAGTATTAAACTGAAACCCAGTTGGATGATTTAAGGAAGAGGTGTTTTTTTTAAGGAGGTGATGTATTTTAAAGATGACATTTCTGTTCAGGAAATCTCCCTTTTAAAACAGCTTCATAAATCATTCTTGTGTTAGCAGCTCCTTAATTTATTTGTCAGACATTAGCATGAAATTAATCCAAATAACTTTAAAAGAGAGCACACTCTTACAGATGAAGACTTAATGCTTGATTTGAATCACATATTCATCTCAAGTACTTCTGTTAAGCTCACAAAGGCCAAATATCTTGGAATCTAGTCATAAAATCTACCAGGAAGGGAGTTGTCATTCCTCTCTGTGTATAGCAGGGATGTCCAAACTTGGCAACTTTAAGACTTGTGGACTTCAACTCCCAGAATTCCCCAGCCAGCCATTCTGGGAGCTGAAGTCTACAGGTTGTAAAGTTGCTAAGATTGGAGAATCCAGCTATATAAGGTCATCCTCTTGATGACCCTGTATAGCACGTCACAGTAAATGTTATGTTTATATCCAATACTTGCATCTGAAATTTCAGTCAAAGGGTATCTTCCTAATATCAATGTTCTTCCAGATAGTAGTAGTATGTACGCAGCCTAACATTTGTGCAAAATGAAATCCTATAAAATAGTTCCCTTGTACACTCAAGCATTATGACATTTGGAAGCTGCAGCTGATAGTATCCATTCTCACCTTTTAGTCACAAGTACTTTTGAGATGGCTAATAATAGTATTAAAGAACTCCATCATATGGTGTTATTTTAACAGCTAAAAGCAGTGAGAGTATCCACTTTGGCAGCACACCTGAAACTCAATTCACAGGGGAAAATAGGTTTTTAAAGTGCTTCTTAAAAGGTCTTCAAAAAAAGAGGCTCTATGGATGGAATACATAAATTAAAAAATAAATAAAAAGGAGTCTACACAAATCCTTTTGAATGTCAATTAAGTGTCAACATGTGCAAAGCGGCACAGATCAATGCATAAAGAACACCTTAAAAACATCAATGTGGTGGTTGAACATACATTCAGTGCAACAACCATTTTTGATTATAGCATTCTTCCTGCACTTTTGCAGGAAAAAAAATATGCTCTTGGACAGCCTATTAACATGAAAGGAAAGGAAAAGGGGGAAAAAAAGATTGTGAAAGGAAAGGAGATGTTGCCCTGGAGAACGCTTGTACATTCACAAAATGGCCGCCTTAAGCATGCTCAATCATAAAACACTCAATTACCAGAACACAAATCTGTGTGATTGCTTTCCCCATGGAAAACCTCTTATTATTAAGTATTGGGCTCTAGTCACTTACCATTTTTATTTTCTGAGATTGCCTCTGGAATAAAGATAGTGCTGAAAATTAATTTTTCTTTCTTTTTTGCATTGCAGCATGCTAACTTGCAATTCATTGATTTAAGCCAGGGGTCTTCAAACTTGGCCCTTTTATGACTTGTGGACTTCAACTCCCAGAATTCCTCAGCCAGGCATGCGTGCCTGGCTGAGGAATTCTGGGAGTTGAAGTCCACAAGTCATAAAAGGGCCATGTTTGAAGACCCCTGATTTAAGCTTTAGTAAAAAGAATCTTCGACCAAACAAAAAGTCGAATGGGCAAGAAGGAACCTGTGAACACATTGTCCATAGGAATCTTGATATTTGGTTTCATTGTCTTCACTTTTTCTTCCCTAAGCAATGCACACACAAACACACACACACATTAAAGTGTACCTGTATTCTCAGGCACTTATGTTTTTTCTGCCTATTTTGTTTTGGAGAGGAAGTGACACAAATCCTGTCTCCCAAATCTCATAATTCTTCCTGATGCCTCATTCCATATGGTCTCCCTCTAGAGTCGCAACTAATTGAAATAATATGTATCACCTGTAGATGCTGGTGATATCCTTGTGTTCTACAGCCTAAGAGCTCTGATTTAAATAGAACAGAACAGAATATCAGAGTTGGAAGGGACCTTGGAGGTCTTCTAGTCCAACCCCCTGCTCAGGCAGGAAGAGGAGAATGGGTATTGCAAGCATTTTTCTAAAAATGTATGTGTGTATTAGTTATACAGATAGTCCTTGAGTTATGACACAATTGAGCCCAAAATTTATGTTGCTAAGTGAGACATTTGTTAAGTGAGTTTTGCCCCATTTTACGACCTTTCTTTCCACAGTTGTTAAGTGAATCACTGGAGTTGTTAAATTAGTAACATGGTTGTTAAGGGAATCTGGCTTCCCCATAGACTTTGCTTGTCAGAAAGTCGTAAAAGGGGATCACGTGACCCCAGGAGACTGCAGCCGTCATAAATAGGAGCCAGTTGCCAAGCATCTGAATTTTGATCACATGACCATGGGGATGTTACAATGGTCCTAACTGTGAAAAACGGTCATAAGTCACTTTTTAGTGCCTTTGTAACTTCGAACAGTCACTAAGCGAACTGTTGTAAGTCGAGGATTACCTGTATAGCTAAAAGAGCATTCAAATAGTTTCTTGTGGTAGAAATGATGCATCCAGTATCTGCGTTGAAAGCATTTGTAGTAATGGTGACTGTAAAATAAAAACACTAATATTTAAAAACAGAGTGACACTGATAGCACTAGCAATAGCAATAGCACTTTTAGACTTATATACCACTTCACAGTGCTTTATAGCCCTCTTTAAGCGGTTTACAGAGTCAGCATGTTGTCGCCTCAAACAATCTGGATCCTCATTTTACTGACCTTGGAAGGATGGAAGATTGAGTCAACCTAGAGCTGGTCAGGATTGAACTCCTGGCAGTAAGCGGAATCAGCCTGCAGTACTGCATTCTAACCACTTCACCACCTGGGCTGATAACATGAAACTCTTGGTCAAATATTCTGTGGCCTATAGACCTTGGGTAAATGTTACTGCTACTATCCTTGCTTGGGAAAGAAACAAGAAATCAGACACACCAGAGGTAGAGAATATGACTGTGTCAGAAAGAAACCCAAGGAACAATCAAAGGCGTCTCTGCTTCTGCAACCCAGTTTTGCCTGTGGTTTCATCCACTGTTTTCTTAACTATTCAAAGACAGTACTAAAATGTTCTTCAGGCCAGACAGTCTCAGGGAGCCAACAACCATCTCATCCTTCCAAATGATTTTCATTTAGAGGTTCACCAGAAAGGATTTAGCATAAACACTGAGACCTCCTACAGTTAAGAAGGTTGAAGGACAGTACTTCAAAAGAGAAGCATTGCATTCACTCACCTAAGCTCAGAGCACTCCTTCCAATGTTGTCCATAGAGACTCATCAGGGAAGGGGGAAAATACAGTGACAGGTGAGAAAGCTTAATCTTGATAAGCTTCTCTTAAGGCAGTATAAGGTAACTGGTTAAGGAGACAAACCAGGGAGAGTCAGGGTCAATTCAGCCATGGAAACTTTTTGGATGGCTTCGTACCAGTCATGATCTTGTACACTGATAGCAGTAGCAATTGCACTTAGACTTATATACCGCTTCACAGTGCTTTACAACCCTCTCTAAGCAGTTTACAGAGTCAGCATAGCGTCCCCTCGAACAATCTGGGTCCTCATTTTACTGACCTCAGAAGGATGGAAGGCTAAGTCAATCTAGAGCCGGTCAGAATTGAACTTCTGGCAGTAAGTGGAGTCAGCCTGCAGTACTGCATTCTAACCACTGCACCACCATGGTTGATAACATGAAACTCTTGGTCAAATATTCTGTAGCCTGATGTGTGTGTGTGTGTGTGTGTTTGTGTGTTTGTGTGTATAGGTAGTCCTCGGCTTATGACCATAACTGAGCCCAAAATTTCTGTTGTTAAGTGAGAGAGTTGACATAAAAAATGTTGCCCATTTTATGAGTTTCCTTGACACTGTTCTTAAGTGAATCACTGCAGTTGATAACTTAGTAAAATGGCTGTTAAGTGAATCTGGCTTCCCCATTGACTTTGCTTGTCAGAGGGTCACAAAAGGGGATCACGTCATCCCGGGACTCTGCGACCATCATAAATACAAGCCAGTTGCCAAGCACCTGAATTTTGATCACGTGATTTTGGGGACACTGCAATCGTCATAAGTGTGAAAAGAGTCATAAGTCACTTTTTTTTCCAGTGCTGTTGTAACTTTGAACAGTCACTAAATGAACTGTTGTAAGTTGAGGACTACCTATGTGTGTGTGTGTGTGTGTATAATTTATATTCATATCTCTTCAAAAAATGCCTCAAATTACCTTTCATAATTAATGGGAGCCTGCTGGAAATATGACCAGGAACATTTTCCCCACAGTGGGTAAGAGCTGACTACAGATGGGAGCAATAAGTCAGTGAAACTGATCTTACTAGAAAGGGAGCAAGTAAACTAGTAATTATTATTTTCAGACAGCTAATCACCAATCCATGAATGTTAAGAATGCTTGTCACAATGGCAATTTTAATTTGCATTAAAAAATGAATCTGAAGATCTAACATGTATCTGAGAGGGAATCCAGAGACAAACATGGTTTGCTATTCACCTTTCCCCCCCTAGGCATTGGATAGAGTGCCTGGTGCAAAGTCATCCAGCTAACTTCGTGCCTAAAGCAAGACTGGAACTCACAGTTGCCTGGTTTGTAGCCTGATGCCTTTTAGACTACTACACCTTACTGGCAATCAGAGTTGATAGACAGGACTTGTAAAAATGTTTGCTGTGGCTTCCCATTGCAGAACAGGAAAATTCCAAACTACCTTACAGGCTGCCTAGTTGCTCACACTTCCCAGTCTCCATTGGAGAAGGACCCACCTGAAGTTCTCCCTTGGGACTGAATTGAAAAATCAGGGAATCTGGATAGGAGTGTTCAATGCTCAATGTGTCAACTCTACAACGAACCTGGCTGCAGCCATCTTTGTCGTTCTAGGTTGCCACAAAAAAGGGAGGGGGGAATGAGGTATTTCTGGTAGTCTAAACATGAATGATTCCTGTGAGAACCAAGGTCATTTCCACACTGTAATGGAGAAGGAAGTACGATCTGGTAGAAAGCCCGCCAAGCAGTTCTATTGGATAGTGTGATTGATAGCATAGTAGAGGGGTGGGAACTATTACATTGAATTACTTTGAACCTTTGGGGAGAATTTTAGATTTGGTTTCACTTTTGACTGTGCCGATGTTATGTATCCAATAAACATGTTCGTTGAGGAAATCTCACGCCTCAGAGTTCTTATTTATTGGTTCCATCAATTGGAACCTTGACACAATGTTTCTATAATTTGTAAGTTGCCCAGAGTCATTTTGTAAGGGAGATGGGCAGCATAGAAATGTAATAAATACATTTAGTTCTTGACTTACAACACTTCATTTAGTTGTAAGTTGTAACTGTTTGGTTACGACGACACTGAAAAAAGTGACTTAGGACCGTTTTTCACATTTATGACCATAGAAGCATCTCCATGGTCATGTGATCAGAACTCAGAGGCTTGGCAACTGGCTCATAATTATGAGGGTTGCAGCGTCCCAGGATCATGTGATCCCCTTTTGCGACCTTCTGACAAGCCAGGTCAATGGGGAAGCCAGATTCACTTAACAACCATGTCACTAACTTAACAACTGCAGGGCTTTACTTTAAAGATATGGCAAGAAAAGTCGTAAAATGCGACAAAACTCATTTAGCAACTTTCTTGCTTAGCAACAGGAATTTGGGCCTCAGTTGCAGCTATAAGTTGAGGACTACCTGTAAAAATAAATAAATAAATGGAAGATGGGAAATTCATACACATGCCTTGGCCACCTTGTAAGTAAAGACAGCAAAAATTCCTCCCGCTTCATCCATAGGAAAATATCTTCTTGGAAAGAAATCTCAAAAGCAAATTCTGTCATCAAATTGAATGCAAAAAAAGTAGGTAGAAAAACTTTTTCTTCATCGTGCTTCTTCAAATCCTAAACTGTCAAAGTGTTAGAGATGATTTTTCAGTCTTTGACAATTCTAATCTTTTATCAACGATTCACATTACATTTGAAGGGGAAATGGGATGTTCTCAATTTCTTTTAAAAATAGAAAGGAGGAGATTTCAATGATGTTCCTTTTGTGGTGGCTTTTATATTAGCTATGAAGGAGTTGAAAGATGCATAAAAGAGTCCAGTCTTTCACTGATCATTTGCGACTTCAGGTCTGGACAGCCTCTCCGACTATTCATATTTCTTATTTCAAACTCCATCTAAAAGATTTTTTTCCCCAGTAGGACAATTTAGGTCAGTAAAAGTTCATATAAAGATATATGAAGAAAGGAAGTGACAAACACCTCACATAATACAATAAGGCTCCAAAATTCCACTTAATAAATATTTAAAGGCATTCTAAAACACTTTGACAATGAGATAAAAAGGGCAAAACTTTCATGAGTTTAAGGCACAAGTTTTGGCACATAAGTACTTTTTATGTTTTGAGCACCCTGTCTTCAGTCTGCTGGTAAACCAGGCTCTGTTTAAAGAGTAGTGGGCAGATCTGGTTCAAGACCTGAGCGCCATGGGATGGGATGAGCTCCCGTCCTCGTCCCAGTTCCTGCCCACCTAGCAGTTTGAAAGCATGCAAATGCGAGTAGATAAATAGGTACCACTTCAGTGGGAAGGTAACAGCATTCTGTGCATCTTTGGCATGTAGCCATGCTGACACATGACCAATCTTTGGATAATGCTGGCTCCCTGGGCTAAGAAACTGAAATGAGCACCACACCCTAGAGCAGGGGTGTCAAACTCGCAACGTCATGTGACGTGTTGCGACGTATCGCGACTTTGTTTCCATTGCCGGCAATGGGGTGAGTGCAGTTTCAGCATGACGCATCCAGCCCATGGGCTGGCAGTTTGACACCCCTGCCCTAGAGTCAGACAGGACCGACGGGAAACTTTTATCTTTACCTTCATCCATTTAACAAATGCCATTTTATTATGTTAATGACCTGTCCCTTTGTAATCAGAATTTTCCCAAACGTTTGATTGCTCAGCTGTCAGAAACAGTTTTGACATTTTATCCTTTGAAATATCCAGTACCACTGCCTAATCTTAGGTTAGGTAGGACAAAGAAACAAATCGATTTTAATATTCCAATATTATTGAAATAGAGGTTTTATTTTAAAGTCCCAGAAATAGAGGAAGCAAGGACATACAAAGTGAATTTGAAACATGCAAAACAAAAAAATGGTTGGGATGACGGTGAACCTGGAAATAAATAAATCCACTAATTGTTTGAATAATGGGAATACTGAACTAGATTTATTTAAACATGGGTTCCTGGTACTGTATTTTCACTCCAATCTATAAGAGATACACATAATGCAATTATCACTTCTAGTTTTGGTTTCTTTGTTTACCACTTCATCAATTAAAGAAATATACAACCTATAAACATAAGGGGGAAAGCAGATTCTTATTTCATTTTAAAAGGAAGGAAGGAAGGAAGGAAGGAAGGAAGGAAGGAAGGAAGGAAGGAAGGAAGGAAGGAAGGAAGGAAGGAAGGAAGGAAGGAAGGAAGACACATACAGTTTTATAGCAATATGTAACCAACACATTATTTTTACATTTGCATGCAACTTTGCCAAATATATTCAGTTCTGCAGTTTTTTGACCTCAGAAACACCTCAAGATGGGATCTAGAGGAGTCCATGAACTATGTGCACATCCATACCATGATGTGGATTTTATTTTGATAAATTGTGCCACTTTGCTGGAAGAAAAAACAACAACCCATGATGGATTTCTTTTATGCTCCTTCTCTGGCTACTCCATATTCATTTACTAGGCCCATTTTATTTCTTATCAGACTTCATGACTGGATATCCAGGTTAAGCAGATTATATAATGCAGTAAGATTAGCTGGTACAATAGACAGTGAAGGTTAGACATATTTCTATCACTTAATTCATCAGTGTTACACCTCCCATAAGAATTGATTGATTGCTTTTCATTGTGTTTACTCTGTTAATATAATATCCTGCACATTACCTATGACATCTTTTCTGATTTGTGCTGATCTGACTTGTTCTACCCTATATTTAGGCCAAGCGCTAACATCTGAAACCCTGGAATAGCTGCCAGGGGTTCAGTATTGCCTGGTAATACTATCAGCTGTCAGGGTCTCTGAACCTCTATCTTAATTTCCTTGACTGCTCTTAGAATGACATTAGATGGAACAGAGGGATGCACTATGTACAACCGTGATTGAGAAGACTAATGCAATAGGAACTGCTCTAGCCATGCTTGGATTTCTGCTGACAGCACCCACGAACAAGCTTCCCCCTGGGATAAAAGGGAGACCACCCCAAGATAGTTCCTTTGCTTCAGGCCCAGAATTACCTTTGCCTACCTGAACAGGAGGAAACCCCGAATATAAGAATCCGAACGCATTGGACATGCAAATCCATTCAACCAAAATACTTTACAGAATTGAACCAGGTGCTTGCTTTTCATTTCTGGCACTCTCGTTGTTTTACCAATGAAGTTGCAAATGGGTCTTAGCAGGTATAGGGCAATAACTAGCAATCCTATTAAACTACTTCACATGGAATGAATCATAGTGTGTAGGAGATGTACGAGAAATAAAAACTAGCAATCGTGGAGAAAAGCCCAATTTGCACATAAGAAGCCATTCTTTGATGTTGGCACTGTGAGGTCGTGTAATATTCATTTTCCCTGGTCCTTCTTGGCTCTTGTCCTTCCTTCCACCAACTGGGCAGGGGCAGACCTGATTTTAGCAAATGTTTTTGGTGACAGCTGCTATTGTTTGAGAACACAAGCATATGTTGCTGCATTATGCCAAATCTCAGCATCCATCCACAGAATTCTGACAGTTCTCCAAGGTCTCAGGCTGAATACAAGAGTAGCTTTTTAGTCTTGCATACTTTCAGCTACGAAGTCCAGGAAGCAAGCCGGAGGCTGCATGCAAAGCATGTGCTACACTAAAAAGAGCCCTATAAAATTGTGATGAGGAACATACTCTTCAAGCAAATTAGGTTGTTTAACAGAAAGGTTAATGTAGTTTCACTGTAACTCATCTCATCCAACAAAACATTACTGATTTCTAACACTGTTTTAAAAAACAAATATTTCCCCATTCCATCAAGATGTTTTGGTTCAGAGATTTCAAGTTGGGGACAAGACACAATCCAAGTTGCAGTGATGAATGGTCACCTACCAATTGGATGAGTCATACGATGCTGTCTACCAACTGTTTAACATTCAGACATGAAGTAACAAAATCACAAAATCAATACAAGTCTCCATAAATTATGCTTAGGAAAATACATAATCAAAATTCAAGTAAGGAAGAAAGGGAATTTTTAAAAAGGAATAAGGACCATGTAGTTTTCCCACCAAGTCTCTAGGGGACAAATATATACATCTGCTTTACTTCACTCAATGGCAGTCTCATATTACAAATCATTAACTTTTTCACCCATGTGCCAAACTGAATGATTATTAATAGAATTTGAGGGGGGGGGGCTGAATCCAAATGTATGAGTTGATTTTAATTCACTTCCAATAATTGCACAAGAATAAAAACAAATGAGACCCCAAACTGCATAGATGAAGCTATCAGAAAACAAAGACTATATTTTTGTTGCTGTAGGGTAAAACTCCACGAAAAATTCTCAGCAAGCTTAAATTTAAAAACTTATTGAAAAAGAAACACCCATAGTAATCTTTACCGGATTGTTTCGATTTCTTTATCCATATTCTATCTTAAGGGGATCAAAGATTCTTCTTGCATGAAGAAAAGCATGAAGATGGTTCTTTGGAAACCATCTGTCCTTTGGAAGATCACACTAATGCATGAGTTCATTGCACAAAATACCATGAGCTAGTTCAAAGTGTCTACTAATGGATTTGTAGACAGAAGCTCTAATCTGTAGGAAAAAATTGCTGAAAGTTGCATTCCAGAAAGGAAAAAAGGAGCAAAGGATTCACTCCCAACTAGGAGAAAATCACATAATTCTCTTGCCAAGGTGATTTTAGTTTGTGCACTTAGACATTTGTGTGTTATTATAAATAGGGAAACTGGAATTAAAGCAATACTTTAAAACCTTGCTGAGCCAAAATGCCCCTTCTTCATTTTGGCACAAAGAAGGGGCATTCTTGGGAAACTATGAAGTTAAGAAGGTCATTCTGATGAAGAGTGACTTCCCAATCTCCCTTGATATCAGTCATAGGATTAGCCATGGAATCTTTCCTGGTACTAGATTAATTGCATTCCAAACTGCAGATTGGAGCCTTTTTAAATATATATATATATATATATGTTTCCAAAGGCTCCAGAGTAAAGTCAGGAGACATTTCCTACTTTGATCTGTATACCTTGGCAGCATCTTCATGAAGACCTAACAGAGTAAATGCAGTGTTTATGTTCTTCTTTTGGGGACTTCTTCAGGAAAACAAAAGGACAATAAGTTTCTAAGATTATGATCTTAGAATTTTTTTTAAAAAAGGGGAATAGATGATAGGCACTAGGAACCAGAACAACAGAGTTGATCCAAGAAGTATATTTATTGCTCCTCGCCTATTTACAAGAATTTACCAAACTACAGAACATCCAGATAAGCAGTTCAGGATTTGGGGGGCAGGTATGCTCTCCATCACTTCCTCCCCTTCAGAGATTCCAGGCTAGTAAGCTCTTGACTCCTCCTCCCACTTCAGCTGTAGATTCCACCACAAGGGGGGGGGAGAAAGAGTTCCATAAAATCTCCCCTCCCATCCCATACTCATGCACTTACCTTACTTTTCAATACAGAAAGGGAGAACAGCAAAAAAAATAATGTCACGAATTGATTAAATGTATATAAATGCCGATGACATCCTTTTCAATAGAGGAAAAAAACAACAGCCGAGTTGATTTAATTTATTGTCATGTAATACACATGCCTTCTTAAAGTTGGAACATTTATTATTATACTTTACAAAACAAATGAAATCCATTGGGTGAATTCTAATGAAATTTAATTAGGCACATTTAAATTATTTTTCGAACACAAGCATCTAAATATTTGCCAAATGTCTCCCAGGATTAAGTCTAACAGCTGCAGGTTTGCTATGAAAGGGCCCAGTTGAGAAGGTAAGAGTGAAGTGACTTGCTTTTAGAATTTAACATATTATATCAGCACAGATATTATTTCTAAATAGTCATCTACTGAAAAGCATTTTTTTTTCCAAAAAATGATTAAATGAGAGAAAAAATGCTCATTCCCAGGTCTGCTATTATTGGCATGAAATGCTATGAATCACCAGGCAGAACTAATTAAAATCAAAGAGCAGTTTCATTTGCAGATGAACCTAAAATAAAAGTGTTCCTTTCTTCTTCCTCTTTCAAACAAAAATGATAAATCTGAAGTGGACACTATTTTCTCTTCAACATTGCAGTGTAGTTTCAGAGCTATCAAGTGTTGAACAGCTGTCGAGGAAGAATGAAAACAAAGAAATGATCATGGGTGTGTGTGTGAGGATGGAGGGAGGTCTATAAGCCACAAACATTAGGAATGAGATCCATCTCCAACACTTTCATTTAATTAGGATTGCATTGTGACAAATGCGGAAATCACAATATCCCTAGAGAAGTAAGGTTACATTCCTGAGTTTTGGTGGTTGTGTTGACACAAGATTGCTAGCAAAGAATTAGGAACCTTTGTGTTTTGGGAACACATTAAAAAATGGGGAAAGTACAAGTGATTATTTGACTGCAGAGTTAGATCGGAACATGTGGGGTTATAAGGGTTTGTTCTCCAAAGGCCACCTCTGCACCTTCAGACAGGAAGGTGGTGCAGAGAGTGGTGAGGATGGCTGAAAAGACCATTGGCAGTTCCCTCTTTCCCATCCAGGACATAGCACACAAGCGTTGCTTGAGCAGGGTCCATAAGATTGTCTGGGACACTACCCATCCTCTTCACAACCTGTTTTCCTTGTTACCTTCTGGGAGGAGGCTTCGTGGTATCCGTAGCAGAACATCCAGATTCAGCCATAGTTTCATTCCATACAGCATTAACCTTGTGAACTCTCAAGCTTCCTCCTCCCATTATATATTCAAGATGGACAGTGTTTAATATTCATATGTTATGTATATGTAGGGGTGTAGGTCTATACATATGTTGTATATAGTATGTATATGTTGTATATAGTATGTTAGGTGTGTGTCATGTATGTGTTCACTTTGAGAGCAGGCAACTAAATCTAATTTTTGATGTTTGTCGTTGTGCCCACAGTAAAAAAATGAGAATAAAGGTTATCTTGCCTTGCCTTGCCTTGCCTTGCCTTGCCTTGCCTTGCCTTGCCTTGCCTTGCCTTGCCTTGCCTTGCCTTGCCTTGCCTTGCCTTGCCTTGCCTTGCCTTGCCTTGCCTTGCCTTGCCTTGCCTTGCCTTGCCTTGCCTTGCCTTGCCTTGCCTTGCCTTGCCTTGCCTTGCCTTGCCTTGCCTTGCCTTGCCTTGCCTTGCCTTGCCTTGCCTTGCCCTGCCTTGCCTTGCCTTGCCTTGCCTTGCCTTGCCTTGCCTTGTCCTTGCCTTGCCCTTGCCTTGCCTTGCCTTGCCTTGCTTGCCTTGCTTGCCTTGCCCTTGCCTTGCTGCCTGCCTGCCTTTGCTTGCCTTGCCTTGCCTTGCCTTGCCTTGCCTTGCCCTTGCCTTGCTTGCTGCCTGCCTTGCCTTGCCTTGCCTTGCCTTAGCGTGCCTGCCCTTTGCCGTTGCCTTGCTTGCCTTGCCTTGCCTTGTCCTTTGCCTTGCTTGCTTGCCTGCCTTTGCCTTGCCTTTCTTGCCTTGCCTTGCCCTTGCCTTTGCCTTGCCTTGCCTTGCCTTGCCTTGCCTTGCCTTGCCTTGCCTTGCCTTGCCTTGCCTTGCCTTGCCTTGCCTTGCCTTGCCTTTTGCCTTGCTTGCCTTGCCTGCCTTGCCTTGCCTTGCCTTGCCCATTGCCTTGCCTTGCCTTGCCTTGCTTGCTTGCTTGCCTGGCCTTGCCTTGCCTTGCCTTGCCTTGCCTTGCCTTGCTTGCCTTGCCTTGCCTTGCCTTGCCGCTTGCCTTGCCTTGCCTTGCCTTTGCCTTGCCTTGCGATTTGCCTTTGCTTGCCTTGCCTGCCTTGCTTGCCGTTGCCTTGCCTTGCCTTGCCTTGCCTTTGCCTTGCGTTGCCTTGCTTGCCTTGCCTTTCCTTGCCTTAGCCTGCCTTGCCTTGCCTTGCCTTGCCTTGCCTTGCCTTGCCTGACCTTGGACTGCCTTGCTTGCCTTGCCTTTGCCTTGCCTTGCCTTGCCTTGCCTTGCCTTGCCTTGCCTTGCCTTGCCTTGCCTTGCCTTGCCTTGCCTTGCCTTGCCTTGCCTTGCCTTGCCTTGCCTTGCCTTGCTTGCCTTGCCTTGCCTTGCCTTGCCTTGCCTTGCCTGCCTTGCCTTGCCTTGCCTTGCTTGCCTTGCCTTGCCTTGCCTGCCTGCCTTGCCTTTGCCTTGCCTTGCCTTGCTTGCCTTGCCATTGCCTTGCTTTGCCTTGCCTTGCCTTGCCTGCCCATTGCCCTTGCCTTGCTGCCTTGCCTTGCCTTGCCTTGCCGTGCCTTGCCTTGCCTTGCCTTGCTGCCTTGACTTGCCTTGCCTTGCCTTTGCCTTGCCTGGCCTTGCCTTGCTTGCCTTGCCTTGCCATTCCGCCTTGCCTTGCCTTTCCTTAGCCTTGCCTTTGCCTTTCCTTGCCTTGCCTTGCCTTGCCTTGCTTGCCTTGCCTTGCCCTTGCTGCCTTGCCTTGCCTTGCCTTGCCTTGCCTTGCCTTTGCCTTGCCTTGCCGTCCTTGCCTTGCCTTGCCTGCCTTGCCTTGCCTTGCCTTGCCCTTGTCTTGTCCCCTACCTTGCCCTTGCCTTGCCTTGCCTTTGCCTTGCCCTTGCCTTGCCTTGCCTGCTTGCCTTTTTTTCGCCTTGCCTTGCCTTGCCTGCCTTGCCTTGCCTTGCCTTGCCTTGCCTGCCTTGCCTTTGCTTGCCTTGCCTTGCCTTGCCTTGCCTTGCCTTCCTTGCCTTGCCTTGCCTTGCCTTGCCTTGCCTTGCCTTGCCTTGCCTTGCCTTGCCTTGCCTTGCCTTGCCTTGCCTTGCCTTGCCTGCCTTGCCCTTCCTGCCTTGCCTTGCCTTGCCTTGCATTGCCTTGCCTTGCCTTGCTTGCCTTGCTTGCCTTGCCTTGCCTTGCTTGCCTTGCCTTTCCTTGCTTGCCTTGCCTTGCCTTGCCTTGCCTTGTTGCCTTGCTTGCCTTGCCTTGCCTTGCCTTGCCTTGGCCTTGCCTTGCCTTGCCTTGCCTTGCCTTGCTTGCCTTCTTGCACTTGCGCCTTGCCTTGCAGTGCCTTGCCTTGCCTTGCCTTGCCTTGCCTTGCCTGCCTGCCTTTGCCTTGCCTGCCTTGGCCTTGCCTTGCCTTGCCTGCCTTGGCCTTGCCTTGCCTGCCTGCCTTGCCTTGCCTTTGCCTTGCCTGCCTGCCCCCTTTGCATGCCTTGCTTGCCTTGCTGCCTTGCTTGCCTGCCTTGCCTTGCCTTGCCTTGCCTTGCTTCTTGCCTTGCCTTGCCTTGCCTTGCCTTGCCTTGCTTGCCTGCTTTCCTTGCTTGCCTGCTTGCCTTGCCTTGCCTTGCCTTGCCTTGCCTTGCCTTGCCTTGCCTTGCTTGCCTTGCCTTGCCTTGCCTTGCCTTGCCTGCCTTGCTGTGCCTTGCTTGCCTTGTGCTTGCCTTGCCTTGCTTGCTTGCCCTTGCCTTGCCTTGCCTTGCCTTGCTGCCTTTGCCTTGCCTTGCCTTGCCTTGCCTTTGCCTTGCCTTGCCTTGCCTTGCCTTGGCCTTGCCTTTGCTTGCCTTGCCTTGCCTTGCCTTGCCCCTGCCTTGCCTGCCCTTGCCTTGCCTTGCCTTGCTTGCCTTGCCTTGCCTTGCCTTGCCTTGCCTTGCCTTGCCTTGCTTGCCTTGCCTTGCCTTGCCTTGCCTTGCCTTGCCTTGCCTTGCCTGCCTGCCTGCTTGCCTTGCCTTGCCTTGCCTTGCTTGCTTGCCTTGCCTTGCCTTGCCTTGCCTTGCCTTGCCTTTGCCTTGCTTGCCTTGCCTTGCCTTGCCTGCTTGCCTTGCCTTGCCTTGCCTTGCCTTGCCTTGCTTGCCTTGCCTTGCCTTGCCCCTTGCCTTGCCTTTGCTTGCCTTGCCTTGCCTTGCCTTTGCCTTGCCTTGCTTGCCTTGCCTTGCCTTGCTTGCCTTGCCTTTGCCTTGCCTTGCCTTGCCTTTGCCTTGCCTTGCCTTGCCTTGCGTTGCCTTGCCTTTCCTTGCCTTGCCTTGCCTTGCCTTGCCTTGCCTTGCTTGCCTTGCCTTGCCTTGCCTTGCCTTGCCTTGCCTTGCCTTGCCTTGCTGGCCTGCCTTGCTTGCCTTGCCTTTGCCTTGCCTTGCCTTGCCTTGCCTTGCCTTGCCTTGCCTTTGCCTTTGCCTTGCCTTGCCTTGCTTGCCTTGCCTGCCTTGCCTGGCTTGCCTTGCCTTGCCTCCTTGCCTTGCCTTGCCTTGCCTTGCCTTCCTTGCTTGCCTTGCCTTGCCTTGCCTTGCTTGCTTGCCTTGCCTTGCCTTTGCCTTGCTTGCCTTGCCTTGCCTTGCCTTGCTTGCCTTGCTTGCCTTGCCTTGCCTTGCCTTGCTGCCTTGCCTTGCCTTGCCTTGCCTTGCCTTGCCGTTGCCTTCCTTGCCTTGCCTTGCCTTGCCTTGCTTGCCTTGCTTGCTTGCCTTGCCTTCCTTGCCTTGCCTTCCTTGCTTGCCTTGCCTTGCTTGGCCTTGCCTTGCCTGCCTTGCCTTGCCCTTGCCTTGCCTTGCCTTGCCTTGCCTGCCTTGCCTTGCCTTGCCTTGCCTGGCCTTGCCTTGCCTGCCTTGCCTTGCCTTGCCTTGCCTACCTTGCTTGCCTTGCCTTGCTTGCCTCGCCTTGCCTTGCCTGCCTTGCCTTTGCCTTGCCTTGCCTTGCCTTGCCTTGCCTTGCCTTGCCTTGCCTTGCCTTGCCTTGCCTTGCCTTGCCTTGCCTTGCCTTGCCTTGCCTTGCCTTGCCTTGCCCTGCCTTGCCTTGCCTTGCCTTGCCTTGCCTTGCCTTGCCTTGCCTTGCCTTGCCTTGCCTTGCCTTGCCTTGCCTTGCCTTGCCTTGCCTTGCCTTGCCTTCCCTTGCCTTGCCTTGCCTTGCCTTGCCTTGCCTTGCCTTGCCTTGCCTTGCCTTGCCTTGCCTTGCCTTGCCTTGCCTTGCCTTGCCTTGCCTTGCCTTGCCTTGCCTTGCCTTGCCTTGCCTTGCCTATCTTATCTTATCTTATCTTATCTTATCACATGGTGTTCAGATTGATATACTCGGAAAGAGGATGAATGTTGATGATTAGGATGTAGCACCCTGTAATAATTACAATTGCACTGTTATAGTCCAAATGTGTTCTCATCTTTCATTGGAAGATGATTCTTGAATACTTAAAAACTCACATTCCCATTAGGATAAAGTCTCTGCCCTGTGTTTGAAGATTTGTGATGACCTTCTACATAAAGACTCATAGAAGTAGTGCAAGATCGGATAGACCTGGCCCATAGAATCATCAGGAGTTAGACACGGCTGAAAGGATGACATCGTCATCTACATAAAGGCAAGGCATTCCAAATCCCAGAAACATCCGATGAACTTCTTTCTTATTTCATTCATGAAAGCTAAGTGGATTGGTGGTTGAAACGTCCTTCACACTGCTGGGTTTCCAATATCTCTGAATGGAGATTGCTAGCAGAGACACGTAGTCCAGGAGATCTACCTGCAGGTGGTCTGAACTTCAGCCTCCAACAGCCTCCAGCAGCATGGATAATGTCAAGCTGTTATAGTAATATGCCAGCAAGGGAGGAGAGAGTAATCCATATGGCATGAAAGTTTTATCTGTACATTATTTTGTCTAATGGTAAGATAACTCTAAGTGCACACATGGAGATTTTCTCATAAACATCCCCTTGCCCCAGCAAGGAAGAACATCTTGCATGGCTACAAGTGCCTTTCCATTAATTCTTTCAATGACTACTGTATATTTTTCCCTGTAATCCTTCCCCCACAAAATGTGAAGGGCCTGCAGAGCTATGATACATAGTTCTTCAAACTTCTCCTATTTTTGAGCAGAAAAAAAAAACTTTTCCTGGATCTCTTGAATAAGGAAGATACATTTTTCAATGGCTTCCTGGGGAACTTCCATCAGCAGTGAGTGTCAGTTGGATCCTCTCTTTTTAAAAGGCACATTGTGCTGGCAATGGCCACTGCTTTGCATTCTCAAGAATGTCCTAGATTGACATCATTCTAGATCACTTTAGGTTGAGAACAATATCACCATTAAAAATTTGTGAATTAGGATGAAATGAATCTCCAAACAAGCTACTGGAACTGAGTCAGCCATCCACCCATATTTCTTCTCTTGTTCTTCTCTTGGTTCTCTGTTTAAAAAGAAAAGTAGAAAATCGTATTTTAGCATAATCATATCCTCAGCAATTAATGTTCTCCACAGAAGGATCACTCTAGGTATATGTGAGTCTGCCTGAGCTTGATAATTTTTGGGAACATGCCACTCACTGTAAGGTGAAAGTCAATGTATCCCAAAGGAAAGATGTCCCTATCAATAGATGAGTTCCCTTCAAAATGTTCACAAATGTATGAGCCATATAGAATCCATTTATACAGGAGCAGGTTCTTTACAGATGTTTGCCATTTGGATTTTATTCCCATCTTTCATGCATTCAGATCTTCAAAACAAGAATATTTATCATCAGGAGAAGGAAGAACATTTAGCTGATCATGTTTGTATATGCAATGATAAACGCCGCCAGAATAAGGTAGAAATAAGTTGTTATAAAAACCCAAGTCCTGCTGGATCTGACCAAAGGGCCATCTAATCTAGACACCTTCTTCTATGGCAGCCAATTAGATGTCCACAAGAAGGACATGACACAACTACTTTCAACACAAGATCTTCATGTACTGCATCTGATATAAGAGTTAATATTTTGTCATCATGAGAAAAGCCAACGACAGTTCTACCTCCCTCTTGTGGGCACCATTCTCTTAGCATAAGATGGTAGCATTTCAAAGAACTTTCTCTTAAAATATCAGTTCATTTTGAGTAATGTGTCTTTTGTTAAAACATTTGAAAGGAAACCCATTTATCTTGGGTTTCTATAACATTGTAAGTCTCTGTTTAATCATGAAAACCTTCTACCCATTTGAAATGTGAAATAATTTTTTCCAGATGTTTCTTTGAGCTGATGCTTAAATTTTTAATACGCCAACAACAAAATATTTCTCAAAATCAAATTCATTGTTCCCCTTAATCTGAAAGCAGACAATGGAAGTTTTAAGGGAACCAACAATGTAAATGCACAAACAATTGAGGGAGACATATGTATAAAGGCTTTTCATGGCTTTTCAAGAAGTGGATCAATTTCATATTGGATGGGACCAAGGAAAGACTGCAGGCACTCTGTTATACATTTATGTTTGAATTCTCACTTTTCTTCTTCAATATAAGCTATTTTAGTTCCCTTTTTTTCAACACACACATTTCTATATGCATTTCTTGAACTGTGAATGAATTAAATCTAAAAAGATGCATATATTCTGATCCAAGCATAGGTTCAAAATGCAGATCAAAATGTTTTTGCAGAAATGTGCAATGAATAGCTTTCCCCTACATGCTTAGATTGGCCTCAGCCTATTTAAGTAAAAATGTTTGATCTTGCAAATAACATATTTGTACTAAGCTGGGATCAAAATGACAAATACGTTCATAGAATGGCAGCAGTTCTGTTTTATAACTTCAGCAACTTGGTTTCTTTGTAAGTATACTTTGAGAAGACCTTGTAAAATAGGTTTCTTTTATATTTAGAGAATAGATGATTGAGTTTCTCCCCACATTTATATCACTATTCAGTTATTTCTCTCTGCACCCTACCGTACTTCACCAAACTTTGAAGTAAGAGATTTTTAAAATATTCATTCCAGAATTATAGGATGCCTTTTTGTTTCAAGTTTGTCTTTGCATTTCCCATCCTGTGCATTACCAAAAAATGCAATAATAGTAAAGAATTGCCCCAAAACATACAAGTGTCTAGGTGATATCATAAAGACTCTTTTTATTCAAAGTTTATAGATATAAATTTCAAAAATAAAGAAGCTGACCTGTGTTTTCTCCTTTTGACCCAAAATTCTGGTACACAATATTATAATGTTAGCAATCTGATCTTTCAGCTAGCTTTTATTTCTTGAAATAGATGTATTTTTCCCCTGATTGCATTTTTGCTGGTTTATGCCTGAAATAAATAGTTGTTTGATTGATTGATACTGCTTTGACTCTGCTGTTTTGGCATTTTAGTGACTGCATCTTTTTTTTTAACTTTAGTACCTGAAGCAGACTAACTCATATACCTAACATCATATACCTATCAATCTCTTGTTTTTTTCCCATTATAAAAAGAGGCATCTTCATAAGAGCCATGGTGGCATAGTGCAGTGGTAGGATTCAGCCGGTTCACACCACTTCGGCAGAACCGGTAGCTAATTTTTTGTTGCCCAAGCCCAGAATGGACTTCTGGAAGTGGCATCCACACAGAGAACCGGTTGTTCAAATATTTGAATCCCACCACTGGCACACAGTGGTTAGAATGCAGTACTGCAGGCTAATTCTGCCGACTGCCGACTGCCAGCAGTTCAGCAGTTTGATTCTCACTGGCTCAAGGTTAACTCAGCCTTCCATCCTTTCAAGGTTGGTAAAATGAGAACCCTGATTGTTGGGGGCAATAGGCTGACTGTAAACTATTTAGAGAGGGCTGTGAAGCAGTATATACGTATAAGTGCTATTACTATCTCATTTATCCATCAGCTGAGAGAAGAATATGTTTAGGGACTCAACCACGATCATCAGTTTGGACTGGGGGACCAACGTCAATTGGAAAAAGTTCCTTCTTGCTTCCCTAGAACATGACATACCACAAAAAGAAATATATGTCCCCTTCCCCCCCCCCCCCCAAATATACATTTCCTTACTTCCTTACAGTTCTATTCCTTCATTCTAATGTTCACATTTGCTAGGGCAAATGGTGACTCCAGCTTGCTGTCACAAAGCAGAACAACGCTTCTGCCACCACCTTTACTGGCAGAATTTATTTTAATAAAAATGTAGACAATAACAGGAAGAAAGCATAAATGCTATCTTGCAGTTTCTCAAGAATGTTCTTTCCCATAAGAAGCTTATGCTTTTCAGCTTATTTTGATGAAACTTTGGAACTTTGTTTTAAATTTATCTCGGTGATATTTTTGAACTAGCAGAAGACGCCACTTCTGCTATTGTATTTCTGTTACTCATCTCTCCATGCTGATAAACAATGGTATGCATTCTAAGTCTTTTTAATTCAAAATTTAATTCGAGCTTCATGCTCAAAATAGTTCCTGCCCCTCCTTTCCCCCAAAAAAGTCTCTTTCAATCATTTTAGAAGTATTCAGGCTCCAAACAGCTCTATTTTAAATCGGGAACATTCTGTTTCAAATCTAAAGCAATTCCAAAGTAATCAAAGCATCCTGATTCCAACTCTGAAGCTTTCCTCGGCTGCCTACAGATCCCAGTTCAATGACAGAAGTTCCGTCATAACATGCCCTCTTGAGGTTTAGTCAAATATAAAAAGACAAGGAGTCCTGAAAAAGACCAAATAGTCAAATACCCCTCATAATTAAATGATGGAAAGAACACCTCAATTTACACATGAAGATTTCACAGAAATTCTTTTTATTTTTTATTTTGAAAGAGGTTTTGGGAAAAAAAAGTTCTTTCATCAGTCAGAATGAGAATTGATACCAAGAAATACAGAATTTTTCTATCCTGTATTGGAAAGACACAGAAATTACAAAATTATTGAGGCAATATAAGCAACCTTAGCTCTTGGGATGAATGTCACTATGCCCTTTCAAAATTGCTTTTGTTTTGTCTGTATTCTCTGTCTCCTGCCTGCTTTAATTACATAATATTAATTTTCTTTTATTTCTGGCACCCCTGGAGTCTTTTTTGAAGGACGGTTCGCAGACCTACTATACAAACAGGTAAACAGCTGACTCCTTCTCCATTCCTCTGTGCCAGGTAAATCAAATGTTGCCCTGCCAGACAATCTGTAGTGCAATTGTAGTGAAAAAGAGAAAGGGGGAAAGAGAGGGGAGAAAAAAAAAAAGCACTACTGAAGCCAGGTCTTTAGAAGGAGAGGAAAACAAGCAGGAGTCCCATGCCAGGATAGGGTCGGGCAACAGGTTGGAATATTTAAAAGGAAAGCCTAAGAGAAAATGGTTGTGGGAAAATGGGGCCTAAAGGGTACTTGATGATTAAGGGTGAAATTGCTTGAGTTTTGTTTTTGTTTTGTCTTCTTCCCCCACTTATGCTGTGTACCACCTTATTCCTTTCAATGTGTATTCCCCATTGTGCCTGCTTATTCTCTTGTAATCCCTTCCTCTCCAATCTCTCCACTTTACAAGTGGGAAAAAAACCCCAACAGATCAGGCATAGGACAACATGAACTGAGTGTAATGAGGATTACATGCTGTGAAGGTCATAATAGCAATGGCTCTTAGACTTACATATCACTTCATAGTGCTTTACAGCACTCTCTAAGCAGTTTACCGAGTCAGCATATTGCCCCCACAATCTGGATCCTCATTTTACTGACCTCAGAAAGGTGGAAAGCTGAGTCAACCTTGAGCCGGTCAGGATCGAACTCCTGGCAGTGGGCAGAATCAGCCTGCAATACTGCATTCTAACCAATGCACCACCATGGCTCCATAAATGCAGACATTGGTCATAAAATTGTTTTTTCAGCACTGTCATAACTTTCAACAGCCACTAAATGAGGCAGTCGCTAAGTAAGGACTGTCTGTACTTTACTTCCACTGATTAGTGAATTCTGGGATTTAAGGAAAGAAAAATTCTGCAAGTCCACTCACCTTTCTACAAAGATTGACTCCTGGCGATGATCTACACACTAACGATTGAAATGAACAAGAAATGCACATGAAGAAATACAATCAACCATTTCAACAAAAATCAGTAATAAGGATTTTGAAAAGTCCTTTCAAAAGGGTGCTTTAAGCTCTTTACACTGAACAGAAAGCATGCATTACTGTTTTGAAGTACACTTTCACATTACATATGTTTCAACATATGGACAATTTTAAGATTTTTTTTTTTAACTGAAATGGGGTTTTGGCTGGAATGACATGACTGCTGAGCAATTCTCCCACTAGGACAGATTAATTTTAGGCAGGTGGCTGCTGAAGGACTTTTTTTTTTAAAGTTCTCAATCCTTTTTTCAAGAAGGACAAAACTTAGAAAGCAAAGTTGAAAGAAATAGACAATATTAACTTACAAGCAAATTTGAAAGAAGTAGACAATATTAGCCTATAAAATTGTGTCTGAGCTAAGCAGTTAAAGCTGATAATCAGCAGAATAAAAACAAAGCGAACAAGGTTGTTTCCTTCATAAATGCAGTCCTCATGATCTTTTTGTTGGTTCATGATATTGAAATATCTTCAACAACCTCAGGTCTACTCGTAGGCGAAAAATAAACTATATGTTGACAAAGCAATTTCTATATGCTTTATGTCATGGTTCTGTGCATGGATATGAATCAGCTCAGCTGGAATGTCATAGAAGAAGAAACAGTTCCAATTAAGCCAAGGTCAACTTCTCAAAGCTTCTAAATAACTATGCTCAACGGTTATGCTTGAAGTCACACTAAGGCATAACATAGCTTGCTTTTCGCTTAGGAAAAAAATATATAGTTTGCATAATTCCTAGTTACAAATAATGTTTGCTACTTACTGAAAATTTCTGTGTTTGGTCATAGTTGTCAGTGTTGGGTTTTGGGGGATAGCAATGGGTTGAAATAGTATAAGAAAGCTTCTAGGAGGTCAAAATGGCCCAACGTCATGTCACAGACACTGAACAATTTGGGGGAAGTTAAAACTGAAAAACAGTTGGCTGTCTCCTGGAGGTCTTCTATTTCCATTTCTAATTTTTTAGTGTTGTTTTTAAAGGACACTGAAAATATGACAAGTTTTCCATCAAATTACTACAGCACACATCTCAGGTGAGGATGAGCTATCAAGTCATCTCCCTATCATCTCAACAACTTTGTGTATATTGTATGCCCTAATGATATCATCTTGTTGTTGCAGATACTGTAGTTTATAAACCATGATTTCTGGGTTTGCATATCTTAAGAAACCAGCCAACTCACAGAAATTCCATGTCTTTAGAAGGTATGTCAAAACAATAAGCAGTCTCTCAAAACTACTTCTATATATTGATGCTCAGAGGCTATGGGAACAGTTTTAGAATTTCTGCAAATCCTTCAAATGTTTTGCCTGAGGAAGAATCACCAGTTTAATTGGGAGGGGTTGCTTGAGGCTAAATTCTTCCCCAACCTAAGGTTATGCAGACCGCACCTAAAAAATGTTGTGTTCATAAAAGAATCCTCTTGGAAACTCCTTAAGTGTTTCACCTGAGGGACAAACCATCAAGCTTTCTCTTTGTGTACCTTTAGGCAAAAAAAAAAAGAGATAAAACAATGATCACTGCAGCCAACACAACAGTTCTAATGTTTGATTTTGTTCCATTTCATTCATCCTCTCTTGTAATGAAAGTTAAATCTTTCCAACACGGAGAATGCTTGGCATGCAACAGCTTTAAAAAGGGCTAGGGGAAAATAATTAGTATTTGAAGGCTAAAGCTTATCAAATTCCTTACAAGGCTCTTTGACATTGTCTCCAAATATGAGACTGAATGAGCAAAGAGTGAGTTCTGTGTTCTGAATTCGTTGGTAAGATGAACACTTCTCCTTTCCCAGAGAAAATGATTTGGCTTTCTACAGTCTTCTCACTTTTTAAGTTCTGCATCCCTCTGCTTAAAGAAAATAATAATAATCAGAACAAATACTGCATGTAGCTTGGTGTGCAAGAATCTTCATCTGTAAGTTTGCATGTATAAAAATTTATCTAGTAAGGCAGTTCAGTGCACTGGTTAAGGCACCAAGCTAGAAACGGAGAGATTGTGAGTTCTAGTCAGGCACTGGACTGGATGACCTTGAGCCAGTCAACTCTGACCAGCCCTAGGAAAAAGAAGACAAGGGCAAACCACTTCTGAAAACCTTGCCAAGAAAATGAGAAAAACTTGTCCAGACAACCACCAGGAGTCAAGACTGACTTGCAAACAATGAATATTAAAAAAAAACCCTACATGCACCTTGCTACACATATTTTATACCTATTTTAACCAGGTGAACATTTCTAAGGGATGTTATATCTGTAAAAACATAATGCCTCAATATTAAGAAAAGTAGCAAAAAAATCCATGCCAGGTTACATGTTGGCTTAGAAACTTAAAATTAAGTTGTCTTATAGTAATACATAAAGCAAATAAATTTATTCCCTATTCCTACAAGCATGATCTTTCCCCAGCCTTTTTGGTGATATCAAGGATCTTTGTAATAGGAATATAGAAAAGAGATTCACCTTTACCTCCAAGGAACTTATTATATTTCCA
This sequence comes from Azemiops feae, assembly GCA_023970755.1. Classification (NCBI taxonomy): domain Eukaryota; kingdom Metazoa; phylum Chordata; class Lepidosauria; order Squamata; family Viperidae; genus Azemiops; species Azemiops feae. Next base: position 126,613 of record JALGBA010002138.1, read on the forward strand.
ATAATGGGAAGTGTTTATTGGTAACCAATGCAACCTATCCACAACACTGTTGCTTTGGCAACATTAAGGCTCACACACAAAAATAAAACTAAAGATGTACAAAATTCTTCTCAGAGTGTTCATTCGTCATTTTTTTAGAGTTTCACTAACACATTACTGCTACTTTTCTTAAGAAGAACTTTACAAATTTACCTAGAATTTCACTACTGGTATAGCAACAGTTACATAAAGTTTGACCTATTCAATGAGTGCTTTGCAATCGATTCTCCTTCCAATATAAAAGGAAAGAATGCAGAGAATGCAGAGGGAGGGAGGGAGGGAGGGAGGAAGGAAGGAAGGAAGGAAGGAAGGAAGGAAGGAAGGAAGGAAGGAAGGAAGGAAGGAAGGAAGGAAGGAAGGAAGGAAGGAAGGAAGGAAGGAAGGAAGGATATACCAGGCCCATGTTGGATAATTAGGAGAAGAGAGAAGCCAAATGGTACTAGATAATTAGATAGCCTTATTTTTCCCATTTTTTTCTGGATAGATCAACGGGGAGAATCAATGACAGGAACTCATTTTTGTCATATTCTCTTTGCTACCTGGAATGGCTGCTTTACTTCATGCAGAGAAGGAAGAAGACAAACAGCAGTTGGTCTTGTCCAAGCCAATGCAGCATCTGTTTGTTTCATCTTTTAATTTTCAACTCCATGATTTTAGGAGATCAGAGTAGTTATCCTGTACTGGCCTTTCTCCAGTTTTCATATGCTTTAATATACCTTACTTTAATATAATATATAATGAGATAGAAAAATGTGGGGTAGACAGCATCACCACCAGATGGATCCGTAGCTGGCTGACCGGCCATACTCAGCGTGTGGTCCTCAATGGAACCGCATCTACATGGAGGGAGGTGTGCAGTGGTTTGCCCCAGGGCTCTGTTCTGGGCCCAGTGCTCTTCAACATCTTCATCAACGATTTGAACGAGGGGATAGATGGGGAACTCATCAAATTTGCAGACGGCACCAAGCTGGCAGGAATAGCCAACACTCCAGAAGACAGGCTTAAGATACAGGAGGATCTGGACAGACTTGAACACTGGGCACTATCTAACAAAATGAAATTCAATGGTGAAAAAAGTAAGGTTCTACATTTAGGCAAGAAAAACCAAATGTACAGATATAGTATAGGGGGTACCTTGCTCAATAGTAGTAACTGTGAGAGGGACCTCGGAGTCCTAGTGGACAATCATTTAAATATAGCCAGCAGTGTGCTGCAGCTGCCAAAAAAGCCAACACAGTGCTAGGCTGCATTAACAGAGGGATAGAATCAAGATCACGTGAAGTATTAATACCACTCTACAATGCCTTGGTAAGGCCACACTTGGAATACTGCATCCAGTTTTGGTCACCACGATGTAAAAAAGATGTTGAGACTCTAGAAAGAGTACAGAGAAGAGCAACAAAGATGATTAGGGGACTGGAGGCTAAAGCACATAAGGAACGGCTGCTGGAATTGGGTATGTCGAGTTTAATGAAGAGAAGGATGAGGGGGGTGTTCCAATATCTCAGGGGCTGCCACAAAGAAGGGAGTGAAGCTATTTTCCAAGGCACCTGAAGGCAGGACAAGAAGCAATGGATGGAAACTAATCAAGGAGAGAAGCAACCTAGAACTAAGAAGAAACTTTCTGACAGTTAGAACAATTAACCAGTGGAATAACCTGCCTCTAGAAGCAGTGAATGCTCCAACACTGGAAGTTTTTAAGAAGAGACTGGACAGCCATTTGTCTGAAATGGTCCAAGGTCCCTTCCAACTTTATTATTATTATTATTATTATTATTATTATTATTATTATTATTATTATTATTATTATTATTATTATTATTATTATTATTATTATTATTATTATTATTATTATTATTATTATTATTATTATTATTATTATTATTATTATTATTATTCTGGATTAGTGGGTGGCATTCAAGTCCATCAAGTGCACACACGCAATCTGTATTACATGTCCAGAACAGATGCAAGTTTTGTTTTACTTTTTTTTTTTTTTAATTTCCTTTAAAATCAATTGCCTGAGAAGTTTTTGATTAAGTTGGTGGGTTTTTTTATATTAATGTTTCCACCATAGAATTTTGAAATGCAAATTTCCCCAAAAAAAGTTCTTTAAAAAAAAAACAAAAAAAAAAAACCCAGCTCCCATTTATTGTAAACTTTTTAGAAACATCATACCTTCTGCCTCATGTTCCTGTAAAAAGTGGGCTCAGTTTCATGGTTTTATCTCTGCCACTGTGAAGTCAATTTAGATTGATTCTTGTAAATCTTTCAATGGACCCTGGTAGGTTGTTGTTGTTTTTTTGCCAGCTTTAACTAACACATTTTGGCCTGTCACCAGTGGTGGGATTCAGCCAGTTCGCACCACTTTGGCAGAACCAGTAGCTATTTCTTTGTTACCCAGGCCCAGAGTGCCCCTTCCGGAAGGGGCATCCACACAGAGAACCGGTTGTTCACATATTTGAATCCCACCACTGCCTGTCACGTACAAGTATCTGATTTAAAGCACATCTCCTTTTTTTGTAAGCATAACAAGAACTATGTTCTTCAATTAGTAGTTCATTTTTTAAATTTTATTTTAACTTTTTTCTAATTCGGAAAAATTGTTCTGAAGCCCAGGAGACATAAAACTAATCAGCTAGATCAAATGTGAAACATGCAAGGTTTTGTTACACTGAGAATTCAAAATGCAGTCTGACTTTCATTCTGTCTCCATGTTACTTTCACCTTCAACTTTTTACAAAACTGCTTAGCCTTCTTTAGACTTAATGAAGGCAAAGCAATTACTAAATAACATAATAGCAGGTGAAGAAGAGAATTTGAAATCAGATTCTTTTTTAAAAGGAAAAAAAAATCTTGCAATAACAGCAAGATATCCAGTTATTAAAATCACAAACTGGGGCTGTTCTCTCTCCCAACCAGGTTGTGCATTTTTCAAGATCAACTGTTTCCCAGGGGATCTACTGTACTCCCCCATTAATTGTTTCTAAACAATTCCTGCAGAACTTTTCATTTTAGGAAGCTTTTGACGATAATTTAATTTGTACTCCGATGTTCTGTAAATCTTACATTAATGCCTGGTTTTGTTTTATTTCTGTTTTGGTTGATTGAGAAACACAAATTTATCTTGTAAGAAACGGAGCGCTTATTAATATAATTAAATTGCTGGTCAGCTATTTCTGGGCTGTATCACAAACCACACAGAAAACCACATATGCCTTACTTTCTTAACAATAAAACAAAAAAGAACTATTTTGGTCTAGTGACTTTGGGTCAGTGACTTTGTCTCAGGCCAACTCACCTTACAGGGTTGTTGTTGTTGTGGGGGAAATAGGAGAAGGAAGGAGCATTAGATATGGTAACTGCCTGAAGTTATTTATACAATAATAAAAGCAGGATTTTTTTTTAAAAAAAATTCTAAAGTAACATAAAGTAACATACAGGCTGCCTAAGCCGCCTGGGAAAGTCAAGGGAAATCATCAAAACAATTAAAAAACAAAAGTTAGAATATTTCGGATACGTGATGCGACACCCAGAAAAATATGGCATACTCCATTTAATCCTCCAGGGAAAGATTGAAGGCAAACGAGGTCCAGGTAGAAGAACATCGTGGCTTCAAAATCTAAGGGACTGGTTTGGACAAAACTCAGCAGCACTTTTTCGTGCGGCTGCTGATAAAAACAGGATCGCCAACATGATCGCCAACGTCCGATAACGGATATGGCACAAGAAGAAGAACATAGATAGTCATCAACTTTACCACCATAACTGAGTCCAAAATTTCTGTTGCTAAGCAAGACAGTTGTTAAATGAGCTTGCCCCATTTTATGACTTTTCTTGTTGTTAAGTCAATCACTGCAGTTGTTAAGTTAGTAACATGTTTATTAAGTGAATCTGGCTTCCCCGTTGACTTTGCTTGTCAGAAGGTCACAAAAGGTGATATCCTTTGGCCCTGGGACACTGCAACCATCATAAATACATGATGCCAAGGGTCTGAATTTTGATCACATGACCATGGGGATTCTGCAACATGTGAAAAATAGTCACAGGTCACTTTTCCAATGCTGTTCTAACTTCAAACAGTCAGTAAATCAATGGTGATAAGTCAAGGACTACCTATAATTTTAGCATTCTTTTTTTCCTAATTTTCTACTGGATATTTTTCCCTGTTATTAATCTCTTTGTAGGGGCACAAATGATACATGCGTATGTGATGCACACACCCACACACACATATGGCATGCATAAGATTTTTTTTAAAGAAGGCTCTTTACAATTGTCCCGTAGAACAGAAATGCACATCAATCCAGTTTCCATTTGTATTCTTTAAACAAACAAACAAACAAAAAGTAATAATAATAATGAGAATTGCTTAAAAACAAACAAACAAGGGATCAGTCTATGTCTAGAATTAAAATGCAAAGTGGCAATTTCCCCCCTCCTTCCCAATAATTGCTTTCCAAAAAAGAATGAAATGGCTCCCCTAGACGACAGTAGCCTCTTCACTGCAACTGAAATAAAAGCTTTTGTGAGTAACTAGAATGGATAGGTAAAGAGCTTTCCTGTGTTAAGGAAAGCTGAAACTAAATTAACTACCAGCTTCAACAAAGTTGCCTGTCATTATACATTATTTTTGTGTCATATTCAATTACATAACAAAATGGCTTATTATGAACAAGAGTCTCCAAAAAAGGAATTAAGGATTACTTTTAGTGTATTACAAAGAATGACTTTTTTTTTTCTTTCTAATTCTGACTCCACACTGGGCAAATTATAAGCTTAGCTGTCTTTACTGCAGTGGTGCAGACATATAGGCAGGAACTTATCAGGATGTCATTGGGAGATTGGAGCTGCAGGATATGGTCAGAAAAGGCAGGATGGTAGCCCCAACAATATGATTGAAGTTCCATCTGATTTTTATGTGTAATTCTTTGTCTTTAGGTAAAGATATGCAGTCCATAACCATATGAAGCCCTTCAGTTCTGCCCCAGCAAAGAATCACCCATTGTGGGGGGGGGGGGAACAGCAATGTGGAAAAATCCACTGATTTCCATTTGTAGGAGGCTTAATCAACTTATTTTATTGTTTGGAAAGTTACCTATCAACTCTTTAAGTATCATCCCCTTGGCAGCCAAAAGTTGTCCATGACAGCTTAATTCTATCTAGCCTGTCCCTGGGGATGAGTAAGATGCAGACCAAAACTTTGATTTGTTTTAAATCTCTAGTCATGTCATAGCCCTGGTTTTCGATCCCAGAAAGCAGCATTTCCCATTTGTTGCACATCTGCATCACAACATCTGAAATAAGTGGCAGAATTTAGGCCAGCGAAAAATCAAATCAAAAAGATCAAATCAAAATTTAAAATAATCAAAAAATGCTAAGGTCTTAGAAAGAGCACAGACAAGAGCAACGAAGATGATAAGGGGCGAACCATACAGTACGATGAATGGTCTAGCCTAACAAAAAGAAGGATTATGGGTGATACGATAATTGTCTTCCCATATTTGAAGGGCTGTCACAGAGAAGAACGGATTGATTTGTTTTCCAAAGCACTAGAGCAGGGGTCCCCAACCCCTGAGCCACGGCCTACTATCGGTCCTTGAGCCATTTGGACCCGGATCGCGGAAGTGTGCACACTCAACATGCACCCATATAAATGGAGCTGCACATGTGTGCGTGCTTGCCCGCTCCTCACACAGAACCATCCCCTCTCTCTCCCCCTGCTGGGCCACAAAGCCGGAAGGTTTGGGGAACTCTGCAGTAGAGGGCAAGACAAGAAGTAATGGGGGAAGCTTGTTAAGAAGCAGACATCCAACCTAGAAGTAAGGAGAAATTTTCTGATAATGAGAACAATTAATCAATGGACTAGCTTGCCTCTCAGAGGTGTAGTGCTCCATCACTGGAGATTTTTAAGAAGAGATTTGACTGAGATGGTATAAGGTCTCCTGCCTCGAACAGGAGGTTGAACTAGAAGATCTCCAAAGTTCCTTCCAGTTCTATGAGATCCATCATCTCATTGGGGTTAGGATGAGCCCCTGACTTCAGCCTAGAGGTCAAATCTATTTTTTTGCCCAGAGGCTTTGGCCTGCTTTGGACCACATTTCATCTTCACAAAATACCACTAGAGCAGGGGTAGGCAACCTTGGCTCTTTTATGACTCATGGACTTCAACTCCCAGAATTCCTGAGCTAGCATGGCTGGCTCAGGAATTCTGGGAGTTGAAGTCCACAAGTCATAAAAGAGCCAAGACTGCCTACCCCTGCACTAGAGTGTTCGTGAATGTCCTTTCATTCCACAATTACAGACATTGTAGAAGGAGAGCGATGTTTATCCAAAATTTAAAAAAGAGTTTGGTAGGATGTTAAATCCATTCATCTAATGAAGTGAGCTACAGAAAAATTTGTTAACTGTCAAAAGTACTATCTTCTGATTGATCATTGCAGAGAAGGCATAATACTGATTCAGGCACCATAGGGAAAAACACAGCATCCATTTCTTCAACAAGGTGACAGGTAGGAAAGATTTAAGTGGGTTCCCCTCACTGACTCCCCATCTTCTAACTCCCTGTTTAGAATCTCTAATGGTCTGGAGGTTATCCTACCTCAAAGGAAGAAAAACCACAGAATTTCATTCACCAACTGTTTGATACTTCCTTGACATATTTCCAAACAAAGGCTGACCTGGTATAACCACCAACTTTAGATTTAAGTTGCATTTAAAGATTTTTTTTCTCCCCTACACGATCCTCTGTCAGTTGTATTGTAAATCCTAACTAAATCTGAAAGGGAAAAACAGAGACAGACAGACAGAGATTAATAAATAGTATCTGGGTCTAACGCCAGGATCAACAAAGAAGAAAACAAGGCAGGTGTTCTTATTCACAAAGATACCTTAGTCCAGCTGTATGTCTTTGAAATTCAACAGCATTTTAGGCTTAATCTTTCTCTCCAAAACTCAATTCAGCATGCAATCAATCTTGCTTAAGCCAGATGTCTGAGGCTCGTGTTCCCTTCCATTTAGTAGCAGAATTCTTTTTCACCGCAATTGAGATTCAGAAAAGACTATGAAGTACTTTGTTGGGATTTCATCTTCTATAAACTCTGTCTTCAGTGACACTAATTTTATCACAAGATAATACTCCTTCAGGACATAAAAAAAAACCCTTCAGTGTTGCTACCAAATGAATGGAATGGTACCAGAAAAAAAAATCACAGTAATAATTATTAATACTCTCCATGTAGTACTAAAACTGTCATTGTCATGACCTTTAATTGGGTGAAACAGTGCATCATAGGGCAATAATTTTTGAACCAAGGTACCTCAAGTGGACTAACATGAGTGGGAACACCACTCAATGGCTAAAGGCAATTATGAGCTCAAAAAACAATTTTACATGTTTCTTTTAGGGAGGATTCGAAAGCATCCTGTTTGCTGGGGAGTCACAATAAGCATTTTTGAGAACGTGAAAGTCTTTGCTTTTGTATTGCTCATTTGCTGTGTGCTTTTGCATCTGAAAATGACTTCAGACACGAAAAAAAAAACCCTCTAATATTGTGTTAGCATGCTTTCTAAGGCAAACATTATCCTTATTTATTTTTTTTTAGAAAAAAGAAAAAAAACTGGAAATGAATCTTTGGCTGCCTGGAATAGTGTACTGTTCCAAAATGTCAGCCCAATCTCAGTCAAAGAGATTCAGCATCATCTTAATACTGACATCTGGTATTGTTTTAATATTAAGCACAAGGAGCGAATCTCTGAAAATCCTTTGCTCAAATGGCCAGAATAATAGCAGAGAGACCAATTATTTTGGGTAACTTATTTGCTATTGGTGTTTCTCCAGCACGAATTAGGCTAAAAAACCCTAAATTTAGCCTGTGAATGACTTTTTTCTCTTTTCCTTCCTTCCTTCCTTCCTTCCCTCCCCCCCTCCCTCCCTCCCCCCCCTCTCTCTTTATCCCCTCTCTTTCTTTTTCTGTCTCTTTCTCCCACCTCTCCATCATCATCTCCCATGCTAGTAAAAACTAACTTATTGCAAGATGAATAAAGGAACCTTATTTTTTGCTAAATAGACAGGGAATAAAATAGGCAGGATAGGACCTAGATAAAAAGTTACTTACTTATTCGGTAGATATTAGGTCAAATTTCTGCTTAACATCAGAGAAGGAGTTCTTTGAATAGTAAAGGAGAGGATGTAAGATGTTTTCTCAAATAGAATAGAAGCTTCCTGATTTTCCTTCAGGTCTCTGGTATAATTTGCTAATCATAATCTTTCTAATTCAGAAGTTCCTCTTTTTCTTCTAAAGGTTCCCCCAGAATTGATTTTAAAAAGAACATTCCCAAACATGCACATTAATGATATATATTACAAGAGATGGTCCAGATTGCAGTGATATGCAGGACTTATCATTATTATCCTTCTCATCTTTTCTACTACCTTCTCCTATTGGTATTTTATGATTATATTACTTTGTTTATATGTACACTGAGAGCTTTTGCACTGGAGACAAATTCCTTATGTGTTCAATTCCAATACAGTATTCTATTCTATTCTATTCTATTCTATTCTATTCTATTCTATTCTATTCTATTCTATTCTATTCTATTCTATTCTATTCTATTCTATTCTATTCTATTCTATTCTATTCTATTCTATTCTATTCTAGTCTAGTCTAGTCTAGTCTAGTCTAGTCTAGTCTAGTCTAGTCTAGTCTAGTCTAGTCTAGTCTAAATATAAACTTTTTTGTGGATAAAACAGGACTTGAAAAATTGTACTAGATCTATTTTTATGCAGAACAAAGGAAACACACTTTTGCAGACTGATGTGGAAACTGGAAAAAACAATATTAATGTTTGAGAAAGTAAATTATATAGTGTAGTCCTAATTTGGGTTTTTTTACTCAGTAGAGGTACCATCCAAATACAGATCTTTCCATTTGCTCTTTACTGAGTTAAAACCCCATATTTTAACTATGCTACATAATTCAGTCTGATTCTGGTTACAGAGCAAAACTACAGATATTTAATTATTGATGTTTGTGGAAGGGATGGGGCCTTGAAGATATCCCATTGGTCTAAAGTGTTTAGAAAAGGTGACAAAGCTATACTCTGTCAAAAGAAAGAGGGATGCTTTGAAAGGTCACCATAACAGAAATTCTTTACTATACTATTTATGTACAATGCATTTGATTTCGTGTTCCAACAAAAGTGATATTTCACTGCTGTAATGCTGTCATAAAATACCAATAATGTTGCTGTTTGACTCAATCTATAATAAAGAAGTGTTTTTTATTGTAAATATTTAGTACTTGTTTCTGCAACCCAGAGGAAATTGTTCCATGAAAGGTTAAAAATACATACAATTATATATTTTCTTCAATCCCACTTTCCTTGTCTTTCTGTTTCATTCCTTGGCAGATTTCTTTTTCTCCTTTCTGGTAGACGGTATGGTCCTCAAAGCCAAGATAACATTTTCCTCTGGGGAAAAGCAGACATATTTTCTTCCATCAAAAAGAAAAGGAAATAAGACTTTTTTTTTTAAGTGTGTTGGATCATCATCTACTGAGCACTGCATCCACTATTTATCTCTCCTTATGGATTTCAGAGAAGAAGGCTACTGTCATAGACAGGTTTTAAGTGCTGTCTTGGCACTTTTAATTGAACAGCTCTTGTAACTTTGTCAAGCCTGTTTATTTCCCCTCTTGAGTAGTTAAATCACATTCTCATTGATTAAGATCTCTGAAGGGTGATGGCCACTGAGCAATTCATGAGAGATGAAACATTTGCTTTGGAAATGGTTCTCTGTATCACTGAACACTGATAGTTTTCTGAATAAGCGAATGATAGGTCCTTTCTATGTAGTATGTTGGATATAATAATAATAATAATAAAGTTGGAAGGGACCTTGGAGGTCATCGAGTCCAACCCCCTGCTCAGGCAGGAAACCCTATACCATTTCGGACATCTGGCTGTCCAGTCTCTTCTTAAAAACTTCCAGTGTTGGAGCATTCACCACTTCTGGAGGCAGGTTGTTCCACTGGTTAATTGTTCTAACTGTCAGGAAGTTTCTCCTCAGTTCCAGGTTGCTTCTCTCCTTGACTAGTTTCCATCCATTATTTCTTGTCCTGCCCTCAGGCGCCTTGGAGAATAGCTTGACTCCCTCTTCTTTGTGGCAACCCCTGAGATATTGGAATACTGCTATCATGTCACCCCTAGTCCTTCTTTTCATTAAACTAGACATACCCAATTCCAGCAAACGTTCCTGATATGCTTTAGCCTCCAGTCCCCTAATCATCTTTGTTGCCCTTCTCACTTCTCTGTGACTTTCCAGGGAAAAAGCTTTTAAAAAGTCTTTGAATTACATTCAAATTTCCAATGGTTTGATATGCTGATTCTTTAGATTGTACCTTGATACTCACTAAATTAGGAAACATGGTGGCACAGTTGTTAGAATGCAGTATTGCAGGCTAATTCTGCTGACTGCCAGCTCTGACTGCCAGTTCAGCAGTTCAAGTCTCACCGGCTCAAGGTTGACTCAGCCTTCCATCCTTCCGAGGTCGGTAAAATGAGGAGCCAGATTTTGGGGGCCAATATGCTGACTCTGTAGATCTGTAAAGAACTGTGAAGCAGTATATAAGTCTATGTGCTATCGCTATTGCTAAATTGGGCAAAAAAACCCCCACCTGATTAACCAATTGTATTAAAAGGCAGGAGATTTAATGAGCTGCAGTTCACTTCCTCAGGTGAATAGATTGACTAGGCTGAAGTAGGAGTTTTTAAATTTAAATTAATAAACGTTTAATGAAAGTTCTTTTTATTAAGGATCACAAGTTGAATTCTAAGTAAAGATGAGTAGATATATGAAAACAGAGTCTGTTTCATGCCATGTAAACTCATATGCTATTCTGTTTCATCCAATTTTCAGCATATTATTATTATTGTTGTTATTGTTGTTGTTGTTGTTGTTATTAAAGCCCTATATATCAGCATTTACTACTGCATGGATTTCTATATGTATTTTCTGTTTTCTATATGCTTATCTGTTTTTTTCTATGACCCAGTGCAAATATAGATATGATTTCCAATATGAATCAGATTGTATAGAACACTGTGAATATTTGATTTGAAAACCCAGTTTCATAGAAATATAATTGAATCAATCCCTTAAGGAGAAACTATTTGCCTAATCAATTCAATATATGCAATCAAATTGGGTGATTGCAAATGAATGTAAAGGTGTGATACACATCTGAAAATCTGCCTTTTTGAATCAGTGCTCAAAACGGAATAGTTATGATTCAATTAATTGAACTAAATTGATGAGTGATTGTATTATTCTCATCCTAAAGAGCTTCTAGGCTAAGTATAATAGTTAATCCTGAGGGGGGGGGAAACACTACAAAGGATTTAAGAGCAATTAGATTGATTTTTTGAGATACATTGTGTAGACTCTTTGCTTTGATGAAACAAAATATGTTGCCTCCACAGCCCAAATTATTTCACTTTTCTTCAAGTATAATATTTATCCCTTTTTGGGTCAAAATTTGATAAAACAATAAAAATGTCTGAAATGATAATTTCATATATCTTTTAGGAAATGTTGGCAGAAGATAGGACATCTTTCCCACAAGTTCTATGGGTGCTTATTTAAAGAAGTTCTCGTTAAGTGAAATACACATAGATTAAATTAAAAAAGAATTCATTTAGACAATAGTCATATATAAGAAGCTACCTCATGGTGAGTCAGACTATCATTTCATTGAGTCTGAATGGCAAAGATGAGTCAGTTGCAAGTAAGAATTTTTTTCAGCTCAAACTCTCAGTTCATTCTATGGATATATTGGTTTAATTCAATATTCACAGCACCATAAAAAATCCAAAGCAAGATGGGTCTTGTTACTAAATACATTTTTCTGAATGGAGAACCATCATCTCTACCGTTATTGAATTAAGTTTGTGTATAATAGCACAAGAAAGATATACCTTATTTATATGTCCGTGTGCATGTAAAATTGAAGTGAATTTTGATTTTTCTCTTGTACTGCAGTAAGAATGCATTTCTTTTAGATTAAGCAATTGGGTTTTTATAACTGGATAGGTGTGAGAGAATTACAAGATAGCAAATGATATAATGATATAATTTAATGAAGCTTGTCTTGGTGAACAGAGCCAATTGTTTTTCACAGTTTGCCTGGATTATAATAAATATCATGTAACTATTTCATGGGGTTGCTTGGCATTTTGTTAATAAAAATATTTTTAAAAATGAAATGTCAGCTTAATTTTAGAAAATTCAAGCCAACCATGAGGATATAAATTTAAATCTTTCTCTTAGCCCTTAGCCTCTTTCCTGCTTTGCTTGCTTTGCTGATAATACAATTGGCTGTTTTGAATTCCTAAATTATCTAAAAATCATCTTATAAGCCACATCATTTAGTATTTTTCTTAGGGCACTACTGTAGCTGTCCCAGTAGCCAACCTGCTATGCAAACCAGACATCAAGAAGTGAAGAACACACAACTAAAAATGGGCTTAAATGAAACATCTCTGGAACAAAGATCAGAACAATCCCAAGATAAGTTGTTGGGAGAACTGGAAGCCTCAACTGAGCAACATCTACTTCATTTGACATGCATATTACATGAAGAGACCTCACTCAAGTAAGATGTAAGCTCTAGGGCCATCTCACTAGTGCCATTGAAACTGAGAAAGGTGTCAAGCAAGGCTGCATATTGGCCTCTATAGCAAGTTCATGGTGGGCCATCACCACAAACCAAACTATAAATCCCGCAAATGTGCTGGAAGACAAGTAGACCATCTCTGTTTTTCTCTATGAAGACAATACAACAGTACTTTCAAAAACACCTATTGGCCTTAAGAGCACTAGAAACAGTAACACAGTACTTCAAGGGATACCAGCTAAAACTCCATTATTAGTCTACCTAGAAAGAGGCATTGACAATTAAGATCTCCTTCTTGGGCTTCTCATCAGGTCTTCTACTCAGCATTGGCTATAATCAAGCCAAAGCACTAATTAAACAGTATGTAACAGGCACAAAGTGCAATTGGATCTAGCTAGGACCCCAAACTGAATCCATCAGTTTCTCCGCCTTCCCTATGGCATACTTGTCAGACTAGAAGAATCAGGAACACACATTAAGTTCCAGTTGAGATTCATTAATCAGACCTATTCACAAGAATCTAGTCAACTAATGGCCAGCACTAAATTGGCACTAGAAAGAGTTAATGGAATTCAAAAGGGGTTGAAATTAGTGGGAATGACACAATTCTAGGCTGATTACTTGCTTGACTCTGCCCCCAGGCTCTGCCTGCTCTTCTCTTACATGCCTAATTAAACTTGGAGTACCTAAACAAGGGAGGACATTTAATCTGACACAATGTCATTCCTTCCCCTCAGCTGCCCTCAAAGGCCTATACAAAAAGATTCTTCATCTGAAGAGACAACGCATCTCTGACTCTGGAGATCGAAGCATCATCCAGCTGCTCTATACAGATGATGCTGTGATCCTCTCCAGGACACTTGTAGGTCTTAAAAGAGCCCTGCAAGCCCTTGTCCACTATTGTAATTACGGTAACCCGGACATAAATTACCAGAAAACTAAGGTTATGGCCTTTGCAAAAAGGCCAAAACTCTGTTCATGGTATCTTAATGGTCATAATATAGAGCAAGTAACCACTTTTAAGTACCTCATCCATACCACTGGCTCAAAAAAGCACATGGTGAATATATGGCTGCCTCTGGCCAAAGATCAGCAAATGCTATTCTCAATTTTTTCCATACAAAGGGAGAATACTATGTTCCTGCTGCAATTAAGCTCTTGCAGGCCAAGTTGCTAGCACAGCTTCTTTACGGGACCTTGCTCGGACTCTCAGCTTCATGTTTCACACCATTGGAAAGGGTTCAATCCAAATTTATTAGAGCAATTCTCCAGATGCCGTGTTGTGTCTCAAAAGCACTTCTACGCCTGGAGACAGGATTGATAAAAGTCGATGCAAGAATCTGTATAGCTTCTTTAAACCTTTGGCTAAAGCTTAATTTCTTTCCGCAAGGCCTTGCTCCATTAATCTTCCAAGACAAATTCTTCTCTTCGTGGATCAAGGCCGTTGAGTTCAATCTTGCCAAAACTAGGCTTTCTCCAGCCTCCATACTCAGGTTGGACTATGACCAAATATATAATTTGTCTGCTTAATAATACAAGTTACATTCTTAGACTCTACCCCTTTTTTTCCAAATTCCATGTTTGAAAATATTCTGTATCTTCTTTCTCTTTGATCCTCAGTGTAAGTCTGTCCATTTCAGCACAGTCCAATATCTTCTTGATTATCTCTTCATCTAGTGGTGCTTCTTCATTCTTCCAGTGCTGAGCAGACTTTATTAAATATATTGTTACTCCCACCAGTTATCTTAGCCAGTTGGAGACGGCAAAGTGCCAGAAAGCATTTTCCCTTGCCCGGTGCCATGTGCTTCCATCGGCCATCCTGCACGGCAAATATAAAAATGTACCATTGACTGAAGGACTCTGTTCCTGTAGCTCAGGAGAGGTGGAGACCATTGGACACATACTCCTTCGATGCTCTTTTTACAGAGATATTAGGGAAAAAAATATCCTCCCAATAAATGATAAGTATCATGCCCGTTCTGACACTGTTCATCTCCAGTGGCTGCTTAAGGATGAACAGACTGTGTTTACAGCGTAGGTGGACAGATTCTATATTTTATTTTATAATTTTTTGCCGGATAGTCCTTGAATGTTTTTAACTTGTTCTGGTCTCTGGATTTTTACTGTAATAAACTTACTTGACTTGACCTGACTTGACTTCAGTCAGTTGCCAAGTGTCTGGATTTTGATCATGCGACCATTGGGATACTGCAATGGTTGCCAGTGTGAAAAATGGACATAAGTCACTTTTTCCAGTGCCATTGTAACTTCAAACGGTCACTAAATGGACTGTTGTAAGTCAAAAACTATCTGTATATTCTGTTTAGGGCTGATGTTCAATTCATGCTCTTAAGAGTTTTGAAGAAGAGTATTCCTTCACTTTGGAGGCTTATCCTGGCTCAGTGGAAAGACTTTTCAAACATTGGCAAAGCAATCAGTTTTAATTTCTTCCAGAGGGCAGATTATGACATGCAAGCAAGTAAACCTTCTATATTGATTGCCGTTATAATAATAACATGACAAGTTTGCTTTTATTGCAGCTTTCAAGGGGTGTTAGAAATGCCCTTTTCACTCCTGTGTCTTTTCTTTCCTGTCAGTATGCGTCTCCATCCCATCGTCATCCGAAATCCCATTTCTGTGTAGTTCCCATCACTGTCAAAATAGTTATTTGAGTGAGTTTAATCAAACGCTCTTTTCTTCTGCTGAAACGTATCTGAAATAGTCAATAACTTGGCCTGAAGTTGGAAGGCAGCTTCTTCAAAGTTGACAATATAAACGTGGATATTTTCTTTCAATAAACCCATGTTGGTATATCGCTTCTGTGCTGTGCTTCTTGGTAGAACAACGTCCAGACCTAACAGTCCAGACCATTTGCCCTATCCCAGTATTTAGGCTGCACACCAGAGGGCTAAAGAGGAGATGAAGTGCAAGCAAAAATGTAAGACCTTCTTGTCTTCCTGCTTCCTTGGTCCATTTTCTCCTGAGCTGAAGGGGAAAATGTTAGTTTAACAATTGTAAATTTGGTTGAATGAGACTTCTGGGTCTAGCAGAATCTTTCTTTAAAATAAAATGGCCAGAACAGCTTCCGCATTACAACTTACTCTTTCCCCAAGCAACCCTGTGATTAAAAATTGGTGATACCTGGGTAATGAAATTACTGATTTATAATTCATTAAGATTTTTAATTAGTTATGTAGTTCTCTGTGCCTTGGCTTAACTTAGCTTACTCTAGGTTGCTCCTCTTACATTACCCTTTTTCTTGTATGGTTTTTTTTGTTTTTAGAGCTGTGCAGTTTTTTTTTCCTGTTGGATGAGATCAGTGTTTCCAAGTCCATAGATTCATATTTGTAGCCACTGACTAGACTGCCCTTGTTGGAACTAAGACTGATTTGTTTGTGGTTCTACAACTTATATTTCTCTTTTTTTCTGTTTTTAGATGCCAAGCATAGCCACAGTAGAGGACTGGCATTGAATGAAGTCATCATTTGTTCCAAACTGTTTAGAAGTAGTGTACCCCTCATAAATCCTCCCTGGGAAGTTGGCCAATAGCCTTCTATGAGTAGGGGGCTTCAGCATGATGGCTCAGGAGTTTGGTCAGTATATTCTCCCTGAAGCATGCTGACATCAACTGAAATTTGGAATCAATCCCACATAATCCCAAAAGGAATGGACTAAAGGCTGAAGAATTGGGAAGGTTTGTCTCTTCAGATGCAGAGAGATCTGGGTGCACAAACACCTTTATCCTCTGATTGAACTTCTGAATTTGTAGTAGCTATCTTCTCGTCCCATGCATGTTACTTTCTTTTATTTTCTGGATAATTATGGAAAGTTGTAATCAAGAAAAGGTTTTAAAAGATGATTATTGTACACACAAACAGAGAGAGAGAGAGAGAGAGAGAGAGAGAAAGAGAGAGAGAGATAAAAACATACTTCATGTGAAAAATACAAACTGGTAAATGGGGGTTTTGGCCAAAGTCTTCAAGTCTGACCAACTGGTAAGAGTAGTTGCATAAATCAGTATTTCCCAACCTTGACAACTTTAGGATGTATGGACATCAACTCCCAGAATTCTCCAGCCAGCATGTATAAGCATAACAAACACTGGCATAACTAGTGGAGTATTTATATAATGTGGGGAGATGCATCAAAGTGAGAGTACTTTCTAAGAAGATAGTTTTCTGTAGCAAGTTTTATTATGATTTCCTCCTCCTCCTCCTCCTCCTCCTCCTCCTCCACAGCTGGTTACCTCTTCATATAAATTATAGAATGTCATTTATACAATAGAAATGAAAAGAAAAAAAAAGATTTCCCCCTTTTTTCTTCTTCTTTTCAGTTATATTTTATAACTGAAGTATAAACCAGAGACGAGTGGTTTATGCCATTAAATTTTAAGCCTTAATATGATGAAAGAGGAATTTACAAAATACATATGTATTAAAATGAGGGTTTAATCCAATTATTGAAATTAAATTAATTCAGTTTACATTTCCCCTCAGCTTTTCAAAGTGCAGACCTTGGAATGCTACTGGAAGCAATGAAGGTTATTGGATATTGTATTTTATTTACCAGCTGACAAGATATGAGCAAGCTGATTTTGCCCTGGTTATATGCATTTGCTTAAGCTAGTCACATTGTCTTTAACATTTCTCACGTTAATGGATGCTTAATTGTTTTTCAATATTCTACAATTCTGCTTCGAAACAAGTGGTGTGTGTATCTGTGTCTGTCTGTCTGTCTGTCTGTCTGTCTGCCTGTCTGTCTGTCTCTCTCTCTCTCTCTCTCTGTGTAATGAAAGGATCTTCAACTGTTCAGTAATATTAGTAGGAGGGTAATTGGGGAGCAGGCAGAAATGGTTTAGCAAATTTATTCCTCTTGAAATGATGGGAATCTCTTTAAAATTCAAGAACTACCTTTGTATTTCTATCATGCATTGTTTTATCCACAGTTCGTCTCTTTCCCCATCAAGTATCAAATAAATGAAAAGGAGATTGTGTCTGATTTGGCTGTATTGTATAGCTGCTCTTCTGCTCCTGTGCCAAATATGGGACTGCTTTGTATATCTGGGTGTGGGAGATGGATTCTTAGTTATAACCGCTTCTTGATGAATTAAGCTATAAATGCTGATCTTCTAAAACCACAAAAAAGATCTACACAATATATTCTTCTCTCATTTCAAGAAGAAAAACTGCTTGAATTGCAATTCTTGATGGAGTCTGTAGCAAATGCATGTGTACAGGTAGTCTTCAACTTACGACCACAATTGAGCCTAGAATTTATGTTTGCCCCATTTTACAACTTTTCTTGCCACAGTTGTTAAGTGAATCACTGAAGTTATGAAGTGAGTAACACGGTGGTTAAGTGAAACTGCTTTCCCCATTGGCTTTGCTTGTCAGAAGGTTGCAAAAGGTGACCACATGACCCCGGGACACTGCAGCCGTCATAAATGTGAGCTGTCAAGCATCTGAATGTAAATCCCATGACCATGGGGATGCTGCAACAATCGTAAGTGTGAAAAATGGTCACTTTTTCAGTACTGTTGTAACTTTGAATGTTCACTAAATGAACTGTTGTAAATCAAGGACTACCTGTACATTATTCTTTCATTTCAAGAAGAAGAATTGCTTGAAGTGCAATTCTCGATGGAGTCTGTCGCAGATTCCTGTGTATTCTAGCAAAGAAACAGCGGGAAAGGCGAGAAAGACAGATAGACTGATGTTCATAGGTTTTGCACCATATCCAAATTTTTCTTCTGGTTTGGAAATGAATTGGCAATAGATACAGCTGTGAAAAGTGATAATGGTGCTGAGGTCTTCTGTAACTATTCCCCTGTATTGTCTTTGTTGCTCCTTCAGTAATGCCATTCATTTACTACATTATCCCAGATTAAACAGCATCAGTAAGGAAGGACAACTCTCAATTTAATCCACTTTGTTGATATTCAGTTCTGAGTAGCTACACAGCATTATAATGCCAATGTGCTGATACATTAGGTTACTTATTTGGGGGGTATGAAAAAAGGAAAAAAACAAACCACCTCCCCAAAAAATCTAAGGATGGGTGGGAGAATATCACAAAAAGTTAAATTTTCTAACCCCCCCCCCCTGAAAATATAGGTAGCCCTCAACTTAAGACCACAAGTGAGCCCAAAATTTCTGTTGCTAAATGAAACATTTGCTAAGTGAGTTTTGCCTCATTTTACGATCTCTCTTGCCACATTGTTAAGTGAATCACTACAGTTGTTAAGTTAGTAAACACGGTTGTTAAGTGAATCTGGCTTCCCCATTGACTTTGCTTGTCAGGAGGTCGCCAAAGGGGATCACGTGATCCCAGGAAGCTGCGACCTTCATAAATATGAATCATGCTTTATTTGAAATGCTTTGGTGGCACACAAGGAAACAAGACTTTTATATGAAGTTTGGGTCTTCACATAGTATCAGGCTTCTCTAAAGAACATTTGACAACGATTCTGTGAGCACACAACACTGTGTGGTCCCAAGACTGTTCCAGAAGTGCTAAATTGGAAATTGTAAGAAGGGAAACTACTATAAATATGGACAAGTCATTTTATTGTAAAAGAGGGAATGGGACAGATTGTTCAGCTATTTATATGTTTTAAAAAATAAACAGAAACTCTCTTACTTTTCTACTACAGTGGTACCTCAGTACTCGATTGCTTCAAAACTTGATGAATTTGGTACTCTATGCATGTTGATGTGAAAGTGTTGTTTTTGTACTTGTAGCTTCTTTGGTATTGGCACACTGCAAAATGAAGAGGGGCCAGCTGCAGAGGGTAGAAAGGAAGTCAGCCAGGCTGGGAAAGTCACTGACATAGGAAAAAGTACAGATAGAAAAGTTTTCCCTGGCCAAAACAAATGGTCACATCATGGTAAATCACCTGGTTTGTTTGGCACTCATGGTTTTTGGTACCCATCATGCCTCCAAGAACAAATTAACACTGAGTACCAAGGTACCACTGTAATTTGCCTATAGATTCTTCCATTTTCATTGAAAGAAGCAGGAAACAAAACCCCAGAAGCTTTTTTTTTTTCCCCTCCAGGAACATTTTCCTTCAAAAGTATGGGCATGATTCAGCCTACCATTAAATGGAAAACTGTACAACATGATGGTTTAATCAAACTGTATCAGGTTGTATTTCATAACTAACACATCTGTTAAGGATATTGTTCATAACACATAATTTCACACCATTTTGGAGTTAGACATCTATTATACTTTTTAAATCTCCTAATTAAGAAATGTTCTATAGAAACAATGACCTAAGAATAAAACCTATCCTCGGTATTTATTGAAAACATTGATATCCACTTCTATCAAATAATAAAAAACTGTAAATCCAGTGACAGGAAAATAATTTTAAGTAGGTCATGGACAAACACTTCTCTACCACAACAGCAAAACAGAAAGCAGACAGAAAAAATTGGGGGTTTTGCGTTGCTTGGGTTAAAAACTTCATATAGATATTTTCAGCAAAATGCCTAGTGATATTTTTATATCCCCCATAGAAGCATTTTGTTATTGCAGCATTGGCAACATTTTTGTTTGTTGGATAACTGGCAAAGCTTTAAAGAGAATTCCACTTTAAGTGGAATCTTCTTGTACGCCAACCACATTAGTATTCTACAACCAAATTGATCCATGTACCTCCAGTGCCGCATACTAATTGATATGGTTGCATGTACTTGATTCATTTTCTCCATCTCATTTTCCGTTTCCTTTCTAGTGGGATCAGCCGCTTATATCTTCTTAGACATTATGCTGAAGACCCAGGGCAACACTTGTCACTTTTGATAAACTGTCAGATTATTTTTGGAAAGTCTACATATGCTCTTTCCGGAGGTACAATGTTGCACTGGGATAATCAATTAAATTGCTTTCTTACTGATGCCAAAAATTTAGTTGTGCTGATTTTTTTTTAGATTAAATATGGCATTGAGTTGTACTTTGAAGTCTAAGAATTAGCCAAACCAGGAGTGAAATATGAATAGATTCTATCAGGGTACCATTGTGCATAATGACAAATAATAGCAACCGTGCCTGGATAGATTCCAAGCAACACAGGATTGCAATGAATATGTTGGAGATTATTTCTTTTAGAAACTGATTATACACTCCCAGATTATTTTCTACAATATCTTGAGTCATTCAGGCTTTAAAATCTAGACAGTATCTATCATTACAGCTGTGCTTTGTATGTTTACTTTTGTTTTGAAAAGTAATAGTCCCATCACTGAATTCCATCACTGTTTATGGTCTGATTTTCCATATATGATTAGCTTTCCTCCACTATCATTCCAACCTACAGTTGTGCCCCTACCTAGACTTAATCCCCAAAGAATAAATATCATATTCTTAGGAATATTCAAAATTTGGAAATCCTCTATTACTATGGGAAATGCCTATTGCTCCTGCATCCTATTTGCATTTAAAACACTCATCTATCCAATATGACTGATGTATCTATATTAATCTAAATAAAGAACAATCTTATTAAAATATATGCAGAATAGATGAGAAAAAAAATTCACTTAAGCCAAACTGATGACAAACAAATATATTTACTGGGAACTGTAAAGATAACCAAGCCAAAATAGATAGTGAAGAATCTGTAGGCTCAAAACTACCAGGCAAAAGACAGCCACATCTAGCTGTGATGTGGAGAACGGAGCAATTGATTATTATTTTTTTATTTTTTTATTATTATTTTATTTTATTTTATTTTATTTTATTTTATTTTATTTTATTTTATTTTATTTTATTTTATTTTATTTTATTTTATTTTATTTTATTTTATTTATTTTATTTTATTTTATTTTATTTTATTTTATTTTATTTTATTTTATTTTATTTTATTTTATTTTATTTTATTTTATTTTATTTTATTTTATTATTTTATTTTATTTTATTTTATTTTTTTATTTTATTTTATTTTATTTATTTTATTTTATTTTATTTTATTTTATTTTATTTTATTTTATTTTATTTTATTTTATTTTATTTTATTTTATTTTATTTTATTTTATTTTATTTTATTTTATTTTATTTTATTTTATTTTATTTTATTTTATTTTATTTAGTAACAGAACAGAACAGTGGTATAATATGGGCCAATGTAGCGGCCCCAAGAACTGTCCACACTGTCTCACTCTATACCATTTGTAGCTTCTGAATACAGGTAGCCCTTGACTTACAACCACAATTGAGCCCAAAATTTCTGTTGCTAAGTGAGACATTTATTAAGTGAGCTTAGCTCCATTTTACGAACTTTCTTGCCACAGCTATTAAGTGAATAACTTCATTTATTAAGTTAGTAACACGGTCGTTAAATTAATCTGGCTCCCTCATTTACTTTGCTTGTCAGAAGGTCACAAAAGGGGATCACATGACCTTGGGACACAGCAACGGTCACAATTATGAATCAGTTGCCAAGCATTTGAATTTTGATCACATGATCGTGGGAATACTGCAAAGGTCGCGTAACCGTGAAAAACGGTCATAAGTCACTTTTTTCAGTGCCGTTGTAACTTTGAACAGTCACTAAACGAACTGTTGTAAGTCAAAGACTACCGTACTCTTCAAAATATTAAGGGAAGGAAAGAGAATACCTGAACAGGTGGACGTTTCTTCAGCTTCAAATCTTAATCCTCCAGATGTACAGATTCCATCTCTGCCAAAGTTCATATTCAATCTACTGGGAACAACAATAATAATAATAATTAATAGACATTCACCTACCATCATCCTGCTTCTTCCCTCTAACATATCTTTCAGAGAATGGCTTTTCAACACTTCTTATAACCCTGATTAAAATAGGCTGAATGTTGCACTAGCTTTAGGACTCCTCTTAATAAAACTCATTCCAACCATTGATGACGTCTATAATCACATGCAAGATAATGCTCTCCATTAAAATTTATAGCCAATACATTCAACGTAAGAGATATGGATGAATATTATTAAAACATATTTTTTAAAAAAAGCTGAAGGAATAGGTTTGCAGCTTATGAAGATGGTGAAATGTATTATTTTGCCGCTATTTTAATTTTCCCATGGGGAAGTATTGAATCTGTATAGCTTTTACAATCAAATTGTAAGAAAACAGTTTAAAAAAAGGCAAAACTTTTTTTGGGGTCAAAATAATATTTTGAAGGTTAGCTGCTATAGGAAGGTTGGTTCCACTATTCTGAGGGCACTTTGCCCTTAATATTTCTCGGCTCTCATATCTTCACTGGCATTGTAGAGGTATTCAAGCATGATATACTTCTTTTTGCATTAAGGTTTTGTTTTATTTTTAATAGTGAATTTCTCCCCGTTGATGGAATAAACTGTGTCATGAAATAAAAGGGTGATGGTGATTTCAGGTAAGAAATTAAATAAGGAATAGATCTGTCTGATTCAAACAGAAAGGCGGATTCTGCTCTGAGAATGAACGGTTAGCAAAAATTTAATAACTGAAAGCAAACACTGTCTGCATTCCTCTAGGGATTAAAATGTATCTTTGAATTGAAGGAGCTCAGTGCAAGGAGATGAATACACACTCAATTCTCTAAAAGGTCACTTTCTGAAAACCAAATGGTTGAGTGTGTGTGTGTGCATGCATGCATGCGTGCATGTACGTGTCTGCTTGAATGAAATAGGTAATTTTGGAAATACACTTTACCTAAATGTTGTCAGAACCGAAGGCCCTAATTCACAATGAGCTTTCTTTGCATGCAGAACGAGATGAAGGGTTTATCTGCATTCTCTTATTCACCATGAAGAGGTGTGATTCTTCAAGCTTGCTTTGGACTGAAATAGGTTTAGAGAAGGGCAATGAACTAAAAATTAAACCCTAAAGGAAGAGATGGGGGAGTGGGTGGGATCTCAGGATGTTTGGCCTGGAAAGAGAAGACTGAAATGAATATAATATTGAAACACCCACCGGGCATTTTCCACATCCATTTTATATTTATTTTTTCAGACTGATTTTCTACTGATTAAGGATCCGCGACATAGAATACAGGTAGCCGTTGACTTACGACCACAATTGAGCCCAAAATTTCTGTTGCTAAGTGAGACATTTGTTAAGTGAGTTTAGCTCCATTTTACGACCTTTCTTGCCACAGTTGTTAAGTGAATCACTTCAGTTGTTAAGTTAGTAACAGGGTTATTAAATTCATCTGGCTTCCCCATTAATTTTGCTTGTCAGAAGGTCATAAAAGGGGATCACATGATCCCAGGACACTGCAGTTGTCGTAAATACGAGTCAGTTGTCAAGCATCTGAATTTTGATCACATGACCATAGGAATGCTGCCAGCGGTTGTAAGCATGAAAAATGGTCATAAGTCACTTTTTCCCCCCAGTTTTGTTGTAACTTCGAGCAGTCACTAAATGAAGTGTGTAAATCAAGGGGTACCCAGAATGGTTACAAAAAGGAAATGATTTCTTTTCTGCACTGAAGGGAGTTAAAAAATGTTTGTTTTAATCAAATGGTTGGCGCTGTTAGAAAATATGGCCCTTTATTTAATCTTTGATCAAATTGCATCAAAATGAAACTTGCCACAACTTTAAAATGCAAATCTGCATTTCAAATTGTGTGGATATTTGTGTGTTGGAGGAGTGTTTTAAACATAGAAACTTGTTTGTTCCTTTTCTGCTGAATACGGACGACATTTATGTATAGATTATTATTACATTCATTCTTTTCACCATGCCTAAAATAATCACTTTGCGTGTTAACAGTAGCTAGAAATATACAATCTGTTCTTAATCTGAAATATTAATGGGTGGTGGCAGTCATATTTTGTTTAATTACTATAATAGATTTAAGTTTTCTTTCTTCACTGCATAATCATTCTTTTTGTTGTTGTTTTTGAAACCCACAAGAAGCAAACAAACAAATAAGAACCTTATGTTTTAAAGATACTTTTCTGCCCAAGCAAAACTGTGGAAATAGGGATTTTCAAAATATGCATTCCACATATTGGAATGCAGTGCAACCATCAGTCCATCTTGATATATTTATTAATGCCAGGTTATTGCATAGCAAATTTCATCATACTGTTGTGCAAGCTGTCACTGTCATGCCACACTGTTAGTTATCAGTGCCTCCACTTCAATAATTTGCTTGTTTACTATTGCACATTATGTTTGACTGTCCCTCTTTATTCTCTGCAAAATGTTTTATATGCACATCATAAAAAGGCACCTTTCAAACCCATTAACAGAAAATCCCAAGTAGGAATTGCATTCAAGCTTTTTTTTATTGGTTCGAATATTACAACTTAGCTGATCATAAAAAGCTTACTGAGATCTGATTAACAATTGGATGGAAGGCTATCAAGAAATCTCAGGGCTCTTAGCCATACTGGGAAGTTGGAAAAATATTTCAGAAAAAGCAAGAAGGTATTATTGTCAAGAAAATGAAATTACATTTCCAGACAGGAAAGATGTATATGTCATTTGTATATGTGTGTGACACACTCACATGTAAAAAAAAAAAAAAAAAAAGCAGGATTGGATTATACTGCCACAACTTCCATCTTGCCTATTTTGACCCCTCTGCAGATGGTATATTTGCCTCTAAGGAAACCTTTTTTTTAAAAAATGATGGGTGCTTTGTGATACAGAAAGTATTGCTGTGCTCTTGATTTTGACCTTTTTTCTGGGATAAACTTCAGCTTGACCCAAAGAGGCTAGTTTCTTCTTCATAAATATAAGTGCAACACAGTTTCCATTTCAGTTGGGACTACGCCTAATATGTTAACAATTGTCCATTTCTTTGCAGACTTAACATGTTTAATGGAATGGAAAAAGTGATTTTTTTTTTATTTATGAAGCAGAGTCCTTTACAATAAGGGCTCTGCTTCACGGGGGGGGGGGGAATCAACTTTCGTTTTAGATTTTAGAGCAAAACATGTTACAGCAAAATTTTGTTCTTACAGTGGTACTTTAGCACTTGATTGCTTTCTGTAGCATGTTTTGCTCTAAAATCTAAAATGGAAGTGGATTTTTTTTCATGAAGCAGAACTCTTATTGTAAAGGACTCTGCTTCATGAAAAAAAATCCACTTTTCCAATTTCATTAAACATGTTGCATTTGGTACTCGACCCAGTTTGAAGTGAAAATGTTTTCCCAAAAATGTTTTCCCAATACTCAGCTTTTGTTTAGCACTCACCATGCTGCAATAGGAAGAGGGGAATGGATGTGGAGGACAGACAGGAAGTTGGCCATGCTGGGAAGGTCACTGATATAGGTAAAGGGATGGATAGAAAGTTATTCCCTGTGGAAACAAAGGGTCATGTGGTAAGTCATGTGGTTTATATGGCACTTCCTGGAACCAATTAACAACATGTACAGGTAGTCCTCGACTTACGACCACAATTGAGCCAAAACTGTTGCTAAGGGAGACATTTGTTAAGTATATTTTGTCCCATTTTATGAGCTTTCTTGCCACCCTTGTTAAGGGAATCCCTGCAGTGGTTAAATTTGTAACACGGTTGTTAAGTGAATCTGGCTCCCCCATTGACTTTGCTTGTCAGAAGGTCGCAAAAGGGGATCCTGTGACCTCGGGGAACACTGCAATTGTCGTAAGTATGAGTCAGTTGCCAAGGGCCTGAATTTTGATCACGTGACCACGGGGATGCTGCAACGGTTGTAAGTATGAAAAACGGTCATAAGTCACTTTTTTCAGTGCTGTTGTAACTTTGAATGGTCACTAAGTGGATTGTTGTAAGTCAAGGACTACCTGTACCACTGTATTAGAAAAGTATGGATCCAAAACATTGCAGCCATTTTCAGAGCATGGTCCCAATTTACATTTTTATGCATATATTGGAATTCCCTAAGAAATAAATGTGACCTCAATTTCCATTTATTGACTATGCGTCTACCTCCTTTTAGCTTCCTAAGGCACTGTGGTGTGAAATAGGGGATTGAATTAAAGAAGCAATCCCATTGATTCCTGGCATACAATATACCAAGACAGTTAAAACGGGAATAGCATTTTAGAATAGAATAGAGATGGAAGGGACCTTGGAGGTCTTCTAGTCCAGCCCCCTGCTCAAGCAGGAGAACCTATACCATCTCAGACAGGTGACTGTCCAGTCTCTTCTTAAAAATCTCCAGTGATGGAGCGCCCACGATTTCTGGGGGTAAGCTGTTCCACTGGTTGATTGTCAGGAAGTTTCTCCTTAATTCCAGGTTGCTTCTCTCTTTGATCAGTTTCCAACATTGTTTCTCCTCTCTCTTCCTTGTGGCAGCCCCTCAGATACTGGAATACTGCTATCATGTCTCCCCTATTTCTTCTTTTCTTTAGACTAGCCCAGGGGTAGGCAACCTTGGCTCTTTTATGACTCGTAGACTTCAACTCCCAGAATTCCTGAGCCAAGGACCCTACCCCTGGACTAGCCAAACCCAAGTCCTGCAGCCGTTCTTTGTATGTTTTAATCTCCAGGCCTTTGATCATCTTAGTTGCTCTTCTCTGAATTTTTTCCAAACTCTCAACATCTTTTTTGTGATATGGTGACCAAAATTGGCTGCAGTATTCCAGTATTAAAGGGTATTACAAAGTGGTACTAATACTTCGCATGATCTTGATTCTATGCCTCTGTTTATACAACCCAGGATTGTATTAGCTTTTTTGGCTGCTGCTGCACACTGCTGCACACTGCTGGCTCATTTTGCAAGGGAGAAGAAAATTTAAAGCAGAAATAATACTTCTTAAGTTGCCTTCTGCACCCCTCACCCTTAGCTTCATTAACATGCACACATTGTCACAGTGATACAAAGTCATTCTGCCATAAAAGCAGTTATGTTCCCATGCTGAAATAAAATACAATGCTTTGTAAGTAAGCTTTGCCTTTCAAATCGAATCAAATCTTTATTACAATCACAAAATTATTCCAAGCAGAGATACTGCAATATATAGATGTGATAGATTTCAGCTAATGAGAGCTAATTTACTAGGTGGAACATTTAAAATATGAATAATAAAATAAAATTAAAATTAGTTGGCGAAATCAGCTGTTGTCATTACTTCAGTGACAACAATAGATGGCAAGTCTCTTTGTTATTTCTTGATTCGCATCTTGATAGTAGCAATTTGGTGTCAAAATGATCTATTTTGCCTGGGAATTGCTGGAAGATAGGTGCTAGATGGTATTTTTATTATAGCAGTCACAATAAAATATCACAGACTGAACTAGTTCTCTTTCTCTGGAATCATATGGCATAAACATACAAGTATTTTTAAATCTTTTTTATTGCATTTACAATAGGGACAGAAAAAGAAGAAAAACAAAAGAAACAAGACACAAAAATAGATACATAATTTTTTAAAAATACATATCCAATGCTTTAAAAAATGAGTGAAAAAAATACAACAGAAAAGAAACGAAAACTAAATATAAGGCAGGAGTATTCAACCTTTTGGCTTGCCTGGGCCACATTGAGTAAAGAGGAATTGTCTCGGGCTGCATATAAAATATATAAATAGCTAATGTATATAAATAACAAACTTCCTTTATTTTGGGAGTGTTAATAGCTGTCCATGGCTGCACACAGCCTGAAGGCCGCAAGTTGGACATGCCTGATATAAGGATGCTATTGCAATAAACTGTTACAATTCTATATATCATTGTCTATCATAAAAAATATATTTTTCTAATTTCTAGTTCATTTCTAATATACCTATATAGCTATCATGTTTTTAACCGATCATACTTTGTGTAAATGAATCCCCTATTTCATTATATTTATTCATATAAAGTTTATGTCTATATGCAATCTGCTTGTAAGTAGCAAGTTAAATCAAATCTTCAATCCATTGAGTGAGTATGCCTGATTCATTTCAGGATTGTTTTCTTCTTCCCGCTTCTCAACCAAGTGATAAGGAAGATGACTTTTAAGCATTTGTTTTTTTGTTGAGAAAATTAACTAAGCTATGTGCATATATATTTATTCACTGATATGATAATCAAACGAAAGAAAACAACATATATTTCAACATTGGGAAAAGCTTTGAAAATTATTTAACCCAGAGCATAAAATCCAAAACAATCCTCAGAAATTTGCTGACTCCATCTGTTCTATAATTGTTAGAATTCCCAGGCTAGATATTAGAATTTCCAATCTGGAAATACAAGCTTAATCCAAGATCTAAATTGAAGCAGAAAGTACTGTTATCATCCCTGGTTGAGATCTCAAAACAAATTTTTCCTACCTTTTCTACGTGACTGTGCACTTGATTTCTATGTTAATATAACCAATTTTCACATCAAAATATAATCGTGCTAGCTTTAACAGCTTTATTTCAGCAAACACCAGGCAAATCATTTTGGTAACAATGTCAAGAAAAATGCATGGTGCAGTCATCAGGAATCAAACTCAACTCTGGGACCTTTTTATCTACTGCTTTTTAAATTTAACTTTCACACAATGCCTCTAATGTTTGTGCCATACAGAGAAAAAAATATTTTCATTCATTTGATAAATGGGGATCTGCTTCTAATGCTTTTTTCCCGAAAGAGAAGATATTCATGAAAGTTTCATGGAACAGAGAATACTTGCACTTTAATTAAGAGGCAAAGAGATTTGTGTATGTATGTATTTATGTATGTGTGTACGTTTGTATCATTTCTCTCTCTCTCTCTCTCTCTCTCTCTCTCTCTCTCACACACACACACACACACACACACACAGAGAGAGAGAGAGAGAGAGAGAGAGAGAGACATCAGTCTCTTGGGTTTCCATGCTGCAATTAAATGTCAAGGGATAGTTCCTGAGGGAACTTCTTCCTTGCCATTTTTTTCCAGGAAAACATGAGGATCCAGGGTGATTCCAAAGTAATGTAACAACACATAATAGAAAATGTCAATGGAAGAAATCAGAAGATAATTTGGGGTACAGTATTCCTTTCAGTAGTTCCTGGCTCCAATTTCCTAATACTATGTCTTGGCTGATGTTAAGAATAACAAAACAAATAGATTAATTTCTTATAAGTATAACAACCTTTATATTATAAAATAAAGTTTTATCAATATTATGTTCACATGAGTAATATAATTTAGATGCTCTACCTATATATCAGCAGAGTTATTCTGAGCTTTGCCGATTTAGCTTTTATATGAGACGAAGCTTGCATATTTCCCCTAAAAAAATATCTCCACCAATTTTATCTTGTATGTTTTTTTTATATTCCGAGAACACATAAATTGCCATTTTTAGCGTTCTTTGGAATAATTTCTTTGTCATTCCAAATCTATTGTAACTTAATTAGCATAAAGAAAATTGTTTCACCCGAATGTTAAAACTAAGCAGAGAATGATAATAATGTTGAGGTATTATTCTTTTACCATTCATATCTGAGCCCAATTATTATTCTATTATCCACATACAGGAAATATATTGTATTACCAGTACTGGTTTGAAGCAAAAAAGAGAATTCTGATTAGATTTTAGGAATTAGGTGAGATAAAGAAGTAAACAAATTCTTAGCAACAGGAGGGGGAGGGGGAGGAGGAGGGAAGGAGGAGGAGAAACACCTTTGTATAAATGGGTAGGTTGTTATCTTTCTTTGCTGGCAGGTGCCAGAAAAGTCCAATGTACATTGAGCCTCAAAGTATGACTTCCTTAAACACTGTATCAAACCTGGGCATTTTGACTCATCAAATATACAACATATTTTCTCACTATGTCAATGCACTATATCAATGAGTTAATATCGTTGATATTGTAGGATATATTTTGAGTTAAATTAAATTGGACAGTAGAACACCATCACTGGAGCATAATTGGTTTATGCCGGAGGCAAAGTCAAGCCTAAATAAGTGTCCCTACTTTATAGAATTATAAAAATTAGAGTAAGCTATGATTGGGTAGAGCAGCAAGGTATTTGACCGGATGTAATAATATCAATTTAGTAAAGTAAGTGAGATAATTGGGGCACAAACATGAAGAAACAAGTCATGGTTCACAAAGACAATGAAGGTTCTGAAAGAGTAGAGACAGTACTTAATGGACAATGTTTCTTTCTAAGGTATTACTTCCTTATATAATTTCCACTTTTCCCAGCCTGTCAGCATTCCATGTCTTCTAGATAATTTTATATCTAGATTTATATTTATATGAGAGATACTACTATATGTGGGAAGGGTAAATTTAGTTGCCAAATTTAATGCCCTATTTAATCTGGTCCTTGTTTTGCATGTATCATGGCTATTATGTTGACTTTTAGGAGCCTGCATCCTCCTCTCCTCATCTGGTGGAATTGGCAATTAGTCCTTGTCAAGGCCTGTGGAACTAGAACTGAGAAGTCGTGCGGTCTTGTTGTAAGTAAAAAGGGTAACAGCTGTCCTCCCAAGCCATGGTTAGCTTCAGTCCTGAAATAAGAAGAATTTGTACAGTATGACTGTTGGTCATCTGGAACTAGCATGTGAGCAATTGTTTTCCTCTTCACCAATCTGATGCTAACAGTTGTATGGCTCAACTTCTCAAATATTATTTATACTGGAAAAAATTTCTTAAGGGACAGTACAGAATTCCAGTTTAAAATTGGAAATTGTTTTGTATGATATGAATTAGGGATATGTATGTAAAAGAAGGGAGGGAAGACGGTGGGAGGAAGGGAGGAAGGAAGGAAGGAAGGAGGAAGGAAGGAAGGAAGGGAGGGAGGGAGGAAGGAAGGAAGGAAGGAAGGAAGGAAGGAAGGAAGGAAGGAAGGAAGGAAGGAAGGAAGGAAGGAAGGAAGGAAGGAAGGGGCATATTTTTATTATCTGGGAATGAGAGGAACCTCTGGACAGAGAAAACTTAATTATTTTTATTATACATTAAAAATCTGCAACCCAATATATTTCTGCAATTAAAGGGATTCCATACTTCAGAACTGATGTTATATGTATGAGCAGTTTTACTTTTGAAGCAGGATTAGGGAAACAAATACATATTTGCTTAAAGATGCTTAAACAAAAGCCACTTGACCTTCCCTTTACATTTTAAATTCCCAGTGCAACTAATCTGGAAAGCAGATTTGAAATTTAGGGGAAGGAGGGAGGCAAAAATAGAAGAACCTGCAGAACAGATGGATTTTAGAAATGAGTTAAGTGGCAGATGGTGCTTAGAAGCTTTTATTGGAATATTATGGACTGCAGGATATATATACAATGGATAGACAACGGCTAGAATTACATATATATGCAACTGATATGTAACTTATAAGAGGCTTAATAAGAGCCCCATATAATATAAGATTTTTATCTTATATTATAGGCTTAATAAGAGCATTATCATAAAATCCAAAATAGATAACTGTTGAATTAGGCTCAGGACAATTTTAGAGAAGCAAAGTAGGCACTATATAGATTTGATTCCATCAAATCATCAAGAGGAAAAGCTAAGGGAATAATACTGTATTGGTGTATCTGGTCTAACAACCGACTGTCACCTTGTATATGAAGACTGTGCCCTGAAAAACAAAATGTGCAGGTACAGTATAGGTGGTATCACACTCAGTGGAACAACCTGCCTCCAGAAGTTGTGGGTGCTTCAACACTAGAAGTTTTTAAGAAGAGATTGGACAACCATTTGTCTGAAATGGTATAGGGTTTCCTGCCTGAGCAGGGGGTTGGACTAGAAGACCTCTAAGGTCCCTTCCAGCCCTGTTATTCTGTTCTGTTATTCTGAAAAGACAACTCCACCTAGTATTTATAAAACAGAGTAGACTTCTCTGTGTATGAGTTTACTTTAACTTCATCCTCTCACTTTAGCTTCCATCCCATCTTGGTTTAAACTGCACATTGTTCTGAGTCTTCCTTGCAAAAAGAAAAAGTACAGAGAACTTACAAAAATAGCTGAAGACAGTCTCTTTTGCTTTCTTGATGGGAAAATAAAGCAGGTGTTTTTAGACCCATCATACTAGGTTCGCCCACAGAAATTTAGGACATGCTGCCTAGTCACATAAACAGAAAGAGAGATCATACATGGGTGAATATGGGTGTCATTCTTCATCAACATTTCTAAGTTTTATTTGTGTGTTTGTATGTGTCTGTGCTATGAATTATATTTTGGAAATGGAAGTGCTTTCAGTTTACCTGAAACTATACAAAAAAAAACAAAGCAACCTCCACAATAAAAGCATCATACTCTAAAAAGATAATAACTGCAATGAAATTTCATTCTAACAATGACAGGCTAACTCTAAATCTTTTGATTTCCATCTTTATTCTGAAATATGCTTCAAGGGAAACATAGCTAGCCATATACAAAATACTATTCAAAGATGAAAATAACAACATTTGTTTAATATGCTACTAAAAGTGTCATTTCAATATCATTTGGTATAATCTCTTAAAATGAAACTGATTGTTATATGTTTGGATGCATAATTTATGGAATTTGCTGTATTTTCCAATTTAAACAACATGTAGAAAAATGTGCATACAGTATTTGGAGAATGAAACCAAGTGTGGAAACATTACCCCCCCAAAAAAGTGTACATGAAGGAATAATACTGCAGATAGGAAGAGGGTGTAAATACATGTATTGGGGAAATGAAGTAACATATGAGAAAAACTGGTAATTTTCTTAACCAACATACTTTAATCTACTTTTGTATTATTCTGACAAGATTAAACTAATCTGGACACCCCCAATTTTAAGGCATAATTGCATAATTTTCCTTTCCCTTTCCAAATGTGAAAGGAACACATCTGGAAAATTCCATCCAGTTTATTTGGGTATTTCCATTTTGACACTATCCAGCATGAAAATTAGAGATATGAACTGTCCCTAACTGTCAAGATTGAATCGTTATGATGCCTGCTGGCTTCTATTGCTAATCAACTTGCCATAGAAAAGGGTTGGGGGGTAGAAAGTGAAGGGGAGAAACGGAATTCCAAGAAGCTGTTCAGAGACCTTGAGAGCCTGCAAGAATGCCAAGGTCACTAACGCAGCTACTCGATGGAGAAGTGGACTGTATTACTATTGGACAATGGGAATACCCGGTGGGTGGGAGCAAGGGAATCTATTGTTTAACTAAGCAAGGTTTCATGTGGGAAAATCAGAGCTGGTTTTGCTTCTTCAGTTCCACGATGGTATATCCAATAAAGTTTTACCTTCTGGGACTTAATTGCCTTGCAGGATCCTTTTGTTGGGTTTGCTAATTGGACTATTGACATTAACAGAATAACAGAGTTGGAAAGGACCTTGGAGGTCTTCTAGTCCAAGCCCCTGCTCAAGCAGGAAAACCTGTAACATTTCAGACAAATGTCTGTCCAGTCTCTTCTTAAAAACTTCCAGTGTTGAAGCACCCACAACTTCTGGAGGTAGATTGTTCCACTGATTAATTGTTCTAAATTTCTCCTTAGTTCTAGGTTGCTTCTCTCCTTGATTAGTTTCCATCCATTGCTTCTTGTCCTGCCTTCAGCTGCTTTGGAGAATAGCTTGACTCCCTCTTCTTTGTGGCAGCCCCTTGGATATTGGAACACTGCTATCATGTCACCCATAGTCTTCTTTTCATTAAACTAGATATACCCAATCCCTGCAACCATTCTTGATATGTTTTAGCCTTCAGCCCCTAATCATCTTTGTTGCTCTTCTCTGCACTTTTTCTAGAATCTCAATATCTTTTTTATATCATGGCGACCAAAACTGGATACAATATTCCAAGTATGGTCTTACCAAGGCATTATAAAGTTGTATTAAGAGTTCGTGTGTTCTTGTTTCTACTCCTCTGTTAATGCAGCCTAAGACTGCATTGGCTTGCAATCACAACTTTCTAATGTCATCTCTGTTCAGTGCAACTGGGATGAAAATAGCAACTTAGCCAGATTTTGATCACAGAAGGTTATCATACTAGGAGATAAATGACATTATAGGATTTAGTCTTCTGTGCATTACACTTTATTTGAATTAATTTGTCCAGATGGCAAAGTCCAAAAAGGAGTTTAAAGGATAGATACTTTGCTGCTTGTCTTCAGGAGGTACATATAATCTGATATATATATATATATATATTTCAAATCCGACCTGTTGGGAAGTTGATGGTCATAATAAAATTGTTCTGTTAAAAATTGGTTGATAGGCCAGTAAATTGAAAATGCTTCAGGAAAAAGAAGAACAGAGCTACTTTGGTCTAGAGGTTAAGGCATCAGACTAGAAACCCAGAGACTGTGAATTCTAATCCTGCCTGAGGCATGAAAACTGAATGGGTGACTTTGGGCCAATCACTAGAAGACAATGAGTTGTAGTCCCGCCTTAGGCCTGAAAGCCATTTGGATGGCCTTGTGCCCATCACCCTCTCACATGGGGGGGGGAGTAGAAGAGGAAGAGGAAGGATTATTAAGTATGTTTGCCACCTTGAGTTGTTTATAAAAATAATAACGACAAAATATAAAATAAATAAAATAATCAGAGCAGGCAATTGTGGACTGTGTTAAGGAGGTATGTTATATGAAATTTAAAAACTATATTCATCTTGTTTCTATATTCATTATGGGGTTTTTTTCACCAAACTGAGCTGCTGGTAAAATACTGCATTTCACTTAGATCTCTTCAAAAATGGACAAAACTGAGTCTGGTATGTGCATCTTGATATCACCATGATGTTTTAGACCCTAACCATTGGCTATGCTGTCAAAGACATACAGTCTTTGGAGAGGACTAAGTCCCTAGATCTGACGAAATTAATTTTATCAAAACTGATTTCATAATCCAGCATTCTCAAAAATCACTGGATCCCAATCCCAGCTATTTTGACCCTCCAAACTATCTCTTCCTTCAATCTGGTGGTTTGATATGAGTTTGGAAAGCCACCCAATGTCTACAATATCCTACTATGTTTTATACCAACACTCAGTAGCATTTCTGATTAATTAGAGTTGTGGTTATGGAGGGGAGAAGTTGTAGGAGTTTTGCATCAGAGGGAAAATTCAGATTACATATATGGCCCACTTTATCTCTTTTTTGTTTGTAATGCACATCAGTTGACTGATGACCTGATAGCCTGATACTTTTTAAAAGGCTATCATGTATGGATTGTTATAACAAAAGAGTCAAGCTTCTCTGGGAGTTTTCATTTGACCTTGCCAGATCTAATGCTCACAGTGCTAGAAACATAGAATCTGTTTTGTCTATATCAACATTTTTTTTGCAGTTATTCACAATTAGAAGTACAGAAGATCACACATCGTTTCACTCTTAACAACTCTTGACTCTTAATGTCTACGGAGATTCTCAGTCATCCAGGTCAGGGTTGTCCCAAAGGTGCATTTTCAAAAGGCAACTGGACTTACCTTTTTTTCCTTGAAGACATTTTGCTTCTCATCCAAGAAGCTCCTTCAGTTCTGACTGAATGGTGGGGAATGGAAGGATTTATATTCCTTGCAATCATTTGGTTGTTAGCATTCTCTCAGAGACGTTGAGAGCCCTTAAGGGTGCAGATGAATCAGAGTGCAGATGGTTGTGGAACATTCTTGGAACTGCTGAAAGGACTGTGGGGGTAGGTGGAGTCGTACCCCTCTTCCCCTTTCGAGAGAGGGCTGTTCAGTTTTAATGTAGATGGCCACTTTGAGTCTTAACTCTTGTGTCCTATCCCTTACCTTATCAACTCTTATCTCTTATAACTTCTTATGTCTTCTCCTATTTCTCACCTTTTATATCATCTTATCCAATTTCAACTTGATGTTGTGCCCTAGACTGTCCAATGTAAAACATCAATTTTGTCAATGCCTGTCTATGAAAGTGAATTAAGAGAATTCTCCTCAGATGGGATTCTTTTGGAAGATGGAACATTTTGACATAGAATGATGAGAGATGCTTCTCGGTGTTTTATGTCTACACTCTAAGTTATGAATATAATCAAAATAGGTGGTTTATTATGAAATATGTGTCTACAAACCTATTCTGCCAAGATTAACCTTTCTCTTCTCCTTTCTCCAAGAAATCAAAATGCTATTGGTGCTATTCATAATCTCCTGGCCTCCCTTAGTCATGTAGCAGGACAGCAGAAGAAATAAGGTTGCTAGGGAACAACTTTGGCAGAGTAGCTCCAACTCCTGAAGGCACAAAGAGCAGCGATAGTTTATCATGTTATTTAATAAGATGTTATTTACTGCAACAAAATGATAGATTAGTACCAGTTTAACAAAATCTGCTGTAGAATTCAAAGAGCTTCCTATTTAATGTTTCCATGAAAAAGGCACTAGGAAACTCAAGAATTGCAAGTGATGTTAACAATCTTCTCACCTTCCCAGATAGCTCCTCAAAACATTTAGGAGACAGTTATCACTAATAAAACTGGGACTAGGAAGAATGTTCTTTAAACATTAATGTGTTTATTGCTACCCCTAGACATTTGATAAGGTCTAATTTTCATCTATGTTTACCACATTCCAAAAAGTTTCAGCACAAACATTCATTAAATGTGGATTACAGTGAATATAGTCATTCAACAAATAAATAAGGAGACAGGGTTTCATGTTTAGGAAATCAGAATGATATGACAGATAAATAGCAATAACAATATCTTTCAAAATCTATATAAACACAGTCATTTTCCATGCCTTTTAAAAATATATATATACAAATTTCATGCTTAGATAAGAATGTAAAAGCAACCTCTCCTTGAATTACTTTACCTTGAAAAGCTGTGACATTCCAAAGACAGCTCTGAATCAAAATTAGCAATAAATGTACTTGAGTAATGTTTATTGTCTTATGAAACAGTATATATTTCCGGAATAGTTGTTGCTTTTTTAAAAAAAGAAGCTGTATAATGTTCAGGAAAGTTCTGTTAGAGAAAAATATCCCAAAGTTAAGGCAATGTCTAAGCTATGATGTCTGTGGCAGTTCAGTCATTCCCATGATGGAGTTTAGGGGCTAAATGGAAATCACTGTTAAATGTTGTTGTTTTCAGATACCATCCACTTTTTTGGGGTGGGGGACAATGGAAATGATTATGTCACACAGTGCTAAAAAATATCAAGACCATCATTTCCAAGGCTATTCCTTAAAACACAGGCCAGTTCCCCCCCCCCTCTCTCTCTCCCCTCCCTTGTGTCTGTGTGTGTGAGATAGAGAGGGAGGGAGAGAAAGGAGAAAAACTCACATAGATACATAGGCACACAAAAACAATCACATCAACAAGACTAGATAATAATTTTATTTAGTCGCTAGGTATAAGTCAATAAAGCAAAACTGGTATTGGTGTTGCCTATTGGTCGCATGGAAAATATGCAGTACTACTTTGGATTGTATAAAGTCTTTTGCCTCTGGCGATGGAGTCCATCATAAGCTTCCTAAATGGAAAGGACATGATTTGTCTTCATGAATTTTAACCTAAAGAGAAGATGTGAAAATTTTTCTTTAGGGAGCGGGTTGGGGTGGAGGGAATAATTAATCTATTGAGGGAAGGAAGCCATACTTTTTACTTTCTTTAAAATAAATAGTATTTCACATATTTGCTCTGATATGAAACTGTAAGTGGGGATAAATTTCAAGTTATTGCCCCTAATTTAGAGGAAGCCATGTGGGACCCATTTCAAGCAGCAAAACGTGTTGGTATAACACTGCAAAAAAATCTGCAGAGACCTACTTAGCTGACAAAGCTCAGAGAAGTGAGGAATTTACCTTATGTCTCAAATGCTGGGTGTTGTAATGTGTTTTCACTTTTCTGGAAGGAGATAGATTTACATGGGCCAATGGAAAAGAATCCTGCAGGTGTATTTTGACAACTGCTAATCTGACTGTCTGTCCAAGCTGTCAACTAACTAAGCCATTTTTTCCATGCAGATATTCTAAAATTATTTATTATCTGAATAATCTGAAGATAGCTAGGTAGCTAGAGATAGATACAGGTAATCCTTATGACGACAACTGAGCTCAAAATTTATGTTGCTAAGTCAGACATTTGTTAAGTGAGTTTGCTCCATTTTTATGACCTTGCTTGCCACAGTTGTTAAGTGAATGATTGCAACTCTTCAGTTAGTATACCGGTTGCTAAGTGAATGTGGCTTCCCTATTTACTTTGCTTGAACTGTTGTAAGTAGAGATCTATATCTATATCTGTATCTGTATCTATATACTGTATCTATATATCTATATATCTATATATCTATATATCTATATATCTATATATATCTAGGAGAGAGAGAGAGAGAGAGAGAGAGAGAGAGAGAGAGAGAGAGAGAGAGAGAGAGAGAGAGAGAGTGGAGGGAGAGAGAGAGAGAGAGAGAACTTTTCAAGTTTCAGGCTGAACAGTGTGATAGATATGGGTGGATGGATGTAATTTAAAGCACGCAAATTTCTCAGATTAGTTGGTTAATGAATAATCTGTTCTACAACTGTAATAAAGTCACTGTTGGTTATTGCAGAATACCATTCCACTTGTTTAATGTTCCTTCTATTCCATAATGGAGGAACCATTTTTTTAAAAGTACCAAAATAGTAATTGGACTTGAGCATAGCGAAAATTCTCCCTAAAGGCATTTATATAACTTTAGGAGAGAGAGAGGAAGAGAAGGAGAAAACCATTTCCTTGGTACTGAACATAGAGTAATTGCTAAAGTTGTATATGTAGCAATAGATTATTGCTCTAAAAACCTGATATTGCTACCCCAGAGGTCATGCATGACCCATTAAATAAGGACATCAAATATATAATTAATAAAATGTATATATGAGGCTTCAGCCTTAATTTTGTAGCCATTCCAAATTAGGCATCTCATTTTATTTTTAACTGAAAAGATCTTGATCAAGAAAATGCATTCTCTCTCTCTCTCTCTCTCTCTCTCTCTCTCTCTCTCTCTCTCTCTCTGTGTGTGTGTGTGTGTGTGTTAATGAGGTTAATGATGCCTAAAGTAATTCAAAAATAAAAACTCAAAAAAGAGAACATTTCCATTTTAGCAGTAGGTTTTTATCAGAAATACTAATATTCAATAGTAAAATATCCAGAGGTATTATTGAATCTGGATGAAGTCCAATGTTTTCTGTCTTCTGCTTCCAGTCAAGACCAATAATATATATTGCCAGGCTGTCTTTACATTTAAAAAAAAAAGACCTCTTTTTAATGTTTCAGTAGAGAGCAAAGTGATATTTCTCTATAGATAAGTTGGCTATATAATTGCATATAATGGAGGAGGAGGAAAAATATGCAGCTTTTTAGAAAATATAGAACATTGCTTCTTTAGCTACCAGCAGGACAAAATGTTTATTGTACTGCTTTATCAATTTCACAAAGCCACTTCATACATTTCTTTCAGTGACTTCAAAGAAAAGCTAGGTTAATCACTCTTGGGCTGTAAAAAATCAGAGGACCACAAGATGGCAAAAAGCGATACAGAAAACTAAATATGCTGCTTTTGCATGGTTGTTCAAACTTCCTGCAATCCAAAAATGATGTGCCTTGATATAGCAAACCTCTCATCACTGGACAACAAATATACATAATCGCTGATTCTTAAATATGAACCAGAACAGCAAAGGAGCAATTCACCTTTATTTATTGTTAAACTTACTAATTAATATGAAGATCACTTTAACCGGGCTCATTTCATTGGGCTGTTGTAAGGATGAAATAGGTGGTGAAAAACTATATATGCCTTGTTAAATTCTTTATGGGAATAGAAAGAGAAAAAAATGAATTCCACAATATCGAAAGGATGAATAGAATATGTAAAACCTATGGAGAATTCTCAAACAAATCAAATTGGTCAGGTGGGAATTAACCATGAAAAGGTATTGAAAAGACAAAAAAAATCATCTAACATGAATTGCAAATCAATCATTTAATCAATGCACTGCGTATAACTAACCTAATGCAAGAGATCTAGGAATAATTGAATTAAAATGTGTACTAGAAATCGCAGAAGGTTTAACAACTATTTTCAAAAGCAACACAGTCTGTTTTTCTTCAGGTGTATTGAGAGTGCATATATGTACCCACAAGCAGAGAGAGAGAGGTGTGGGGGGGAGGGACGGACGGAGGGAGAGAGAGAGATGCAGTCACTAGAAGAAGTCCTGTTTTCCTGATTGCTCAAAATGTGGAAATTTGAAAATTACAGCTCAAGGGATTAGTGAAACATCTCTTTGCATGCTGAGAAACCTATTCTTATATTTTCCAAACAAATGTCTTTTCACAGTCACTTAATTCCTTTTCTCCCCAAATAATACTGATTGATTTTTTTCCCCCATCAAAGCATAAAATTACCCCACAATCATCTTAACCTGCAAGCCAGGCTTACATTTGACTTGTTTGTGTGAAAAAGAACACACTTTGAGGCAATCAAAACAGACTATCTGGCCTTTTTTTTTTTTTTTAATCTCAGTACTGGGTGCACCATGAGTCTCCTGATAATGATAGTCAAAAAAGAGTAATGTGCTGAGACATTGGAGAATCCTTTGAGACAAAAGAATACCCAGAGAGATTATGATGATTAGGACAAGCAGAATAACAGAATAACACAGTTGAAAGGGTCCTTGGAGGTTTTCTAGTCCAACCCCCTGCTCAAACAGGAGACCTTTTACCACTTCAGACAAGCGGTTGTCCAATCTCTTCTTAAAAACCTCCACTGATGGAGCACCCACCACTTATAATGGCAAGCTGATCCACAGATTAATTGTTCTCACTGTTAGGAAATTTCTCCTTATTTCTAGGTGGCTTCTCTCCTTGATTAATTTCCACCTATTGCTTCTTGGTCTGCCTTCAGTTGCTTTGGAGAATAGGTTGACTCCCTCTTCTTTGTAGAAGCCTCTTAGATATTGGAACACAGGGAGAAAGACAGTCAACTAGTCAGATGCTATATCATGCTGGGCTTTGTAAGTGACAATCTGCACTTTGAACTGCGCCCAGAAGCTTTCTGGTAACAGGTGCAGCTCAGGTAACAGATGTTATATGGGCCCACCAAGGTAAGTCCATAATAGCCTGCACCACTGCATTCCGAAGCTTCCAAGTGGTCTTCAAGTGTATCCCCATGGAGACAAGCAACAGAAGAGATTTCGAGATGGGTCACTTGATGAGAGAGAGTAAGTCTCTGCTTCTGTTTTCAGGATTAGTTTCATGGGGCAATGCATATTACTGTAACTGTGAAAGAGGCTTATATGTGTTTATATAATGTTATGTGCAGTTACAGTCTCGCCCCCTCCAGGACCAAGATTTAGAGAGCATATAATCAGGTCATTATAACTAGCTTAACCTGGAACCTATGTTTCTAACTGCTAGCTGTAATCTTCCCTGGAGTCAATTGAATCAATTAACAGAACCTAGCAGGGGGGGAGGGGAGAAAGGCATCAAATGTTTCCCAATCATCTTCCCAAAGGGATTGACTAATATTTCACAAACACTTCCCTCCCCACTCCCCACCCCCATATTCCTTTCCAGATCGGTTAAGCAACAAGTCCCAGAAATCTGAAGCCCTGGGAATTTAGACTGTATCTTCAATCTGGGAGTTGTGCTTCTAATATATCTAGAATATACCAGGTTGGGGAAGTCTGCTTTACTTCTTACCTAGGGTAAATTGGAAGGGTAAGGGAAATGCTAAAATGTAGGCTGGAAACAAAATCATGAAGATGACTTTTAAGATGCTATCTTGTTCTTCACTCTCTAGGTCACGGGTCGGCAACCCGCGGCTCCGGAGCCGCATGCGGCTCTTTGAGGCATTACCTGCGGCTCCGGAGCCTCCTCCGCCATTTTGGGGAGCGCATGCGCGCATGCGCGGGCGTGCGAATGCGCGAACGGGGGCACGTGCGTGTGCGCGAACGGGGGCGCATGCGCAAACAGGGTGCGCATGCGCGAACGGGGGCGCACGCATGCGCGAACAGGGGCGCACGCATGCGCGAACGGGGGCGCGCATGCGCGAACGGGCGCGGCTCCCAGGGATTTTTTTTTTTAGGCCAAACGGGTCCGTGCGGCTCGTTCGATGTTTCGGGTGGCCGACCCATGCTCTAGGTGAATGCTATCAAGGAGATTGTTCCAAAGGTGCTTTTTCAAAAGGCAATTGGACTTTGGTTTTCCCTGAAGATGTTTCGCTTCTCATCCAGGAAGATTCTTCAGTTCTGAGTACTGAAGAAGCTTCTTGGATGAGAAGCGAAACATCTTCAAGGAAAAACAAAGTCTGGTTACCTTTTAAAAAGCACCTTTGGGACAACCATGACCTGGATGACTGAGAATCTCCATAGACATTTAGCTATCAAGGAGATTATTTTCCATGGTATGGACTATGTACTA
Organism: Azemiops feae; assembly: GCA_023970755.1. NCBI lineage: Eukaryota > Metazoa > Chordata > Lepidosauria > Squamata > Viperidae > Azemiops > Azemiops feae. Next base: position 169,544 of record JALGBA010002138.1, read on the forward strand.
CTCTTTTTCCTAGCTGTCTGGGAGATGAAGGACATCCCCATTAAAAATATGGGGGAAACAGTATTCTGCTAAATTGTGCTTCTGGGTTCTCCTCAATTCTCCTACTGGACAGAATGATTGTTTGTTTGTATGCTAGAAAAATGGCACACAGCAGGACACTAAACAGACCCCATTTCCTAAATGCATAGTTTGCCACAACTGGCACTTTAGTTGTTCAGCACCAGCCTCTCTTCTGGAGGATGAAAATTGCATGGACAATTACCCACCAGTTTTTGAATAGCAAGGAATATCCTCTAGCAAATACAGAAATTACTGGACCAGCAATCCTGGAGCTTGTTGTTTGTTTTGTGTTCCTACACATTCTGCCTCAGCAGTTGTACCTTTCATTATGAATGCTTTCACCTTCCACTCCCTTTTAAAAAATGTATTCCCACAGCTACGAAGAGCTTCTCCTATTGTCCTTATTCATTGAAAAGACAAGTGTTGCATTAATTTAATTGCTCCATTGATTGGTTTGTATGTTTTTTTCCAGCTTAGATGTAACAAAATAATAATAATAATAATAATAATAATAATAATAATAATAATAATAATAATAATAATAATAATAATAATAATAATAATAATAATAATAATAATAATAATAATAATAATAATAATAATAATAATAATAATAATAAACATCTGCCTATCCTAGGTCCTTGGTAAGGACTCGATAGGTAGACAAAAATGCCAAATCCAGTCTGAACATCTGGTTGACTGTGCGATGATCAATAATAATAATAATAATAATAATAATAATAATAATAATAATAATAATAATAATAATAATAATAATAATAATAATAATAATAATAATAATAATAATAATAATAAAGTTGGAAGGGATCTTGGAGGTCATCTAGTCCAACTCCCTGCTCAGGCAGGAAACCCTATACCATTTCAGACAAATGGCTGTCCAGTCTCTTCTTAAAAATTTCCAGTATTCACAGCTTCTGGAGGCAGGTTGTTCCACTGTTTAAATGTTCTAACTGTCAGAAAATTTCTCCTTAGTTCTAGGTTGCTTCTCTCTTTGGTTAGTTTCCATCTGTTGTTTCTTGTCCTGCCTTCCGGGGCTTTGGAGAATAGCTTGGCTCCCTCTTCTTTGTGGCAGCCCCTGAGATATTGGAACAGTCTTATGTATTCAACAAGTACCACACTGAACTATTTTAACATATAATAACTTCTTCTAACAGGTTTAGCAATGTGGAGCCTTGAAATTTGACACTACCAACTTTCAGTAGGAGGTCACTAAGACTTGTAGGATATTGCATGAGGACATGGTGATTGTTTGGAAAAGTGTTCAAAACTGTTGATTTAAATGGACCTGAGACAAGAACACAAGATTTAGAGATTTAGGAGGAAATTTTGCAAAGGCACCTTGATCCAAGAAAGGTTGCCAACTCCTGATTTATTCTATATCGGACTCACTGATCTACCCTCCCCCAAAATAAAAATGGATAGATTTTCTGACTGATTATGTCTCTCGAGGGCTTTTTCAGTCCTTTGTGATTGAGGATACTAACAACTGCATCATTGCTATGTAAACTTATGTTCTTCTCCTAAGCTTTGATTATATCTATACTGAACCACAGTTCCATGATGTAGATATTAAAATGCCTACACTACCGAGGGTCCCCTTCTGCGAGATGGGTGCCCGTATGAATTTGACTGATAAATTATATATTATATTTTATAACGTATAATTGTGTTGTGTGAAGTGCTTGTGTGTGCGTGCATGAATGCTTTTGAGTCATTCTTGACTCCTGGTGATTACCTGGACAAGTCCATGCAGTATTCTTATCAATATTTGCAGAAATGGTTTACCTTTGTCTTCTTCTTCCTAGGGCTCATAGACAGAGACCACCCAAAGTCAACCAGTCAGCTGGCTTGTTGGCTAAGGCAGAACTAGAACCTACCACCTCAGATTTTCTAGCCTGCTGCCAAGCTAGAACCACTATATCAAACTACAGTCTAGTCTACTATTACCCAGCATAGAAATGCCTGAATAAAAATCTTCTATTTTCTCCTACTTTTCTGTTTATCTTTCATACCTTAATCATCATGCTGTTATGTTGCTAAGGCTGAACCATGGAGCAGAGAAACTGTTAGCTACTACAGTACAGAGATCACCCAGATAGAAATGTCATAGGCTTTATTATTTCTCATTATCTGCAGGATTTGCATTTTCTCTTCCATCTCTGTCCTCTTCCTAAGAAGCACCAAAAAAGGCAAAAAAAAAAGTTCTCTATCCTTCTTTTTAACCTTAAGGAAAGAAATTGGGCACACAGCAGGGACAAGCTGCCAATGTGATTATCATCTCAAACTCTGGCCAATTCTCCTTATTTTATTTTCCCCACATATATATTCAATTTTTTCCACATTCTATCTTTCCCCAGAATAATTCTAGCCTAGGGTTTTTCATTAGTTATTACTTGTGACCCACATTCTGAACCTAGATCAAAACTGTTTTGTTGGTGGGACTTAATAGGATCAACCCAATAGGGGGGCTCACCATATGCTCCTGATGAATGTGTATGATACAGATGCTGTTATTTGTAGCCTACAGTTTCCACTGTTTAAGAAGGTTTTATTCTATAATTTGTTAAAAGGGAAACGTAACACAGGGGGGCTTGGTGGAAGAGGATAATCCCCTATCCATATCATAACAACTGGCCATGATTATGATGTCACAGAAAGAGAATTATAAGCACTAGCAATGAAAGGACATTGGAGACTTCCTTTTTATATCTGCAATGATGAGAGTGTGAAAAGGGAAAAGAAGCCATAGGAATAATGGGTCTCTTAGGTCTTTTAACACATAATGTGATATGTGGCACTTGTAGTTAAAAGACTGTTTTTCCATCTTATTTTTTCTATACTTTTCTGGGGTTGTCAGAGAGTCTATGTTATGTAACTTAGGTATAGTCTCAACAAGATGGATGTCATCAGCATTGCAGAGTGGAGAAGTGACAGCTTTGCATTCTCGGGCTTCAAGCCTTCCATATATAAAAGAGTATTATGTCAACATTTTTGCAGAATTCTCACTGCAAAAGAGGACCCTGTTTCTTTTGATGGTAGAGGTGGGCTTAACAATAGACGCTGTCATTGTGTTGAATTGATTTCCTTCTTATCCATTGCAGTTTGACACCCCTGGACTCTAGTGGTTTAGTTGCCAGACTAGCAGCATGAAACCTGTATTGTAGTCCTGCCTTAGGCTTGAAGGCCAGTTAGATGAGGTTAAGGCATTTATTATTTCAGCCCCTGAAGTGTGGGAAGAAAAGGAGTCATTTGCATATATCTCTCTCTGCCACTTTGAAACAAAGGTGGATATTAATTTCTACCTCTTAGTTCACACCAACATACACACCCCTTTTTTTCCTTCAGGAGAAAAAAAAAGAGAATGATTTCCCATTTAATTGAATTGGAATGGAAAAGAAATTCCAAGGGGAAAATTATCTTGAGGAAAGTGCTAACATAGGTTTAGAGAGAATCTGCATAGTACTTATGGAAAAAAAAATGTGAAGGACCGACATGATTGCAGGTCTGTTGGTGAAGTAAAATGGTGCAAAATTATATTGGACAGGAATATTGTAGTCTCATAAAATTAACACTCCAAAGCAATACCATAGCATGTCTCACACAAGATTCATTTTAAACATTGTCAAATGTCAAAAGAAAGAAGACAAGGAAAAGAGAAAAAACTTAGCCAAATCGTGGATCTGGCAATTATCCACAAGTTGCAGGTTTGCTACAAAATTATGATGTCCCTGAGCCTACCAAATTACTATCTTTTCTATTACTAGTAAATGTTGAGCAGGTATGCTGATAAAGAGCTGCCTATGGAAAAGTTTTGGAATCACATGTTTTAGTGGAAAATATCTGCCATACTCTATTGTCATCCAGGGCAGCATGTTTGAGGAAGCTGAAGTTTTTCAGAAGAAAATGAAAAGAAAACAGCCAACCTTGCAATGCATAATAATAATGGGTGTAACGTGAGGTCTGGAGGAATGGCTGGGAATGACGCTGCTAACCTCTAGTATCCCCTGAGTGCTTTCCTATTATTACTACTAGTAAGACAATTTGTGACGTTCAATGGATGATCTTGAGATGATAATTCTCTTGCTATCAAATCAACTTTACATTTCAAACATTGTCAAATGTCAAAAGAAACCTAGAAGAGGGGGCTTGAATTCTTTTACAGGATGGGTTCTGTTTTTTTTAAAGAAGCACACATATATATATATATATATATATAAATAATATTTTTGTTTCTAGTTGTCCTTACAAGGAAGCCACAAAAATGTAGTTGCAAACAAAATTATTGGGGAAAGTGAAATATTTACCAGTGTTATTTTCTCAGCATGAAAAAGATTGAGCATCGCCAAGAATTTGTACTGTTTGATTAGGGTCTGATTTACCACCAATGTGATATTCTAAATTATCTATCTATCTATCTATCTATCTATCTATCTATCTATCTATCTATCTATCTATCTATCTATCTATCTATCTATCTATCTATCTATCTATCTATCTATCTATCTATCTATCTATCATCTATCTATTGTTAAGCTGTGGAATTTTCTAATGTTAACAACAACAACAACAACAACAACAACAACAACAACAACAACAACAATAACAATAATAATAATAATAATAATAATAATAATAATAATAATAATAATAATAATAATAATAATAATAATAATAATAATAATAATAATAATAATAATAATAATAATAATAATAATACAGTTGGAAGGGACCTTGGAGGTCATCTATTCCTGGCCTATACCATGTTGTTCCAGATGATTGTGTAACTAGGAAAAAGGAGTTAATGAAACAAAGCAAGGGCCTGGAACAGATGCTAAATTTTGCTACGAAACTGGCAATTTCCACTAATGTCTTCAGGAGGGGAGCAGGAATTGTTGGCCATCTGCCTCCCTCCCTGGGTCATGCCAAGCCTGCCTTGTGGTAGAGTCGGTATAAATTGCTTGCAGACATTATCCAGAAATGAGGAGTTAAAGATTGTTGTATGCATATACAGAGATCAAAATCAGAATAGTCTTCTAAAACCTAGAAATTGTAAATTCCTTGGCCTCCGAGTACCACACATATTGGATTCATGACATTTGAACTATTAGATACTAATATGTTTTCCTTTTTTTTTTTTTATTACTAATGCCAGTTTCTCATGGCAGGTGTTGAAAGTTTGAAAATGCATCCAGAAATGCTAGAAAGGATTTCTATTAAAACTCTTATTTCTATTTTCAAATTAGAAAAGTTGTTAAATGTACAATGTCTAAAATAATTGGACTAGATGAATCCTTTCTTGATTGTATCCATTCCTGATTAATGTTAATTAGGAAGGGAAGGAAAATATCACACTGGAGATGGTTGATTGGCTAATAGCAGTTCCTACCATGTATTCTGCTCCCTTCCTCCCCATCTTTAGTTATAACTTGTATTTTATTGCAATTTTAATGTGATTTTATAGCAATAGCAATAGCACTTAGATTTATATATAACTTCATAGTGCTCTATAGCACTCTCTAAGCAGTTTACAGAGTCAGCATATTACCCCAATCTGAGTCCTCATTTTACTGACCTTGGAAAGATGGAAGCCTGAGTCAACCTTGAGCCGGTCAGGATCGAACTCCTGGCAGTGGGCAGAGTCAGCTTCAGTGGTGGGATTCAGCCGGTTCGCACTTCGGCAGAACCAGTAGCTAATTTTTTGTTGCCCAGGCCCAGAATGGACTTCTGGAAGCGGCATCCACACAGAGAATTGGTTGTTCACATATTTGAATCCCACCACTGGTCAGCTTGCAATACTGCTTTCCAACTACTGCACCACCACAGCTCTTTATACATTTATATATATGTTTGTGGTTTCATTTTAATGTTGTAAGCCGCCCAGAGTCACCTTGTGGTGAGACGGGAGGCAAACAAATTTAATAAATAAAAATAAATGTACGTGCATGTGAAGGCAGCTCAATGCTGTTTTAAAGCAACCGTATAAATCTTGCCAAAGCTCAAACTCCTCAAAAAAACAAAACAAAACAAAAAAAAACCCTTGATTTCGGCTAGCCTGCTTTGCTGATGACTTCTTTTAAAGGCTTTGTGCAGTCTTATTAATTACTAGTATAATTTCCTCATAAGGATTTGAGGAAGGCTGAAGAGGTAACATATGTGGTGCATGCAAGTTGCTCTAACTACTGTCAAAACAACACCACGCACATCGCTAATTTTCAAAGTTTCTCTGTCATCATTCTGCTGGGAGGAAAGAGAGCATAAATTTTGTTGATTTAACATTCTTGGCTCTTATGAATGTAATAAAAAAACTGAAGAGAGGGAATGCTTATTTCTCCAATTTATGGTTGCTTTATATGTACTGTAGGTGAAACTTGTACTTGGTTGTATGGATGAGCAAGAATATATTCAAAAATTCACAGTACTTTAAATCAATACTTTCACTCCAGCTGAGATTGATGGCATATTAATGAGGTCATTCAAGTTATTTCATTCCATTTGCTAGTCATAACCCACCCTCAGAAGAAGAGAATCCAAATTCTCCACAAAATAACCTTTTACTTCACTATCTAGATGGAAACTTTGGGTTATAGATCATATTCTCTTAATTGTGGATAGAGGTCCAAGAAAAAATAGCTAGAGAAATAGGTAAAAAAAAGACTTTACTTGAAAATTGATTGAAATAAGTGGGGTCGGTATTAAATCATAATTCATTTTACCTAACAATCAGTGTGAACATGCTAAGCCCTCTCATCTACAGTTCCAGATACAATGAAAATTATCATTGCGAACTATGGATAAGAAAAATGTGGACATTCCTTTAAGCAAGTTAAAATCTGAATGTGAATGTACAAATATACTGTCCTGTTAAACAAGGGAGCACCAAGTCAAGTGATAAATGCCATCTAGTTAAAGGGTATCCAATCTTGGCAACTTTAAGACTTGTGGACTTCGACTCCCAGAATTTCCCAGCCAGCTGGGAATTCTGGGAGTTAAAGTCCATAAGTCTTAAAGTTGCCAAGGTTGGACACCCCTGACCTAGTTGAAGAGGTATCTGTAGTCATTGCAATTAAACTAAACCAGCAACTGCAGGGGTCAGTGAGTGACTACTGAAAGCACTTCTCTACGTAAGATACTCCTTGGTTCAACATGAGGATCTCGTCTGTCTCTGAATAACAAAATAACAGAGTTGGAAAAGACTTTGGAGGTCTTCTAATCCAAACCCCTGCTCAAGCAGGAAACCTATACCATTTCAGACAAATGATTGTCCAACCTCTTCCTAAAAATCTCCAGTGTTGGAGCATCCACAAGTTCTGGAGACAAGTCATTCCACAGATTAATTGTTCTAACTTTCAGGCAATTTCTCCTTAGATCAGACATGTCAAACTCGCGACGTCACTTGACATTGTGCAACGTATCGGGACGGTTTTGCCATTGCCAGCAATGGGGTGGACGCGGCTTCCGGATGATGCATCCGGCCCGTGGGCCGGCAGTTTGACACCCCTGCCTTAGATGGATCTCCCAACAGAGAAGAGGCATGTTTTAATGGAGAAGCCATGCCCTGTGCTAAGGCTAAGGTCCCAGTGGAATTGGGGGAAAGAAGAGGAGGAATTCTCAAATTGTCTTATAATATTATCCTGGGGCAAGGCTTGGGATTGATGGATTAAAGGATGACAGCACTGGCAGACACAAGTTAATGGCAGAGTGTAAGTAAAGGCAAACAAAGCTTCTGCTGGATGTCCCAGGCAAAGACTGAGATATTCCCTGCAGCTGGAAAGTCAACAGGGAGGAAAGAGAGCTGTCTGTTGAGGAAAGAGCAGACGTCAATGTTATTAGCTGCAGCTGCTAAGTCGGTTTATCTCCTTAGTTAGACATTATAATCTGACTTAGTAACCTGAATGACTGAAGCTTCAAAAAAGCCTGGGTTTGTTTTAAACAATGTCTCTCGGGCTTAATCCAACTTTCCTCTCCAGTGTTTCCAGCATTTGTTTTTTTGAGTTCCAGAGTTCCCCTCCTCTCTATCTATAAAAGGGTCATCATACATCAATTTTTTTCCCAGGGATATTATACCACCCAACACATACACATGAAACAAACACATGTCAGATGGACTCACAAATATTTGTCATTCTTCTTAAGAAAGTTCTTGTAGAGGCTCTTAAATCACAATAGACAAGAGCACACTTTTTCATCTACCTCACATGTCATTTGTTCAATATTGGAGCTATCTTTTTTCTTGAGGCAGTTTGGCATAGAACGTATTTACACTAAGGAGGTTAAAATGTTAGTCAAAGCATGCTGTCAGTAATTCCTATATGAGTCTCTGGTTTTCATCTTAACTCGTAGAATGAATTCATCTAAGAGAGCTGGAAAAAATGAAGAAGGCAGCAACCAGAGGTGTCATACTTTCCCTGTGAGAAAGACTAGAAGGCTTGGGATTCTTTGGCTTGAGAAAAAGGGAAACAATAGGGATAGGATCAAGGTGCATAAAGCATGCCTAGCTTGGAAAAGACAAATGCAAAATGACGTTGATTGGAAGGAAGTTTAGAACAGCCAAAAGGAAATACTTCTTGACGGAACACATAATTAACCTGTGGAATTCATTACACCAAGACAAGGTAATATATTCCCGGAGGACAGGTCGATCAAAGACTAGTCATCTTGAGAATCATTGTTGCCTCTGGGTTGTGGCCAGCATGTTTCTAAAAAACAGTTACAGAAGAATAATGGCAGGAAAGACCTATGTCTCCATCTCCTGCTAATGAACTCCCCAGAGATATCTGATTGGACATTGTGAGGGGGAAAAAAAGCTGGAATAAATTGGTCTTCTTATGCTGGAATGCTATTCAGTTACTTATTGCAACTTTGATATAATAGGTTGTTGAATTATGATCTGGACATATTGGAAAACAATCCAACACCCACTTTACCAAAGGCTAAAACCTTTACTTCTCTTTCCATATTCTTACCACATTAATTTGTACAATAGGCCATTAGATAACAACTATTTTCCAGTGCTAAATTTAGGTATCTCTGCCTTGGGACAATAGACATTAAAGCATACTCATTTGTGAGTACAAGGCAAATACTGATTTAATTGAGGTTTTCTCTGAGTCAACATGTTGCAAAGCAGCACTACCAAACAAATTTGCTATGAAATGGAAACAGTACATCAACTGACTCATTCTTTGATTTGTTCAAATTTTGTCTCCCATTTTACACAGCAAATATATGAAAGGGACAAGGAAGCATTTAAACAGTCGCATTTTTCCCACCAGTGCTTAAATGATATTTATGCTGAAATACTGCCTGTAGCTTATAGTTGGGTTAGTCCAAAAGAATGGTATTAGTTTCTCCACTCTCAATAAATAGATGTCAGTCCTTATCTCAACATATATATATTTCTTCATCTGAATTTAAAGTTTAGCCCAAAATTGTAGTAGAAATGAGACCATCAGTATAGCCAGATGTGTATGACTAATTATCCATGGTTAACAGTAACTGAAATTGCTTTAGTTTCTTGAGGTTTACATGGCCAAGGGATATATTACAATTCAAATTAAGTCAGCCAGGAAAATTAGCAGTCCCTTGGGTGAGAAATGAGTCTTTATTAACCTCTCTAATTCATGGATAAATTTTATATAAATAGTTGAAGACCCGTATCCTGATGAGTAGAATTTAGAGCTTGATAGAGAAATAATGTTTGGATTCGCATTGTTCTATTCTAGAATATAGCTTGCTTGGTACTGGTGTTTTAGGAACATAAACCCTGTCATTTATAAACTACAGTTTATAGTTTACGATATCAGGCAAACACAATTACTGTGCTTTATTCAATATATAGGGCTAAAAAACCATAGCATTGTGTAATATGTGATTAGTGATAATCTAAAGAACAGAGGGTCAACCTATTCTCCAAAGCACCTGAAGGCAGGACAAGAAGCAATAGATGAAAACTAATCAAGCAGAGAACCAATCTAGAACTAAGAATAAATTTCTTGACAGTTAGAATAATTAATCAGTGGAACAACCTGCCTCCAGAAGTTGGGAGTGCTCCTTCACTGGACGCTTTTAAGAAGGGATTGGACAACTATTTGCCTGAAATGGTATACAGTTTCCTGCTTGAGCGGAGGCTTGGACTAGAAGACCTCTAAGGTCCCTTCCAATTATTCTGTTATTCTGTTGTATATTTATTTAAAGACTTTATATGGCCACCCACCTTACATATGAACCCTGGACAGCTAACAACGATCAATCAGAGCAACATAATAAGCCCTCTGTAAATGAAACCAACCTGAACAAACAAACAAAACCCAGATTTTTTTTTAAAGAAAGTCATAGTATCATTCATCACTCTAGAACAGGGGTCCCCAACCCCTGGTCCGTGGACTGGTACTGGGCCACGGCATGCCAGCAACCGGTCCACACAAACAAGCAAAGCCCCATCTGTGGGATGCAGGCAGCACACAAAACCACGCACTCTCCGGTCCGCGGAAGAACCTCTCTCCACAGAATCGGTCCCTGGTGCCCAAAAGTTTGGGTTCCTCTGCTCTAGAAGGAAGGCTTCTTCACTGAAGGTTATGGTAGTCCAGTGCAAGTTGATAAATAGATGCTTTTCAGTTCCCGGTGCATGGCTGAGAGTGTATGATTGGTCCAAAGTCAATCGGCTGCAAGAATGTGCAGTCACTCATGTCCTAGTCATCTCTCAGTTGGATTACAAAGTGCTTTACATGGGGCTACCCATGAAGAGTGTTTGGAAGCTACAACTGGTACAGAATGCAGCAGCAGGGATCCTTCTAGACTGCTGTAGCACAAGCTGCATTGGTTACTAGTTTTCTTCTAGGTTCTGTTCATTAACTTTAAAACTCTTAATGGCATGGGTCCAGGGTATGTGAGGAGCTGTCTCAACCCAATGGGATTAGCCTGCCCCACTTGCTCCAGCAGAAAAGGCCCATTTTGGATCCCATCTGCAAAGAATGTTGGCTAGTGGGGTCCAGGAGAAGAGCCTTTTCTGATGTGACCCCTGTCCTTTTCTTCCACTAGAGGTGTGGTCCACCCCCCACACCCACAGCCTTCCAGAAGAGCCTTAAAATCTGTTTATGCCAGCTGGCCTTGGCCCTCAGTAGGGATGCATTACATTGAGGATATCTGATGGGGTTAGAGAAACAAATCCCTGCTCCCATCTTACCCATCCTCTTGGTTTTTAGTTTTTTATTTAATCTTCTTAATTTTAATCATTTTGTATTATCTTTTTTATCATATTGTAAGATGCCCAGAGTCACTGTAACAGTGAGATGGGTGGCATATAAGTTTAATAAATAAGTAAAATAGAATTTCTGTTCAAGATAGCTACTTACATTGAAAGTTAAAGTTCCCTATTAGGTCCCTTTTTGTCAAGCATTGAGTAACTTGATCAAAACTAATGTGACTTGATTTAGCCTGGATTAATTTGCCCTACTATTCTTCAAAAGCTTCACTTTGAATCCAACTCACAATGTACAATTGTGTTATTAATTGATCAATATCCACTTCCTAAGTTACCCACTGAATTTTCATAACTTACAATGGTCTAGCCTGATAGAAGAAGGATAGTAGATTGTATATCTCTGCCTGTCTGTCTGTCTATCTTTATCTATCACCTTTCACCTATCACCTATCTATCTATAATGAATAAGTAGGTAAATTTAAAATAGCATAAAATTATACACATAAAATCTATTGAAGAGATGTAGTCTAGTTAACCAAGCCCATTATTTATAAAACCTCTCTGTTTTATTTGCTGCTATATATATCCTTAGTTGGGTGCACATGTGAATAAATAAGGAAAACTGAAATGGAAGAAGCAGATGACTTTGTGGCATGTCCTATTAAAATGGGCTGAAATGTACAATTTTTCCTTGCTAATAGTTTTTATTCATAAGGCACTTAGAGATTTGTATAGCTTCCGAGTATAGTTTTGCCACTGTGCTGAAATAATAGCAGCTGTACCCTTCAGCAATGCATGAAGGTAAAATTTTGTCAACCGCCCTTTAAACCTTTTAATAAGTGGACTTGTCTTTTGGTGTCTGGCTTGCTCATAGAAAGGACTGCATAGAAGAATAAGAGACACTCATATTTCTCTCATTCCACAAAGACTCTTTCTAGATGTATTTGCCCTCCATTATTGCAAGGGGGAAAATATTAGCACTGAAAATATTAGTCAGGTAATAAAACATCTGCAGACAAACAGCCAAGCTCAGAAAGTACCCAGGACTCTACAGTTCAAACCTGAACTACATATATACTCTTCTATTGAAAACATTAGCTTTGGATATTTACAGCTCCTCAAATCCTCATTTACTTTCTCCACGGCTGCCAACCATGTGTCTCATATGGACTTATGACAGGTTACATAGCAGAAAATGCAAAAGTGCATGCAAGATTTTTGAGGGTCAGCAGTCTCCAATGGAAATGTTGTCTCGCTGTCATTTAGACACAAAGGGAGTTGTTTGTGCTGGAGAATAGCAACATGAAAGCTCACTCTTTCTCTTTCTTTCATTCTCTCTCTGTGTTTTCCTTAACTGCTCAGAGAGAGGTTCTTAAGGAAATCTTAGTTTTGAATTGGAAATGCACTATCCAATTCTCATTTCTATTTTATGCTGGACGGGAAAGTGATGAAAACAAGATGAATTACCAAAGGCAAAGGATAGAAGGGAAGCTACTTTACGATGCATGCTCATGCATCAAAGTCAAGGTTTAAGAATGGTTTGTTGCATAGGCCACAATTCTCTAGAGTCACATATCTGATTAAACTATAAATCACAGTTTATAAATTAAAATGGTTCAGAACAAATTAGTAGGGTTTAGTGTGCTCTGTAAATCTAACCCTGGTTCATTTAGCTCAATGCTCTCCAAGTGGGCTCAATGCAACCTCCACATCTCAGACAGGGGCTCTCCAACCTTATTTAATGGTGCCAGAATTGAACATTTTGTCAATATTAGTGGGTGCTTAACCAGAATTGAGTCATCCAAGTTCTTACTCATCCCTACCTTATGGTAAGTCCACATAGAGTTTTCCAAACCCTTTTCCTGTCTCAGCACCTGAGATTGGCAATAGACATTACAGTAACACATTTTTTGTTTCAAATAATGTATATGTTTGCATTTTGGGAGAAAAATGGGTATATGAACTTGTTCATTAGATGAAATTAAAAAAAATAAGTTCACAGTTTTTAATTTGAGTTTTCCTTTCTGATTCTTAAGCAGTTTCTTTTAGCTGGAGCTAAATGAATAGAATAGAGCTGGAAGGGATCTTGGAGGTCTTCTAGTCCAGCCCCCTGCTCAAGCAGGAGAACCTATACCATCTCAAACAAGTGACTGTCTAGCCTCTTCTTGAAAATCTCCAGTGATGGAGTGCCCACGATTTCTGGAGGCAAGCTGTTCCACTGGTTAATTGTCCTCACTGTCAGGAAGTTTCTCCTTAGTTCCAGGTTGCTTCTCTCTTTGATCAGTTTCCAATCATTGTTTCTTGTCCTGCCCTCTGGTGCTTTGGTGAATAACGTGAACCCCTCTTCTTTGTGGCAGCCTGTCAAATACTGGAACTCATTTAGCCTTGCTTAGAGATGACCCACTGAATCAGATGCTATTCAGTTTGTGGTGATTAAAAATCCTAATGGCTGAATGGATCTGACTAATTCTGGATCCCATCCCACAAAAAGAGAAAGGTTCTTTGCACGTAAATTTTTGTTTTTTGTTTTGCAAGCACTAGTAATCTACCCATGCTTTTCTCTAAAAACTATCCATCTTAGAAATAACATTATGAAATCAAGATATATGTAAGCTCTCAGTTCCTTCCTTTTATGCCACTGAGAATGCAACTATGAATAGGCTTCTTGGGAAATCAGTACACCATGTTTAATGGAATTAAATAAATTCTTCTGAAAAGTAAGAATGGTCTTTTCATAGCCTGCACTTCAATTCGGAACTAATTCCCAAGTGAGGATGGGATCCCTAATCCAAATAAAAGCTGTACACCATCTAGATTTACAACTAATCTGTAAATCTCCGTACATCTGAGTCTGAGAGAGGAATTCCTTTGAGGAGATTCCACCTACACCAATGCTTGTCGTAAAGCTCTCATTTCTCTTCAGGTTTCCCAGTTTACTTGTATAAGCATTTCTCCTATGATCATTCTCAATTACACTGATTTTTCACTCTGTTTTTTCACACTTTAAAAGAAGTTTCCATAACACCTAACCTTGTCTGTCAGGCTACAGCCTGGTACAGCAAGAGGCCAAGTCCATGTGTTGCCTAGGCAACAAGGCCAGGCTTGTCCTTTTCTGTTGTCATATATGAAGAACATAATACAAGAGAGAGATGCACCTGTTCCTCAGGCAAGTTGAGTAACTTAGGACTCTGGATGTGACGGTCTTTTGTGGTCTTATTGAACAAGAATTCTTATTTTTTTAAAAAAAATTCTTCCCTATATAATATGGTATTCTGTACATTTAAGTCACTGTTTTTGTTCTGCTAAGTGGAGGTCCTGGACTTCTGCCCCCAGATACTACTGGAGAATCACCAACTAGATAATTAAAAACACATTATCTCAATTTTCATGAGGCAAAAGTCTAAGTTTAAATCCTACAAGGAGCTCCAAAAAGGTCTATTTCAACTCAGTTTATGGTTTAAGAAAGCCATTTTTACTTTCTTTGTTCTGGTAGAGATGGATGGTCTCAACCATCCAAATGACCTTGTTGCCTTCCATGACTGGCAGTCTGATTTGTCATATCTCATGTGGACAACTAGAGAACATTGCTTCCTGGGTTATATGGCTGTGGTGCTACACTGGTCAGGCATGTTGAAGCTTCAACTGTTTTTGCTTGAAACTTCAGTAAAAACAAACCTGATCTAACATTATTATTAATACATTCTAGTGTGATCTAAGAAAGGTTGTCCTGTGCCACAAAAAGGGCCACAAGCCATGGAGAGTAAGTAGCCCACTCGTGCAAAGCACCATTACATCATTGAATGGTAAGGGCAGATCTAAGAGTTACACTGTTTCTGAGAGTTACATGGAAAATTGCCAGTGCTTGTAATAATATAAAGTAGGTATTTATATTTATATAGTAGTATTTGCACACTAAAATAAATGCTTGCATATAATTCAACTTATAGGAAAAAAATTAAATCAAAGAATGTCCATATTTATGCATTTCTAAGAATGAAAATACTAAGAGGCTTATATCGTTCTGAAGTGCAAAAAGGAACAATCCATGCCTGGCCCTTTTTTTGCACTTGGGTGGGAGAAGGTAAGCTTGCAAAATGTTTGCCTAACAGCAAGATCTCTGTGGGAATTCTCTGGTTATTCAAGTAGTTTGGGCTTTGCAAAGCTTAAGTCATTAAGGCATGGACGTCAAGATAAATTATTTCAACCTGGTTTTAAATAAAAATGTAAAATCCTCTTTAGGTTGAAGCTTACTGCAGATATGTCAAGATCTTACCTTGAGGTTTCCAGAGGTAAATTTGCTCGTTTTAATTAATTCGTACTGGAGTTAAAGCCTTGGCAACTCTTTCATCTCATAAATGTAACTTTTGTGAAGTTTATCACAAATGCCAATCATGGTGCTCCTCAGTGAATATGAAAAAACAACAACAACAAGAAATCTAGCACTTCACTGTGCTAAAATATACATCACCACTAATCCGGATATCAAACTGTATTCAGAAGCAGCTTTTGATGTGACTCTTGAACAAATAGGTTCATAAGCTGAACTGAGGAAATATGATTCTCTATGGTACTGCCATCCAGTCAAGAAATAATACGGCTTATTTGTTTTAGCCTAAGATATTATGGGAACACAATAGCAATAGCACATAGACATATATACTACCCCATAATGTTTTATAGCACTCTCCGAGCAGTTTACAATCTCAGCATTGTTTGCATATTGGCCCCAACAATCTGGGTCCTCGTTTTACCGATCTTGGAAGGATGGAAGGTTGAGCCAACCATGAGCTGGTCAGGATCGAACTCCAGGCTGTGGGCCGAGTTTATCTTGCAGTACGGCATTCTAACCACTGTGTCACCACAGCTCAGTGTATAACTAACATTGTGTGTATTGTTAACTTTGGTTGACATGAGATCCAAAAATATATGAATTGGGCCAGTCCTTAGGACCAACTTCTGTGCAATTCACTTGTACTACTTAGGACAACTTTCTGCATTAGCAGTTTAGTTATTAGCAGTTTAGTTATTTAGTTTAGTTATTTAGTTATTAGCTAACTGGAGAACTGATTAAATTAGCCTGACATGACCGCCTCTCTCTTTCTCTTCCTTCCCCATTCACAAGTGTTTAAAATTTGGGGGTTTGGCATTTTCATCCCATCTCTATAAAGATAGTCCTCAACTTACAGTCATTCATTTAGTGACCACTTGAAGTTACAATGGCACTGAAAAGAGTGACTTATGACTGGTTTTTACACTTACAACTATTGCAGCATCCTCATGGTCACGTGACCAAAAATTGGGGTGTTTGGCGACCGGCATGTATTTTTGAGACAGTTACACTGACCTGGGGTCATGTAATCACCATTTGTAACCTACCCAGCTGGTGTCTGACAACCAGATTCATTTAAGGACCGCAGTGATTCGCTTAACAACTGTGGCAAAAAAGGTCGTAAAATAGGGGCAAAACTCATTTGACAACTAGAAAATTGGAATTCTACGTCCCTGCCCACCAAGTGGATAGTTAAACAACAAAAAAAAATTTGGGGTCTATTTGGTGGTTACAGATTGATGTACTAGTGCTGGGCATTTTTCTCCAATATCCCTTCAGTTTCAATAAAGAGAATTTGTGGAAGTGTTGCTTATTAAATTACGATTTGGCTATGGGGCATGTAGGAATGAACTGTCTTTTACTGTACCATCATCTTTCACACATTGTGAAGCTTCCCACGGGGAAAACGTTTTGCTTTTTAGCAGAGGTGCCAATGTCACTGCCAAAACAGATGCTGATAAATTATTGGAAATGTCCCCCTTTCCCTGGAGAAATCATATCTCTGCCTCTACATCTCCATCTATCATTTGTGACACTGTGTAAAATCATGCAAAGATGTCCATTGCCTGAAAAGATTTTGTTGTAGGGAGAGGGAAAAAAACGTGATATCTATGCTTTACAAGGTTAGGCGTTTGGTGATTTGGTACTGTGCCGATCTATCTAAAACTACAGAGTTAGGAGATATATCAGTTTAAAGGGAATAATTGACCCAGCAAAGTCATCAATTCAGCTGGCCTGAAAGAAACCTTATACTTGAATTCTCTCTTTCCCTAGAAGCTAACTTGTTCTTCAACTAACCATTTCTTGGATATTGTGTTCCCCTTAGGGCTGGTACATTTGCAGATGTTCTGACCACCTGACTGTTGCCATTTCAATTATTATTCTCCTCTTTCCCAGCAAGCACAAATAAAATGGCTGGTGCTGATATCCTCAGAGAAATCAGCGAGAGTAAGGACATTGTGAAAAGGTCTCCCCGCTGTGGTTTGTAATAGGGCTGCGTTACAATGTTAGAGGCATGTTTAATTAATCTTGTTCTGATTTTCAAATCGACATGGTTAAGGCCTTGGTTCTTTAATGCCAGCCTTCTCCTTTCCTGCTCTGAAACGTAAGTGAGCGTGCATTAAAGCAATAACACAGCATTGCAGATCTTCCCTTGCTCGTTCTCAGTCTGTCTGTTTGCTTCTCTTTTTAATAAGATTAGGAAGTAAAAGTAAAGACAGGCGAGTTTTTAAGCTTGATGGATTGTTCCAAGAATGAAACAAATGGAAAGGCTTTAAATGTATTAAAACAATTGCCGGGTCTGAATTATTTTTATAGAGCTCAATTAACTAACTGGGAAATGTTCTTCCATGTAAATGATTACATGAAATATAATTGTAGCATAAGTGAGGAATGCAAAATCCCTCCGTTCTATCGCTAACATTCTGTCACTATTTTATTTTATTTTATTTTATTATTTTATTATTTTATTATTTTATTTTATTTTATTTTATTTTATTTTATTTTATTTTATTTTATTTTATTTTATTTTATTTTATTTTATTTTATTTTATTTTATTTTATTTTATTTTATTTTATTTTACTATTATTTTACTATTATTTTACTACTATTTTACTATTTTACTATTTTACTATTTTACTATTTTACTATTTTATTTTTATATTTTATTTTAATCTCTTGGTGACAACCTGGACAAATCCCTGCAACTTTCTTGCAAAGGTTTCAACAGTGGTTTGCCACTGCCTCCTTCCTAGGCCTGGGTGATAGTGATTGGCTTTGTGACTAAGGTGGGACTTGGGCTCACAATCTCCCATTTCCAGCCTGATTCCTTAACCTCTCATCAAACTGAATCTATTACTATTTGCTCTCTCTCTCTCTCTCTCTTTGTGTTTGTGTGTGTGGGTGTGTGTGTGTATCAGTGTGTGTGGGTGGGTGCATGTATTGAGTCATTCCATCACCCACTTCTCTTTATCTATGTCAAAACCTGCCCTGCAATTGTTCAAAAGTTTTATTTCCTTTAAAAGTCACTCCTGCTTTTCTATCTTTGGATCAGAAAAGTTTACAGTTGGTATTACAGTTTGTGTTCTACCTTTTTGAACCCTGCTTTGCTATTCAGACTTCCTTATTGTCAGAAAGCTTGATTCCGTGTGTGTGTGTGTGTGTGTGTGTGTGTGCGGGTATGTGTGTGTGGGAGCATTCCCTCCTGATCTTCCTTTAGGATTTAATTAAAGTGTAGGAAATTACAAAGACTGCAGACCACAGGAAAAGTTTTATATATTGAAATACAGGTCATTCACATATATGCTTTTGCCATCTCAAATCGAGGAATGGAATGGAGTGGAATAGAGTGGAATGGAATGGAGTGGAACAGAATAGCTTTATTTGGCCAAGTGTGATTAGACATACAATGAATTTGTTTCCAGTGAAGGAGCTCTCAGTATACATTCAAAACAACAGAATAATCACAATCATAATAATGATACCAATAAAAGAAGGTAATAGAGAAAAAGACAAGGAATAAGCCATACCACATGGGTAACTATAAGACAGTACTATGGAAATTAGGTGTTCAGCAGAGTGATGGCTTGATGGGGGGGGGAACTGTCTGTATAAATACAAAAAGACATACTTCATGCCCAAAGAATGCCATGCATATTTGCTTCTCCTTGCAAAGAAATTATGAAGTCAGTTTTTATCTATGGAGATTCTCAGTCATCCAGGTCATGGCTGTCCCAAAGGTGCTTTTTCAAGAGGCAACTGGACTTTCTTGTTTTTCTTTGAAGACATTTCACTTGTCATCCAAGAAGCTTCCTCAGCTCTGAATCTGCCTTATTCTTTTATTGAGAGGTTGGAGCTGAGCTTTCTGCAGGATGTTTTCTGCCCTGTGTCCCTTCACTGTTGAAGACAGGTGCAGGCTGTTGGGGAGGAGTCTGTGTTGTCCGCATCTCAGACTGAAGCACAAATGGTTCCTGTGGTCTGCAATTTTTATGGGAATCCGTTCATGTGCCCGCACTATTCGAAGGGTGTTCATCCTAAAGTGCATGGCTAAATGTTTATCTGAAATGGTATAGGGTTTCCTGCCTGAGCAGGGGGTTGGACTAGAAGACCTCCAAGGTCCCTTCCAACTCTATTATTATTATTGTTATTGTTATTGTTATTGTTGTTGTTGTTGTTGTTGTTGTTGTTGTTGTTATTATTATTATTATTATTATTATTATTATTATTATTATTATTATTATTATTATTATTATTATTATTATTATTATTATTATTATTATTATTATTATTATTATTATTATTATTATTTCTATGGAGATTCTCAGGAATCCAGGTCATGGTTGTCCCAAAGGTGCTTTTTTAAGAAGCAAATGGACTTTGTTTTTCTTTGAAGACATTTCGCTTCTCATCCAAGAAGCTTCTTCAGCTGATTTCCCAACTACTTTACTCCCTTGTCACTGTGAGCATTGAGCTCCCCTTACACTCATGAATTACATAGCTCCTTGGAATAGTATGGAAAGTACTATATGGGTGGAATTTCAGGAGGAGAATGGTAAAAATGTAGCTTGCTTTCTTCTATGCTTCCAATGGATAAGGGAGCCTTGTAGGAATGAAAGGAGGACATTAGATATAAGTAATTGGACAAATATTTTCTCTGATCAACAGGCTTCATGGTGTCCAGTTTATAGCAAACAAAAAAGTGAGAGTAAGAGAAATATTTTACACCCAAAAATGTAGCACAGAAATGACTGATGTGATATATAGTCAATGTTAACCAGCACCGGAGATGGCATGGACAGAGATGGCAAAGCAATTACTTATAGTGCTCTTTTGTAAATGCACTTGGCATTCGGAAACATCCTCTTTGTACACATTTATAAGTGTGTGAGTTAGAGAAAGCAGCATTAGCTTTGTGTGCTGCACAGCCCATGAAAACCTCATAAATTCATTCATCACCATATTCCACCCAAGCCACATGTTGTACATCTATCTAGGCAGTATCTTTTCACTGCTTTTGAGATGGGCAGAAATATACTAAAATACTCAGATGTGACCGAAGGGAATTAAGCATACAGAAGACATGAGATTCCAAGAGTTGAGCCGATGTCTTCTCAATCTAGGACAGACACTCTGAGCTATGCTTGTTATATGAAATGGCACCAATTTTTATCTGTGAAAATATTAGTTATTTACTTATTTATATAACTTATTTATATGTTATTGTAATATTATCTATATGATTACTTATTATATTTTAAAGTACACTATCTCTCATCAACATTGCTGAAAGTATATCATTCTACTGTGGTTCCCCACACATTCAGCACATACATGTCTGCAGGAGAAACACTTTTGTAAATACAGCTGCATGTGCACTAGCTTCCATATGAGTCAAAAGCAGGGTCCTAACTTAGGCAATGTTTTATACTTACAAACAAGGGCTCGCTCCTAAAGATATTCATACTTAGCAAATTCATTTGGCACCAATCTCACTAGAAAGTTATGGTGGTGCTTAAGCAAAGCACTTGGGTGGTGAATGCTCCGGGTATTTTAACTCCCAAGTGAGGATTTTGTGAGAGTGTTCTCGTGGAAGCATGTCTGGATCTGACATGGGACATAAATACTTCCATAAGTCTCAAAGCAAATTTCATCCCAGGAGAAATAAGGTTCAGCTAGCAGCTCATTCCTTCTGCTTCTTGGGCAGCAAGCAGATTCTGCTTCTCTGTGGCAACCTATGACAGAATATCCATTACTGGGGAATGGGAAACTAAAATGCAATGTTGCCTTGGTTTCTTTTGAATGGATAGCATCATCAGGCTGGACACTAGCGTTTGTAGATAGTAAGACTACATAATTTATAGCTTAGAAGTAAAACATAATCTTTGTAAATAGAGGAAACCCATCTACTCCAGGTCAGGTGGGGGGGGGGAGAGAAATCCTGTATGAATCTCTGGAAAGTGGTTGCCAGTTGATTGACAATACTGGTAGAGATAGGCATACTTTATATTCAGTCAGTATAAAGCAGCTTCTAGAGCCTTAGGTCTTGAAGGAACTCTGAACTTCTTCTGTTCCAACTTCTGCCTAGAATAGAATAGAATAGAATAGAATAGAATAGAATAGAATAGAATAGAATAGAATAGAATAGAATAGAATAGAATAGAATAGAATAGAATAGAATAGAATAGAATAGAATAGAATAGAATAGAATAGAATAGAATAGACCTTGGAGGTCTTCTAGTCCAGCCCCCTGCTCAAGCAAGAGGTCCAATACTATCTCAGTCAGATAATTGTCCAGTCTCTTTTTAAAAACTTCAAGTGATGGAGCACCCACGATTTCTGTTCCATTGGTTGATTGTCCTCACTATCAGGAAGTTTCTCCTTAATTCCAGGTTGCTTCTCTCCTTGATCAGCTTCCAACCATTGTTTCTTGTCCTTCCCTTTGGTGCTCTGGTGAACAACCTGTCCCCCTCTGCCTTGTGGCAACCCCTCAGATAATGGAACACTGCTATCATGTCTCCCTTATTTCTTTTTTTTCTTTAGACTGGCCAAACCCAAATTCCGCAGCCATTCTTCGTACGTTTTGGTCTCCAGGCCTTTGATCATCTTAGTTGCTCTTCTCTGGATTTTTTCCAGTCTCTCAACATCTTTTTTTGTGATATGGTGACCAAAATTGGCTGCAGTATTCAAGGTGTGGTCTTACTAGGGGTTTATACAGTGGTACTAATACTTCACGTGATCTTGATTCTATGCCTCTGTTTATACAACCCAAGATTGTATTAGCTTTTTTGGTTGCTGTTGCACACTGCTGGCTCATAGTAAAGTGATCATCCACTAGGACTCCAAGGTCCCTCTCACAGTTACTGCCTCCAAGCCAGGTCTTGCCCAATCTGTATTTGTTCCTTTGGTTTTTCCTGCCTAAGTGTAGGACTTTGCTTTCCTCCACATTGAAATTCATTTTGTTGGATAGGGCCCATTGTTCAGGTTTGTCAAGATAAAATAATAAATAATAAATAATAATAATAAAGTTGGAAGGGACCTTGGAGGTCATCGAGTCCAACCCCCTGCTCAGGCAGGAAACCCTATACCATTTCGGACAAATGGCTGTCCAGTCTCTTCTTAAA
Source organism: Azemiops feae (assembly GCA_023970755.1). NCBI lineage: Eukaryota > Metazoa > Chordata > Lepidosauria > Squamata > Viperidae > Azemiops > Azemiops feae. The sequence continues at coordinate 192,274 of JALGBA010002138.1, forward strand.
AACTTCCAGTGTTGGAGCATTCACCGCTTCTGGAGGCAGGTTGTTCCACTGGTTAATTGTTCTAACTGTCAAGAAGTTTCTCCTCAGTTCCAGGTTGCTTCTCTCCTTGACTAGTTTCCATCCATTACTTCTTGTCCTGCCCTCAGGTGCCTTGGAGAATAGCTTGACTCCCTCTTCTTTGTGGCAACCCCTGAGATATTGGAATACTGCTATCATGTCACCCCTAGTCCTTCTTTTCATTAAACTAGATCTTCTTGGATCCTGAGTTTGTCTTCTGGGGTGTTGGCTAGTCCTGACAGTTTGGTGTCATCTGCGAATTTGATGAGTTCCCCTTCAATTCCCTCATCTAAGTCATTTATGAAGATATTGAAGAGTACTGGCCCTAAGACGGATCCTTGTGGTACCTAGAATAGAATAGAATAGAAAATGGCTATTTAATGTTTATTTGGAACCTCAAGAGATTGAACACCCAGAACTAAAGGAGACAACTGTTCCTCTGCTCAACAATTCTCACATTTAGGACATTCCTCTTTTTTTTACATTCAGTTGTTTCTTTGTAAACCTTTTGCCCATTGATTCTTGTCTTACTGTCAGATCCTAAGGAGTATAAATTCACATCCTCTTCCCAATGACAGCCTTTCAGGTATAGAAAGATTGTTATCATGCCTCTTCCTAACATAGTCTTCTTTAGGCTAAACTTATTCTCCAGAGGATTTCGCCTCTAAGCCTGTCATCTCACCCATCCTTAACTTCTCCCCAGAAAATTTTGCCTCCAAGCCTGTCATCCCACTGATGTTTTCTCTGGCAAGTTTTTAATTATTTAACCTCTCTCTTGTATTACAGTGACCTGAAATGGACAGTTTTTTTCAGGTGCCGTCTAACCAGTGCAGTATAGAACAGAACTGTAATTTCCTATGATTTACTTCTACTTATGCAGCCTAAGACCTCTTGGGTTCTTTCAGAAGATATTGAACACTGCTTAATCATGCCTAATCTTCAGTCTATTCACAAATACTACTGTTGGGCCTGGTACCACCTCTCTTATACCTGGGTGTCTGTATTTTCCTACTTAAGTGAAAAGCCTTTCCTTATTGAACTGCATATTGTTGGATAGGACCCATTATTTAAGCCTATAAAGATTCTTTTGAACCTACAGTCTGTCTTCTATGTTAGCTATCCTCCCATACCCCAGATTTGTGTCTGCAAATTTGATGAACATGTTTTCAATCCTCTTATATAACTTATGAAAAGTGGAACCACGAAGTACGCGACTCCATGTATATCTCTCTCCATGTAAGTAACACATGTTGGGTGCAGTCATTCAACCAACTGCAAATCTATCTGGTAGTGGGACCATCTATCCACCTTTGTTAAGGATAAGGTTATGTTTTGTTTTATCAGGTGTGCTCATATTCCTGTTCAGAAGAATGTGAAAATGTTTTTAATGACATTATCAAGGTTGATATGAACAATCTGCACATGTAAACATAAAAAGATGTCAACTATACAGAACTCAACCAAGAATCTTGCAAACTGTTATTTATTTCTGGGTTTTTAGTGTATGAATTGGGAGTCAGATTAAAAAGTCAGGCTACAAAAAAAGAATGCAATAAAGAGAGAGATGAGAAGAGGCATTCTGTAACCTGATCACCTTAATACTGTACTTTTGTGTTTGTGTGGGTATGGATGTACTTTTCAACACAAAAGAAAAAAACAACTAGATAATTCAATGTTGGTATGTGATAATGCTGAGTCTGAAAGGAAAGTATGAAGTCACCCAAACTTTTCCACATCTCTCCTCATTATTATCTCTGCCCAGTTATGATGTTCTGTGTATATACTTTCATTTCAGACTCCAGCATTTTCGTATACCAACATTGGATTATCTGTGTTTTTCTTTCTTTTGTGTTGAAAGGTACACCCACACCCACGTAAACACAAAAGTACAGTATTAAGGTGATTAGGCTACAGAATGCGTCCTCTTTATTTTGTTATCTTTTTGCAGTCTGACATATATATATATATATTATTGTATATATAAATCTTGGTCAAATAATATTGATTTGCAAGACCTCAAACTTTGCCTTCTCTATTTAAGAAATTTTTGTCATGACTCAGGAATCTGAGGAAAAAGTGAAGAGCGAGGGTTTTCACTGAATAATATCTGAATTATATGAAAATCTCACCTGTTAGAAAATAGTTTTGAGGCAAATTAGAGTAGCTGTTCTGCTTTAAAGAGATAGAGAGTTCGCTAAACAAACATCCTGCCAGCTTTTTCAAGTAGCAATTGAAGAGAGACTAATCTATAACTTGACATTGCCTGCAGTGCAGATCTAGTTAGTGAGGAAGTCAATTTATAAAGAAAAGTGGGATAAGTGATGAAGTTCTAGGACTTGTTGCAAATTAAAAATTAACAAATTGCCAAATCCAGAATTGCATTCAGTGGAGAATTCTTAAAGACCAGTAACAAAGATATTTTAGACTTATCTAGAGGAAGGATGTTTTGATGCCTGGAAAGTTGCCAATGTAACATTTTAAATATATATATTGGAGGATGCTAGGAAATTGCAGAGCTGTTAGCTCAATCTCTATACAAGATATTGTAAACTACTTGAAGATAAAAAATAGTGAGCATATAGAATAATACATTTTGTTGAAGAAGAATAAATGTGTATTCTGCAAAATTTGGTCTTGTCGCACTAAGAAAGTTAAGTATCTGAGAAAGTTCATGTATCTAATTATTAGAATATAGTTTTATTTTTTAAATAAAAAGAAAATCAACAGAGTCATGGGCTAAGAGGAAGTTTCTTAGGGTTTTGTAATTAGATATAGCTATAGATACATAGAATAGATATAGCTAGAGCTGTAGCTACATAAATATATTAATATTGAATTCAAGGAACCTTTGAATTGAGCCAAAGAAAGTGATTTTCCATTGTCTTCTTTTTAATGTCCCCATCTAACCTATAATTCTTGGCTTTCTTCGTGGTCTCCATCAAATCCTAATTGGATCTTACACTGTCAAATGTCTATGGAGATTCTCAGTCATCCAGGTCATGGTTGTCCCAAAGAGAGACAACTGGACTTTCAAGAGACAACTGGACTTTCTTTGTTTTTCTTTGAAGACGTTTCGCTTCTCCTCCAAGAAGCTTTTTCAGCTCTGACTGGACGAGAAGCAAAACATCTTCAAAGAAAAACAAGAAAGTCCAGTTGCCTCTTGAAAAAGCACCTTTGGGATTAAATACTAAGGGCAATGAAAATGGTTCCTAAATTATCTGCTCAAAGTTGTCGAGGTGTTGCGTCAAGAATTCTCTCTGAAGCTCCAGCAAAATTATTTCAAAAAAAAAAGGATAAACACGGCAGCCATGGTGTGGAGAAGCTTATTCAGCAGAGGGGGCAGCTGTGAGAAATTGCACGCCTGCATCTTTAATTTTCTCCGCGCGAAAGGGAGCCTGCATAGCAATGTCAACCCTCTCACTAGTTCGTGCTTTTAATATGTGATCCGTTTTCTCCAGTGGAGGGCACTCAATGTATCGCAAAGTAGAACATTAGCGCCAACAAGCTCCTAAGCATCTGTGTCTGGGAAAGAGGGGAGGGGGAAGAGGAGGGGGAGAGAGAGAGAGAGAGAGAGAGAGAGAGAGAGAGAGAGAGAGAGAGAGAGAGAGAGAGAGGATTGAATGTGGAGAAAGTCCTCGCGCGCGCAGCGCAGGGTTCCAGAAAATACGCGCGCGCGCGCGCACCGGCACACTCGCACGCGCGCGCACACAAACACACACACACACACACACACACACTAACACTCTTTGGAACCCGAGCGCCTCCATGGATAAAAACTAGCTTTTGAAACGACGAAGAAAGGAGGGCAAAATCTTGGAGACGAGACCCTGAGGAGTCACCCATTTTTTTTGACAGCTGATTTGAAGGAATGGGTCGCCGCGCTTGGGGATGGAGAGAGGCAGCCGACTGAGGAGGCTGTCTTGCAGCAGGAGGACACTTCGCGGCCTTTTCGTCCTCCCCCTCCTCCCCCTGGCTGAGAAGTTGCTTCGCCTCCATGGTCCTCTCGCGCTCCAACGAGAGACTGGACGATTGATGCCAAGGGTCCAGGCGAGGCACTCCATGGCTTTCAGAGATTAGGTTCCTTCCTTCCTTCCTTCCTTCCTTCCTTCCTTCCTTCCTTCCTTCCTTCCTTCCTTCCTTCCTTCCTTCCTTCCTTCCTTCCTTCCTTCCTTCCTTCCTTCCTTCCCCTAGCCCTGTCTCCCCTACATTCCACTACCCCTATTCCCTAACCCTTCCTTCCTTCCTTCCTTCCTTCCTTCCTTTCTTCCTTCCTTCCTTCCTTCCTTCCTTCCTTCCTTTTTCTTTTTCTTTTTCTTTTTCTTTTTCTCCCTCTCAGGAACTTTGTGTAGGTTCCTGGCATCCACTTGGATGGCATGGAAGTAGGTAGCAGCTGGACTAGTCTGTGTGTCACCATGCTTTAAAGGAAAAGGACCGGCTTGAAAGGGGGGTGGGTGGGGAAGAAACCACCACCACCACCACAACCATCAACCTCCCCGGTCATTCCAAGCAACAAACAACATCTGGAAGAAGAAACGGGGATACAATTGCAGATGAGGGAACGATGGGTAAGTGAACTTTTTTTTTTGGGGGTTTTTTTTTTGGGGGGGGGGGGGTAAGGCTGCAGCTGTGCCCAGGGCTGAGGGTGGTGTGTGTTTTGTGTGTGTGTCTGTGTGCGTGAGTGTGAGTGCACATCTCTTGCCTGTCCATTTGCTGGAGAAGAAAACCCATCAAAATAACCCTACTGCGTTCCTTTTGCTGGGTGACTCACACAAGCTACTTTTATACAGATTCTGCCTTCTTGTGGTGCCTCACCCCCATCCTTTACACTCCCTTGCAGTGTTTTGGGAGATCTTTAATCCTCAGACGAACACCCTTACTCCATTATTAGTGGCAGATGTACAGACCAGAACAGTTTGGTTCTTCTTCTTCCCCTCTTTCTCTATTCCACCCCTCCCCAGTTCTGTCATTTCTTCTACTCCCCTGGTGCCATTCAGTCTAGGCTTCATCCCCATTTAGGATTTGCTCAGATTCCTGTCCTAAGAATTCTTTAAAAAAGATGGTGCTAATGAGAAATCCAGATCCTTCAATCTCTGTGGAAGAAAAAAAGGGGGGCATTTGCTCCTGTGGACTAAGTTGATATCCTTCATACACCTGCATGCGCCATCCCCCAAAAGTGTTAAATATCCAACACTTATTTCAGAGATTCTCTTCTCTCCCCCCACCCTCCAGAAACCTCCTCCAAATGTGACAGAATTATATTTTTTCCTCCATGTGTAGGTTGGAATATGTTTCTGCTGTTGCTCCTCCTGGCATCAGGCAATGAGAAAGGATCAGAATTTAAATGAAGGAAGGAAAGGAAGAATCTTGCCATTGAAATGAACGTGTCAGAGGCAAACAGTCAAAAGCTCTTTGGATTAGCAGTTTGCCTCCACTCAAATAAGCTCTGAATAAAACAACGGCTTATTTGGCTGTTCTTTGTTCCTTCTTTTCTTCTTTCCCCCAACCTAATAATATTATTTACTATTAAGAAAACAATACTTTTCCAGAATTCCTGATGGAAAAATGCCAACAAATGACCAGAAAGCTTACAACTCATCAAAGCTATACTTTGAACTTATCTCAAGACTAGAACAAGGTCCAATTTCTCCCCTTATTTTGGAGAATCCTAAGCCTATATGTAGCTTAGTTCTCCCAAGACGCACGTAGTTATTCAGAGGACATGGGAAGTGTGAGCAGCTCCGAAGGATGACTATAAAATAAGTTTTCTGCTACATATGTTAAATGTAGACTATCAAAACTGGAATTGGAAAAAGAGAAGGAAAATTCACTTTTTTTTTGCTTCATCTGGGATCGAGTTTCCATTCATGTTTTTATTAATTTATAGTAATAATATTCTCCCACCTTTTACCCAAAATAAATATTGGGTGTGCATGACTGTAATTATAGAAGAAACATGGATGCTACAACAATAAAACCATGCTACTGTATATTAAAATATATCAATAAGTAATACAATTATGGTAGTTGTTATGTGTGAAGATATGAAAGTATGTCTAATGACCACATGCATTTTATTATGATATCCAGAAGTTCCTTATCATTGCTATTTAGCATCCTTAGATTTTTTTCATACATAAGATTTGACATATAAGACATTCATACCTGTCTGCTTGGATTATGCTTAGCTCACATGAAATAAAATATCTAGAGTGTGCTTCCCTCCCCCCTTCCAATTTTTCTAACTTCTATTTGTCACGCTACGTTAACACATATTTTTAAGGTCATCTGTGCATCTTTTGAAGGGCCCAGGAGATGTGTTCTTGTGAGTTAGTTTATTAAGAAACCTTTTTCTGATTTAAGAATGTTTAACAATTCGAGCTTGGATACATTCTCTTCCCAAAATCTACTTCACAGTGACTTGACAAATATGTTTAGTATTAAATCTACAACATCCTGACGATAAGGGTATTCTGGCTATGTGCATCATGCTAATGCATATTGCAATGAGTTAAAAATGGGAAGGGGAACTTAATTTGTCAACAAAGGTCATAAATCACACAGAGGTAAATGAATAAGTATAGTCTGGTTGTATATGTTGGATGGTTAGGGAGAAGGAAATATTGAAAAAAACAGCCAGCATTACAAGCATCTCCATGCAAAACACACAAACACACACACACAAGTCAAATTACATGGAAGCAAAGCATCATGCTTTGAATTCAACTCTTATCTGTTATTTGAAATCCTGATGGTGAATATTCTGATTCTGATTTATCTGAGTGGTCTCACGATATATGTTTGTCATCTTCATATTGTAGGTTTCCACGTAATGAAGCATCTGAGAGGCATGAGTGCAGTGTTCGTTCTCCTTCCTACTGTGCTGTTTGTGACGTTGAGTGGGGCTCAGCGAGCTTGCCCCAAGAACTGCAGATGTGATGGCAAAATTGTGTACTGTGAATCCCATGCATTCAGAGACATCCCTCAAAACATTTCTGGAGGGTCTCAAGGCTTATCGTTACGGTACAACAGCATCCAGAAGCTCAAGCCAAATCAGTTTGCAGGCCTACACCAACTCATATGGCTTTACCTTGATCATAACTACATCACCTCCGTGGATGAGGACGCTTTCCAAGGCATCCGAAGGCTGAAGGAATTAATTCTAAGCTCCAACAAAATTACTCACCTTCACAATAAAACATTTCACCCAGTTCCCAACCTACGCAATCTAGACCTCTCTTACAACAAGCTGCAGGTGCTTCAGTCAGAGCAGTTTAAAGGTCTTCGCAAGCTCCTGATCTTGCACTTACGATCCAACTCATTGAAAACGGTTCCCATTCGGGTTTTCCAAGATTGTCGTAATCTTGATTTTCTGGATTTAGGCTACAATCGTCTGCGGAGTTTATCTCGCAACGCCTTTGCTGGTCTTTTGAAGCTCACAGAGCTCCACCTGGAACACAACCAATTTTCTAAGATCAACTTCGCTCACTTTCCTCGTCTCTTTAATCTCCGCTCCATTTACTTGCAGTGGAATAGGATCCGATCCCTGAGCCAAGGGTTGACATGGACATGGAGTTCTTTGCACAATTTGGATTTATCGGGAAACGACATTGCAGGGATTGAACCTGGGACATTTCAGTGCCTGCCCAACTTGCAGAAGCTCAACTTGGATTCCAACAAACTGACTAACGTCTCTCAGGAGACTGTCAATGCCTGGATTTCTTTGATATCTATTACTCTTTCTGGAAATATGTGGGAATGTACCCGGAGCATTTGCCCTCTGTTTAACTGGCTTAAAAACTTCAAGGGAAACAAAGAAAGTACCATGATTTGTGCAGGCCCTAAGCATATTCAGGGTGAAAAGGTGAGCGATGCTGTAGACACCTACAACATTTGTGCAGAAATCCCAGTGGTGGTCACTGAAAAACCCTACCAAGTCCCTAAAACCCAGCAAAGACCCATCTTTATTCCAAAACCCACCATTCCCAAAGTGGAAGACTATGAACCAACATCTTTTACACCAAGCCCTTCTCCAGATTTTCCAGTACCTGTACCAGGACCAGAATATGAGCATGTTTCCTTTCACAAAATAATTGCTGGAAGTGTTGCCCTTTTTCTTTCAGTGGCTATGATTTTGTTGGTCATTTATGTTTCATGGAAACGCTACCCAGCCAGCATGAAACAGCTCCAGCAACACTCGCTTATGAAAAGGCGTAGGAAAAAAGCCCGAGAATCTGAAAGGCAAATGAACTCCCCTTTACAGGAGTATTACGTGGACTACAAGCCAACAAACTCTGAGACCATGGATGTAACGGTTAATGGATCTGGACCCTGCACGTATACCATTTCTGGCTCCAGGGAATGTGAGGTATGAACCATGATCCTCCTAAATCCATTTCTGCTGCTGGGAAGGAGAGGTAAATGTTTGACGCTCTTGAGGTGACTCTAATCACTAGAAAGATTAATGAGTCTTCTTGCTTTGGGGTTTCTTTGGGGTGAAAGGTTATTAATTAAATTGCAACAGTCAGGGAAGTAGATGGCGACTAACTTTCAAGAATTCGGACTTGAAAGCTATTCAAGAATGGAATGAAGTTGGGATGAACAGCATTAGGGAAGTCCCTTGGGTCTAGCTTTAGCCATTTTATGCTGGTTAAAAGTTAGAGTTACTTCTATCATGATTTTATATTGTGAGATAACAGCAATGAAGGGGAGGCTCTGTTATATCGTAAAAAGTTGGCTTTGTAGCAGAAACATAAACTCCCCCCCCCCTTGTCTTATTTCAAATGAAATTCTAAATAGCTTAGTATACAAACTCTCCCCTTTCCTGCATTTTGGTCCTGATCCCTCATGCATGGTAAGACTATCTCGTTAAAAATATCCTTGACATGTAAGGAAGGTAGCCATTCAACAGACTATGGAGTTCTTTCTGAAGTGCCTTGATGAATAAAGCAGGGTTTAAATGTGGCCTTTTGTGGTTGGCGGTACTGAAATCAAAGATATATATTTTTTAAGTATTTGCTGGGGAAAGGCAGGTTCTCCACTACCATTTCATTTGAGAATAATTATTTTATATCAAATGGGAGCTTGGGTTCAAATATGAATATGATATTTAGAGAGAATGGGAGTATATGTTGCTGTTCCCAGGGATGGGAGAAAGAGCATCTGAGGACCTACCGCTTCACAGAAGGCTGCTGCAAACAGGATGGGAGGAGAAAAGACGAATAATGTGTACTCTAGTTATAGTTCTTGGCAGCATGGGGATAGGGTGGGAGGTGTTATTTGAGTTGAGCGGCTGTAGGATTTACAATCCTTCTAATTGTCTTTCCTGAATATCCATCCTGCTTCTGATCAGAATATGGACTATGGTATGAAGCCTTGGGCCCCAAATTTGCCAAGATAGATTGCTCTTACGCTTTGATATCTTGTTACATTAAAAAGCACTTCAATTTAAAGACCGCGCAAATGAATGCACCTTCCAAATAAGACGGACACTCTCCATTGAACTGCTGAATCAAATGCAATGCCTTTCATCAATTCAGCCATTTGACTGTAAACTTTCTGATGCCTTTCTGAATTGATCAGAAAATCCAATCAATGTTATATTCCAAGTCAATTAGAAGTGTCAGATCAGATCAGATTGATTATTTGAATCAGAGAGAATACTTTAAATTGCATTGCAGATACCTAGGAGAAAATTAGCTTTGACTATATTACAATGGTGATTCCTTTGCTTTCCCATACCACTGGATCTCGCTTCTAGGGGTATTTCAATAGAAGGACAATTGGAATTGCACTGAAATTATTAACTTGTTTCACTGTATTTTTTTTTTACATTTTGGCTTTGATTCATATATCCATTGTTTTTTTAAAAAAAATAAATAATGAAGGAGCAGGCACTTTAATTATTTTTCTACCTGTGGAGAAAAGCTATTCCCATCAGTCTAATTTACTTTCTTCAGAAACATATTTATAACTCCTGAAGAGTCCAAAACAAGCTATTAGAGTCTAGTGAATTCAATGGATCATTGGATATGACTTTACTGGGCTTTGATTATGCTCAAATCACATCAGTTGCTCTGCTTGAGAATATGTTTAAAGTGTTTCCTGTTGACTAAAGAAGAAACATAGGCCATCCTAGGGGAAATATAGGAAGTCTGGTGGATGTTTCTTTTCTATGGCAATGAGACATACAATTTAACAATCAAATATACATGTATTGCTTTCTAGATAAATATATAACACAATGGCCTGTGCCTTCTCAAATGTAGGCTTCTCTGAATGTGATAGGGTTTGCTTGGTTCTAATTTCTTTAGGGTTTGTAAATCCTGGTTTACTGTTTTTATAAATTAATAATGGCATAGATTTTGCTAGTGTGTTGTTTTCATTTGTCATACACCCAAGCAAGGACTAGGAAGTAATATGTAGGGATAATTTCCATTTTCTAATAGAAAATCAATAGCTGTTGTATGAGAAAAGAATTCTGATTTTTTATGATGAACACCTGGAGCAGTATGAAGCCATCTTCACATTCTATGCTCAACCCCTAAAGTATGAAGATACAAGAGTGCAGTTATTTCCTAAGCTGGTCAATGAAAAAGAGCTAGTTTTATTAAAGTCTTGCTAATACAGTCCTAGCAGGACTAGGAATTTCCAAGAGAAACAGGGTGGGGACTCTGTACTTTCAAAATGATGGTTTTTAGTTGGTTATGACTATCTTAGAACCACCAATACATGGATTTGAAGACTTGGATAAGTAGATTGTATGAACAGGACCAATAAATTACTGTAATCTCATCACATACCAAATAAATTGTGGGAACATCGAAGAAAAAATTAACTGACCCAGTCAATTAACATCTAAAAAGTATCTGTAACTCAAATATTCCCAATTAAAAAAAGAAGAGGATGGAAGTAATAATAATAGGGATTTTTTTTGTAGTATTATCATAGGAAAGAGAAAATAAAATGTGAGAAAGAAGCAAATGATTTCTCACAATTCCAAAGAACTTTGGAGCTCAGTAGACAAAAAAGTGTCCAGATACAGTCCACTTGATTAAGACAAAGCTAATTTACAACTGAAAACTCTTTACAATTCTATCACAACCAATAATGAAATGTTTCTATTGTTTCAAGTAAGAGACTTGGTCAATAATTTGCTCACAAACATTGGTCTTCCAAAGCTTTAAATCTTGTCCACATGGAGTTCATTAGCACTGTGTTGCAAAGGAATGGCAAAAGAAATGGGTATGAGATACTGCTTAATAACGATCTTGAAGTCACTTGAGAAGACTAGTGAGACTAACTTCTAACTGAGTCAATTCTTTAAAACAAACCACATTGTTGCTATCCCAAGCAGGCAGAAGTTAGGTTACATTTGCTTGCCTGCTTCTAGTTAGCAGGAATGGCCTTCCAGACAGTGAATTAACAATATCCTTCAACAACTATGATGGTAGTTTCCAGCTTCTGGAGCTCCCCAAATTCTTCATCCATGTTCTATAAATATATTATGTACAGGTAGTATTCGACTTACAACAGTTCATTTAGTGACCATTCAAAGTTACAATGGCACTGAAAAAAATGACTTATGATGGTTTTTCACAGTTACGGCCTTTGCAGCATCCCCATGATCATGTGATCAAAAATTCAGATGCTTGACAACTGGTTCCTATTTATGACGGTTGCAATGTCCTGGGATCATGTGATCCCCTTTTGCGACCTTTTGACAAGCAAAAACAATGGGGAAGCCAGATCCACTTAACAACTGTGTTATCAATTTAACAACTGCATTGAATTCACTTAACAACTGTGGCAAGAAAGGCCGTAAAATGGGGCACAGCTCACTTAACAAATGCCTCATTTAACAACAGAAATGTTAGGCTCAGTTGTGGTCGTAAGTCGAGAACTACTTGTATAAGCAACCTTTTGATAGTCAGGCTCCATTTAATATTTGGGACCAGGTTATATACGGCAGTTTTTCAAATTGAATGAAGGCATTTGTTCCATGTCCATAGAAGAATATTTCTCGCTTGGGTATTTTAGAACTGATGGTTTGAGTGGTTTTTTTTGTTTCACTTTAACTATGTTATGTCTATTTTAGAGGTTACATTGAAGTTTTATTTTAATGAATCATGGAAAACAAGGCCACTGACTTACTAGGTTTTTAAAACAGTAGCTTTATCTTTACTCTCAGGAGAGCATAAATTAAGAAAAACCATTCTTATTGAAATGTTTTGATATGTTGCCAACAGCAGTGATGAAAAAGCATTTCCGGAAAATATCAATGGAAAAAAAAACACATTTGTCTTTATGGATCAAGTAGAATCTTCAGCCCACATATTTCTGTAACACTTTTATTACAATGCAAGTAGCTCTGCTTTGGCTTTTTCTCGCTAGCTGAAATCCCAGGGTGCCCTGGCAACTTTAATTTATTTATCTGTTAGCAAACAGAAATGTCTACCATGTTTACAAATTTGCTAAGTTCTGTGCTCCAGTTTGTATTCTTCAAAAGTTCAATGGTGAATCAATTGCTGGCTTCTCATGGTTTCATATTCCTCTACTTTTAATTCAAGTTTAATTTTCATTATTTCCAATGTATTTCCTTTTAAAAAAACACATGCATAGAGTTTTGGTAGTACTAATCCTATGACTGTAATAATGAAATGAAATGAAATGTCACTGATTTTGAACTCCAAGGAATATAGAAAAGCTGTGTTTGACTCTTGGAATTTGATTCCGTTGAATGGGTACAATGTGTATATAAATTTTTCTGAGAGAAAGGACTTTGAATGGTGCATGATAGTGGTGGGATCATATTTTACCACCAACACCCCCCAAAATAGAATAGGTTAGCACAAAGGAATGAGTGGAACCAAATGTAACTTTATTTTAACATAAATCCAGCAAGCCGAAATCTAGTCTAGTTTTCCTAATTATCATATTTACAAATGATAAGTAATGGCAATTTTTGGAAGATGGCGACTTTGTGAGAGCATATACAATCATGAATCCTTGAATTCTGCAGGATTGATATATAACTTTCTTCTAGCAAGTTTGATCTTTTTTTAAGTGAATTGGGAATATAGGAATAAACTTACATTAACATTGTTACTTTGGAATGAAGAGAGAAAGACTTTCAGCTTAACGTGGGAAAGATATGGTGAGATATGGAGAGAGTAGGTTAATCTGTTCATCTATTCCACTGTTGAGTGCCATCCTATGGTCCCTCTCCTAAGATGATGTCTATTTCAGTATTCATTGGATTCTGTAGATGTGCAGTTGAAGTAGACTGTTGTTTTTGACTTTGATCCTGAACTTAAATCATTTCAGGGAATCCAAGAAAAATAACCATGGCACTAGAATGTATTGTAAATGTCTTAATTAAAAAAAACAAAACACAGTTGTCAGCATATAGCTTGTAGGTATAATAAGTCAAAGGCCAAAGGCATCCATTTGGAACTTCTTTTATGACAATTATTTTGTCATAATCAGCAATTATTTTGCTCATGCCCATATTGGAAGAAAGGGAACAATAATAAAAAAAGTAGGATAAAAAAAAGTAAAATTCATTTTGTACGGTATAAGATTCCATAACCTTTAAAAAGAAAAGATCGGATGAAAATTGACTGCTGTGTAAAGAAATTAACTTAGTTTTTAAGAATAAATCTTTTGCGTTGTCAGTCATTTGATAGGATATCAGCTGTTTTGTAAAGATCACTTTTTGAATGGGAGGATTTGTACATTATTTGAGGAGTTATAATTTTCTAAAATTACCTCAAGTCAGAGGGAAATGACATTGACTAAAGCTTAACAGGAAATTTCCTGTTAATTTGGAAGTATATGGTTGACTGAAGGACCTCCAACAGGGTGGAAGAAATAAACATGGCCTATGAAAGTGATGAAATGGTGGGATGCGAGAGTAATTTTAGGGGAAAAAAACTTTAGGAAAATAGAACCTGGAAGAAATATAACTTAACAAGTCTTCCAATACTCGAGGGGCAGTCACAGAGAAAGGGGGGGTTGGCCTGTTCTTAAAGAAACTGAGGGTAGGACAAGAAGTAACAGTTGGCAGCTTATCAAGGAGCGATACAACCTAGAATTAAAGAGAAATTTCCTGACAGAACAATTAATCAGTGGAACAGCTTGTCTCCTGAAGTTATGGGTGCTCCATCACTGGAGGCGTTTAAGAAGAGACTGGACCTTCATTTGTTCAAAATGGTGTTGTTGTTGTTGTTGTTAGTTGCGAAGTCGTGTCCGACCCATCACAACCCCATGGACAACGTTCCTCCAGGCCTTCCTGTCCTCTACCATCTTCTGGAGTCCATTTAAGCTCACGCCTACTGCTTCAGTGACTCCATCCAGCCACCTCATTCTCTGTCATCCCCTTCTTCTATTGCCCTCAATCTTTCCCAACATTAGGCTCTTCTCCAGTGATTCCTTCCTTCTCATTAGGTGGCCAAAGTACTTGAGTTTCAACTTCAGTATCTGGCCTTCTAAGGAGCAGTCAGGGTTGATCTCCTCTAGGACTGACCGGTTTGACCACCTTGCAGTCCAAGGGACTCGCAGGAGTCTTCTCCAGCACCATAGTTCAAAGGCCTCAATTCTTTTGCGTCCAGCCTTTCTTATGGTCCAACTTTCACAGCCATACATTGCAACTGGGAAAACCATGGCCTTGACTATACGTACTTTTGTTGGCAGGGTGATGTCTCTGCTTTTTAGTATGCTGTCTAAATTTGCCATAGCTTTCCCTCCCAGGAGCAAGCGTCTTTTAATTTCTTGGCTGCAGTCCCCATCTGTGGTGATCTTGGAGCCCAGGAAGATAAAAATCTGTCACTACCTCCATTTCTTCCCCGTCTATTTGCCAGGAATTGAGAGGGCCGGATGCCATGATTTTGGTTTTCTTAATGTTGAGTTTCAAGCCAACTTTTGCACTCTCCTTCTTCACCCGCATCAAGAGGCTCTTTAGTTCCTCTTCACTTTCTGCCATTAGAGTGGTATCATCTGCATATCTTAGGTTGTTGATATTTCTCTCGGCAATCTTAATTCCAACTTTTGATTCATCTAGCCCTGCCTTTCTCATGATGTGCTCTGCAGATAAGTTAAATAGGCAGGGTGACAGAATACAGCCTTGCCGGACTCCTTTCCCAATTTTGAACCAATCAGTGGTTCCATGTAGACTAGAGCAAGAGATTGGACTAGAAGATTTCAAGCTTCCTTCCTACCTTATTATTCTATGTTCCATATAAAAAATATAAAGAAATAAGAGGAAAAAGGAACAGAATGGTAGGCATACTTTAATATACCAATGGTATATTTTGACCAATGCTGTCAAAAGATATATTTTTATGAAGTTTACTATGTGCATGTAAAATTCTAGGAAGATTGTAGTGAAATTTTTGTATTTAATTAGAAAGTCTCAGAATAATCATAAGAGCCGAGTCTGATTTACTTCCAGATTATTTTGCCTATTATTTCTTGACTATAAAATGCTTCTGGTACTAAGAACCACAAAAGTGTTTTCAGGCACAACCTGGGTTCATATCTATTTCATATTCTCAACATGGCACATCTAATATAATGCCTTTTAAATTCCACATTAGCCTTGATTTTATTGTACCACAAATATGCCTGATACCAAAGCCTCAGGCCATGTCCTAATTGTAGGTTATTTCAAAATAACTACGTTAAGACATGGGCTGAAGTTTAAAAAGATATGTTAAGATGGAAGAAACTATAACACTCATGTGTCAGGAAGAATTTCTGAGACAAAATTGAATGTCTTGCCTAGAACGATGTTTTTGATTCAGACGATTCCTCTTTTGACAACTGATGCACCATGTAAATAGCAGAAGAACACATCTAAATTTGTGTAGCAGGGGAGAAGGCCACAAATTAAATCTAAGATGTTGCAAGAAAGAGGAGGAGAGGGTTTACTAGATTTGAATTTGCAAAAAAAAATAATTGTTGCAATTTGCTGTTTGGTTTGGATGAAAGAGTGGGTGCTGCTAAGAAAGAGAAGACTTTCAGTTTATTTTTGAAATGGTGCCGTTGAGCACATAACTGGAGCATCTGCCGCCTTTATTTGTTGTAAAGCCTGATTTCACCTAAAGAAATGGTGTTTCCTAAAAACTCAAGTCTCTCAAAAATATGACACAGGTTCTGCAAGAAATAATTGTTTCCAGCTGCGGAAGCATGACATGTGATATGCCTTCAGCACACACAAACACACACACAAACAGACACAAACAAACACACATTTTCCAAGAGACCAAATTGTGTAAGAATGAGCATTAGTTTCTGTGTTAACTTGAGAATGATTTCAAATCCTCTCTTTTTCTCTGGAAAACAAGAGTCTTTTAATAGCAAAAAAGAAACAGATCACTTTTCAGATAAATTGTTCCCAGAGACCATTAACCATGTTAGGAAAATTAACATCTCCCCCCCCTTTTTTTTTTCCTTTTTTTCTTTTTGGCCTTTATGTAATATGTAATTTTGTAATACAAAATACATGCTCGGGCTAGGACTGTACCAATATTTAGTTTGGAGATTCAGTTTGGCAGGTATATGATTGAATCCCCAAATCAAATTGACTTTCTGAATTGGATTATTGATTTGGATTGAGTCATCAAATTGAATCAGGTACTTTCACATTAACCTGACAGTTTGAGGGTCTTTGAGATATGCATAAAAGATCTTTTTTCCCTGATCAAATTTAATTTCTGAATTGGATCAATTCAGTTTCTTCCTATTGATTTAGAAATACAGACTGACAGTTCTAAATTGACTTTTTTCAATTAAATTGTTGCTTTGAGATGGATCATATATAATCTTAGCATCTCACTATTCATACAGAATATCAATTCATATGCATACATACATTTGTGTAATATCCCATATGATTTAAATAATTACATAATTTCTCATGTAAAATCACATGACACTAAGCTGGCAGGAATAGCCAACTCCCCAGAAGACAAACTCAGGATCCAAAAAGGTCTTGACAGATTTGAACAATGGGCCCTATCCAACAAAATTAAATTTAATGTAGAGAAAAGCAAGATTTTACACTTAGTACAGATTAAGCGAAACCTGGCTCAAAAACAGTAACTGTGAGAGGGACCTTGGAGTCCTAATGGACGATCACTTAAATATGAGTCAGCAGTGTGCGGCATCAGCTAAAAAAAGCTAATACAATCCTTGGTTGTATAAACAGAGGCATTGAATCAAAATCACATGAAGTATTAGTACAGCTTTATAAAGCCTTAGTAAGGCCACACCTGGAAGGCTGCATCCAGTTTGGGTCACCACATTACAAAAAAGATGTTGAGACTTTGGAAAAAGTGCAAAGAAGAGCAACTAAAATGATTACAGGCTAAAACATATGAAAAATAATTGCTGGAATTGGGTATGTCTAGTTTAATGAAAAGAAGGACTAGGGGTGACAGGATAGCAGTCTTCCAATATTTGATGGATTGCCACAAAGAAGAGGAGTTCAATTTATTTTCCAAAGGACCAGAATACAGGACAAGAAGCAATGGATGGAAACTAATCAAGGAGAGAAGCAACCTAGACCTAAGGAGAAACTTCCTAACAGTGAGAACAATTAATCAGTGGAACAACTTGCCTTCAGAAGTTGTGGGTGCTTCATCACTGGAGGCTTTTAAGAAGAGACTGGACTGAAATGGTATAGGGTCTCCTGCTTGAGCAGGGGGTTGGACTAGAAGACCTCCAAGGTCCCTTCCAACTTTATTATTATTATTATTATTATACCTCCAAGGTATCTTCCAGTTCTATTCTGATTGATTGATTGACACACCCTCCTATTTATAAATGACTTGCATGGAACAACCTTTCCATTTTGATCAGAAAAATCCAGAGCAATAAGGCTATGAAATCTAATTGGAAATAATACTGTGATTTTCATTAGTATTAGATTTTAATTGTATCTATTTTTTAAACTATAATTTTGTTAATTTAAAAACAGGAGATTTTTTTTTTATTGTGATGTTTTCCTTATGTAACATATGTGCTTCGGAGTTGATTTGTTGGTTTATTTGTTTGTTTGTTTATTGCTTTTCTATAGACAGCCATCTCAAGCAAGTAGCTCTGGGCACTGAACCTAAAACAATTAAAAACAATTATAATATAATACAAGTGAAATATGTACGGCAGCCAAGTTTTAATGATATCTATCTTGAAAATTGGCATGCCTTAGGCAAATTAGGTGGCAAAGGAGGAGGAAAGAGATGTCTCTAGAAAGGAGGTATCTTCTGTTTGTTGAAGGTATTACTCATTTTGCTCTTGAACGCAATACCTACCATGATCCTTAGACGTTTTTCTGTTATCAATTCCAGGGAAAGTTACAACTGATTTTTTTAAAAAAAATAATGTTTAGAACGTTGTATAATTACAATCAGGGTTATTTATCTGTATTTACTTATTTGATTTTAATAGCTACCCATCTCCACAAGTGATTTTGTTGAGAGCTATAGTTTTGTGCCCTCAAGTCAGTCTTTTATTTTTTTTTAAATCCCTTCTCACCCCTATGGGTGGTCTATGTCTTCCTCAATCTCAGGTCCTCCACCAGAGACCTGGGAGTTCAAGAGTTCTGTGCAGTATCTTAGCTGTTCCTAATACTGCATTCTTCTGAACGGAGAGCTGTGATGTTGTTCCTGGGATCTGTTGGAGCCCCTCTCCCAGTTTAGAAGTCACAGTCCCAAGTGCTCCTACCTCTACTGGGGACACTTTGGCTTTTACTTTCCACATTCTCTCCAGTGTCTCCTTCAAGTCCTGGTACTTCTCCAGCTTCTCATCCTCCTTCTTCCTGAGGTTGCTGTCATTTGATACTACTACATCTAATAGGTCTGTTGTCTCCTGTCCTTGTCTATGGCACAATGTCTAGTTGATTAATCAGGAGCAGATCTGGAAGCCACACAGGAGTTTAGCTCTCTTATTCTCCACCACCCTCTATAGAATTTCCCATCTGAACTTAGGAGGGTCTAGCCCATTCATTGTGCAGATGTTCCTGGACAAAATGCCAGCTACTTTGTGGGACCATTCAGTGTATGCTATTCCTGCCTGCATCTTACAACTTGCCACTAGGTGTTGGACTTCTCTGAGGCCTTGAATCTACACCTTGAATCCTTTCTAGAGACCCCTGCTGCTATGGATCTAATGCTTAGTGCCTGTTCTTGGGCTGCTATGATCAGGAGTTTCAGTGCTGAATTTTGGTCTAGCCCTTTCCAGCCACTATGAGAAATAATAATTAAAAAGGTTATATAAATAACAAACAAAAAAAAGCGATCTGAAAAATTTTTCTATAGTGGATTTACAAAAAAGGCTTGTAAAAAAAGAAAAAAAATGAAAAGAAATCAGGTTCTAGGACATTGTTCGAAGGGATTAAAGAACAAGATTGTTAGAAATAAAAGGAAGGAATATAACATTTATTTATTTGATCAAGGCTAAAATAGATATGTTGTTATCTCTGGTAACCCTTAATGGACTTTTGCTGATATCAGGAGTGAAATAATGAGGCTTTATGGATTTGTTTATAGGTGAGAAGGGATGTGGGAAGAAGAGATCATTTGTATTTTAAGAGAAGGTGATAAATTATTAAAAATATTTATATTTGGTGGGGTGAAGGGGGAAGACACTTCTTTATATATTTCTTTTTTATTTACTATATTCTTTTTTCTTTTATATCTTTAAATTGGTATTTTATTGTTGTAAATAGTAATCTTTAATAAACAACCTTGGAAGTATTTTGCCATTGCCTCCTTCCTAGGGCTAAGAGAAAGAGAGAGTGTTGCCCTAGGTCATCAGTTGACTTAATGCAAGACTCAAATTCATGGTTTCCCAGCTTTCAGCTTGATGTCTTAACCACTAACCCAAATTAGCTCTCTATTCAGTAACTAATGAATGTAATATCTGGGGTAGATACATCTGTTACCTAGACTTCCAAGAACAGTTATAGGTTTAAAAAGAAAATGACAACTAATACTAGAATGCTTTATCTACTCTTTCTTCTGCTCTTCACTCAATGTTCCTTTGAGCGAGAGGAAATTTGTGCTTAATGGCTATTGCTGTATCAGAGTAAAATTAAGATTATGAGATGATTAGATGAAGATTAACTTTGAAGTAAGGGAACAGTCTGTATTGTCATGGGAGTGTTCTCTGCTCTTATGTTCCACATTTATGCCTCAGTACTGAATGCCAACATTCTGGCTGGCTTGGGGTGAAGCTGGGAAAGTATCTAATTAATTGTCCTCCAGGAAGACCCATTGCACCACAGCGTTTGCCGTGTAACTTTTCTCAGTAATAGACATCATAATCAGGTGCAGCAAAAGAATCAGAAAATGCTTAGGCTATGTATAGCTCTAATTGCCCTGTCCTTGTTTTTTTTTTTAAAAAGAATGACTTTGCTGTGGAAATGAATCCAGAACTTTCCATAAGGTTGACCTTTCCAGTAAATGTCTCATTGCTTTTCCTGAGAGGAAAGGATGCTCAGTGAAACAGCTTCCTGTTTGAAACTTTTTGCCTCCTTTCTACTTTCAACTTGCATGTGCAGGAGAGAGGTAATTACTAGTTTTAAGGTGGATCGGAAGAACAAAAATAACAGGTATGCATAATTTCACTCGTCTGCTTCTAAATTCAGAGATCCCGGCGAGGAGCTTCACGATACTTCTGCAGATTTCCATTGCTGCCACCTGTCACTCTTGCAAAAGAGCAGCTGCATGATACATATACCCTACCTGCACCAACTTAGAGAAACTACAAAATGGAGTTTCGGGATTTGGTTTTAGGATGACAATTCCGCTTGCACTCTCTCCCGCTACCAGTTCCCATTCATTTGTTCTTGGAAGTTCTCCCAACACAATGGGAATTCTGGCATCCTGTCTTTTAACATAAAAAGAGCCCACTGAGCAGTTTGCAGATTCCTTCAGCACCTGCCTGACCTACTTCCCGATTTTATCTAATTCTTCCTCTTCCTAGTGTTATTCTCCTAACATGGCAGGATCTGCTTCCAATCTTATTTAACTGAAGTTTAGAAATAGAGGTAGAGGCAGAGATAGAGAGAGGTAGAGGTAGAGGTAGAGGTAGAGATAGATAGATAGATAGATAGATAGATAGATAGATAGATAGATAGATAGATAGATAGATAGATAGATAGATAGATAGATAGATAGATGGAGGGAGGGAGGGAGGGAGGGAGGGAGGGAGGGAGGGAGGAAGGAAGGAAGGAAGGAAGGAAGGAAGGAAGGAAGGAAGGAAGGAAGGCGGACATCTTTAAATGTTATCCTTTCCCCCCCCCCCAAAGAACTTTAGCTTCATAAAACTTCCATATGCCTACGTTCCTACTTATAATAATAATAATAATAATAAAGTTGGAAGGGACCTTGGAGGTCATCGAGTCCAACCCCCTGCTCAGGCAGGAAACCCTATACCATTTCAGACAAATGGCTGTCCAGTCTCTTCTTAAAAACTTCCAGTGTTGGAGCATTCACCGCTTCTGGAGGCAGGTTGTTCCACTGGTTAATTGTTCTAACTGTCAGGAAGTTTCTCCTCAGTTCCAGGTTGCTTCTTTTCCTTGACTAGTTTCCATCCATTACTTTGTCCTGCCCTCAGGCGCCTTGGAGAATAGCTTGACTCCCTCTTCTTTGGGCAACCCCTGAGATATGGAATACTGCTATCATGTCACCCTAGTCCTTCTTTTCATTAAACTAGACAACCCAATTCCAGCAAACTTCCTGATATGCTTTAGCCTCCAGTCCCCTAATCATCTTTGTTGCCCTTCTCTGCACTCTTTCTAGAGTCTCAACATCTTTTTTTACATCGTGGTGACCAAAACTGGATGCAGTATTCCAAGTGTGGCCTTACCAAGGCATTGTAAAGTGGTATAATACTTCACGTGATCTTGATTCTATCCCTCTGTTAATGCAGCCCAGCACTGTGTTGGCTTTTTTGGCAGCTGCAGCACACTGCTGGCTCATATTTAAGTGATTGTCCACTAGGACTCCGAGATCCCTCTACTACTATTGAGCAAGGTACCCCCTATACTATACCTGTACATTTGGTTTTTCTTGCCTAAATGTAGAACCTTACTTTTTTCACCATTGAATTTCATTTTGTTAGATAGCGCCCAGTGTTCAAGTCTGTCCAGGTCCTCCTGTATCTTAAGCCTGTCTTCTGGAGGGTTGGCTATTCCTGCCAGCTTGGTGTCATCCGCAAATTTGATGAGTTCCCCATCTATCCCCTCGTCCAAATCGTTGATGAATCGTTCACCTTCACCTTTCCCCCCATGCCCAAAAGTTACAAAAATAAAGTAGGTTTCATAGATTGCAAGAAGCAGTCTTTTCTGTTTGTCATTCAGTGGATGACCATGCTACTTAAAGGAAGCTATTTTATAAGGATGGCCACAAGCACACACTCAAAATTTCCATTAGGCTCACTGCCCCCCGTTCCCTTCTCCTTGGTTTTTATGCTTCCTCTTAGTTTAGTCATCAGCAAACAGAGGTCAAGGGATATAACTAGTAGCTAAGCTTCGTCTAGAAGTGCTGGGTAATTGGGAGCTTCATGGCAACAGGCAGTGGACAACCTTCTGCTGTGAGGGAACACAGGAAATTTAGTTTTCCAAGACCAATTGTCTCAATGAATTTATTCATAATTAACTGGCATAGTTAAAAGCTTCAGAGGGATTGTTTTCACCCATATTGCTATGGTAAATTGTACAAATGCTTTGACCCTCACAGCAGACACACGAATTTACTCTGATAATCTAATATCCTATGAAGTCTATGAACAATTGCTTTCTTTTGCAGAAAGCAGATTTTTCATATCTTGTCTCCCATCGTCACCTTTCTAGAGTTGGGACAAGGGAAGGAGCTGCATATATATTTAAAGGAGACCTGCTTCAATTTAACATTTTAAGACAAATTGCACTTTGCCATTTTCTCCAGGAGAAAAATAAATATACAGCAAAAGCAGAAATGAAAGTGTTTTGGTGTAAGAAAGGAGGCATTTAAATAAGCTTGACTTTCAGATTTGCAGATTCCAGCTGAGAATTTTCATATCAAAATTCTTTTATTCTGAACCTAAAATTGACCTTTTAGTTAATTTAATTTGTCCTTTACAGCTTCCAGTTATTTTAATTGCTCATATTTTGAGAACTATACTTAGTACCTTGAGAGTTTGAATTTGGGTAAAACTGTTTCAATTTTAAAGGAACGGCTGCTGATATTCCTAAATTCATGTATTGCAATTGCTTAGATTCTTTGGATGGATTGAGAGATATTTGAATTTTCTATTTTCCTGAAGTTCATTATAGCTTGTGGTAGCATATCTCTGTCCTACTTGTTTCTTATGCAATTGCTCTATCATATGTTATTTAAAAGCATTTTAAAGCAATATTTAAAACTTTTAATTTTTAAACAGCTTTTAACATTGTATCATAACATGTTTTCAATCCCAGCTGTCTTTTTTATAGTGTTTAATGTTTGACTTGCTTTTGTAACTGGAACTTTGTAGTTTAATTATTCAATTATTCTTTTTCTGAGTCAACATTGGCAGATCCTACTCATGAAATCTGCATCATTCCTTAAATCAATGGAATGCAAAGTTTCAACAAAACTAAAGAAGTTTCTCTAGAAAGTTACATCCTCTATGAAGGGTGGCTTGTTTGGAGTATCCTTCAGAATTGGAAATGATTGGACTGGCTAATGTCTTTTGAAGGAGACATCAAGTTCATTGATTAAATAAAATGCCAAGGGTTTTTGTTTGTTTTGTTTTGTTTGTATTTTGGGCTTTTTTATGCCCCTGGATGGGTGGATATTTACAATAGTAGTAGTATTGTATGAGGAGGTGATAAGCCGCCTGGGAAAGCCAAGGGAAATCATCAAAACAATTAAAAAACAAAAGTTAGAATATTTCGGACATGTGATGTGACACCCAGAAAAATACGGCATACTCCATTTAATCCTCCAGGGAAAAATTGAAGGCAAACGAGGTCCAGGCAGAAGAAGAAGATCATGGCTTCAAAATCTAAGGGACTGGTTTGGACAAAACTCAGCAGCACTTTTTCGTGCGGCTGCTGATAAAAACAGGATTGCAAACATGATCGCCAACGTCCGATAACGGATATGGCACAAGAAGAAGAAGTAGTATTGTATATCTGAATAATTTATGGATGGATATTTACAATGCCAATGATTGTGGATGGATGTTTTGCTACCACCTAATTATTAATCTTAAAGAAGAACCTGGTTTAGACATACAAACATGAACGTTATCTACAATTACTTCCGGAGGAGGAGGAGGAGGAGGAGGAAGGGGAGGAGAAAGGAGGAGGAGGAGATGATGATGATGATACAAGGTGAAGTTTGAAGTTGCAATGGCCATGCTGCCCCTCATGGTCATGTTACCACATATTGGGTGGGTCAACTTTACAACTCATTGTGGCATTCCGCAATCCTGTGACTGCAATTTGCAATGTTTTTTTGCCAGTTTCTGATATTTTTGGCTGGTATCCAGCCAAAAAAGCTATTCACATGAGTGAGTTCATTTAATAGCCACAGGGTTCACTTAACCACCATGGTGTTTGCTTAATGACTGCCATGTTATATAAAAGGTCAGAAAATCACTTCTGATTATATAGGTGCCTCGATTTGTAACCATCAGGATTTATGAGTGTAATTTTGGGCTGTTATGATTGAAGTCGTAAGTCGAGGAGTATCCTTCTCCTTTCATCCCTTCTTCTTATACTCTTCATCTCTAAATCAGAGGTCTCCAAACTTTTGGGCACCAGGGACCAGTTCTGTGGAGAGAGGTTTTTCCGCGGACCGAAGGGTACGTGCTTTTGTGTGCTGCCTGCATCCCAGGGATGGGGCTTTGCTTGTTTATGCAGACCGGTTGCTGGCATGCCATGGCCCGGTACTGGTCCACGGCCCGGGGGTTGGGGACCCCTACTCTAAATCATGTGTTTAATCTGAAGCATTTTCTGCAGCTCTAGAGGTGCTGTTGCTTCAGCCAAGCAATTTTATGCAGTAGACCAAAATTGCCCTATGTTAATGTTATTTTCTTACCTTTTCCCATTTCTTCCAATGTTATCACTGCCACCCACCCTTTGTTCCCAGAGCTTCTAAATCATGTCTTAGGAGGCTTTGATTTAAAAAGCCACACCCATGTCACACATTAAATAAAATGTAGAAGAAAAGCAATTCATGTCTTTTCACAGTTAGACTGCAAGTTGGACAAATTAAACTAGGAAGCAAGGAGCTGGCAACTTCAAGTCAGCAAACCATTTGCCTGTGGAAACAGGTTCTGCATGGACATATCTTATTCTTGTCAAATGTATCCAGAGACCCTATGAACAAAGTAGAAAAAATAAATCCAGGCAGTCTGATGGAATTATTAACCTTTTGCTCTTGATTATTTACCACAAGAATTTTTTTTTTTCCTGGTTAAGTACTGGAAAAACCAACTCATAATTTTTAGCTTGACTGATAGTTTCATCCACTCTTTGTTATCCTAAGCAGTTAAGAAAGAGAACGTGCACACTGGATTTTTTCCCCTCTGGGGGTGGGGGGAGAAGCTTATTGCTTATTTTTCAGCCTCTCTGTAAGTGGACCCTTAAAATAGACAGTGTAATCATCCTGTATACAGGAGAGATCATTTCTAATTGTGAATAAAAGGCAGCAATAAAGGAGATATTTTAGGGGTATAAATCTTTGTCCATATTAACACCTAGTCTTCTTCAGACCAAGTTATAGACTTGGTAGTTAAATAGGATCTGCTCAGCCAATACTTGATTTCAGGTCAGGAAAATGTTTGAGCCTAAATGGATAAAGGAAAACAGCTTAATCTAATACCAAGCTGCAATATCATTGATAGTAAAAAATGCTAGCCTCTTCATAGACACCCAAAACTGAACATCACTGTTTTTGAATTATGGTGTTATTGGACCTCGGACTCTATGTTAAAATTTAATTTATTTTCTGCTGGGAAAATAAAATGAAAAGCAACTATTGTGCACTACCATTCCTAGTGCTTTCATTTCCTTTTGTTTACTGGCATTTACTGGATTTTTATGGATTTTAAAGTCTGCCCCAATCAAAAAGGGTTTGTTACAGCATTAAAAACCCTAAAGACAAGAGAATGGCTGCTGTTAACATTTAACTAACAGTTGAAAGCTCAGCAAAATAAAACAATCTTCAATGTGCTTCTAAATACGATAAAGGGGGGTAGGTTTATGAACCTCTGGGGAGAACGTGCATGTAGATAGAGATGTAGAAATAGAATGACACTTCTCAGATCCTATGTTTGATGGCTCCAATCTCAAGTTGGTCATTGTGTCTTATACTGAAATAGAAATATATAAAAAAAAAAACCAGCACAAGGGAAGGTGCATGTCAAAATGCATCTGTCTGGGATTTGCCATGTCAATAGAGAATTGCTTCCTGGGTTCTTTACCTATATTTAATTATACATTTGACTTTGCCTTATTGAATCTAGTAATGTAATATTACTTCCAGGCCAAAAGGTATCTAAGTCATTGACTCAGGGAAGGGACGGAGCAAAAGAGGATAATGAGTTTTCGGCAGAAGAAGAATTCCGTTGATCAACAGAGCTTGAAATAGTGAGTTACTAACTTGGAGTTTCCTGAAGCTATCCAATTCCCATGTGCTTTGCTATTGACTTCATTGTGCTCTTGGCATTTGGTTCAAACCAGGCCAGGCAGCAAGATGCAAAGAAAATGCAATCGGGTACAGGGACATTTCTTTTCTTTCATTCTATACTGGTGACACCAGAAAGAATATTTGCATGTGGATATATATTTATTTATTTATTTATTTATTTATTTATTTATTTATTTATTTATTTATTTATTTATTTATTTATTTATTTATTTATTTATTTATTTATTTATTTATTTATTTATTTATTTATTTATTTATTTATCGAATTTTAAAACTGCTGATCTCCTTCACAGAGGGACTCTGGGCTGTATGCAAATAAAATATTAAAAACATAAGAACAGTTATATACAATTTAAAAAGAGGCACGTGATGCTAAAAATAATTAAAATGCTTGATTAATATGAAACAACCAGCACTAGTGCTAAGGGCTGATGGTGTCCTGAGGTTGTTGATTATTGTTGCTTGGTAAGTTTGCGTTATCAAAACTGCTTCTATAGGTAATTCTGGTATCTAAGGTGTATATTTGCATAGGCTAAGAATATGACTAGGAGAGACATATGAGCACTTCAGACTCTATTTCTAGAATTCAAGTCTGCATTTAAATTTGAATTGGGGAAAAAAACATACAACTCTCTTGAACCATTTTTGGAGGGAGAAATACCAGTATTTTCTGATTTATAAAACATCGCTGCACTTTCTGCCATCCATGTAATGGCAGTGCCTTGATGGTTAGCAAGAAGCATATTATTTCAGCTACATTAGTTTTCTATTATTGAATTTCAACCAGGATTTGATATAGATTGTTTTTCCCCCCTGTCTCTGCTGTCGTACTCGTTGAAGACAAAAACAAACTCTTGCTTTTAGAGATGTTGAAGAAAACCCATCACAGATTTCCCCCCCTCCATGTAAAATAGGGTGACCTGTCAAAATATCTACTATTGCAGCAAAAATGATCACATAATCTTCACTGTCTATTGTATTTTGGCTCAAAATATTTCCATTCCAAAGGTTACATACAAACATATGACTTATAAGTGTAAAAGTACATACTAGACAAAAACTGTACACAAAAGAACTATAACAATAAACACAGCGGCTTTTCAATTTAGCATTAATTTGCAAAGTAATGTGTGAGGAATTAACTAATAACTGAATTGGGAGATGAAAGCCAAGTTGAAAGCCAAATATTGTAATTAAGCTCCTGCCTACCTAGCAGTTTGAAAGCATGTAATTGTGAGTAGATAAATAGGTACCACTTTGGTGGGAAGGTAACAGCATTCAGTGCATCTTTGGTGTATAGCCATGTTGGCCACATGACCACAGAAAATGTCTTTGGACAATGCTGGCTCCCTCGGCCAAGAAACAGAGGTGAACATCATGCCTAGAGTTGGACACAACTGGACAGGGACAGCGTTACTTTTATCTTATTGTAATTAAGACTCTTATAGTTCTTAATCTGCGTATTCTTAACACAAAGTTCTGATCAATGGACATTTAGTAGAAATTATTGTTGGATTGGGGATTGCAGCATGTCTGCAGCTGATTACTTTATTACGTCTTATTGTCTTTTAAATCCAAAAGGGGATTTAAAGTAATACTAAGACTAGACAGCTGTAAATTTCCTCTTCTTTTGTCCTTGCAGTTTATAGAGTCAGGAGAAAACAAAGAGAAATCTTCCCCATTGCAGATGGGGTGGTCTGTTATTTGCAAGTTAAATCATATTGTTTGGTAGAGACATGAATATATTACCTCCTTTAGATTTCTGTATAGGTTTTGGGACCTTCTTTATTAACAGTCACATAATTAATCCTCTTGGTAGACTTCTATAATATATAGGTGAATCTTGTTATGATGAGGAATCTGTTCCACTCTAGCAGCTACAGATAATGAAGCCACAGATAATGAGACCTTGAAAAATGTACTTTGGGTATGCACAAAGGTCCTTCATCATTATATATATAATGTTCATTCACAATGTTCATTCAGAACTGATTGATGGATTATATATTATTGAATCAGTGTTGACAATGTTAATGAACACCTAGATGTTCTCCAACTGGTGCTTCAGGCTTTTCAATGTAATGTATTGTAATGAGTCCATCCATGATGGTCACTTTCTTATTCTTTTTCTTTCCATTTTTCCCAGCTTTATTGACCCCCCACCCACCGCATCATCACCTAATATAAACAAAGTATGATGATCCTGATCATCTGTGTCTTGACTTAAAATGTTCAATTGATTTGTGCGATAATTCATTCTTTTGAATAGTTTTTTTTCCTTGGCTGTCCCTGCTATTCTCAATAGTTTTCTCCATCACCAAAGTTTAAAAGTATCAGTACTCTTTTTATCCAGTTTCTTCAAATTTCATCTGTTGCTTCCATAGACTTCACAGGAAATATTGCCATTGCTTGCATCTTCATACATACATCATCGCATCTGAATTTATTTTCCAATGTTTATAAACTAAAAATGGTATGTTTTGTTCTGATGCTTCGTGGGCAGAATGAAGTCTATTTTTAATGTATGTGATATTGCTGCATTTGTAGATTTAGTGATAACCTCAATAATTATAATTTTGAATGTATGGTCTCTTGTCCAGTTGGTAAATTAGGTATCTGCTTACTACATCAGAAATGAGGCATTCTCTTTTCCTCCATTACTTCTGTATGCATGTTTCAGCTTCTAGAAAAAGAATATTACTGAGTATCTAGAGTTACTCATAATTCCCAGTGCTTTTCTACACAGTGGTGATTGGTACCTGCCAAAAGCACATCAAAATGATAGAAATGTGCACAAAAACAGCTCCAAAAAACATTATCTCTTTCTTTCTAAAAAATTTTTTCTTAAACTGTTCAACAGAAACACTTGAAAAATTCAAATGGATTAAAATTTAAATCTTTGGTGTTTTTCAACTATTGTTGAATGCTCCAAAAATCTCAAGGAGATTTTGGGGTTTTGAGTAAGAACCCTTGAGAAACATAAATGAATGAAGTTTATAAAGAGCAGAAGCACACTAGACAAGAGAAAAATCAGCATACCTTTCCCATATTTGAAAAACAAAGAAAACAAGACAAAACAAACCCTGATTTGGCATGTATATGGTAATGGTTTCCTGCTAGTATGCACAATTGTTGCTGTTGGTTTGCTTCTTAACTGAACTTTTCTCTTTTATTATTTTAACAATAAAAATATTTTTAAAAGTTATTAAACTATACACCACTGATGCTCCAGAGATCTGTACGGCTCTTACCCTGATAATATCCCCAAAGTCCTTGAAAATCTATCTGTTTTCATAGGTCTTGGGCAGGGGTAGGCAACCTTGGCTCTTTTATGACTCGTGGACTTCAACTCCCAGAATTCCTGAGCCAGCATGGCTCAGCTTGGAAACCTCTCCCTTTCCCCTCAGCATGGCTGGCTCAGGAATTCTGGGAGTTGAAGTCCACGAGTCATAAAAGAGCCAAGGTTGCCTACCCCTGGTCTTGGGTAAAGTAGCTCTTGGATTTCCTTTCATGTGTTGTGTATGATTTTTTGTAGACATATATCTTTTTCTTTAACATAAAACACAACAAGCTGGGAGTAAGAATGACCAAATTCTTGCTTCTTATTGACATACAGCAGAGGTCCCCAACCTTTTGAGCATCAGGGACCAGTTCCGTGGGAAAAGGTTTTTCTGCAAACTGGTGGGTGCACGGTTTTGTATGCTGCCTGCATTCCACGGATGGGGCTTTGCTTGTTTGCGCGGACCAGTTTCTGGCATGCCGCGGACTGGTGCCGGTTCACGGACTGGGGGTTGGGGACCCCTGACATACAGGATACCTGTGTTTGATGCCCACACTCTGAGCCAAACACCTTACAATATTTGGAAGCTTGATAACAAGAGAGGACAATTTAACCCTGTCTCCCCAAAGTAATTAAAGGTGATGGGTATGCACCTTAATTAGAGGTCTAAAGAAGCTTGTTTACTTTCACTTTCCATGCAATTATGTACACAATCCTTTTGTTTTTGTCATATGTTAGTGTCTTTCTTTAGGACTGTAGTCCTGTTGAGAATAGTGCCGGATTTCTTTATTTATATATAATTGGTAATCTCCTGTTGTTCTGTCTAAACTCAGAGAAGTTTAAGACCGCAGTTCCCATGTGTGATGTTTATCAATCATGCCTTGCTTGTGTACATGGAGAATTCTCTTAGGTAGATATTTCTTATTAGTACAGAAAGATCTGATCATGTTCTACATAATTAATAGAGGACATAATTGCCCCACCCTCAGGCAACAATTACCTTACATCTGGGAGATAATTTCCATTTGCTGTTCCTGAAATATATTTAATCCATATTGCATGCACAAATAATAAAGAATTTTAGGGGTCCTCTCTGAGTTTGATTGATTGATCAGTGCTAGCTATCATACAGTAGCACTAATGATGTTACCTAGTTAGGATAATGAAACGACTGCAAGAAAACAATCAAGCTCAGAGTGCACCAAGAACCCCTCATTTCAACCCTGAGCTACAAATATTCTCCTTTATTAATAAAGAACAGTGCCATCTATGCTTGCCATTTCTTCAGCCAATTTTCTCTCAATTTTTTTCTCACTAGGGAGGATATAATGCCAAATAGATGCAGTAGCCAAGTGCAAGCTTCAGTAACAGCTTCAGGAAATTCTCCCCAGTGTATGCAATTGGTTTTTGCAAACTTACCCCTATTTGTAATAATTTCCCCAAACAAGGAAGAGGATATTTAAAGCAATAACCTGAAGTGCTGTAAAAAAAAACCAGGCTAGCAATGGTGAGAGCTGTGTGGATTATGTTAAAGATAAACTGTGTCTGAGTTTAGGGATTTAACAATGGCTGTTTTCTGCATAAACTCTGGACATATAGTTAGTTGTTGAAATGTAACTGGAGCTGAAAAGTTGGAAACATAAGGTAGGAAAATATAGCGGATTGGTATGCCTTAGGGAACCAAAATGAAGTAGGAGAATGGCTTATCAATTTCTGTCTCTCCAATAATTTATTTTTTATAGCTAACAGTGTCTTCAAATAACCAAGACAACACCTCTATACATGGATAACATCAGACAATGTACATATAATTTCAATTAATTGATAATTTCAATATCAAAAAAATATTCCCTAAAAGGAGATGGAAGAGCTCATTTATAGCAGGAGCTGACTGTAAAATACATCATGAACTGCTGATGTGCAAGTTGGAGGAGCAGGAGGAGGAGAGGGGAAAGGGGTGGAGGAGGAGGGAAAGAAGAAGGAAGAGGAGGAGAAAGAAGAGGAGGAGTGGCATCAGTTTCCAAGCTATGATCTTGAGCATATATCCACCACTTGCAAGAAGAACATAAGCATTCACTTTGAAGTCCTGAACTTCATTGGTAGAATATCAGAGGAATTAATGGATTACACTTAAAGAGGTCAGTAAGGATGACTGTGAGAAGAGACTGCCAAAAATGAAAACTGGATTTCAGAGCAAAGCACTGAAACTGCCAAGCAGTGAAGAGAAGCCAAAGCCAAGAAAGACAAAAATCTCACAAAGGAACTTCTGAAGTAGAGTTTTAGAGAGCTGCTAGACAAGAGCAGTATTACAACAACATCTGTAAAGACATTGAAGGGGGAAACAGACATAGAGAAACAAGGAAAGGCTTCTATGAGATCTCCAACTTCAAATTGATATACTAAAGAACATTAATGGACAGATAGCTGATTCAAAGGAAATCAAAGAAAGATAGAAACAACTTACTGAAATACTGTAGAGATGTGAATATCCTCTAGGACAGGGGTCTTCAAACTTGGCCCTTTTATGACTTGTGGACTTCAACTCCCAGAATTCCTCAGTCAGCATGCCTGGCTGAGGAATTCTGGGAGTTGAAGTCCACAAGTCATAAAAGGGCCAAGTTTGAAGACCCCTGCTCTAGGATATCCAATATATATTAAAAAAATATGTCCAATGGTGAAGTATCTCTAATATTAGAAGATGAAGTAAAGACCAGTTAGATGTCATTATAAAGTCAAAAGGCTACAGAAGCAAATTCAATAAATGATCCTACAATGCAAATCTGGGAAATGACATAGTGGCCAACTATTCCAATTAAAAGCAAAACAAAAACAAAAAAAAGGAGACTTAAAAGGATGTACACACTATTATACAATATTCTTAATTTCCCATACTAGCAAAATAATGTTTAGAACCATCCAATGCAGATTGAAATCTTACATGAAAAAAAACAAATGCCAAATGTTCAGGTTGGTTTTTGAAAAAGCTGAGGTATGGGATGTATTATTTTGCCATGTGCTGGGATATTGAGAATGAAAGAATACAAAAAAATAAATTGGTATGTGCTTCATTGATTATAGAAAGGCCTTTGTTTGTCTCAATCATATCAAGCTGTGGAATTTGCTTAGAAACAGGGAATCCCAGAACACCTTATTGTCTTCATGCAAATTTTATACAGATCAGATATCCATAGTATGGACAGAATGTGGTAGAATAAACTGGCTCTAAACTAGAGACAAGGCTGTATATTCTCTCTTTGTTTATGCAACCATCCACTGTATGTAGCTTCTAAGAGTAGCCACTGACTTGATGGCACATAATAATCAACCAATATGCTAAATATATATTAGGGGAAGTTGGATTGAAAGAAAATGGACATGGTTGTAAAATTGGAGGAAGAAACAATAATCTGTGCCATGCTGATGATAATACTGTGATAACTGAATACTCAAATGAATTGCAAGCTCTAGTGATAAAAGTCAAGAACACAATGAAAAAAAATGGGATTAAAATTAAATATAAAGAAGACCAAACAAATGACAGAAGTACAACAACTAGTATCAGACTTAACAATAGTTTGAACTGGTGGATAGCTTCTACTTTGAAGGATCTTTAGGCCCAAGTAAAGAACAAGCAATCAAGAAATATGCCACAGACTAGAACCTGATAGAATAGCCATAAAGGCATTGGAAAACAATGGTATGGTATTTCTTATAACACTCTATGAAAACAAAAGTGGGAGTTGGAAGAAGCAGGATAGGAAGAGTATTGATGCTTTTGAACTTTTGTCTTGGAGATGATTCCCGAAAACATCAAGGACAGTCAAGAAAACAAACAAATGGATCAACCCAACATTCTCACTTCAGGTTTAAATGAGCATGCTGATTATCTTATGTTAGACATATTATGCAAAACCATAGCTTTCTGGAAAAGCCTATACTGCTGGAAAAAAGTGGAAGGAAACAGAAGTAGAGGACAACCAGCAGTTACAGTGGTGATGAACACACTAATAGAGGACCTGAAAGATCAGGTTAAGGGGAGACTGTCATGAAGAAAATCCTAAATCCTGTGGTTCCTATGAATCAACACTGAGTTGGTTGCATATAATCAAATCAAATTGTTGGTAGATAACCTTGTCCCTGTGGTCCTGATACAACAGTATTTTAGTGTCATGTCTGTGGAAAAACTGAACTGCAGTTTTTTGCAATTAAACAAACCTGTTTTATATGTCCTAGAGAATAAACTTCACAGCTCCTATTGCTTGTGATGTGTCCCTTTCCACTTTTCTTCACTACGCCCTCCTGACTCTGTTATTTTGCCCAAGGAAAAATTAGCTCTACCAAAAATAATGATCACTGTTATGATCATAATAATCAATCTGCCCCTAGCCACAAATGATTGACCTATTACTACTACATACAATCATATTATAGCTGAGGTTTTTTCCTCTTCCTCCTCAGAGGTGGTATTAAAATAAAGCAAGAGAGCTGTGTATGCTACTTTGAACTCTAGGGAAAAGACACTGAGGTACTGAAGACAAATAGAAGAAGTAATGTGGTACTGAGGACAAGAAAAAGTAATAATATGGTACTGAAGACAAATAAAAGAAATAATGAGGGAGTAATATTTCTAAAACCTAACTACAAACAGATGAACATTTTAGCAAGAACTGAATAAAACATTGAAAGAGAAGTGTTTTTCAACACTACTAACAATATTGTTCCCTTTCTTTTTCTTTCTCTTCCTTTATCCCCTCCCTCCTATTTTTACCAGTATATTTGGCTCAAAATAAGAGCAAACAAAGCATTTTCTCCAGTGGTGAACAATATGTGAACAACCGGTTCTCTGTATGGATGCCGCTTCCGGAAGTCCATTCTGGGCCTGGGCAATAAAAAATTAGCTACCGGTTCTGCCAAAGTGGTGCGAATCGGCTGAATCCCACCACTGATTTTCTCTTTCTATTTCATTTACAAAGTCAACACTTATAGCACAGTAGTCTTTCTGGAAGCTAATGCTGATGTGTGTTGTCTTCTGTTTATACTAAGTTGTACCTTCTTTAGATAGACAACTTAAAATTCTCTCTCATTTTGCCTTGCCTTTGATATTTAGAGTAGTTGGAAAGCTCCCCCCCCTTTTCTTTGTTCAAAAGGACTTGCTTGAGGTATTTGATCAGACAACCACTTGAGTCTCAAAGAGAACTGTTAGACTTATCTGGGGTCTTTCAATCTTTTCATCAGATTGGACTTTATTCTCTCAATGCTTCCTTGGTACGTTTGATAGCTGAATCATTGTTACGCTGGTCTATCTATTTTTGATTTTGTCGCTACTTGGGCTACAGATCATTAGCTCGAGAATGCTTAAGAATCATCTCTGATCTCTTTTCATACCATGTGCTATAGTTAGCAACAGTTTTCACAGCTCCATTAGATCAGTCAACTCTAAAATGAAAATTGTGGCTTTGCTTGGAAAACAGATTTCTTGGTTTTGTTTTTAGTTTCCATTATTTGCAGTTTGTCAGAGCCCTTTGTTAGACACCAAATTATTTTAGCAAACCAACTGCAAGAAGTCCCACAAAAGCAAAAATGACAGCATTCTTTGCAAGTTCTGCTCTACATATTAAATAGTTAGATTGTAAATACAGATTTATGTCTACTACAGAAATGCCTATGCTGCCCTTCAAGCAAACTTTAATATTTACCACAAAAGAATAAAAGGTAAACATTGAGGAAAATACTGAAACCAGCCCTTTTGTTTTTATTGTAAAACAGTGGCATAAAACAATGAACAAAAATGAACTAGACTAGTCCATTGAAATAAATTGGGAGAGAGTTAACAAACGCAAGAATATGGTTGAGATTTTGCTCACCCCCTCCTTTCTTTTACTTGCTCTGTTGCAATCCAAAATGAATGAAGTTTCTTTGAATGGCATTTGACATATCCATAAGCTGGTTCTTAAAATTCACCTCTCTCTCCCGCTCTGTCCCTTCTAGATAAAAAGTCCCACTAATATTAAAAAAAAATATACACAAGCAGTGGTTGACTTCATATGGAGTGGTGATTGCATTAGAATGGGATTTGCCTTAGACAGGGATAACGTAGACTCAGGTCCATTCTCAATTGTAGAAACTAACTAGATAACTTAGGACCAATCATTCTCTCCTTTCCCAGCTAGCTCAGGAATATTGCAGAGAAAAATAGACAATATCTTGAAGTCCTGGGGAAAAGACAGGATATAAATAAAAAGAATTGAAAACAACCCTACCTACTTTAAGTCGTCATTCCCCTCTCTCTCACACACGTTATTGAGAAATATGAGGTGCCTGGACACTAAAAGTCTTTTCACTCTAGGAATAGATGGCTTCAGAAGAGGTCCGTCCAAGGGCAGTATTGTTCTCTAAAAGAAATGCACACAGCCTTTGGGAATCCTGTGGTGAACTGGATCAAGGATTACCTCGGCCATGACTTTTCTTTAACGGTTTAATATGGTTTTATATTGTTTTAGTCCCTTTCTTGTATTGGTTTGCTGATTATATATATTATTTTTATTGTTTGTGAGCCACCCAAAGTCTTATATGGAGATGAATAACAACAACAACAATAATAATAATTGGAAGGGACTTTGGAAGTCTTCTAGTCCAACCCCCTGCTCAGGCAGGAAATCCTATACCGTTTCAGACAAATGGCTGTCCAGTCTCTTCTTAAAAACTTCCAGTGTTGGAGCACCCACAACTTCTGGACGCAGGTTGTTCCACTGATTAATTGTTTTAACTGTCAGGAAATTTCTCCTTAGTTCTAGGTTGCTTCTCTCCTTGTTTAATTCTCATCTGTTGCTTCTTGTCCTGCTTTCAAGTGCTATGGAGAATAGCTTGACTCTCTCTTCTTTGTGACAACCCCTGAGATATTGGTAGCTGCATAAATTTTATTAATAAAATAAATAAATAAATAAGGCCAGTTTGTTCAACAACAATCAGATAAACCATTCTGAAATTATGGGATAATTTCAATTACATATATTTTTTAAAGGGATAGCAATTGTTTTATCTCACTATATGTATTAAGTGAAAGGGGGTTTGTGTTATCATCAGTGCCATGTTGTTAATTGTCACTTAATATGCAACATTTTTCAACTCATAGACTCTGAAGCATAAGCCTCTGATATATTCATTTCATTTACCTCTGACTGAGTCTTCTCTACTCCTTCCACATACAAACATGCCTGACAACTTCTGATAATACTTTATGTATCTCTTAGTGGGCTCCAGTCCATTAAAGCATGAGTCGTAATAGGTAGATAGTATTGAAGGAGTTTCTAGCTACTTTTTAGTTCTGTTATGATTTTGCATCTGTTTCCCTTCCTCTTCCAATCTTGTGCCCCATCTTCCTTTCAAAAAAGCCATTCTTTTCTTAAGATCAGAAAGATGGTTCCACAATAGGAGATATATCTCATAGACTGTGCTGTCTCATTATAGGAATTAATACTGGCTTATTTTACAGGATTGCTACAATATAGGATTTCTGACATCTATTCCAACATATTGCTAAATATCAACTCCCATCTAATCAAGTATAGCAAACCATCAATAATAATCAGACTTATAGTATCATATCTGAAGTACAATTAGTTCTTACCCAACCTTCTATGGCATACTAAAATAATGTGTGGACTGCTTTAGGGATAGGCAGTGTTTTATTAATTCTAAAAAGATTGTATTATTGGTGAGATGCTTTAAACATTTATTACATTTGTAAGCTGCCTGATAACTCTGCACAGTATGAAAATTGAAACAAAATAACCATAAAACAGTAGCAAACAAATTAGATAAACGTGGAAGAAAATAAAACCAACTTCCCTCAATTTAATGCCTTTTATATTGTATTTCCAGACAACACGATCAATGACCAATGTCGAAAGTATGCTTTGAGATTTTTAACTGAGTAACATAAAAATCACAATAGCTAATTATTAATCCAATATACATATCCAATATACATATTTCATGCCGGGGGAACGGGAGGAACAGGAGCGATCTGACACTTGACCCTCTAACGCTAGCACACATACCCTAAGAACAACAGCAACTGGAGGAGAGAGGATACCTTTGGAAACGGTCCCTTTAAGAATGGTGCGCCCGGCGCCGAGGAGCAGACCGATGACTAGGTCGAGAGCCCGGGCGCAGAAACAGCCAGGCATATAAGAACGGACTCCCAAATCTCACGTTATATGCTCTGATGATGTCGGCAGTGTGGCCGACGAAAGCTCAGCTTTGTAAATTAAACAATCTTTGTTTGAAGATTTTTATCCCGGTGATCGTTTTTATTTATTTGCTTTACAACATGTGTTTACCTGGGATTCGGATTTTTAGTATTAAAATTTATATAGTATAGTATATATATATGCAGGTCTTGGCGTATTCTGGTCTTTTCCCATGTAAGATTGAGAGTATCTTGGCAACATTTCGACGAGGTCCCACTCGCCATCTTCAGGCTGGTGTCTTCGGCTTCGTGCTTGTGCGAGCAAAGCACGAACAAAAAAACCATTGTTCTTTTGTTCCTGGGTAATGGGCTGAGTGGTAACATTACCCAGGTACAAAAGAACAATGGGCACACAGCCAGCACCTCAGCCACACAGGATGTTACCAAACAACTGACCAATTTGCTTACATCAATTCCATCTTCCAATCAAGATGTAACAACACAGCCAACCAACCCGCTTACAGCTACATCAGCTAATTTGCTTACATCAATTCCATCTTCCAATCAAGATGTAACAACACAGCCAACCAACCCGCTTACAGATACAAAGCCAACACGCCACACACCCCTCCAATATTTATAGAAGGACGGCAGCTCCGATCACGCTTTGCTTGCACAAGCACGAAGCCGAAGACACCAGCCTGAAGATGGTGAGTGGGACCTCGTCGAAACATCGCCAAGATACTCTCAATCTTACACGGGAAAAGACCCGAATACGCCAAGACCTGCATACCTGTACCCGTGAAAATCTACGAAAACAAATACATATATGTATATATACATATATACATATACACATATACATATATACACATACACATACACATACACATACACATATACATATACATATACATATACATATACATATATATATATATATATACACATATACATATACATATACATATATACATATATACATATATACATATATACATATATATATATATATATATATATATATATATATATATATATATATATATATATATATATATATATATATATATATATATATATATATATATATATACACATACACACACACACACACAATATACATACACATACACATACACATACACATACACATATACATATACATATACATATACATATACATATACATATACATATACATATACATATACATATATACACATATACATATACATATATACATATATACATATATACATATATACATATATATATATATATATATATATATATATATATACACATACACACACACACACACAATATACATACACACACACACACACATATATATATAAATCTGTGTGTGTTTTCCTGTCTTACTGGCTTATCCATTCCTCCATCAAGGTTATGTTCACAATATATTTTTGTACAAAATGCAGCAAAACCTTCCATAAAATCCCTCCAACCTACTGCTGCAGCCTACTGTCTGTACTCTTCACTGTTTTGATCTTTGCTAGTACTGATCAGATGCAGTTTCATTGTAAGAGGACATAACAAAGCAAGTATTTTGTGAAAATAAGTCAGTTTCTGGAGAAAGGATGGAACACTACACCATTTTTGGAAGGCCTTTTGAAGAAAATCCTTACAAGAAAAGAAAACCTATGAAAAATATTGACATGGAAGGATTAGAAGAGAATTTAGAGAACATCTACTTTAATCTCCTGTCCAGTGCAACAACCAATTATTAGAGCATCCTTGACTGATAATCATTCAGCTTCTGCTAAAGCTCCTCCAGCAAAAGAGAGTCCATCAGTTCCTAATTAAGAATTTTTCCTGATGTCCAGCTAAAATCTGTACTCTTGTGCAGGGAGTCTCATTTAACGTCTGCCCTGTTCAGTGATCATTTGACGTTACAACAGAGCTGAAAAAGAAATTAAACGGCCGGTCCTTGCAGTTTCAACCATCAGAGTGTCCTCATGATCATATAATCTAGATGTGAGTGCTTCAGAAATGGCGGGAATTTATAATCACTGCAGTGTTCTTTCAATCTCCTTTTGCTTACTTCACAACTGGTTTCAGACAAGCTGAGTCAATGGGGTAGCTGGGAGTAAAATTACAAGTCATGGTCAGATGATGTATCATCTAATGACTGTGCTGCTTATCAATGGAGTTGCCATTCCCAATTGTGGTTATTAAGTAAGGCCTGTGATTTAAAACACCTTTCCTCTTACACAACTCTGAACAAGTCTATATCATTCTCTACATGACATTTCTTCAGGAATTGAAGAGAATTGTCATGTCTCTCTCAACTCTTTTCCACATATTCCATGTGTCTAACCATTCCTCATAATTGTTTCTTTCCAATTTTGATTGTTCTTGTTTGAATAAGTTCAAGTATATCAATGCCTTTCCTAAAATGAGGCACCCAAAAGTGAATCTAGGTATGGATTGACTAATATAAAGAGAAACTGTGACTTCTCTTGATATTACACTGTACATCTAGGATTTTTATCTTTTTTGCATCTGCTTCTCACCGACATAAGTTCATGATCCATCTGGCATATCCTTTTTTTACATGTAATTCTGCTTAGTATAGTCCCACCTCAATATTATGTTCATTTCACTGGTGGTGTAAGGACCCCCCTCAATTTACATCTTAAGAAGACAGAACTCTTGGAACAAGTTTTCCAACAGGAATCTTTATTAAGAAAAACTGACTGAAGGTGTGCTAGACAGGATCTGGGGAACCCCCCCGATCATTCAATGTTTTAAAGCGTTCCCAAGCAGTCCCACCCCACATTCCTTCCGGTCAATCCAAATTGGCAGATGGCTGGGTGTTAAATCCATCGGATCCCAAACGTTGCAATCTTCCCCCCTTTTTCCTTGCTGCCGGTAATAGGAGGCTTCATAGGGAGTGAGATCAAAGGCTGATGGCCGCATTGTTATTGTTAGTACTCCAGAGAGGGAATCCACAGAGGATGTTTATTCGTAGATGATAGAAGGAATGCCAGCCATAAACCCCCGTGTTTACTCCCCCCCCTTTGTAGTATGACAGAATCCCAAAGAGAGTAAGAATTGGGTTTTCCCAGAGTAGATTAGTTAGAAATAAAATATAATTGGATTATGACAGGTGGTTACTTATTCAAAATTAGAATTTTGCAATTGTCCAAGCTGAAAATTCTCTTGCTCATTCCTGTTTTTTGTTCCAGTTTACCAAGATCCACCTGAATCTTGATTGGGTTTCTAAGATACTTGCTATCGTCTCATCTTTGTTGTCCTTTACACATAATTTACTAATCCTATTTTCTAACCCCTAGTTTGAATATCTATTCAAAATATATTGAATAGGCAAGTCCTAGAACAGAGTTTTGATAGCTCCTCTTGTTGCCAACCAACCAAAATTTGATGCACTTTTGAAGCACTGACATTATATGACATTCAGATAGAGTCCGTGATCCTTCTCAAGGAGAAAACAATAAGTACTGTCATCGGAGGAATTACTCAAAATTTTCTTCCCCACAGCCTGAATACTTATGAGCTTTGGAATCAGAAGGAATGAATCAAGTAGGTTTTGTCAATCTAGAAAGCACTTGTGACTGATAATCTGGTAATGGCACACTCATGTTTAGTATGTGCCTCAGCCACTAGATGTCCCTGTATACTGGACTGAGTCCAAGCATTTCAACAGAGTGATAGATAAAGAATACCGATTTCATGAACACTGGAAAACATTTAGCCCCGGACTCAAATCGTAGCTCTGAAATATTTTTTCTGCTTTTCTAGTACCACACGTTCCAAGGTATTTTTATGAACTACGCTGATCATGCTTTCTAAACAAGCAGTTGGATTAGAATGTCATTAATATTCAGACCCTTTCTGCAGGGAAACAAAGCATTAGAACGTCTTTCATTGTTGCTAACACTACCTTCAATGGGCATTTCCCAAGACTCCACGATTTTTAGCTGCTCTCTATTTTCTGCAGACTCATCTGCCTCATCAGTGTTATACCGAGTTTCTTTCCTCTCACAGGGAATGGATTTTGTGTGTGTTTCCACATTTATACAAACAATTGAATCCCCCTCTCCTTTTAAACGTTAAATGACCTGTTTGCTGGCAGATGTGTGATTCATGACCTGGATAGAAATTTCAGTTACCTGTATTAGTTTTTTCTATGAGAAGAATCACCTGCTTTATATATCATCACCATATGGAATTTAAATGCAAATGCAATGAAGGTCCAATCAGCAGGGGCTCAGCTACTTTTCTCCTCTGCCCTCCCCCTTCTTAACTCACAGATTGTAGCTCTTCCCAGCAACCTCTGGGCAGTTTAAATGCAATGGAGGTCCAATCAGCAGGGGCTCAGCTACTTTTCTCTCCCATCTCCTACCCCCCCTCCCCCATTCCTGCTTCTTGCATTTTAAGGATAGTTTCTGGTTTAGCATTTTATCTTGTGTGTGCCATGTACTGTATCTGGCACCATTTACTTCCTATGCAGCTGCATTCTGCAAAACCTGAAATTGCTCTTCAGGGGCAGCACCATGTTGAGCATGTTACAGTAGTCTAAACTACAGGTTACAGCTTACAAGGATGTGAGGTACTGTGAGCAGAGCCTCCCAGTCCAGGTATGAGTGAAACTGGTGCACCATTTGAAGGTGTGCAAAGGCCATCCTGGCACACCTTTGGGGTTGACATTTTGGAAGCTTTGATTTGTTCTGTTTCTCAGATGCCTCATGGAATGATCACACTGTGCATTTGTGCCACTTTTCTTCTATGGCTTTTTCTCAAATTGATCTCTCAACATGTTTTCTCAGAGAAATTCTGAGATATTTCTTTTCCTTTACTTACTATTGTGATCTCATTATGTTTAATACACCCAACTCATGCTAATGTTTCATAGGTCACTTCCATGACCAAATATTTTCTCTATTTCTCTATTCTCACCTTTGTCCCTTTCTCTCTCAACGTTGTTCTTTTCAAGATGAATGTTGATGCTTTATTGCGATGTCTATCCATCAACAAAGCTGTGGTGTTCTTTATGATGTTTGAAATGGTATATTCTGGTTTTATGAAGTCCTTATGGATTTTCACATTTTGTTTAAAGGGTACAATGGGTGTATGTTAAGGGCATGTATAAAATTCTATTTTTGCACTCTCAATTTATTAGATTTTCATAAACCGCTAAACCTCCATTGCAGAACAGAATAAGCCATCTGCCATAGCTACTATATGACACCTATGGAGGAAATTGTTTATTGATTTAGCTGAGTGAACAAACTGCAACTAGAAAACCACAAACATATTGGTAATGCTAATAGATAACATCAAAAGCAGCACACTTTACTAGTATCTTGACTACAGGGCAGCAAGTTTAATTAAAGAGTCTTTGAAAAAAGAAAAAAAATGTGTTTTATAGAAACATTTGATGAAAACACTTTTTACAATGAGAGTGCAGTGCATTTAGAAACTTTTGTGTAGGTTTGTTTTGGAACACTATGATATACTGGATTGCAAACAGATAACTTAATAAAGCAAAAACTTCAGTAAATGAAGTGATTTTATTTGAATAGAAGTGGAACATTCAGAAATGAAATTTCGGAGCAAAACAACAACAACCCAATACCATAATCTTTAATGGATTAACTGCTTTTTCTAGGGTGGCTGAAAATTATTCAGACCAGCATAAATGGATACCTTGTTAATATTTAGTTTATATATTGCTCTGCAGTGCTAGATATTATACCACATTTGGCCTCAAAGTTCCAAATTCAATACTAACAAAATATAGAGAAAGTGTTTTAGTGAGGAAAGCTTTTCATCCACAGATGGGATAAATACAGAAAGAGGATCCAT
Organism: Azemiops feae; assembly: GCA_023970755.1. Taxonomy (NCBI): domain Eukaryota; kingdom Metazoa; phylum Chordata; class Lepidosauria; order Squamata; family Viperidae; genus Azemiops; species Azemiops feae. The sequence goes on from JALGBA010002138.1 coordinate 236,342, forward strand.
TAAATCAAAGCATGCATCATCTGTATGCTTGAAGAGTAAATATTGTGTTAGATGCAAAACATATTTTCCCACATCCAAAGCACAACTTCATGTTCTGTGTCCACCCTTCCCAAGAATTAAAGGAAGTTTTCATACAGTGCCTTTTCCTTATTTTGAGTGGATTTTCCTTCTTTTTGTGATATTGTGATATTTATTGCAGCCCATCTTCTCCTATGGGGGAACTTCAGTTCTAGTTCAAGTCCATTTCCATCTTTTCCTGGTTTCTATTACTGATAAGACCATAATCACATTGAATATATGACATTTCAAAACACTGAGACCAATTCTGAGCATTTAATCAATTAAATGAATCAAATCAAATGTGCCTGAATAAGTTCAGACAGATATCATACGCATTTTAAAGTAAGTGCACAATCATTTTAAAGCTCTAGATCAATCCAAATTAAATCATATTAAGTATAGGTCAGAGAGTCATTAGCCTCATATATACAATGTAAATGCAAAAGGACTGATAGTTTGAATAATTTTAAATAACATTAAGAAGAATCCTATTTGTGTATGCCTAACATCTGAACAGGGCCAATTGAGATCATACCATTCCATCAGGAGGGTCCAGTTAATGCTTTTATTCCACGAAAGTATGCAATACATTCTTGTTCCTCCGGATTGCAAACAGGCCTATGGGAAATGGCTTGTATTACAGCTAAACAAAAGCTGAGTGATTAAAAATAAAAGAACTATAGATTAAATCTTTGATGTATGGTCTCAAGTAAGATTAGTGCCCTAGAAATTCTACTTTTGTAGAAATAACTAGTTCAGTGCTTGTAGAATGTTATACATAACTTAGCAGAATGCTTAGATTGTATGTATGTATGTATGTATGTATGTATGTATGTATGTATGTATGTATGTATGTATGTATGCATTTATTTAAATATCCATCTCCCTCATATAGCCAACTTATTTGGCCTTAGCATGTATACTTCCCAATTTAATCTCTCAGCTACTCACCCCCTTTACTTTTGCCCAGTGGTGGGATTCAAATATGTGAACAACCGGTTCTCTGTGTGGCTGCCGCTTCCGGAAGTCCATTCTGGGCCTGGGCAACAAAAAATTAGCTACCGGTTCTGCCGAAGTGGTGTGAACTGGCTGAATCCCACTACTGCTTTTGCTCCTTCTTCCTCTGTATCGTTTGATACATCTTGTGTACTTCTGAGAGCTGTTAAGTTGCAAGTACTGAGCTGTGTACCGTTACTTTGACATAACTCCAACTTGTTGTACCTATGCAGGTAGGATGAAACCAAGTATATCATAATGCAGATTACATTACTTGTTTCATTGACAAGGCCATCATCTATACGAGCAGTTACCAGCAATTCTGACCTGGATGCTGTTTTCCATTTATAAGATCCCTCAACTTACATAGAGTTATACTAAGATTATTCTTTTGTCTTTCTTGTGATATTTGAAAAAAAAAAAACCTGCCAATAATATTTTGGTAGCCAAGTGCAACAAAATCATCCATGCTTCCCTATAAACTTAATGCTACTTAATAACATAATTAACTGCACTCCTTTATTTGCAATTTTCATTAAAAAAAGAATTTGGAAGAGATCGTGCAAATTTTGTGATACTTTCAAAACTATCTATTGCTTTGTATGGTTGGTTTACTCCGTTCTAAGATGCATAGTGGCAGCTTTGTCTACAATAATCATATATGTGTGTGTTTTTTAAAGAATAACTGAGTAAGAACATACCTTAGCTTAAAAATTTTAATCACTGTACTACGTTTTTTGACATAGTTAACACAGCAAAGGTATTTTGATGCCATGCTAGGCCTATAATGGTAATGAGAGTATTAAATTATTAGGAGTTGCACCAATGGCTATAATATATTAATGAAAAAAAGAAAGGAGAGGAAAGGAAAGGAAAGGAAAGGAAAGGAGTGCATTAACTGAATGCAAACAAGTGCAAGTGCCATTTTCTAAATTCTTAATTTAGACTTGAAACTGCTCCAGCTCATTTGTTTCCTCAAATGAGAACTCTCTAGCCATGATTCATTGTCTGGAGAATTTGAAATTAATAACTTCATTTCAACAGTATTAAAGCTTCTGTGAATGATGGGACAATAATCCTGAATAGGGATGGAAGATGGAAGAATGATAATATCAGTTCTGGACTTAGCTACAACAATCTATGGAGATCCATCTGCTGCCGGTCTCTCATAACTCTGACATTTTAATCAGTTTTGCTAAAAAATAGCAACAGCATTCCATATTCCTCTGTCTTTTGACTGACATTTGCAAGACCTTTTCTTCTCAGTGGTCAGGCTAGATCAAACGAGCATTCAGGAGCAAATTAAATTGATGAATCTACGTAACCTCTTAGAAGACCGAGGAACAAACAGCCTGGTAAAAGGACATTATTCAAGAGGAAGACTTCCAGATATACTCTAGACCAATCTTAATCGCCTTTCTGTTTTGATTTTATTCCTTGAGCTGACACGGTTCCATATATTTTTTCCCCCGAAAACTTATGCCATCAGGAAGAGTTGGGCAAAGATTTACTTGATGGATGGGAATGTAGAGGATCTGACTTGCCAAATAGAAAACTCTCACTGCCAACATTAAAGCCACTGAATCTGTAATCTACAATGTCTGTTTAATTTGGGAGATTAAAAAACTGCAGATATGTGAATGTGCAAATGTGTTTATCATGCACAGAAGCTTAAACACATTCTAGCATCAGAACAAAATTCCACCCTAAAGTATAACACCTTGTGGCCATCATGCCAGACTATTTGATTCATAGGAGTTAAGAACTGTGAGATGGACGGCAAATAAACTTGATAAGTAAATAAATAAACCACAAAGAATCTTCTGCCTTGAAGTTCCTCTTTCTATAAACATATATATTTGCAGAGGGGAAATTAAACAATAAAAACTATTTTTAAAAATGCAGAAGCAAGTTGACTAATCATAGTTAGTCAATAAAACAGACTAGATGAATCAATGTCCTAACTTAATATAAAGGTATTTTCTAGACTATCACCTGCAGAATATATCCATTATACTGAACTGTTGGCACACAGTTGGATTTCTGAAATTAGTTAGAGCTCCTAACTCTTATTCTCCATTAATCAGGAATTTTATTTATTTCCTAGTGCTCTATGCATCACTTTGGGCCAATTATATCTCTGTATATAATAACTGTAGCTGATATACTACCAGCCCAAGTTATGGCACACATTAATTGAAAGTGAATATTCTGCTTAGTTAATAGTAATACTTAAATGCATAACATCTTCAACGTGCTGTACAAACATTAACTAATTAGTACCCCCAACACTCCACCGAGGTGTGTAATTATGTGTATTATTAGAGCTGGTAGAATTATTCCTTAGGAATAAATTAGTCAGCAGAATTGGCTTTTTTCCCTATTGAAAAATTTGTATGACTCTCAGACCTAATATCATTTGCATCTCTTCAGTATGGTAGCAAGTACAGTGCCAAATTTCTTCAGTACTTTTTATCAATTCTTTTTTAACTTGATGGTAAATACTTAACAAAAAACTAAAGAAAAAAGTTAATGAATTTCTTATGGGAAGAGTGTATGCTTCTGCATTTGTCTTAAGTGATTACTGAGTGACTTTTTGAATATTGGGTTTGTTTCTCCTAATCACAATTTCTCCAGCTGTTTTCTGTCTCTCTGGATTTTTATATAATTTCTGTGAAATGTAAAAAATACATAATAGAAAAACAATAACAGCATCGTTTTGCCACCTTGCAAACATAATATGAATAAGTACATAATGTTTTTATGGAACTTTGCTTTATGGAACATAAGGAAAACACAACATGAATTCCAATTACATTTTCATCGAGAGAAACAGCACTTATATATGTCATAGGTTAGCCTGTGTGGCCCCACAATCGCTTGCACATTCACTGAACATTTGGAGGAGGTGTTATGAACCTTGTTATGATAAAAAAACGATCAATTGTATCTGTTTATAGTTGTTTATCATTATGAAGTATGATTTGTAGAAACCAGCCTTCTGAATCACACTGCCTTCTTCTACATCTTGAAAGAAAAGGAGCAGAAGCAGAGTATTTATGAGTTAAGTAAAAGCAAAAGAAGATTTTTATTAGCTCAGGAGAGTCAGAATGAAATTCGGCTTCATTTCTAGTTTCTAATGACGCCGGAAATTTTTTGGAAAACATGAAATTCACCTTTTGAACAAGGGGATATTTAAGAGCCCAAAAAACTTATATCCAAGATTTAGCTTGCTTACAGCCTTTGGCTGTAATAATAAATTGATGGATTGATTGATTTAGCTTGCTGAACTTAGTTGATTTTCCTAAGTAGGGTGGGAAGTGAGAAAGAAGACTGGGTAGGAAATGTTTTATGGTAGGAAAGGAGTAAAGATATGAGACAAAGTGTAAAATCCTTTATTTTATGCTAGGAAATGTGACATGAAACTTCAAGTGAGGACTCTCCCTTCTCATGCACAAAGATTTCTTGAGACTGAAAAAGAACATCCTTCCAGTTCTTTTGTTTTATTTGTAACTCTATTATGCCCTTCTTGATAGAATTCTATTGCTACTTTTCTTGTGTTCATATCACCTCAATATGTGGTATACTCCCTCATGAAACTGAAGTTCAACTTTAGTATAACCTTTAAAAAAAGGCAAAAGTATATATAGCAAGCAGAGAATCAGACTGTTGCCTCATCCAGGGGGTGGGGGGGGAGTTTATTTTAATTTTAACCTGCCTTGCCTTGCATCCACTCAATTCTGAATGAAAAGCAAATGGGAAAATTGTGCCGTATAATTCAGCATTGTGCATATGGGAGGGCCCAGAGAGATTATTATAGCAGGCTACATTGGGAATCATTAGGTAACCATAGCAACCAAAAATCCTTTTTTATACAATTTGTGGTGCAATTCTTTTAGTTTTGTTGCCTGTCTTGCCAATTGCCATGAATATAGAAATCTTGCCTTGCAACATGCTTTTCAGTTTTAGTTTTGGTGAGGTTGACAAAGATTGATTTTAATGATTTTCCTTCAGAAGAACACAAATGGAATTTAAAGATTGTTCAGGAATGTAGAAGATGGAAAGGAAAAGAAAAAAAAATTCAGGTGTAAAGCAGCCTAGATACCTTGGCCAGGTTGATATAGTGGCTTAGCAGTCTCTTACCTGTGGATATGTTCAAGCTTGTGGGTGTGATACTGCACATATTTAATGAAAAGTTCATTCCCATGCATCTCTGTAATGGTTGCTATCAATTGTGGGTAAATAATGGGTAGTGGGAATCATGAGATAGCTAAATAGTGAGCCAGGTTGGTCTAGTGCAGGGGTAGGCAACCTTGGCTCTTTTATGACTCGTGGACCTCAGCTCCCAGAATTCCTGAACCAGCATGGCTGGCTCAGGAATTCTGGGAGTTGAAGTCCACGAGTCATAAAAGAGCCAAGGTTGCCTACCCCTGGTCTAGTGGTTAAGAAGGGCAGGAGACTGTTACTTCTAGTCCTGCCTTAGCCATGAAAGCCAGCTGGATCAGTCACTCTCCTTCAGCCCAAGCCACCTCACAGAGTTGTGGGGTAAACAGGAGGAGGAAGGTGTGTTGGATATAGTTGCTGTCTTGAGTTATTTGTAAAAAATAATAAAGGTGAGATACAAAGTAAATAAAAAAATATGTCTCACTTCACTTCCCTAATCAGGATTTGGCCGTAAATTCCGATTTCCTGATACTTGATGGCTGATATGATTTTTCAGCTTGGATTGGCAGAAGGATTACAGAAACAGATCTTTACTGAAGACAAGAATTAAGCCACTTGATTGCCCACTAACACACCCATACATATGATGAAGACTTTTCCTTCAACAATTTCACATACACACATATACATGTCTGATGTTTAAACTCAAGACTTCTAGCTTCCTTCTTTCAATTCATGTATACTTTCAAATCATGGTTGTCTGTTGGTGGCCTTTGAAACCATGTAATTTTTGTCTATAAGTGTCTATAATCGCCATGTCTGACTAAGAATTCTTGGTGTCTGCTAATCTTAATCCTCATACAAGCTTCTTTTAGAATCCTTTTTAGAAGCAACTTTGGAATTAGAGATGAGAGGCAACTAATTATTTTTCTCTCTTGAATGGGAATCTATTGAATTCACACTCCCGAAACCAATATGTAAAGTGAGACATTCTTAACCTTTTGGCATTTATTTATCATCAATCGGCCTCTCTCCTCCTCCTCCTCCTCCTCAAATTTCCAAATCTCAGGGAAAAGAGAAAACATTTACATGTATTCTATTGGACTTAAAGTAGAATATAAGCCCTTACATACAGTAAATATATAGGTATTGACTTACAGTGTACTAGCATTATGTCATCTTAACTTAGTTCATCATAACTTAAATAAATAAATAAGACAGATTTTTTTTTTAAAGAGATTTTTGAGAATAACAGCCATTTCATCCCTGAATAGTTCTTGTCCTTCTGAGGTTTAAAACTGAGGATAGCATCCTCAGGGATGGAGATGATGATGAGGAGGAGGTTATTCATTCAATCGTGTCTGACTCTTGGCAATTCTATGGGCCAGGTCTCTCCACGTCTTCCGATCTTGCATTACGTCTTTGAGTTGTTCTGTGCTCTGGCTGCTGTCAGCTTTGATGGTGTACATTGTCTTCTTCGATGGCCTGGTTTCCTTTTACTGCTAACTCTTCCAAGCATAATTGGTTTCTCCAGTGAATTCTCCCACATGAGATGGCCAAAATAAATGAGATGCAGTTTTGTGATTTTGCCTTCCAGTGACATGTCTGGTATGCTTCAGTACTAATATTTTGAATGCTATGTCTTTTAATCATCTGTTACATCCCCCCACCCCCGGCAGTGCAATGATATACAGGGAGCCCCAGCTTAGTGTTTGCCCTGTTTAGTGATCATTTGAAATTGTGACAAAATAACTTCTTGACTGGTCATCCCACTTAAAATCATCCCAGCATCCCCACGAGCATTTGATCACTTCGCAACCATCCGGCATTTATGCAGTCACATGATCGCCATTTGAGCACTTCACTGCTGGCTTCTGACAAGAAGACTGAATGGACAAGCACTAGTGACCGTAGTGAAAGTGAGGTCATAAATCCGGGGCCATCATAAATCTGTTGTGGTCACATGATGTCTCACTTAATAACCCTGGTCCTAACTGTGAATGTTAGGAGAGCCGTACCTGTACTGTGAAATTGCACTGGTCTGGAGTTGATTTGGGGAGAGAGATTTTAGCTATTCTAAGTGTTAGAGAAGAAAACAATGGAAAACTTCATAATAGCACGTCACCAATAGACGATATGCTAACATATGCGAGAAGCACTTCTTCCATCCCATGTTGCATTCATTTTGTAAGTGTAATATTGGCCAACAAAAATAAAATAAAAATAATTTTAAAATATTTGTTCAAAAATATTAAAACGTCTAGCTTAGTAATGAAAAAGTAGAAATCTTCCTTTAATAAAGCCTTAGGCAATTTGTATTCTAGCTTTGAAGGGAAAGGAATTGAATATCTGTCACGTTTCATCTGGATGGAATCATCTGTGTAGCTGTAATATTTGCTCTTTCGCTAGCTGATCAAATAGAATATCATTATACGGGAATCACTCAGCTGACCAATTGACCAACATATTCATGCTGAAATGAAGACAATTCTGTTAATGACAACATGGATCAAAGGATTGCAGATGAAGAGTTAACTTATAAACATTATTCCCTCCCCAAACTTTCCCTTCTTAAGTTACTTTAAAGATTTGCTGCAAAGCACACTGTTCAAATTCACATCTAACCACTTATATTTGATCCTAACATCTGCTTTTAAGGCTTTACATCCAAGGACAGCACTGAGAATCATGGGTAATATTGTTGCAATTGCTCTTTCCTTAAATCCACTTACTTCAGTCCAGTAATATGCATTGCATTACTTGCATTTTCCACAAAATGCAAAGCTTTGTTACTGATACTGAATAACAGAAAATAGTTCAGGTTTAGGAAAAAACACACCCACCCCCGCCAAAAAAACCTATTTCCGAGGAGTAGCAGCACATTGTGATCCTTTGCAAACAGTGAGGCGGTCTTGGTGCTCTCTGAACTTGGTTGTTTTCTTTCAGACATTTCATTACTCAAACTTTCTTGCAGATATTTCATTACCCAAATGAGGTAACACCATCAGTGTATATTTTCAATTTGCAAACAGTCTGTGTGGATGATCTCCTAGCTCCCAGGTCATGTCACCAAAATCTGGCAATTTGCAGTAGGGCACAATTTATATGTCTTTGAAGAGAATCTTTATGTACCAGTTGAAAAGTGTGTGTATATGTGGGTGCGTGTTTTAAAGAATCCCAACTTTCCAAATAAAAGAATTAGAGAGGACTGAGGAATTTGGTCCTACATATTCAGTCACATCATTGTTTCCCCATATCTGTCTCCTGAGAGGCCAACACTTTTCGAAAAACTAGAAATGCAGTGGCAGATATGAAAAAAAAATACATTCCATTTCAGATGCTATCCTTGTCCCAAGCCAGAGTTCATTGCAAAACATTAGAAGAAAGCAGTATTAACACAGAAACAAGCAAAATCTGTGGGACCAATATATTTCTTTTTTGTTAGCCATGCTTCAGGATATTGATACTTATTTCTTCCATTTTTAATGAAATTTATTTAACTGCCTGAAATCAAACAGACTTTTGACACCTTACAGACTTTAAGTATTAAAAATAGAACACACATCTGGGAAAAATGAAATAGTTATAAAACCATAAAAGCTGTGTCCCTATATAATAATTCATCTTCAAAGCACTTTGAAAGAACTATGTTTTTTCCTGCTTCCAGAAGCACAGGAGGGTGGGGACCATGCATGTTTCAGAAGAAAGTTATTTCAGAGTAGTGGAAAGGCTACTATCAAAGTGCAGGAAATCAGGAGCCAGGGCATGTTCAAATGAATACATGTTTATTGCATGCTAACATTCTCTACGAGAATCTGAACTACTAACAGTCAAAGTAAATTGGTGGAGGATAAGAATCAATGGAATTCAAGTTGGGCTAGACTTAGATCTCTTGTGGATGTGAAGGAACTGAAGACTGATGATGTGTTTGACTGCTCCCTCAGGCTCAGCCTGGTCATCTCCTGTAGTTACAGATAATGCCCCCGCCACCACCATATGCTGTATCTCCTGGAAAGTGGGAACTCTCAGCAGGTACTCTCTGGATGTCCATGTAAACATGGGGTAGAAACTGGGTCCCATTTCAGGTGCTCGGCAACCAGCATGTACTATATGATGGTCGTGAGGTCTTGTGAACACCATCTGCAACCTTCCTAAGTATTTACTTAGGATTTACTCAAGGACTGCAGTGATTTGATTAATGACTGTGTCAAAAGTAGGTCGTAAAATTGGGCCCAACTCTCTTAATTGCTTAGTGATGGAAGTTCTGGTCCCAATTGTGGCAGTAAGTTGAGAACTACCGTAAAGGTTAAAAAGTGGGAGAGAAGGGCATATACCAAGGGTCTTCAAACTTGGCCCTTTTATGACTTGTGGACTTCAACTCCCAGAATTCCTCAGCCAGTGTGCCTGGCTGAGGAATTCTGGGAGTTGAAGTCCACAAGTCATAAAAGGGCCAAGTTTGAAGACCCCTGGCATATAAGGTTCCACAGGATGAAAAATTGAGGTATAAAGCTCTTGGAATCTATGGCAGCTGCCTAAAACTGAAAGTGATTATTTTCTAAGTAAGAGTCTCAGAGTTCTCTTTAGCAAGTGTTATAGAGATAAAGAGATGAGATTCCAAGAATTCCTTCAAATAGCAATCTTCAGTTTAGAACCTTTTTGTATTTTAGGCCCAAGGCATTCTGAAACTTTTGTTTTTCCCTACAGTCTTTTTATAATCTCTATTCACTGATAACTGAAAAGCATTCTTCTAACTGTTTATATTACTTCTCCTTGAAATTTATTGGTTGGCAGCTTTCACTTATGCTACCACACACACAGTTTCCCCCCCCCCCCATAAAAAAGGTTGAGTTACTTGCAATATTATTCCATCTCTAGACTTGGATCAAAATATGTCATTTCACAACCTTAATTTTCTGCACTGTTGAAATCATGCCATTACCGAGTTTTCCTGTAGGAGTCAACAAGTAAATTTTATTGGGATGAGCAGGGTTGAAACAACATGTCACAGCATTCTGTGGCACAAAAGCAGGAGAGCACGTGGTCCTGTCAGAACAACCTGTTTGATTTTGGGGGTTCAAAGGATATGTTTAATGAAAGTTAACCTTCCTCTTCTGAAATTTCCAATCGAGTTTTAAATAATGTCCTTAAGTATCCTAACGGTTTTCCATGATCAAAAATGGATAGACGTGTGACCGGTTTATGGGCAAGTAGAAATGGAACTGAACAGCACAATTCAAAGATCACATTAATTAAGAGGAGAAATTTAGCAGAGGTATTTTCTTCATGTTTCATGCATTCGTGCTTTATGTGTTAGAGCACATAAAGTCATGGTGTTGCTGTCAGACGCTGGCTGTTATTTAAGGAAAGTACATTGCCTACATCAGATACAGGAAGCAAAGATTTTTATCCTTGTCTGGCATTCTGTTTAGAGTTCTTGTTACAGAGATGGAGGAGGACGTGCCTCTGATTTGCACGTATTTTTATTTATACGATTTTAGAATACTGCCATAGAGTTCAAAGAACAACCATATGCCACTCAGAATTGCAGTTCTATGCATAGCTGTACAAATTGAAATAATAATAACAGCAACAACAATAACAACCAGTGTATTTCTTATCAATATCTCATCCAGTCAGATTTAATAAAAGAAATGACTTTCAAATAAGAAGATAATTTTGGTGAAATTATTTTGTTAAATGTTAGCCCAGAGATATCTGTGAATATCTTGTATTTCATTACACAAATATCTCTCTTTATTAAAAATAAAAGGTTAACAGGGCAAGGAGCATGTCTTCCATAGACAAAATAACATCTAATTAGAGGTTTTTGCTAAATGTACTAGTTCTTTACTTACTTTTGGCTGAAAGTTTTCATTTTAATTTTCTAGACTTACTTATCAATCAATATATTTTTAGTGTGTGCTTTAATAATAACTGCAAATTTCTATTTTTAACCAACTTGGATAGCTAGTATCCCAAAACAAATTAGATGTTTAAATAAATACAAGCTAAATAAATTAATCTAAACGGTTTTGTTTTTGTATCTCAGACATATATTTAAATACAATATGGGAACTTACTTGAAATTTAGAATAAGACAGGTGACCCTGCAGTTGGATTTAAAACAATTCTCTTAGAAATTAGCAATAATTAAATATTTCCAGTATAATTATATATATATTTTTAATTGTTAGTGAAACATGTAGCAGCAAAAAATATGCAGCTTAAATGTCTTTGTGTGTGCATCTGGGTCTCAAACATGTGTTTAATTATTTATTGCTTGTTCAAACTTATATAGTGAGAAAATATGAAAATGTGTTCATAAATGTTATAGTACAAGACATAAATGATATGTACATAACAATGACTTATTAAACATAATTTAGAGATCCCATAATCAGAGTTCCACATAGGAGAACATGAAATAAAACTCACAGTAGGATTTATGCAACATATATTACTTGTTATTGAATTAACTAATTTTGTGGATTTGAATAATGCATTGAATCATAAGCTAATTGAACAAACTGGGCAAATACAGAGACGAAAAGTAGCAGCAACTAAGCTTAACATACGTCATTGCAGTTGCAAACTCTTAACAAACTGGTTAGGTGTGTTATGTAATGGCCAGTCAACACATTGTGTTCTTACCACAACATCTTAGTCCTGTAAGCACAAGCAAAACAAGGCAACATGATCTATAATGTTAGCGGAACCCTACATTTTGTAAATTCATCCCAGAGACTTGGTCACACCTAGTCCTTCATTTAGAACAGCTATTTAATGCATTGATTAAAGACAGTTTTATGGTATGACTGTAAAGTATATTCAGATATGGCTTAGAAATACAGCGTTTGCAATGGTTCTCAACATTTGCTGCTCTGAAAGTCAAGTGATTAAAGAGAAATATATTATGTGATTAATGCTTCAGCCCATTAATCATGCCAATTAATCAACTGAAAGCTGGCAAGAGTAATAAAAATGGCAGTGAAGTTCTTCGGAGCTAAAAAAAACACCAGTCCTGTACTTAATTACTTGAGGAAGACTAAAATAAACTCATTTCAGTTTCCTCCCCTACCTCTTGATCATATGCTAGCATCACAGTGCTACAGTGTTGGGCTTCATCCGTACTGACACAGGAGCCAAAAGGCTTGCACACAAATATACACACACATACTCACAGAGAGAAGCCTCGGAGCCAAGTTTAAGTCTTCAGTTATTTTTTCTTTTGTCTGTGTGCCATAATGGGCTGGGTTCCATTTCTTCTGGGGCAGGAGGAACATTTAGCATTGACATACTGTTATTATAATGGAATAGTTTATTCTCACGTCCTCTGCTTCTGATCTTGCCTGACCTAGCCCTCATGTGGGCTGAAATTCCAAAAAATAAATATGTAAATAAATGCAACTAGAAAACAGAAATGTCTATGGAGATTCTCAGTCATTGGTACAAAACAGTAACAAAACTTGTGAATTACAAACTAAAAATACATATGCATAACAAACAAGCCTTAAGAAAAAATATAACAACTTAAGAAAAGAAATATAACAATAAGTAGCTTAAAAATGCAACAATAAGTCTAATGACATGAAATGTACAACAAGCTCATTTTTAAACAACAAATTAAATCTTGAGCACATTTTCCAGTCTGTCCTTTATGGTGATAAAGAGTCAGTTCAAAGGCTGATAGTGGACACGTTTCATCAAGCTAGCTGTTGGTATCTTTTATTGAACTATTTATATAGGAACACATGATGCATTTTTAGCAGTAATCCAGCCATGGATAATTCAACATAAATATATTTAACTTTCTTCTAAGAACATGGTTCCCCTTAATAAAAAGGCTGAGCGAGTACAAAGCAGCCACGAGGCATCACCAAAGCGTAGAATTTAAAAGACATTCAACTATACTTCATCTCCTGCACACTAATGCAGCAACTCCTCTGCCATTAAACATAATGAAAAATCTGTGCTTTATGTAAGAAGAGAAAACTCTTTGTGATCCAGTCTTTCATTGCTATTTGGAAGTCCAACACAGAATTATATTGATCACTGTTTGGCCAAAATTCAGGTCACAATTTTCTTTGCATTGCTTTTTAATAAGAAACAATAACCTTAGCCACAAAAAGAAATCATTGAGAGAAATCAAATGGCAGAAAATGCAATATAGGTTATTTAGGTTCAATTTTCACATATCCTTTAATAAATTATAAATTGGAGTTGAAAAACAACCCAGAACTTGTAACCTCCATAAGAAAGTGATGGTGTTTCCTTTCAATGGGGCTATTTTAGAAAGAGGAAATATTCATTCATGCCACCATAAAATATCCAGGCATGTCTTAAAGGATATACCTCAAATAATCCCATAGTCTCAGAAATTCTACATTTCTGCAGTAAGTCCTCAGGTAATAATGTAAGTGGCTTCTTTGCATGCATGTAGCATTATGTACTCTGCCAAGTGAAAATGAATCTCTACATTCCAATAGGTTACATTATATCACATCATATCATAACATATCATATCATATATCATATCATCTCATATCATCATATCACATCACCATCTCATCTCATATAATATCATATATCATGCCATACCCTTATGAATTTATTGCAGGCCTCAAGGTGATTCTGACTGTGCATGATGAACATCTATTGAATTCTATCTTATATCAATCCAATAAGTTCAGCATTTTAATTTATCAGATAATTCAAAGCAACGAATTGTGCTTTGAAAGAAGAAATAAGATTTTGTTCAGAGACTTGAGACTGAGTCTTAATTAATTTGGAAATCCAAATCAAATAAATTGATTTTCCAAATTATTTTAAAATTCTAAATCAGGCTGGATTGATTTCCTGAACTGATTTGAAACTCCAAATCAAATTACTCTGATTTTCCAATTTAATTCAAACCTCCATATCAAATTAAATTGAATGTTCAAGGAATCAATCAATATTTATCTGATCAATGACCAGCACAATTTAAAAGAACAAAACAAACAAAAACAGAATAAAGCAAATAAATACAATAATATACTAACAGCTAGTGAAATAAATCACAGAATATAACAATCTCTATTGCTATGTTAATACTGTTGTTACCTGGGTGATAAATGTAAAACATTAATAGGTATAAAATAAACATAAAAGTTGTATATTCCCTACAATTAATAGTTAAGATGTATCAAATAGTATTTTAAAACGAAGTTAAAATATCTTTGATGAAATATATCTTGCTTTCATTGCAGCAACACAGAATTTAGCTACTGTGAAAACCATAATGAATGGTTTTAGATCCTGAATGAGAAGGTTCATGTAAAATTTAGCTGACCTCCCATAGAATTTATCTATCAGGGTACATTGTATATTGACCTAATGTCTCCTGCCAACTATACCTCTATTTTTAATGTGGACCAGTGAAGATCAAGCATTATGTCAGTGGTGTTTATCTCTGCTCCTTTTCATTGTAAGGTTAAGCTTTGAAATCTAAGAGCAGGCAACCTTGTTCTCGATTTTTGTATCATTTTGCCCTTAACAGACATGGCAGTTTTGGATGTGGCATACTGACATTATTAGATAGAGCAGAGACAAAAGTTCCAGTCATTTTATTTTTATTGTTTAAAAAGATTTTGTGCGTAGTTGAGCTCCTAAAGTAAAATATGTATAGTAAATCTCCCTAAAGGGCTATGCATTTAATTTGTTTGATATTTAACTTTAAAAAAAAAAACCTGCCAATTCTGAGGAACTCCAGAGGTGGTGGATGAGAATCATATGGATATAAGCAAAACTATGAAATGAATATTGCTCTGTACTGGTCCAAATTAAAAAAAAATGTAAATATCAAAAGAGCAAGATAAAGAGATAAAAAAGGCTAGCTTTATATCCTTTTTTTGCAGGGGTCATTAAGTACATGCCGCAGTCGTTAAGCGAACACGGTGGTCATTAACTGAATCTGTCTTATGCTACGTACATTTTCTTCTTGTTGGAATCCTGAAGTAAATGCCAGAAACTGGCCAAAAATATCAGAATTTGTGGTCATGTGTCCGTGGGACACTCAAACAGCCATAAAGGTGTCACAGTTTCCAAGTGCCCAAAATGAGATCACGTGACCTTCAAAATCAGGTCATAAGTACCTTTTCAGGGGGGGAGAAAGTCTATTGCAACTTCAAATGGTTGCTAAGTTGCAGGATCCAATCTGGGTCAGTCACCGGGACCAGAAGTTTAGTCTTCCAAGCTTTTGGAGTCATGCTGGAGCCCATCCTCAGGGAACTTCTCTCTAGCAGAGTGTTAGAGCAACACATAGAGGGGTTGCTAGATGATCAGTTGTTAAGCAAGGACTACCTATCATTATTTTGATGAAGGAGTTCTGCTTCCTTTTGCATCGGTGCTTTAAACTGGGATCCTGCCAATGGTGGATAGGGCTGAGTTGTAGGCGTGGGATCAGAGGTGCTTAAGATAGATTGTTGCTGGGAGGAAAGTGAAGCATAGGATAATTTCTTTAAATAGAAATTATATATATGATATACATATATCAAACACCTCCGAATCTGCACAGGAAGGCCTTCCATATGTTTAATCTTAAACAAGTATCTTGGAGCAACTTTTAGAGGAGAATTTATTAGAAAGCTAGTGCTGTTCAGATAAAAAACCAACCAAAAAATGATTTGGCAATCAAACGAGCAGATTATGACAACTGGGTCTTTCTTGAAGAAAGTTCCTGTTTCACTTTGAATTTTCAGTATGGGTATGATAGCTAGCTCCAAGGCTGTTATACATTCCACTGTATGGAAAATAAATAGTAGGAAATTGCAGCCCTGCCAGCTAGAGACAAAATAAATTCTCTTTGTTTTACACTTGGGCCTATTGTCTGCAACATAGTGTGCATAATCCTCCATGAACCTAATAAGTGAAGTTTTGGAATATATAATTGTAGTTTTTGCAAAGAAATAATGATGATACATGTCATCCTTCAAAACTGTTGTCTTTTAATGTGGCTTACAAGATGTACTGAAATGTTATTCTTATTTATTTGCAAATATTTCTCTACTGACGGTCCAGAGAGTGTGAAAATTTAAAAGCAAAGCATATCTCACTTTTAAAAGATGGCTACCCAAAATCAAACATTAATCATCAATAACCAGTCTGTTTCTGGAGAAACAGAGCTAATTTTGATGACTCTGCAGAAACAAAATGAGGATGGGAGCCTGGCACTTCCCTGGAGGTAAGGAATTCAAAAGCAAGGGCGCTATTGAGGAGATGGATTTTCTCTCAGTTCATAACTCTTCTCACCCCAGTCTCTTGTTGGGTTGAACTCTAAGCAATCCATCTCAACTTGTCAGCCCTTCAAGGTAGCCCTCACCAGAAGCACAGGAGTACCATCGCTAACTTTATTGTAAGGTAACAATAACAGAATCTTCCATGACTGAAATTATTTCTCTCTTTCTTTACTTTTCCAGAAAGCTAGGGAGGGTTTCTTCTGAGATTCTTCCCATGTCCCTTTTCCTTCAGTGGACTAAGTTGCCTCTTGTCAGGCATTTGTCTAGGCTGTGACTCATTCTCCTATTTCCGCAGATCATTCCCACAGAGTGTTACACAACCAGAACGCACAGGCCAAAGGATTCCACCTAGACAAGATGGTCGTTAGATAGCCTGGAAAAATGCTGATAGAATAATGTAAAAGTTAATTCAGCTTGACGGTTTGAAGTCAACTTTTTGATGTAATTCAGAAAAGTACTATTTGAATTGGGATCATGGTCCTGGAGGAGAAAGACTTAGCAGCATGTCTTCAAATCTGTATTGCATTATACATTGTATTTTTTCCCCAAGTGGAAAAGCAAGATGTTTAAGTTTAAAAAAAAATAAATGAAAGTGCTTCAATCTAGGAAATGAAAAAATGATTGAATCCAAATCAGGCAGGCAACATATGAATTCAACTACAGCCCATTATAGAGAGCCAGTCTGGTTAAGGCAGGGGTGTCCAACTCGCAATGTCACATGATGTATCGTGATGTATTGCAACTTTTTTGCCATTGCCGGCAATGGGGTGGGCGCGGTTTCACTATGATGCATCCGGCCTGCGGGCCGGCAGTTTGACACCCCTGGGTTAAGGCATCAGGCTAAAAACTGGGAGATCATGAGTTCTAATCTGGGTTTAGACACAAAGCCAGCTAGGTGGCCTTGAGCCAGTCACTTTCTCTTAGCCCTAGGAAGGAAGCAATGGCAAACCACTTCTGGTTGCCAAGAAAACTGCAGGGACTTCTCCAGGCGGTCTCTTATATTCAGACATAACTGAATATAAAAAGAACCCACATTATTAAGATCTTTGGGACATTTTCCCCGTTCAATAAGTATGGATTAAATAGCAACAATAAAATAATAATAATGATAATAACAGCTCTTAGGTCTTGAACATGGGACTTGAACTGTTAAGTTTTTACCAATCCCAAACTGTGAATCAAATTGAAGATTAACCATAATAATATCAGCAAGAAGAATGATTTTTTTTTTACATTTTTAAACTGCCCAACAATTTTATCTCTCTATGGATACATTAGGAAGTAACCATTCGGTAGCTGCTATCAGCTGCAGTTGCCATGGCTAATTAACAGGCATTACAAAAGAAGTACTCCATGCTGGCTAATTCTCAGCTAGGATGTGAATTGTAATTTTCTCCTCCACCAAGTTGCATCTATCTCCTCCTTGGTCACTGTTTTATTCTCTTCCTGCTAAATAGGTCCAACCTGGTTTTGGTTTCTTTGTACTACTAGATTGGAACAAGTGTCTTTAGATTTTACATTATTTATACATGAATGCAACTTTTTTTTTGTACATTGGGGACTTTACCACGTCACACAATGAACACTGCAATTGAACACAGTGGGATTTTCCATAACAAGGTCCATACTAATTTCCCATCAGTTTCACTCTGATGAGTAATACCAAACCTTGCCCTACAAAAGTGGATTCCGATGAAATCAAGAATTGCTTGAAGTAGCTTCGAATAGATTTCATCAATAAGCAATGTGGGAACTCAAGACTCTGATATTTCCTCATTTAACAGCTGCAAGCAGTCTCAGAAAGTGAAATGAATTTAGGTCACAGCATGTTGAATGCCTTCAGGTTTAATATTAATATTTAGCATATCGCCTCCCCTGTGCCGCCAAGCACACTCAAGCAGCATTGCCATAATGAAAGTAATTTTTATAATGTAGTTTAATGCAAGTGGGGATGGTCAAGTTCCTGAATTTTGCTGGATCTTTGACATTTTCTTAAACATAATGTTTTGCTAAAATTTGGGAACACCTGGTGAGAAGAAAAGAATCCAAATTATTTGTGCCATGTTTTCTTCTTGCTTTGTTCCTGAAGATCTAACAAGGAATAATAAATAGTGCTGGCTGATCAAGGCACAATATATATATATATATTCAATAACACAGTCCTCGATCTCCGGGAGAAATATAAACCAGCTGTTTATTGTTAAAAAGTTTAAAACAATAAAAACAACTATTTACAATATTAAAACAACTTAGCTTTCGCTGGTCCTCTGCCAGCGTCCTCAGAGTAAAGTTTTGGGGTGGAAATTACTTTTATAAACCTTGCTAGCCTAACTGCTTACTCATTGACCGTGTGATATATATATATATATATATATATATATATATATAATATATATATATATATATATATATATATATATATATATATATATATATATATGTTGTGTGTGTGTGTGTGTGTGTGTGTGTGTGAAAATAGCATATATTTATCTCATCCAGTTGTCCCTTCTTAGAAAATCAGTGACAATATCAATCAATGATTTAATTAATTGGTAATGGAACTTAAGGGTAGCTTGTACTCATGATATCCATAAATGCCATCTACATCCTCCCCCATTTTTTAATCATTTGTTTAAAATAATCATACAAGACTTTGAAAAATTTCCGATATGAATGTGTTTGATCCCAGGAATGAGGTTACCAAAAGCCTACAAGTCCTCAGATGTTGTTTATTTTTAGCATTCAATGCCAAAGATTGCCGATATTATTTCATTGCCTTTTGCCAAATAATTAATATTAAATATAATCCTAGCTTTACTGGACTGAGTTAAAAAATCTATGTAAGATCTGGGGGGGGGGTTGGTGAAGAAATAATAAATATGGATTAGTGGACTAGTACTGATATCTGTCAAGATTGCATCATTATGATGAAGTTCAAAGATCAGTAAGTCAGTTCTGCATTTTTCTAAGATTCTCCAGTTATTCCAATGCATGTACAATAAAGCTCTACACAGTGCAATGTGTTCCTCGTGGGGCTGCCCTTGAAGACTACTAGGAAGTTTCAGCTAGTCCAGAATGCAGAGATGAAGGCACTGATGGGCATGCCTCTGTTAAGTCTGAGATATTATATGGCAGGTGCTTGTTGTTGTTGTTGTTATTATTTACACTGTCCAGTACCCGTCCTTGAGAGAGATGGGTAGTCTAGAAACATGAAAAGCAAATAAATGAAAAATAATCCTTCATATGTTCTCTACATGTGGAGGTTGCCTATCTAGATACAGTACAGACTTCCAGTCATTTTTTGATTGTCTCATTTCAGTGAAAAGTGCCTGGGAAATCGTCAAATATACATGGAGAACCTTTGGGCCAGTCCCTGTCTCTCAGCCCAACTCCCTTCACAGGGAACTTGTGGGGGAAATAGGAGGAAGAAGGAGTATTAGTTCCATTTACCATCTTGAGTTATTTCTAAGAATAATAAAGGCAGGATACAAAAAACTTTTTCAAAAAAAGAGAACATGGGAACAGAGTCAGAGGAAAGCAAACTTTCTCTCTTTTACCTCCAATATGTTCCTTAAACCATGGACAAATAAGCATTTGATGAATAGCTCAGTGCTTTTAATACTAAAGAAAGAAAGATATGTCTGATTTATTAAATTAATTATGGAATTATACCATTGCCTCCTTAAAAGAAGATGGAATTACCACCCATTGAAGCTGGGACTACACACAGACCCTACCACATGTCACTTGCAGAGGCATGTATCTAGCAAACAAAAAACTGAGTAAGCAGTCACAAAGTTCTTGTCCCCTTCCTTTGGGGTTCAACTTATCCCAACTAACCATGCAAGATGCAGCTTCTATCACCTCAGCAAGACTTGCCTAGTCGAAGTCTGAGCCCTCCAAATGTTTTTATCTGCCAGATTCCTAGAAAATACTTCACAGTGGCGTAGGTCAAGCTGTGATTTGTCCCTGAGTTATGGAATGAGAGAAATTGGCTAATTATAGGCTTCTTTGCTTAATTAACAGAAGAAAATCAACTACTTAGGCTTTCTGAATAAAGAAAATATCCAATATGTTGTAGAAAAGGCCAGAGCTCTCAATTAGCAGGTTTCTGAATTTGAGAAATAAACCACCTTTCAAAGCTTTCTCTTTTATGTATAAATACAATAAAAGTGAAATGTTACTAATTATAATAAATGATCATATATTTCATTTGATAATGTAAACCAGACAAATACTTTCTAGCTGATCTATCTATGACTTCAGATGATTCTCACCTCATTAAATCTGCCATTATTCAGTTGAGTGACATCTCAGGCAACATTAAACAGGACAGGGTTTCTAATTAACATCAAAATTGGGACACACAAATTTGGGAGCTTGCCTTCAGAGGTTGTGGGTCCTGCATCACTGGAGGTTTTTAAGATGAGATTGGACAACCATTTGTCTGAAATCATAGAGGGTCTCCTGCTTGAGCAGGCGGTTGGACTAGAAGATTTCCAAGGTCTCTTCCAACTCTGTTATTCTGTTATTAGACAAGAGAGGATTCCTGATTAAATCAAGATTTCAACACACAGACTCAGGAGCCTGAGTAGCAGCTATAGACATTCAGAACAATGTGGAATGGCTCTGGAGGCAAAGTGTAGCCAATTAATTCATCATAGATCTCATCACAGATTTAAACAAGAAGAACTGTATTAAAATTCTGGCTAGCTTCTACTAGTTCCATTAATAAGTAAATAAAGATGCAATGTATAATGGCAATCATTGTGAGGATTGATCCCTGGGGGACACTGAGCTCCATACCTTGGAATCAATATCAACTTGAGCATCATTGGACAAGCCACAAGATCACAGATTGAGGGTGAGGTTCAATCTCATTTTCAGAGCTTCTGCCATTATTTTCCAAGGGTTTTTGATTCTCAGTTATGAGATGTTATATGAGCTGGAAAATTATTGAGATTGACTAATCCATAGCAAGAAAAAATATATGGTATGAGGCATATAACAAGAGTTATGTTGTAGTATAAATTTCATGATAATTCCTACAGAATTTCTCCAAGCAACTAAGCTTTCTTAGGTATTAACATGGCAAATAATTCATGTAGATATTAATGTATTAATCTATTCCATCTCTATAAAGTACCCATTTTGTTAAATGAAACTATCTATCATATAGAGGCCTATTTATTCATTTATTCTACAAATTATATTAGCTTTGTTAATCTTCAATAGGTCAGATTTGCATTTTATTTCTAACCGGACTATACTTGGTGTGTCTTGTTTAATTCTCCCATTCAAGTCAATACTCATTTCTCTGAAGGTCAGTGCTAATAGAATGTAATTCAAGTATATAGATATGCACAGTTCCATGTATAACAAATACAGTGCATTACAAATTACTTGCCTCCTCATTAAAAGTTTTATATTTGCCAAAAAATCATTTCTAGTTAACCAATATATGGTTGTTGTTGTTTTTTTAAAAAAACCCTTCTCTTATGCCTTCTCCAAAGCATAGGATGCTTAAGAAGGCAGAAAATAGAGTCTGTGCATGTTTTAATGTATCTCAGTAATCTCATTTTTTCATTTACAAAAACTAATTATCAGATACAAACATAGATTTTTGTTAAAAAAAAGTCTTTAAAAGTTCCATTTTGAATTGGAAGGCTGCTTACACAAGCATGAGGAGTGCCAGAATCTTTTAATGCTCTATCTCAGGGGTCAAGTCTTGCACCCTTAAGAGATGTACCAAACTTTGTGCAGCATTTTGAGGGCCATAGTCCAAAACTTAATTATGCTCATTTAAGTAGGAGCTTTAAGAAATAAAACCAATGTCTTCAGCATCTGCAGAAGACATCTATCTTATCACTTAAGACTTTTACCGCCTCCCCATCAAAAAACAAAATCTATAATTTTTACCCTATCCACCTTGGTTACACTTTTTGTTTAGTCTTTTCTACAGCCTTTCTGACTATTTAACGTTAGGAATTCACTCTTGGTTTTCCTTGGGTTTCCTATGACACCCTGCGGAGGTGAAAGTTGGACTTTGCAAAAACAGGATAGAAAAATATTAAAGCTCTGAAACTTTATTGGAGAATCCTCTTGAGAATACCATGGATAGACAAGAAAACAAATAAATGGATCATGGAAGAAAGCAACCAAGAGTTTTCAATCAAGGCCCTAAGGACCAGTTCAGATTATCATACTTTGGACACCTTGTGCAAAAATCTAGCTCTGGAGAAGTTTATAATGCTAGGAAGGTAGAAAGAAAAAGAAGAAAACAGCAGCAAGTTGGAATGGAATGGAATGGAATTACAGTGGCAGTGAGCGTCCTTTGAATGACATCAAAGGGAAGGGACAGATTGTCCTAGAGAAACTTAACTCCTCCAGGTATATCACCCTTGGAAATTGTTTAGCTTCTTTTGTCTTCCTTCATAACTGGCTCACACTAAAGGATGCTATAAAATCAGGAAAGTGTATTGATGACCCAGCTACATGCATTATACAGAAACACTCTGAAATGCATGAAGATATATGTATTAGCTTCAAAATTATTTGAATATGACCACAGAATACAGCAGTTAATAAAGGCCTAAATATTTGATGACATCAACTTGCTAATTTGTGAGTCCCTCTGGGTTGAGAATATTTATTAGGTGCTGCCTAGTTTGTGATTAATTTTGCTGTCAGGATTTGAAAGCTGCATGATTTAGCAAAGAAACAAAAATACTATTTTTTCCAAATGAATGAGAGGTGTAGGGAGTCTGAGGTGCCACTGTTTGAGGAACCAAACATGCCACTGTTTGAGGAACAAAACATGCCCAGGAATTATGGACATACCTCTTTTGAAGCCACCTAGAAGCAATAGATCCTTTCATCTATTGCAGGAGTCTTCAAACTTGGCCCTTTTATGACTTGTGGACTTCAACTCCCAGAAGTTCTCAGCCAGCATGCCTGGCTGAGGAATTCTGGGAGTTGAAGTCCACAAGTCATAAAAGGGCTAAGTTTGAAGACCCTTGCAATAGATGAAAGGATAGACATTATA
Source organism: Azemiops feae (assembly GCA_023970755.1). Lineage (NCBI taxonomy): Eukaryota > Metazoa > Chordata > Lepidosauria > Squamata > Viperidae > Azemiops > Azemiops feae. The sequence goes on from JALGBA010002138.1 coordinate 259,883, forward strand.
TAAACAGGGATCTGATCATGGTGATAGATTGATCTAACAAACCATTCATTTCATTACATTTTGTTTTGCTTTGTTTTTATGTGATGCCATGCATTTAGAATTTGACCACTATTTTATATACAGAAAATACCTTCAGTCAATCAAATCAAACAAGTCTTTATTACAGCCAAAGACCAGCATAAGGAGGGTGGAATACAGTCATTAAAAAGCATAGAAAGTACAGCAAAAGCTAAAAATTAATAAAAGGATAAAAACTGTAAGATTATATATAAAAAGCAAAAGTCTAAAAGGAGGGATAGGAGCATTAACTGTGGTGGCACAGTGTTTAGAATGCAGTATTACAGACTGACTCTGCTCACTGCCAGGAGTTCGATCTTGACTGGCTCAAGATTGACTCAGCTTTCCATCCTTCCAAAGTTGGTAAAATGAGGACCCAGATTGTTGAGGACAATATGCTGACTCTATAAACTGCTTAGACAGTGCTGTGAAGCACTATGAAGCAATATATAAGTCTAAGTGCTATAGCTATTAGATGAATATAGGGAAGTCTAAGGTTAGTATATGACAGACTAAATTTGTCACAATGCAGAGCACTCTAGAATGATGAACTAGATGCTCATTCAAACTAGTTTATGGCACAGGTCATCATACGGCAGATTTTAAGCATTGCTTTGCAGAACCTGGCAATGTTATATTCTGTTGCAGATTAATATCTGAAAGCATCAGGGAGGTGTACAATTATACTAATGATGCCTTAACTACTACCCCAAACTGGCATCTCTTTTAACCAGAGGACACTACAATTTCACTATGTTGTCTTGAAGAACGTGCAACTACAGTATTGCAGTATCCTCAGTTTCCTTCGGTACGGATTGGCTGAAAGATATATGCAACATCCTGCTTTTCACTGTGGTCTGCAATCTTCATTGCTTTTCACAGTCCCCATTAGATTGCAAACTCTGGGCATCAGAGAAGCTGCCAAGTGATCAAGTATGTTCTACCACCTCAGATCAATAAAACCCTCTCAATAATGTCACAAGCAGTACTGTCAATAAATCCTGAAGCATCGTTAGGTCTTGTACAAGGGAGGAAATCTTTTGAGAAACTAGAAGATAAATTTTAGAGCCGTGCTCGTATTTTATAAATGTTTCAAGCTTTGCACAGTCATTCATTGAAAATCAGGATGTAAATTCACTGGAGGCATAATAAATACAGCTTTACTGTAGAACATTTGTAGCACAAGACCTTAGAAAGGCCATTTAATTAAGATGCTGTATATGCTATGGTTGAACTATAGGGTGTAGGCATGATGCAAACTCTGTTCAGCTCATTCAATTCAGTTTAGATTTCTTATTTGTCACAGTCTTGGGTATTTGTTCTATTATCATTTTCCTGGGTGAAGAAAAATGAAACATTGATAGTCATGACAGCAGAAAGAAAATGACTTTCCTGTCCAAATCGCAGATTTTCATGGCATGAGCGTAAGAGTGGGGAAAAGTGAGCGATGTAGATGAGAGATGTATACAATCCTGGAATGTGACTGAAAAATGATCTCTTTGTCACTTAAATCAAACAAGCTATTTATAACTTTCCAGAGGTCTGCAAATAGACATGAAAAAAATGGGTCTAAAAAAGAAACCTGCATATTGTCTCTTAGCTTGAATGCAATGGTTACATGATGTGGTTATAATCAGTAAATAATGGTGTCATTTCAGAATATACAAGAGCTTTCAAGACATGTTGTAAAACTTTAAAAGGAGTACCTCTAGAAGAGAATATTTGTAGCTCTGTGGGGTCCTTGATGCTTTCTGAGCTTGATTTTTTTCTTGCAGATGTTTCATTACCCAACTAGGTAAAATCTTCAGTGCTAGAGGGAACGGAGTTTGCTCTCTGTTTATATGTAGAAACTAAAAAAAGTCAAATAGGGTTCAAAGGTTTAATCATTAGTCTATAACCAAAACTGGGATCCTAATGTCAGATTCAAATACATAAAGAGTTTGATTTACATAGAGATATCATGATGTACAATACATTCATTACTTGCCATCTTGTGGGAACATATGGATTTGTACTATATATCTGTAGCATTTGCAATCCTGCATCTACAGGATGCAGTAGATTATCAAATGGCCATTTTAATACAAATCTCTATTCACTTAATAGATACAGTAGCATAGTTATTGAAAAGATCCAGTGGGATGTCCGATGCCTCCTTTTGGGATTTTGCTCAGATTGTCTCCTTTATGATTCAGGAATCCTGGAAACCCAGAGAAGTTACACTTCAGTGGAAAGATAATTGCACTATGAACACTAGGATATTTATATGCATCTCTTGGCCACATCTTAACTAAATAAATACAGGATTGCTGCACTCCATGCATGGGAATTTCTCCAACATTTTCATGGCAATGACTTTCTAAAAGTTAGAATAGCAATAACAATAGCACTTGTATACTGCTTCAAAGTGCTTTACTTACTTAGTCTCTGAGCATCAGAGTCAGCATATTGCCCCCAACAATCTGGGTCCTCATTTTACCAACCTCAGAAGGATGTAAGGCTGAGTCAACCTTGAGCTAGTCAGGATCAAACTCCTGGCTATGGACAGAGTTAACTTGCAATACTGCATTCTAACCACTGTGCCACCACAGCTCTTAGAAGCAGTAGAAAATATGAGAAGAAAATTTCTTGCTTGGTACTATTAAGAGCTATTCTGCAACAGAAATAACAGCTTGGAAGTATGATGGGTTCTTCCTTGGTGGAAGTGTTTTTAATAATATTTACAACCCAAGAGGTGGTAATTTAATGTAGAATATATGTGTCTATTGCTCCTAACATATGGTAAAGAATGTGAACTGGAAATCAAGCTATTCTTTTTGGTGTATATATGTATTACATCAACCCTTGATTTTTGCAATTGTTCTTCAAAATCAGTGGGCTAAGCCCATCACTATCATTTGAAGCAACCGACATGTATAAACATTTGCAGACATGACTCATAAGTTCCATATGTTCTTTGAATCAAAAGCAGTATATGAGTTCATCACTTTTAATAATGGTAAAAATTGCAGGATGGTACCCAGTTCTGGAAACATACGGCAGCTGTTACATTGGCCAGCTTGCTGAAATCACAACTGAGTATCATTGAAGCCACAATTTACACTCAGTATGTAAATTTCCTCTTTATTGATGCTGGAGCTCATCACTTTGTACATACATAAATATAGATCAATGTGTTGCTAGAAAGCCAATATTTCTAAGGATTATAACTCAATGTAAATACATTGAGTATGGTTCCCTGAAGTATTTATATAGGTCTATGTGCCACATCACTATTAGGAGATACACAAGTTGGGCATATTCAATATGGGATTCAATTTTGTATTGGTCCTGCAACAGTTAAAGATTTGCTTATGATGGGAATATCCTAGTAATGGGGACAGTACAGTGATATAAATGTAGGTCCATGTAATGATTACCTCAATCAGGAATGCTGATTGGTGTCCTTTCCAGTATCTTGACCAATTGAATATGGTAGCTTCTTATTCTATCTTCACCATTCAGCTAGGACATCATAGTACCAGCTGGATACTCATATCACCTAAAACCTTGTACATACTTGACCAGATTCATCACCCATTTATTGATATATTCATTCATTACTTAATTTTATTTCACAAATGAAGGCAATTATATGTGTCTCAGGATAATGTTGCAAGATCCAATCTGGGTTAGTCACCAGGATCAGAAGTTTAGACTTTGAGCTTTTAGACTCGTGCTGGAGCCCATCCTCAGGGAACTTCTCTCTTGAGTTTCCTCAGGATGGGCTCCAGCTTGAGTCCAAAAGCTCATAAGTCTAAACCTCTGGTCCTGGTGACCGACCCAGCTTGGATCTTGAAATTTTATTTCAGTAGTTATTTAGTTAGCCAACTGTGAAACACTTTATATTCCTTATAAAAAAATAAACCGATGTGATTTGGTGACATTTACTCCCAAGGATAGTCACTTAATTTAAATCAGCATATGATTTAATATAGCTCTATAGAAAAAATTAGACACCTGGTACCCCCAACTATTCAGCATTATCCTTCCATGGTTCTTTAGTATTCATCCTACTTGGAAATATACTGGAAAATACCAAATTGTCTTGTCTTTTTCTACCTCTCTCTACTTATGTGTTATAGACTGTTCCTACTGACATGAAATAATTTATTATTTCCCTGTCTACTCAAGGGGCATTGCATGTGAGTAAGCTTTATTTGTGAATAATCAGAGTCATGCCATCCAGTTTGGTAACTCCCACTGGAAAGGATGTAAAAAAATACTGTTTCTGTGAGTGGAAAAGCATCCACAACAGATCTGACACCAAGATTTCAGTTATGGAATAAATGCAGCAGTGTGCAGACTTAGCAAAATGCCTGCAATTTACTTTGAAGGTGATGAAATCACAGAAACATTTGAATAAGGCTGATTAAGTCACATTGAAACATCAGTTCATACAATTAAGACAGATGTAGATTAGCATTATTTTGCCAACGAACCCTAAAATGCTTTGTTAGGAAGGCAGCAGTCCCATAAAATTACCTGCTTTCCTCTTAATGTTAGCACTGAACCAATACCCCCACCCAAATTTGGTTTATTTATTTATTTATTGCAGTTGTGAAGGGCAACTTGCAAACATGCATTTTTTTATAAATGATTTTTGTTTTCTCATGGATAACATTCTATGACTGTGAAGTTTCCTTGTTTGGGTTAATCCTCAACTTACGACTATTTAGTGACCATTTGAAGTTGCAGCCAGAGAAGTGACTTACAATCATTCCTCACACATATGATCTGCTGCAGTCATGTGATTGCATTTTGGGCCCTTGGCAACCAGTATTTATAGGAGTCCTGGGTTAACATAATTGCTCTGTGTGAATTTCCCAGGGCACTTCTGACAAGCAAAGTTAAGGGATGGGGGAAGGAGCTGGATGCACTTAATGACCATGGTAAAACAGGTCATAAAATCAGGCACAGCTCATTTAGCAATGGAAGTTCCAATCCCAGTGTTGGTTGTAAATTATGGATTACCTGTATAATATATCATATTAAAATCATATCTCTTCATTCAATGATTTTCTGGGTGGCAATGGCATTTTTGGTGGGATGGAGAATAAAATTCTATTTTTTTTATTCAAATGTACTTACAACATGCAGTTGGATGTCAACATTCACAATTTCCATATATCATGGAAATATGATCCTAAAAATATGATTATCAATGAAAATATGCAAAACCCACTTTATATTAGGGATGGTTACCTTGCAAAAAGTGTTTGCAGAGTTTATGTTAGAAAAGTTTCAAATGAACATGCATCCCTATTTGTACGTGAAAAAGACATATTCTTGCTAAATTGTGGAGAAGAGCAAACTAATATGTTTGTAAAATGAGACATTGAGCAAATCCATTGCTGGTAGTTTAGACCGTCCGTTGAAATGTCAGATTAGAGCAAGGACATTTGCTCAAGTTGAGATTTCATCAACATGACAAAACATTATGTTCCAATGCAAGTATCAAATGGATGGCATTTCAGTCATAATCTTTATCCACAGATTCCTGTGGGTAGATTTGTAACAAGATTTGTAACAAGAGCCATGATGGTGCAGTGGCTAGAATGCAGTATTGCAGGCTAAGTCTGCCCACTGCAGGAGTTTGATCTTGACTGGCTCATGGATGACTCAGACTTCCATCCTTCCGAGGTCAGTAAAATGAGGACCCAGATTGTTGGGGGCAAAAGGCTGACTCTGTAAACCACTTAGAGAGGGCCGTAAAGCACTGTGAAGCCATATATACTGTAAACCTAAGAGCTATTGCTATTATAACAAAAAAAGGCAAGGATAATTCCTTAGCCATTTCACACAGAGTCAAATCAATTTTTTATTTCAACTGTCTTTAAATATGTATTGTTTGGAAATGACTTCTTTTTTAAAAAAGAAGGAAAAAAAATAAAATAACAGCAGACATAAAAATGGAATTATAATAGACAATAGTTGAGTGTATACAGACCAACGCTTATTATTTTAGAGTAGAACAATGTTTTCTCTAGCAGCTCAGTTGATTTTAGTGATACAGTGATAAATATCCCTCCAAAGGAAAAGTAGTGATCGAATCGGGATTGTTATCGCTTGAAAGGATACAACGACGTCCTATCTTGCTTCAAGCATCGAAAGTAACACAATGTGCCATGCCAGTTTGTCATTTCTAGATTTTTTTTCTTTTATTAGTTTATAGAATAAAATGCAAAAACAAATAATGGGAAAAATAGGGGAGGGAAGAGGGGAGGGAAGAGTGTAGAAAAAAAAATGAAAAAGAAAGAAAAGGCGTTGATTTCCGACTCCTTTTGGTGCAGTAAAATAAGATAGTAACATCAAACCTCAACTTTTTACTTTTACATAGTAGTATAAACTAGCCATTTCTATAAGAACAGATCTATCTAATTGGTAAAACCCAAAATCATTTTTTTCCACCTCAAGCACAAAGTCCAGAAGCGGTTTCCAAGTAGAAACAAAAGTAATTGTTTCTTTTTCTTTAATCAAAGCAGTCCATTTAGCCATCTCTGCTAACTCCATCAACTTCTGCAGCCGTTCGTCCATTGTGGGGATCGAAGTGTCCTTCCATTTTTGTGCAGAAAGTAATCTTGCTGCCGTGAACATATATAACATCAAAGTTCGAAATTTTTTCCCAAGACTTTTGCCACACAGAGTAGACAACACACATGCACACATACAGAGAGGGAGGAAGGGAGGTAGAGAGAGAGAGAGAGAGAGAGAGAGAGAGGCAGAGAAAGATGGAGACAGAATGAAAATATATTGAATATACTGCATTTCCATATCTACAAATAGATATAGACAGTGGTGGGATTCAGCCAGTTCACACCACTTCAGCAGAACCGGTAGCTAATTTTTTGTTGCCCAGGCTCAGAATGGACTTCCAGAACTGGCGTCCACACAGAGAACCGGTTGTTCACATATTTGAATCCCACCACTGGATATAGATATAGATAGATGACATAGATATAGATATTTTATAGGTATAACACTATATCTGAAAAGCTGTTGGGTCTCATTTTGTACAGAAAGAACAAAAAATGAGAAATTCAACAATGCATGCATCTACCTCTGGGTGAGAAGATCATGCATTTCTCCATAGATAACAGAAACTAATCTGTGAGTTGAGTTCAGAGATTTGATTGAAATAAGCTAATTTGATCATTTGCGGTTCAATACACAATTCATGAATAAATAAAATAGGTGCTATAACTGGACTTGAAATCTTTTACTTCAGCTTGCTATTTGTCTTCCTCTTGCTTGCTTTCATTAACTCTGGAGCAGGAGCATCCTTTCATGCACTTGGTCTTCTTACAAAGCCCTTTAAATTTCCTGCAGTAGTATTGAACATAATTTACATAACCTAAAATCATTATAGGCAGCTTGGCTAAATTTGTGCATCTAAGGCAAGAATGAAAGCCAGCTCCCCTTTATAGGTGAAGAAGAAACTTTCTCTGTCAAAGTCACTGTTTGTGTCTTATGGACTGCAGCAATTCAAGCATGCTGAGATGTAGGGCTATTTCTAATTCCAGATTGGAAATAATTCCAGATTAGTTCCAGGACACAGAATATGAAGCACAGTGACTCAGTGTCTCCAAAGAAAACATCCAGCTGGTATATTCCATTTAGTTTCTAGATGACTGCCACTACTCAGGAATGTAACTGTTTATACACCTAAAAATAATGTGTTCTTTTATCTTTCTAAAAACAAAACTTTTTGATGGTCATAACATTCTTGTCTAATTGAAGGTTTCCTACATTTTCTTTCTTCACTGGAACAGGGGTGCAGACTAAGGGAGGTGAACCTGATAGGTGTGTACAAAAAATATGTCCTAGACAGAGAGAGTGAAGCCTTTTTTAAGCCCCACAAAACAAAAATAATGTTCAAAAGCAGTTCAGGAAAATGCCTCCCTAATTCGCTCAGATATAAGAAAGAGGGGAGATAAAGCACAATCACATATATATGATTCTGTTATTACAATCCATTTCAATGGAGGTGGTTGTGATCTTCCTGTGGAGTTTATTTTTTTCTGACCTGGACTCCCCAGTGGGACTGATAGAGGAACACTTAACAGTTGATATGAAATGTTTAATAATAAGGTTTCCTGGAGAGGTCACCTTCTGAATGAATTTTAACATAGGCAATTGATATTCCTGAAATGTGGATTTTTTTTGTAGTACGATTGTATCCTAATTTTAAATAGAGTCTACTGGGTGATTGATCAGAGTTATTCTGAAGCAAGTACTGTTGTGATCAGTGAGGCTATTCTCACTGGAGAATAGTGTAGGATTACAACCCAGATGATTTAAGTACGACATTCAGAATGAACTCTGCTTACAAGCTGCATTTTCATAAGATGGGAAAATATCTCTTTATTTGTGGTAGATTGATTACCATCAGACTTACTGTACATCAAAAATAGATTCATATTTAGCACACAGAGATCTGTGCTACCTGCATCAGTGACTTTATGTTAAGGCAGTAATTTCTGTCCAATTCAGAGTCAACTACAATAGACTTTTTCGAAGCATGGGATGAAAATAAAAGTAAAAAGTGCCATGAAGAGATGGGCAGCCAGGTAAATCGTTCAAATGAATAAATAGCCCTAAAACACTTCTGTCAGTATATCACAATAAAAAGATGGCTAAAAGAAAATACTACCTCTTTTACATTCTAACAAAAGTGGATTTTCATATCTTTCAGATGAGAATGTATAAGCTACAGCCACAAATTCCTGTTTGTGTTAAATTGTTGGCATACATAGTGTTTGTGCTTGACAATGGAGAAAAAGTAGCTTTGCACCTTTTAAAGGCTATGCAACTATGTGTTGTTCTTTCCGATTCCTCTTATTCAATTTTTAGTGAAAGGCAATTGACTAAGTAACTAAATTTCTTTCATTTCAAGCTGGACAGGTTGCTCGACTTTTCTGAAAATTAAAATTAAAATATTCTCCCGAGAATCATGTCACTGTACTGACAATGCTAGCTAGTTTCTTGAAGCCACAGCCAAGTGTTTCCCATTAGTAAATCTTTGCTAATGCCTCCCAAGATTGTGAAGTAAAATGGAAACTGATGTCGTAAAAAACCAAAACATTTTGGTTCACGTCCCTGTTTAACTATTAATCTTACTGATCTTGTCTGCATAACCCAGTCAGTTAATAACATGGTTGTCTGTTCTGTTGGTTCTGCTTCTGATACAGTGACACCGATTGGAAGAAAAGTCACAATTTAACTCTGGATTCTCTGGTTAAGTTCATACATTGTGCTAAAGTATAGGCATGCAGAATACTCTAGCACTCAGTGTGATGTGTGAATCGAATATATCTCTCATATTCAACTACCTCACAGTATTATGGCTACCAGATCTGTGCTGAAAAAAATCTGATGGTATCACAAAGATACAAAAAACCTTTATTGTGTTGTTGTTGTCCTCTAAGTGGTCATCCAGAATTTTGCAGCCCAGATTAGGTAGCCCCATAGAGCTTTGTTCCAAAGGTATAAGTGGAGCACATTTACTTGATTTCTTAAAGGAAATATAGGGATAAACCAATGTAACTTATCTAAAAATAATCCAGTTGTGATATTTATTATCAGAACTTCAAAAAATAAGAGAGAGGAGGGGCATGTTACAAATTAATATAAAATTGAGACTTTAATGCTGAATGACTAGCAACCTTATAGCCATTAAGATTTTCTTGAATGCCTTCTTTGCTTCACAATCTGCTGCTATTTTTATCCTGTTTCTGCTGTTTTTGATTGTGGTTGGGTTTTTTTGGTTTTACTCTGTTTTGCTAGCCACCCAGAATCATTTACAGTATATAAGATGTGCAGTCTATAAATTTATTAAATAAATAAATCACCTGTTACAGGATAGAAACATTATTATGACTGTGGACTATGAATACCAAGATATTTCAAACATTCCTGAGACTAAATATGGCAGGTATCAGGGTTTAATTGGCCAAGGTCATTTAATCACTATGTGATTAAAAAAAAAATCCCTCGCTCAACCTATATATGTTGAAGCTAAACATCTAGAGAAAATAGTATAGGACTGATATTTGTAAACCAGAAAGGCAGGATGTTACCTAATAGTAATTCAAAATAAAAACTAAACTGTCATCCAATTATCAAACATTGGTTTGGTATCTGCATTGCCTCTGTAACTTCTGAAAATCAAAAAGTAAAACAAGTAAGAAACCAGACAAAAGACCTATTGAGCCCAATGTGAATTTTGGAGTTCCTATCTGAGTCTGAAGTCTTTTCACTTTCCAATTATCAAGCCATGGTTGCTAAATCATAGTTTATTGAATTATTGAATTGGCTAGGTTCACAAGATACGCTCAGTTGGAAATACTGATTTAAAAGGTGATGCTTCGTAATTGACAAACAAATCATATTAACACTTTCTATCATCCTAGCGTGCGTGTACCAGTGAATAAAATCAAAGTATGCTTCTGCTAGTTTCTAGCGGGGACAATTTTATTTCCTGCCAACAGCTTGGGTGAACTTATGATCAGTTGGGCAAAGATTTCTGTATCAGGGGCCACACTTTCGGAAGCATGTAGGTCTTGGAAAAATGTAAATGGGATCGTTCTTATTGCTTCAGTCAAGGAAAATAGGTTGAAATAAGGGGTCCTTCGTGTTCTCTGAGCTTGGTTGTTTTCTTGCAGGTGTTTCATTACTCAAACTAGTTTGCGTAATGAAATATCTGCAAAAAGACAATCAAGCTCAGAGAGCACCAAGGACCTCTTATTATTACTTCTGTTACCAGTCACTACTAACTCTTCAGTCTTGGAATCAGCAAGTCCTGCTCATTTTGAAAACATTTTGGAGCTTGAGCAAGACCAAACAGGGCACCTCTTCACTAATTAATGAAATCAGTGCTGACATAACCCTTGTCTGCACTTTCTTAAAGTAACCATCCTTTTTCTTCAATATGCACAGGTGCCCTCCAAACTTGCAAAGTAGTCCCAGGAAAAATATGTTGAGTTTAAGAAGTTGCACAGAAGTGCAAAGTGCATCTCTCATGGATGTACCAAAGCATCTTTTTGCCTCTGAACTTGCTTCATATTTGGCAAAAAAACAAACAAACAAACAAACAAAAAACAATCCCAGTGGATATACCTACATCTCCTTGCAGGAGAGATGCAGTGAAAAAAATATATCCAGATCTCTAAATATTCCTTAGGGAAAAATGGGTGGCATATGGACTTCTTCAAAAGTATTCACATATACATATTTTACAGCTACCAAGGAAAATTACATGTTAATCCCCAGGGAAATTTATGGAGAAAGCTACATAGACGAAGGGACAGAATGTACAAAAGCTCTGTATGCTAGAAAGGAATTGAAAACACAAGAGGTTTGCAATTACTTTTAAAACTGTTATTTATTATTAACACCCCTATTAATAGTGGAACAAATTTATACTGACCCACAGTACAGCAATATGGTTCAGTTTTCCTCAAAGTGCCCAGAAATGTGATGGATTTCATTAGTCTCAACTTTGAATATGTTCTCCAGATGAATTCCTTTATCTAGTTCACTCTATCTTCTTTCTATGATGCATTAAAGACTGGACTCTAGCTCCTTTGTCATATTTGTCCATATGCTATATCAGCTTAACTTAAAAATGGATGTTTAGGCTTGATAGGGGAAACAAAGCTTGTTTAAAGTATAAAAAGTTTTCTTCAAATGTCTGGTAACATGAAGTGTTAGGTGGGTCTTTCCAATGTGAGTCAGGCAAGTGATCTGTCGTAGATTTCAGCTAAATACATTAATTTATTATATTTTCCTTCTTTGTCACCTTGCCATTGAGTTAAAAAAAAGAGTGAAGGTCACTTTCTCCCTGTACCTTAATTTTAAGTACTTAATAAAATGAGACCAAAGGGCAGATTGAGTAACCAAGCAGCATCTTGATAAACTTCAAAGTAAAAGCGATGTGACCAATGCCAGTGTGTCTATATATATATGGTACAAAGTCCCTACAGAGATGAAGATGTTTCATTTCAACTCTGTCTCCAAGGCAACTCCTTTTTTAAAACCGGGATAGGCAGAAGGTAATACTGAAATCTCTTGATGAGTATATGCAGCACATAAGCAAGTGTTCATAATCCCCAAGTAGCTTGACAGTAACAAGAACTATGTGTTCCCTCTCTTATTACGTTATACTGTAATTATGTTTTTAGATTTTACTGTTCCCACAGTATCTTAATTTCTAACCTGTATTGATTTTTAATACCTTAGATGTTGATATGTATAAATATAGACATGGCATATTCCAGGTTGGGGATAAAGAAGATCATGGATTCCATAAGTCTTGTATAGCTTTATATCTAATTCTGTTTGACTTCTGGGTTCTCGTGAACATCAAATAAAAACACAGTCTGAATTCTGGCCAACAAAATCAGTGCCTTTCTACTATTATATATTGGCCATCCTTATTTAAGGTACCACACTTCAGTTTCATGCATCTTACCAAACTGTTGTATGAAGAAGCATAGCTATCTTGTGCAGCCAATATAGAATTAAACAGTGAAACAGTATGCATTATTATGAAGCATCTTTTCTGGGCATTCTTATATTGTTTTGTCATAAATTACAGTGTGCAGTCTTTTGCCAAAGATATATTTCATGCAGCCCTCAGTCTCATTGCATGCAACTGACCTAAAATGCAAGAACTGAAAATAGATCTCTTGTAAGATGGTAACAGACAAAGATGCCAGAAAGTTAATAAGTATTCTCTTTGGCTCTAGTCCCACATGCTGTTTTAGTTCAATTCAATTCACCATGAAATCTAAAATGAATTACCCTTTGTGGGTATCAGAATTGGATAGAACAAGAGTTCCATCTCTGACTTATTATTTTTTTGCATTTCTTAGATTGTTCGTATCTAGACTGCAAAAATCTGGACATCCACTCGATAAGAAGACATATAAAATGTCGACTCTTTGCTATCATCTAGTGATCACCTGAATTTTTGCAACTCATATCTACTAGTCCTAATAACACTTTTGAATTACTCATATCTCTTTCTTGTCAAGAGATTTAGATACTTTGGGATTTTTGGTAGAGTAGATGAACTGAAATTGTGGCTAGACATCAACTTATCAAGCTTTCTATAGAACAGATAAATCTTAATCTAATTTTTTTCCAAAGCAAATTATTTGCTCTATGTGGGTCAGAACCTCAGAAAATTGGGTGGAGATGCTGTTTGTTCCATGTCAATTGGTCAGTATTCATTCTGGCCACATTTTAAACAGGAAGTAGTATGCAAAATTGATTTTGCATCAAGTACTTTTTGTGATGTCCAGTAATGTTATGTGTTGTAAAATAACACAGAGATGGGGGTAGCAGGGGTATATTTTTGTTCACATTCTTGTTGAAAACACAGGGATTAATGCCACATCCCTCCCTACTCTTACCCCAAGCCCCTTTTTATTGGATTTCCTCCTACTGATAATTGACAGTATCTGGATTAGGAAATTACTCCCATTGAACAGTGTCTAGTCGAGTTAGATTCTTATTTTTTTTCTTTGTTAGATTTACAGCTTTCTCCTATGTTCTACCCAAAGTCACTCAGGATGGCTATCAGTAAGCAAATGCAGATAAAGTTGTACAGTAACTAATACATAAAAATAACATTCCAAACAAAACAAAAACCACTTTTAGTTTATGTTGTGGGAAGAAACATATGTTCAGTTATGGTCAGGAACTGGTGATCGGGCACTCTGACACCTTCCAATGTCCTGCTGAACAGATGTCAGGAGAAAGAAAGCACAGATGGCTCTCTGTGGAAATGCATTTAGAATTTCTCCTGACCTGGTCTCAGTGTATCAAGGCATATGGAAGAATAAGGGAAGAGGACCTTTTATCTGGTCCTCTTGGAATGCTCCTGTTGGTAACAATTCTGAGCTCATGACAATCAACTTTGGAGCTTGGGGTAAGGGTAGGAAGGGATGTGCCATTAATCCCCACCCCCAAATTGGAGTGTCCTCACTGATTTCCAAAAGGAAAATAAATGGAAACTTTGTATTAAATGTGAATAGATTGGAAAAACAGAATTTTAGATTCCATATCTTCAGTTTTATTGGCAAGTCAAGCAAAAAATAGTTTCCCTACATTAATTATTAGGGTTGTGCGTGCTTTTTTGTGAGTTTTGAAGAAAAAGTGATGCTGCTTTAAGACTATATTAAGGAATAAAAACCTGAAAAGGTACTACATTATGAATAGCAGTGAGCTGTTGCGTGCCCATGATGTCCAAATATCTTCCAGTGAATACCCCATTGTTTATATCTGATACAACAGGGGTCCCCAACCCCCGGTCCGTGGACCAGTACCGGGCTGCAGCATGCCAGCAACCGGTCCACACAAACAAGGAAAGCCCCATCCACAGGATGCAGGCAGCACACAAAACCACGCACAAAAATCTCTCCACGGAACCGGTCCCTGGTGCCCAAAAGGTTGGAGACCTCCGTGTTACAAGATTTTTTAAAAAAAAGCTTAACTCTGCATGCATGCTTATACATATGCAGGTATAAGTTAGGTTTTTGTATCATAGTCATATGTTTATAAGACAGTGTTTAATTCCTCCAAGTTATATTTTAATACTCCAAAGCATGATTACAACTAGTGTTAGCTGAAATACTACTATGACAGTAGAATTCTAACTGTTCCAAACAGGTATCATTAAAAAAAAAAAAACATTTAATACAATATAGTAGCCATTGTTAGATGGCATCATGGCTTTCAAGGCACTGTGGTCATATATATGGTTTACATTAGAATGTTTTATTAGTGCTTCAGGATTTTTATTTATTGACCAGTTACTTTCGGATGCAAATTGGAGAGCAGAAAGAGTCGGAATCTTTCAGTATAGATCTCTCTGTGGATAATCTTCCAAATATGTACTTGGTGAATTAAGTATTTGTCTACAAAGAATGAGTGCATATTTAATACATAATTCAACAACAAGCCCTCTGAGTGTGAATAGCTCTTGCTCACTACAAAGTAAGGATCTGCCTCACTACTCGGTCATAAAGGTTTAGCAACAGCCACGGTCTCCTTGGAAATAAAAAGTCTATGGAAACTAATCATGGAAAGAAGCAACCTAGAACTAAGGAGAAATCTCCTGACAGAACAATTAATCAGTGGAACAAATTGCCTCCAGAAGTTGCGAATGCTCCAACACTGGAAGTTCTTAAGAAGAGATTGGACAGCCATTTGTCTGAAATGGTATAGGGTTTCCTGCCTGAGCAGGGGGTTGGATTAGAAGACCTCCAAGGTACCTTCCAACTCTCTTATTCTGGTATTTTGTCTACTGAGAAGTAACAGGTGTGAAGGTCCTAAGCTTCTCAGGACATTGTAGATTAAGTGCAATTAACCCCGAGGCAGGACTCTGAAGATCAAGTTATAAAATTCTTCAGTTTAGTTTAGACGGTATTAAGGATACTTTTTATTATGATTTTTCTTACAGTGTTCTGTTCTTTTGATCTTTATGCCCTTGACTAAATTGATTTCATTATTTGTAAATCTCAACTTTGAGAAGATCCTTCATTCAGGCATCTAATGACCTTCATCCTGATCTTTGGAGCAGCTAACAATTTCTCTTATAAATCCAGAACAGAAACAGGGTGTGTTTCCAAGCAATACATGGCAGGTAGGCTGTCTTCCTAATAAATTCCTAATAGATTTGTCCTGTTCCTATTTCAGGATGCTTTTTGTATGCCTAAGATTTTATTAACACTTGAGTGCTGAACAGACCTGTAATATATAATTCATTTCATTCTTGTGGCTAGCTTATCTCTACTTGTTTCATTCTGATTATTGACTTTTCTTATATATTTTTCTTGATGTTTTAAGGGTGGATGAAAGGTGGGATAATGTGCTTACAAGAAGTATGGATTAGAAGGGTTTATAATAGCTACTCTTACATTTCTACATTAAAGAGAGCTTATTAAGAATTTCAACATTTTTAATACTGAAATGCAATAGCAACAATATCTGGCTATAATGTAATTTTTGATTCTTCATGATATTCAGCTAGCTGTGTCAGTCAGCCAACCATGACTTCATGTACAATTGAATACAGTTCACAATACAATTCTTTAAAATGCTGTGCTATCTGGACATTAAGAGCCATGGTGGTGCAGTGGTTAGAATGCAGTATTGCTTGCAGGCTAACTCTGCCATAGTCAGGAGTTTGATCCTTATGGGGCTCAAGGTTGACTCAGCCTTCCATCCTTCTGAAGTTGGTAAAACGAGGACCTAGATTGTTGGGTCTGTAAACCACTCAGAAAATGCTATAAAGCACTAGGGAGCTGTATATAAGCCTAAGGGCCATTGCTATTGCTACTGTGAGCCCAGTGATGCTGCTATTGGAAGAAATAAACAGTGAAATCAAATATTTCTAATAACTGATTTCTGAAAATCATGTGTTTTATCCTTTGAATGTCAGTTCAGATGCATTTGAACCAGACAGATTAGGAGTTTGACTAGAAAGAATTGAGGTCCCCCAGAAGGTCCTCAATTTATTATGTTATCAGGCCTTGGGCTCCCAAGGAACTGGAGATGTGTTTAGGTGGCTCCATTGCTGAAGTTGGCATTTTTATTACTCTTCACTTAACAGCTTATATATTTATTTTTATACTATTTATTTCTTTATAAGGTAAGATAACCTTTATTGTCACTCTTTTCGGTGAATACACTGGCCCACATTAAAAAATTCTAACGCCCCCCTCTCAAAAGAATGTGTGTGTGTGTGTGAATGTGAATGTGTGTGTGTGTGTGTGTATCCATGCCCATACATGCACCACACACAAACACATATATATGTGATACATATACACATACTTACACAAACACACACACACACACACACACACACACACATATACTGTATATATTAACCACAGTCCATTTTGAATATATTGTCTTGAGAGTTAATTAGATTGATACTATATGGTGCAAAGCTATTACAGAATTTTGCTGTTCTGCTTCAGATACTGTGAGGCCTTCTCCCAGAAGTTAACAAAGAAAACTGGTCAGGTATAGCATATGGAGAGGATGTGTAGCATAAAATGTATGTGTGTCTGTGTCTGTGTGTATGTCTGTGTATGTACATGTATATTATGTACATTTTTATACCTGTGGCTTTTATCCAATTGTTGCATACTGCCCAGAGTTGCTTTTGGTGACATGGACAACTATACAAATTTGATTACTAAATAAATAAATGCCCCAACTCCTATTGTTCTTGGATAGGGGGGCCCTAGTTTCTACTTTGCATGGAGATATTTCCAGATTCAAGACTAGTTTGATAAAGAACTGATATTTAAGGAGGTTTTCTATAATCAAATCTTATTCTGTAAGAAATGACAATAACATTTTAATCTGCTACTTTAAGCTATACTTATTTGGAATTCCACTGTGTTTAAATATTATTCCTAACTGAAGGATGCTTTACAAACTTAACGGAGTCGGGAAACAGGCAAATAACTTTAGAATGACTGAAATGGATACTAAAACAAAATATTCTCTGTTTTATTGATATATAAGCTGTTTCTGCATCATTTGCAACAGAATAGCAAATGAAGTGAAGTTCTTATTGGTTGAAGGTAGAGTTTGTTCTTTATGTACTTCCCAAAATTAAAATTCCTAATATGAACTTAAATTTAATTATAACGTTGCAAAGGGTGCACATGTCTATGACCTGTCTTGCATCATTCTTCCTCCATTAATATGCAGCCTTCTCCCATGCTTCTGTGAAATCCAAGTGGGAAATTCCTCTTACTTGAACTATTTTAGTATGAACGCCCAGTGAAACTTTTAGAGTGAAAAAACATGAAAGCTTGCTGGCAGTACACCAATTACAAGAATAAACTGAACTAAAGAAATTATCAAGCATTCTAAGAAGTCGTAGGGCAGAATATTAATTGGAAAAGGAGGATATTGAGCATTGAAAAAGCCATGAAAGCTGGCTGGATATCTCTAGTGAGGAAAAGCAGAGTCCCACTAAATTTAATAGATATATTTACTAGTAACGGTGTTTCAGATTTCATCTGATAGCAACAACAACAACAACAAAACAAATTAAATGTCCTTGTGTAAAACTATGTATCTGATTTTCTCTGTGTCTCTGTCTCTATACGTCTTTATCTACAGTATATCTATCTATCTATCTATCTATCTATCTATCTATCTATCTATCTATCTATCTATCTATCTATCTATCTATCCATCATCGTCAACATTTTCATTCTGCAAAATATGTGTTTTTCTCTTAAACAATAGAATATCTGTCTGTTTTTACTCACTTTTACTGATGCTAGAACTATAATGACATAAGTTTGGAAAATGGATATAGCATTTAATAATTTGCAGACTGAAGTTAGAGAACCTCTTGAAGAAACATGATTCCAGCTGAGGAACATCCGGTGTATTTTACACCTGTCGGTCATGGAAATGATATGCGGATATTGTTTTGCATTCATTATGAATAGACAGCAAAAAAAAACCAAGCTCCATAGTATGCATATAGTCAAACTTTAACAGTACTAAGAAGATATTTTAAATGCATGTTGAATTTTCTGCTTAATATTCTGTTGTCTATGTTCAAACTGTACAGTAAAGCTGGAAGTCTTTAGATAGAATCTCATCAATAGTTTGCTCCCAGCATGATCTAACTTCTGTTATTTACGCCATGGTGAGATCCATATGGCGTAATGAAAGGTTTACAAAGCATTTCTGTCCTCTAGAGAACACGCTCAGTGGTATCCAGTTGTGAAATAATCTTCCCAAGCATGTTCATCAGAACTCTAATTTTAGAGGACCAAGGAATGTCCAAAGCCTTTTAGTGGTACATGCGGGATTATATACAGATTTGGTTGTGCTTTTCATTTTGGCAGAGAATAGCAAAGAATGCAACATCGTGACTGGGGCACCTCAGCTTTAGAAAATCTCCGGAGACCTAATTGTTTTCTTCTTTGCTCATCTTTTAGTGGGAAATAAAGACTTGGTTCTTCCAACACAGTTTGAGTTTACCATGTCAGTTTATTAGCATAATTTTTGTTGCTGTTTACTGATTAACAAACAATTGGTCAAGTTGTATGCTAATTTGATTTGTAGCTTGAGGTTTTTGAGGTTTGAGGTTTTTTTGGGCTAGCATAGACTGTATTAAAAGAGTTTGAAACCATCTTATGCTATGAATTCCCAGGTAGGGTGAATGTATGTGTATTCAAATTAAAATAACAGAAAACTATACATTAAATGCAAAATGCATCCACATAATGATTATATAGCATCGTTCCCTAAGTGAGCTATAGTATGTTTATAGTTTCTAAAGCCATTTCCTACAATATAGAAATCTGTGGGCAGATTGCAGTCTCTGGTTCCTGTTTGCTGATGCCTGCAGAATGGTAGGAAGAACAGCATAAGTTGCTAATCAGTATTAAAGCAGGTGCAGGTGGGCAATTAACAGTGAATGCATTGGATTAGCAAAGTGGGGGGGGCACTCTCAAGGAGGAAGATAAAAGAAGACTCTGACGTAAAAAGGGATAGGATGAGGGAGGAAATGGTAGGTAATTAACTAAATAATATTGGAAGCTTCTGTTGAAAGACAGTAGGTGTTGTAAGACTTGAAAACCATAACTTATACCAGCATCTAGGTCTTGTTTTGCTTAGAAAAAACTTACTGCTTAAAAACTTCAGCAATTTGAGGGGGATAGTTTCTGATGTTAATTACTGTCCAGAAATACTATTGTCTGGTTTGGGAAAACAAATGAAACATTTGAAATCCGATCTCAGTTTGGCTCTCTCAACTTCTTTATGATAGTGCTTTAAATAGAACACAGAATATGTTTATAGAATTCTGGTTTTTTATTTCATTGAGAAGTAAGGCAAATAGTGGGGTGGTTAGCTTGCTTCATGGGGGGGGGGATAGTTTTCCTATTTACCTCTGAAAGGCATTGTTTAGCCATAAGCTATGCAATTTTTGCTCGCCTGAAATAGAAATGTTTGCCAGATACATTAATCTAAGTGAACCTGTGGCTGATTTAAGATTGTCATTTGTAATTTTGTTTCCAGACAAATTTCCTGTTTTGTCCTTTGGAAAGAATTTTGGTTATTTTTTGTGGTCACTAACAAAGTCTCCAGGATAACTCGTTTATCATAGATTATAAATGATAACGAGTAGGTTCCTCTGGCAGGCTAAATCATGTCCAAACAACTGTATTAGCTGTATTTGCACAACATGTTTATCCGTGGCTAATGCGACTTATTCAATTAACCAAACTTTCAGTATCCTGAACCATAAAATACCCAAATGGACCATTTTTTTTACAATGACCTCAAGGTGGTTGACTTGCTTAAAGCAAGTCCGAAAGAAAGTCACTTATTTAATGTTGTTTGAACCACAACAATGAAAGGCTGATTTAACCTACTTAACTATTTCAGATTGAACCTAAAACATTCCTGGGGACACATCTGAGCAATGTCTTCCCTAGGTGTAAAAGCAATGAATTTAAAATCTCCAGATAGTAAAATGGGCAGACATTTAAATCTACAGCAGGATTGACAGAATTTGAGTTTATTCATTTTTGAAAACAGGAAGGCACTTGAGCCATTTACATGCTAATTATCTCTCCATCAACGGAGAGTCAGGCAAATGTTCACTTGCCTCACATATGATAGGACTATTCATTACCCTCCTTGTATTTGCAACTCTGCTATGATGCCATGCATAGAATCTACTTAGGAACACTGATGTAGTAACTACTGGCATTTGTTTTAAACTGTTGGTAAATATTTCAGGACTATTAAGTCTCTTTGGGGCTCCCCCTCCATGTCCTCTTTTAAAGGCTGTGATTTACTTTAAGAAGGACATTGTATGTTTAGTTAACAATCTCAACCATCCAGTCCTAATGCTTTCCTGAATAGCAGGGGGTAAATTCCTATAGTGCCATTGCCCAATTCCTGCTAAGGACAGCACAGAAGGGATGCAATTGTTTATGGTAAATCTGCCCTCTCAAATGAGGACATGCTGTTAACAAGGCAGTGTTTTGAAGGAAAACCTCATTAGTCACTTGCTCTTCTCAGGGCTTAGAGTGAAGCTGGAATTATTGGGCTGATGTCAGGCTACCTTTCATGGAAGCTTATCAAAGTGAGATCCAACCTAGAATTAAGGAGAACTTTCCTGTCAGTGAGAACAATTAATCGGTGGAACGTCTTGCCTCCAGAAGTTGTGGGTGCTCCATCACTGGACGTTTTTAAGAAGAGATTGGACAACCATTTGTCTAGAATGGTACAGGGTCTCTTGCTTGAGCAGGGGGTTGGACTAGAATAGTGGTCCCCAACCTTTAAGGCTTGGTGGCCTGGCAGGGAGGAGAGGGGAACCGGCCCACTGCTCGCGCAAGTCAAGCGATGTGCTGGCCCATCGCTTGTGCAAGTTGAGCTGCGCACACATGCATACGCTGACAAGCCACTCGCATGGCATAGTTCCAAATGGGCCACAGCCCGGTAGTGGGCCACAGTTTGTGGGCTGGGGACCCCTGGACTAGAAAACCTCCAAGTCTATTATTCTGTATTCTGTAAGTTTCAGTGTTACATTTGGCAAAATGTGGATTAAAGTTATTGCATTGTTTGAGAGAAGGGAGATTATAGTGCAAATGCTAGCCAAGAGTTTTGGATGAGTTCCCCATGTCTTTTATTGAACAATTGTCTCTCCCATTATCTCCAAATGTCCTGTCTTTCAGTTGTATCAGAAGGGAATTTCTCCTGGAAGTTGCCTCCTGCTCTCAGATATCATATTATTGTCACCACCAAGGAGAAATTCTTGAAAAAAATCATTGAAAAAACATCACCTGTCTCTGAATAAATTGTCCACTTGATTGCTCTGTCCACCAATTTGGTGGAGAATTTTGAAGTCATTAGTGTCCAGATCTAATTAATTCACTGCAGTTTGTCCTTCATTTATTTAAAAGCCAATAGGGTGATCAACTAAGAGATTAGGGCTTGCCAAGATAGTACTGCCTTAATGTTTGTGGGCATTATATGACACTCAGGTTTAAAAATAGATGTATTCATCCATCTATTCAAATTAAATTAAATCAAATTATTTATTACAGATCAATGGCCCAGTCTAAACAAAAACTACAAATTAGGGCTAGAAGATAGAATGTACAGAATAAAATAAAATGCATAAGATAAAAGATCTATAATCATACTTGCACTATTTTGCTGTCAGCAATATATATTTTATAATCTGGGGAAAAAATAACTATGCAATGGCAAGAGTTATCTGGGGATCTTAAACAGTAAGAATTGCATTTAAAATTCTTCTGTCCACCCCAGAAATGGAATTAGAAAATGCGCTAGGAGCTCTTTGCATATGTCTCTATATAAATTACAATATAACAGAATGTGAGTTCTGGTTTCAATATTACTGCTATTAGTAGGGCATAGCCTTTCTGCATATGGAATTTTGCAAAACTTTCCCTCCAGCTCTGCTGATGGTATAATATTGCATTGTACTAATGTAAATGCTTATCAAAATTTATTATTTGTGTTGATCTAGGTACAATGTCGCCTTAAACTGTCTCCCAAGTGTACCCTAGATGAGTGTTTACTGTATTTTGATTGTAATTTTATATCAAGGATCCTTTCCTTAAGCACTGCCATTTCTTGATCTTGTCCCATGGGCATGAAAAACCCAATTTATATCTTTTTTAAAAAAATCTCAGTTTGTAATTTCCAGGAGGAATCATGCTTATCGCTTAATGTCAGATCTTGAGCTTCAAAGTGAACCTTCAGCCAATATTTAAATGTGCATAGCCATTCTCTTGTTTTGACTTTTCTAAGTCTTGCTTCCAGCCACAAGGCAGCATTAGACACACATTTTGGATGTTGGAATGGCTTTCTTAAGGATCCTGACTATATCCTTTCCAAATTCTGCTAATTGATTTCTGGGTTTAATTGGGCTCCATCTAACAGCTGGGATAATGTCTTGGCTTCAAAAAGATTGAGGACAGATGGCATATATTGGGCACCTCTGGAGAAGAGGAAAGAAAGAATTGCTGCTGAAGTCCTCTGGGCATTTGAAGCAACCTAAGCAGTTTCCGTGTGACATTTTCCAGACTGGTGTAGCACGAATCTCAAGAATTTGTAACTGGGGACGTGCTCTATTTTTATTTATGTTCTTCAAAAATCCAAGGCAATTTTTAAAAAACCTCTTGCAAAACGCCTTTTTTTATAATTGATCTGTAATGAATGTTCCTCGCAGAACTAGGCCAAGCCTCCCATAACCCTTTTAAATTCTATTGGCATTTGTGATAATGCAATTGCATTGTTTGCATAAAGAGAATAGATACAGGTCTGCTATCCAATTTGGGGGGTTGAAAATCTCCATTGGAAGGTTACTAGCTATTAGCTTCAGCTAGTTACTAGCTGAAGAGCTGTGGTGACACAGTGGTTAGAATGCAGTATTGCAGGCGATTCTGAACAGCTCAAGGTTGACTTAGCCTTCCATCCTTCCACGGTCGGTAAAATGAGGACCCAGATTGTTGGGGGCAATAAGCTGACTCTGTAAACCACTTAGAGAGGACTGTAAAAGTACCACGAAGCGGTATATAAGTCTAAGTGCTATTGCTGTTGGTATAATAATTAGAGAGTAATTACAACCTTATTTAATCCCCTTGCTGGTTATCACCGCATCTGAGATATGCCCAGCTGTGGTACATCAACATTCCAATTTCTGATCCCTGAAATTCCAGCTTCCTCATGATCACTTCTGCACATAGGGTGATTAAGAAAGGTGAAAAAATGCACCCTTGACACACTACTTTCTCTAGCTTGAACCAATGAGTGTCTCCATTTGGTGTCCTCAAAGTGGCTTCCTGATTTGTGTACAGCAACTCCATTATATGTGTTGGCACTCCCAGGTTTTCTAGGACTCTCAGCAGCTTGTCATGATTGATGCAATCAAAGGTTTTCTGGTAGTCAATAAAGCAGATGTACTATAGATGTTCTTGAGATGAACCAGTGTGGATTTGCAATATGGTCATGAGTGCCACGATCCCTTCTGAAGCTAGCTTGAACATCATATAATGTATTCATTCATTTTATTTTATTTGTAACCCACCTTTATTATTTTTTACAAATAACTTTAGGTAGAGAACATAACACATCTTCCCCTCCAATTTTTCCACATAAAAACAACCTTGGGAAGTGGGTTGGGCTAAGAGAGAGAGAGAGTGACTGGCCCAAAGTGACCCAGTTGGTTTTCATGGCTAAGGCAGGACTTGAACTAATGTCTCCCACTTTCTAGTCTGGTGCCACTGGACCAAACTGGCTGTCTTTCCATTTAAGTGGGAAAGAGGCAGTGCCAGATATTGTCATATGATCTTAAGGAGAATCTTGTTACCTTGAGGGAGGAGGGCAACTGAGCAATCCTTACCTATTTTTTGGCAATGGAATAAACACTGATCATGATACCATTCATTGCTAGTGCTTCACAGATGCTTGAAACACCCTCTTTTGCCATATTATATGTTTATGATAAGATGGTTATGATTCAAACATTGTTTGGATGTTGCATGTAACAATGTCAAAAGTGATGCATCCCCCCCGAACTGCTTCCTCAAGACAATTGACAAACAATCAAACAAATTGTTGAGAAACTTCAATATAAGCCAATTGCTTGATTCTTATAAATTAAATACATGTTTTTAAAGAGTTTTCCAGTTGTCAGCATTACAAAACAACCTTTCGCATCATGTAAAAGAGGAACAGAAGAGACAATTTCAGGCAAAGGTCAAGAATATGTTTAATTTCATGAAACGAGTTTATCAGGCTTTCCAGATGTCAAGTTTTTCTATCAGCCTGGAGGAGGTT
This sequence comes from Azemiops feae, assembly GCA_023970755.1. NCBI lineage: Eukaryota > Metazoa > Chordata > Lepidosauria > Squamata > Viperidae > Azemiops > Azemiops feae. The sequence continues at coordinate 284,858 of JALGBA010002138.1, forward strand.
AATTCCATTTTTTTTTTCCAAAATAGTTTAAGAGAACAGAAGATACTGTTTGCTCTGAAAAAAAATATTATTTAGAGCATGTCTCTCTCTTTTCTAGAAGTCTAGTAAAATGTAAGAATATAGAATATTAAAAAATGCTTTCTTTTAGAGGTGTGCATTTAAGGTGAACTTTCAGGGTACTATGCATTTTTAGACTCATTCTGTGCTGCTTGTTTTGTTATTAACATTCTCTTCATGTTCCTATCCTAGGCCCATATTAATTGCTTCTTTTCAAGTGCAGATGCTAGTTTAGATAGTGTTTAAACAGTATTACAGAAATACATAATCAGGAATTTTTGGAACAGCCTCCCACTCTTTTAAAATCATGAAATGGCTCTCAGAGAAAGCTTATTTTCTGTTGTTTGCACATCTGGATTTCTCTTTGTAAGTGTATCTATATTTTAGTGTTGATATGAGAATAAAGGCAAACAATGCTTAATCACCAGCTGTAAACTAGTTCATTGAACATTTGCAAACCCATCAGCTGTAGGTGCTGCATTGGGATTGCTATTTAATGTGCATTACTGGGGATTTCTGTGTCTCCACCAAAGCACTTCAGGGCAGGAGAAGGTTCTTGAGAATACCACAGTCAGCCAAAAAAACAAAAAGACAAACAGATGGATCCATTTGTTCAAATGGATTGAACAAATCAACTCAGCATTGTCATTCAAGCCAGAAATGGCCAGGCTCAAATGATGATATTTGAACATATTATAAAATGACACAACTCTCTAAGAGGCCTGTACTGTAATATTGGGGAGGTAGAAGCAAAGAGAAGAGGATGACTAGCCGCAAGGTGGATGGACCCAGTTACAGAAACAATGGGTGCAAAAACTATTTATTCTTTCCATTACCGGATAGTGGTTCCCACTTATCCACTGCTGTTTTTGCAATTCTGTAAATTACAATATGACCGTTTCTGCCAAGAAAACTGCAGGGACTTGTCCAGAAAGTCGTAGAGAACCAGACATGTTTGAATGGAAGGGGAAAAAAATATATGAGGGACTTCCGGTTTGCCATCGCGGCTGCCACGGACGCTGGAAGGTAAGCTCCATCTTCTGAGTTCGGTTTTGCTCCGCTGGGGGACCCTGGAAATGGCCGAGAGTCGCCCTGTAGGAGCAACAAGCAAGGAAGGGACCCCTGCCTGATCGTGGGGCAGCCCTCCAAACCAGCAGACGAAAGACCAGCCATAGAAATATGGCTCGTCACTAGGCTGCAGACAGCCGAAGTCAAACTTACCACCAGGCACTTCTAAAGCAGTGCGGATGATACTGGGTGAGATCTGAACCTCTCTTTAATCCCAAGTATTTTCTTTACCTGTAAAAGCTGCCCAAAGTATCTTCCCCCTTGTGAGAGGGAAGGGAACTTCTATCCCACCCTCTAAGAATAGCGGCGACTGACTATCCAGGGGAGTTAAAACACTAAAAGAATAACCTTAATCTAACTGGATTTATATGCTTCTAAAATCTGGGGACCAAAAGATTTCTTATCTTTACTGAAGACTTTGGTTTTTATTTACAAAAAAGAAATAAAATTGGAAAAAGGATTATAAAAATTTTGGACTTAAAAAACCTTAAATGGTATTGGTGACATCTTGTGGCCAAGTTTGATATTACAACTTTTTATTGTCTAAAGGAGACTTGGCTTGAAGCCCAGATTACAGATAAGACTTTTTCAACCTTGACAAATACCAGCTGTGAGAAGCTCAGCTGTGTCCTATACCCAGTTATAAAATTATTTTCATTCTCTGACTTTAAAGCCCTCAACTTAACACACCATCAAGAGAATATGGATGAAGACCAGGAACAGATTCTTTTTATGTTAAAAGCAATACATGAAACCATTCTTTCACCTTGTGATGAAATAAGATGCTACAGAAAAGAACAAGATGTCAGCCTAGATATACGAACCCAAATTCTGACTACAATTAAAGAATCAACTATGCAGAAGATAACAGAAGAAGTGGAACAATTAAATACTATGATAGAGGATTCAACTGACCAACAAATACAGTCAATGGAAAATCCAGAAAAGGGATTGACAACACTGAAAATGGAAAAGACTCTATATAAACCAGAAGAAATTTGAGGAGCAAGAAGAAGAACAGACTGAAGGGAAGACAAACATATCAGGGCAACTATGGGGATTTGGAATAATAAAGAGATGATTCGTTAGCTCTTCCCAAAAAAATGGCGACTAGATGGTCTCTCTTATTTCAAATAATATATATAATAATAGAGGGAGATCTATTTGATGACTTAAAGGCACTGACATGGAAGGCGAGCTGGCAAAGGAAGAAAGCTAGAATAAGGCTGAAGAAAATTGGGGTTTTGACTTATTAGAGAGGATTTTATATTACTAATTAAAATAGAATATATTCAAATAGACAAGATGTGTATTTTGAATACTAGATTTTGTTATGAATTGAGATAAAGAAAACCTTGGTCACTTAAAACCTGGAAGTATAAATATTAAAAATTAAGTTTGAATATTGATGGGAAATTAAAAATTGGGGAAAACAAATAAATAGGATATTGATTGTCTATAAAGATTGAATGTAAAAGTAATTAAGATATGTATAAGCTGAAAATTTATTGATAAATGTAATAATGTTATTTTTACTTAATTGATATAATAAGAACTGTATTAGTTCAAATATGAGACAGTAGATATTAAGGGAAAAAGAGAGGAAATATTTGATATGGTAGCTTGAGATTTGTATTACAGATTTTTGTATGCTATTGAATTATCGATTAACCCAGCCACCACGTTGCTTTTTAAATACTTAAATGTAAAATTAGAAAAATAATAAAATATTACTATATATATACTATATATATATATGAGATAGGTGTGAATGAACTGCTGTTCATCATATGATCTTTTCTCCAGCAGTCTATACTCTCCTAGTTTCCCTGATCTACATTAAAATTTCAAGGGAACACTTCAAGAAAGAAGTCTTCATATCAGTAGGTTCAAACTGACTTCAGCATCATTCTGCCTTTGAGAAATTATATAGAATTTCTCTTTTCCTCAGGAAAAATTCAGAGAAATCATCTGTCTTATCTAGAAATTTGGTAAGATTTTTTTTTAAAAAAAAAACTGTCTACCTCTACAGTTGCACCCTGATAATCTCAGACTTGGAAGATACTTGCAACATCAATTAAGAAGAATTTCTATCAGCCAGGGTTAGAGATTATGAGAGGATTATGTTGGGTTGACTTACTGCAACACAGTTTCCATCACTGTATGTTATATTACATCATTTTCATCAGTGTGTCCATCAACTCAATACTTTCCTTCTTTAAACTCATCTGGAATCTCATTTCTTTCCTGGGGCATCACAGCTTCACATAGAATTCATTCCCAGACACAATAACCATGTGGCTGTCACAATGCTCATTAATCAAACTCTAACCTCTCCTGTTCCCTCGCTGTTTCTTTTTCACTTTGATTGCCTGCTTTCCAAAAGCCACTTCACTTCCATATCCACAACTATATGCTGTGCATTGTTAACATTAAATAAATACATACAAAAAAAAAACATGATTAATCCTTGTCTTCAGGCTTTCAACTCAGGAATGTATGTAAACAATCAATAGGAAGTTAATTATGCCAGGTTCATTTTGACAAGTGTTTCCATTATCTCAGTCTAGTTATTACTGGTTGTATAACCTCTAATTGGTTGATTAGCAATAATTGTGCAAATGTTCTAGCACAATCAAACTGGAATTCTTTACAGTGCATTCTAGTCATACTAGCAACCAACCAGTTGCTAATCCGGAGATGGGCCCTTGTCATGTCTTCTGGAGGGAAAAAAAAAAGCAATTACATGCATTGAAGGAAAAGGGAAGCTATACTGTCAGAGACAGAAATGGCTGTTAGGATCTCTTCTGCTTCATTTCACATGTTTAACTTATTTCATTGTTAGAACATTTTTGATGTTGAAGCTTTGTTCACTGTAGTAAAGCTATTTCTCCCTTCATTCCTGTCTCTGCTATTTTGTTAATGCTGTGCCAATATTTTGTTCTGCATTTTTTTTCACAATACGTTTTTTGGGGAAAACACTTTACTTTCTTCTCCCCTCCCCTAGTTATAAATTTCACTGAAATAGGCAGAAGATAGGATGCTTGTACTTATCCTAATTACAAGATGGCCAGTTTTTTCTTTTTTCTTTCTTTCTTTCTTTCTTTCTTTCTTTCTTTCTTTCTTTCTTTCTTTCTTTCTTTCTTTCTCCTTCCTTCCTTCCTTCCTTCCTTTCTTTCTTTCTTTCTTTCTCTCTCCTTCCTTCCTTCCTTCCTTCCTTCCTTCCTTTCTTTCTTTCTTTTTCCTTCCTTCCTTCCTTCCTTCCTTCCTTTCTTTCTTTCTTTCTTTCTTTCTTTCTTTCTTTCTTTCTTTCTTTCTTTCTTTCTTTCTTTCTTTCTTTCTTTCTTTCTTTCTATATGGCTATTCTGTGCAGTTTACAGCAATAAAATGGGGAAAATGATTTTTAAAAAATGTAAAAATGACAATAGTAAAGGAATGAAACAATAAAAATAAGCAGTGGAAGTACAGTAATGTGAAATTTAAAAGATGAGCGGAGGGTGAGCAGGAAAGGCAGGGCGGAGATGTGGTCAATTAGTTAGTTCAGCAGCTACCTACAGTGATGTACTCTGCTATTGTGTCAGAGCCAGGTCTTCAGGACCTGGCGGAGGAATAGGAGGGTGGGGGTAAACCTCACCCATGTGTGTGTGTGTGTGTGTGTGTGTGTGTGTGCCAGATGTTCCAAAGAGGCTGGCACTTCAGCAGAGAAAGATCTTCTCCTGGAGAACTGTGCAGCAGTTGGTTTGGTTTGTTCTTGTACAACTTTTCACCAGCCTTCAACCTCTTGAATACAAAGAAATCCCAGGGACAATAGCTTAAGCAAAGTACTCTGTTAGGGCCTTGCCCAAATTAAGAATCACAGCTCACCAGGCTGAATGGTGGAGAGAGATTACAAAAGCGAGGCATGGCGGAAGAGGAAACACTGCAATCTATCTTGGTCACCTCACAATAATAAAGCCAGTTGCAAAAGCAGAGCTGGAAGAAGTCATAAAGCATTCTGAGAAGATTTATGTTATATGTGAAACATTTTTTTTACTGTTTTTATATTTTAGGAATTGTAAGCATCCCACCATCATTTAATGAGATCGGCAGCTATAGAAGTTAAATAAATAAATAAGAACCAAGAATCCTGAAACTATTTCATGGGGAAAATATATTTAGGAAATTGAAAACCAGACTTTAATAAAAGGTCTAAAAAATTATATGTCTAACATTGTGGTGGAGTTCCAACAAACTGATCTAATTAACCTCTTCTTCTTTTTTTGCACAGTTATAATTTTTCCAGAAAGTGTGCATTTCTAGAGCAAAGGGTAAAATCAGCTCTTCTTGACTATATTTTAAAATGAGTTGGATGAGAAAGAAAGAGGGCTAAATTTTTACCAAAACACCACTCCTGTGAGCACCGCAGCTTTGGATGAGCACAAGAAAGCATTAAGAATGCCATTTAAGAATTGAGATCATTCTTGACACTTTGGTTACTTAGTCAAGAGGTCACTAAAATGCAGCCAGAGAAGTGCCAACACAGCAGCACTAAGCTAAGTAAATGGAAAGCTTCCCAGAAACATGTCTCCTTACTAAATAGATGGCATTTAAATGTTTAATTAAAAGGTTCTAGGTTTTTATTCCTTTGGGATATTTTGCTGTCATTAGGTTGGGCATATAGGATGAAGTACATTTCAAGGCCTGAAATTAAGAATGCTGTCTTGTACCAGGGAGAACATTAAATAATCATAGCTTCATTAAATTACAATAGGAAAAAACACTTAGGACTTTCTTAGTAATCATTTGTAAAGGGCACATTAACTCCGATTCAGCCACGGGCACTGTCCTTGGTACTGAACAGGAGTGAAGGAGCCCCAAAAGTGCTATCCAAAATATAACTGGACTTCCTTGATTTTTCTTGAAGACCTTTCACTTCTCATCCGAGAAGCTTCTTCAGTTCTAAATAACTGGTGGGGAATGGAAAGGATTTTTATGGCTTTCAGGAAACAGTAAGAAAAATCAAGAAAGCCCTGTTGCCTTTTTGAAAGCATCTTTGGGACAACCAAGACCTAGATGACTGAGAGTCTCCATAGACACTAAATGAAGGAGTCAGTCATTCTGTAATGCACCCCCTCCTATGCCAATGTGTAGTTCTGTCATGCTTCACTTTCAAAAGATGGTATATGGATGTTCTAGGTTGCACAGAAATGCATCTCAAGAGGATTTATGACATTAAACAGATTAGTCAATGTCTTTGAGTTATCAAGGGCCAGAGCAAACTTTATTTCTTATTTCAAATGTGCCAATACTTAAATATTTCTATTGAGAGATATTTCCATGTGCTGTGTCCCTCTTTTGTTCTCTAGTTATAAAAATCAGGGATAGTTCCAAAACATTCAGGGAGATGCCACAGTAAAGTAGCAGAATTGATGCTTCTTTTTCAGTGGCATATGAATTTAATAAATGGTCACCCATCTCACTAAGGCAGCTAATAAAGATTAAAAAATAGAATAAAAATACAATATAAAAAGTCATATCATGACCAACTAAAACAATGACTGCCATAAATACTACATCAACAATGTAGGTGTCAGGTCCCCTATCGGAACGCTGCCATTTGGGTTGGGGGGGGAACCTCGGGGCTTTCTGTGATGTATCCATTTTACTTTGTTCCTCTTTTGCTTTGATGTATCATCCTGGGAAATGGGAGGGGAAGGGATGAGCCTGGGGCCATCTGCTTTGTCTCATCTTCTGAGAACAACTTCTTATCACCTTCTCAGCTCAGAATTCTCACAACACCTTCATACCTCTGGATTGGCTCTCTATGGACTGGGCAGTTGGGAGGGGTTTGAACAATGGGGTTTAACCAATGTTTTTGCATGGGAATTTTAAATCCTCCCTGTCTTCTCTGCAATCACTATCTCTCAATAAAAGATCCTTTTGAAATGCTGCCTGTTTCAAGAATTCAACTTTCTTGAAGGAATAGCTGAGGCGAGACCTTACAGTAGGTTCAATTATTTTCCCAAATCCATGACCAGGAAAATAGTCAGATCTTCAAGGATTTCTGAATAAGGAGCAGAGTTTTATGATACATCAGAAGGCAGGTGCAGCTGTAGAAAGAAATGACTTCCTGGAGTCCTAGATAGAATAGAATAGAGCTGGAAGGGACCTTGGAGGTCTTCTAGTCCAGCCCCCTGCTCGACCAGGAGAACCTCTACCATTTCAGACAAGTGACTGTCCAGTCTCTTCTTAAAAACCTCCAGTGATGAAGCACCCACAACTGCCAGTGATGAAGCATCCACAAACGCCAGCTGTTCCATTGGTTAATTGTCCTCACTGTTAAGAAGTTTCTCTTTAATTCCAGGTTGCTTCTCTCTTTAGTCAGTTTCCAACCATTGTTTCTTGTCTTTCCCTCTGGTGCTTTGGTGAATAATGTGATCCCCTCTTCCTTGTGGCAGCCCCTCAGATACTGGAATACTGCTATCATGTCACCCCTATTTCTTCTTTTCTTTAGACTAGCCAAACCCAAGTCCTGCAGTCATTTTTCATATGTTTTCATTAGTTTTAGTCTTTGATCATCTTAGTTGCTCTTCCTGTACTTTTTCCAAGGTCTCAATATCTTTTTTGTGATATGGTGACCAAAATTGGCTGCAGTATTCCAGGTGTGGTCTTACTAGGGTTTTATAAAGCAGTACTAATACTTCATGTGATCTTGATTCTATGCCTCTGTTTATACAACCCAGGATTGTATTAGCTTTTTTGGCTACTGCTGCACATTGCTGACTCATAGTCAAGTGATCGTCCACTAGGACTCCAAGGTCCTTCTCACAGTTACTGTTTTTAAGCCAGGTCTTGCCCAGTCTGTACTTGTACCTTTGATTTTTCCTGCCTAAATGTAAAATTTTGCTTTTCTCCACATTGAAACTTATTTTGTTGGATAGGGCCAACTAGACATAATAATTCTTTAATCAACAGAACCCAGAACATGCCTCTCCTGTCCTCTTAATGAGTTGAGTAGTAACTATGGATATAAAGTGGTCTCTCAAATGCATTTTAACACATAAAGGATTATTTTGGTTTTTTTATTATTTATGTTTGATTTTTTTTTAAATGAAAAGAATTATGAAGGAGATTTCTAAAGGCTTGGACAAGCACTGCCAATCAAAATAGATAATACTGGAAAAGATGACCATATACATTGCACTAGGCCTCATTGCGTTTAACAAGGCTTCAATGAATAAGCATTGATTGGATGGGTTGAAACAAAATGATAGTCCAAAATGTGGGTTTTGGCTATAGAAATCCTTGGTTCACAACACTAGGTCATCTGCAGTGCTCTCATAAAACACAGTCCAGTTCAGGTTGTGAGATTATCAGGGTGTCTTCTGCTTTGTAGAATGAGCCCAGATTTATTCTTGTAACAGTTTTCACTTATTCCTTGGTATTGGACTGAAATGATATCCTCCCAGATCACAGCTGTCCATGACCTTGGGTGCCAAGCAATTTTGCAAAAATAACAGTGTAAACAGTGCATTGCCCAGAAAACTAATTGCAGTCCTAGAGCTTTGCAAAGATTTCTAGGTAGTGCCAATCATCTAGAATTAAGCAAAGCAATTTTGCTTACCCGAGTCAAGTCACAGAGGGAAATCTTGAATTTACTGTTCATTACAGTCAAAATGTTGAGTCTCACTCAAGTAACTTCTGTCCATCTGGTGTGTTGTAAAGCGAGCCAATAATATGGATTCCTTCAGAAATGCTCAGTATTCAGATACAAAATTTAGGAGAGGAAAGGTAAAAGGTATCTTCTCCTCCAGAAAGGGGACAAATAAATTTTAAAGTCAAGGGAAATTCAGAAAATATTTTCTCAAAAACTGCACAGCATACCTTGATTTCTGATAATCTGCCTTGATTACTGATGATAAAGTGATACAGCCCAATGTTAAAATATATGATTTATTTGTGACCCATATTAGCCAGTTTAATTTATACTCTCATTTATCTTCAACTTCCTCCAAAATTTTCTTAGTATGTTATGTATTTGAGTTAAAAAGAAAAGTATGGTGGAGATACAGTAAGGGAAAACTAACAAAGAACTTTTTAACTGATATCATGGCTTTTCTTTCTTTTAGTTAAATGTATATTTAAAGCTTGAATTTGCAGGATGGGGATTTAACTAAATATTAGTATAATATTGACTGCAATATATTTGGTTGACCCTCCCTCAGATGTTTTAGACCACAAAACCTGCAGTCTTCTTGATCTTGGCCATATTGATAATTTCCAGTTGCTAGCTTAAAGCATAACGAAACATTATTTGCACAGCTTGAATTTATGGGTGTGTCTTCCAATATCTGAAAGTGGTAGTGAGCAAAAGATATGGCCCTGATTGATCTGTGTCTTCATTTCATCTAATCAAGATTTGGGTATCCTGAAAATGATAAATAAGAACTTGAAATCTGTTTATATTGCTATGCAGCCTTTGGTGACAGGCTTTTGTGTAAAATATTCTGTTCCTTGTTTCTGTTAAAAATATGTGTTGTTTTTCAAGGTGATTTAGTGGCCTCTGCTGATTTCTTTTGATCTTGAGATATTCCAATGAAATAATAATGGGATGCTGATTACATTAAAGATGTGGCACAACCAAGATATATTTTTGTTCCTGTAAAGGCAAAAATAACTAATTCAACTTCCAGAGGTTAAGCTAAGGTGTCTGGAGACTGAGAATGCAGTGGAAATGATTGGTAGGACCTCTGTAATTTCCCTCACTTCTGCTAAATGATAATATTGACAGACAATATTTTAGTGTTATCCCTTTAAGGCAGATAAAACAAGATTCATGCCCTTGTGAATGTGGAACAAATACAAAAAGGACAATACTTCGATGCTGTAGCACGTAATATTTGAAGACAGGTACCTTAATAAGAAATTGACCTTGAAAATTCTCTTAATTTTGAAGTAGGTCACACTGAAAACAGCAATCCCTATTTGTATGAACATCTCGGGGGAGGGAAGAGTGGGTTAAAAAAAAGGTTGGGGAATGTTGGGAATTGAAGTCCGCACATTTTAAAATTGTTGTGGTTGAGTCACGGTGATTTACAGCCTAGCGTTATTCATGGAAATGAAGAATGGCTGGAGGCTTTTACTTTGCTTGTAGCATTTCATTCACATCTCCCATTTTTAAAAGAATGCATTTGTGTTTCTCTGCTTAATGTAAAGTAGCAAGAACAGAGAGTTAATCAGCACCAGCAGAAATGTTCACAGGCATATCATCAGCCTTGGGTGCTGATTCTTCCAGGTGTAGAATCTTAGAGATTTCCAACCCTGAATACTGTTCTGGTATGACCAACATTGTCAAGAATTCTCCAGAGATGAAAATGGAAATGTGTTTAGTACCTTCTGTATTAGAATGTTGGTTTATGGCTTGTACTGTACTAATGTGTAACAAAAAGGGTTTCTATTTTCTTAACTGAAAATGTATCAGGAAAATGTCAGTCTGTCTGTCATCTATTGAACAGAAATATAAATAGTGCACAGAATGCCATCACTTGTTCCATATACTGCTGAGTGCCAGTATGTGTGAATTCAGATGTTGTGTACTGCATGGTGGCTTAAGTGCTCAGTATATGAATCTGTGTACTTGTGCTTCAAAGTAACTTCTACTGGCAAAGGTTGTGTGAATAATTATTATGCTAGAAAAGGCTTAGGCTATTTTTGCTTCTTGTCAGTTTCATGTTGTTCTTTTAGAATTCTGTTCATTTCTGTTTTTTCATCCATCTGCATTTTTATGGAAACAAATCTAACAATGTGTACTTGCAAATGCATTCCAATATGGACTCTTTTTTAAAAAAAATTGATCTCAAAATTTAGGGAACTACAACATGTTCAAATAGTTCTGAACTACGTAATAGGATCAGGATTTGTGCATGGAAAATGAATACAATTTTCAACCATTCATGTGTTTGTTCCAAACTTTTCATTTGTCAATTCTCACCACCACCAACCTTTTAGTAAGGTGTTCCCAGAAGGCAAAGAGAGGTAAGATTTTTTTCTTTAATTTAGATTTTTTTTAAAGTTAGGAAGAAAAAAAACCCCCTAAACTTGGGAAATAGCAACAGTTGGGCTGTTAAGCTTGAAGCACGGGCACAATGTTTATGTTACAATTATTACATGCAGAGAGACACATTCACGCCCAAAACTTTTAAACAGAAAAAAGATAAATGTGCAGGAGTTTGCTAGGTATTCTTCCTTTATTAACTATGCACTCCCAACTGATTACCTTATGTTTCCTACCCTTCAAGCATAGTAATTTTGCCTGCTAAGGTTAGTTTAAGCTGATTACAGAATTAATATCCTAGTCAGAAGAATTTTAATGGATGGCAAAGCAGCCATCAGCACATTTCATAAAAACAGTACAAATACCACCTGCAGGTCTTAAATTATAGTTTATATATATATATAAACTATATTATATATATATAAAATCCAGATTTTAAGTTATTTATATGGCTGTGTAAAGCATCAAAACAGTGTTTGGGTTGACAGTGTTTTGAGCAAAATATCCTTTGGTAGATGTTTCATGAAATAATGCAGCTGTCACTTTCTAAAGAGCAAAGACTGCTGTACTGCTTAGTATTCTTCAGCAGACATCCTTCAGCAGACCCCCAAGGTGCTTTTGAAGCACCTCAAAAAGAGAAATCACCGTCCCTGTATTTGGAGGCAAACTGTTATCCTGGCACTTCAACTAGCTGAAATGTGGGTGCTACTCACTTGCATACTAACATTGTTGTTGAGGATTCTATGGAAGCTACAGAAGCTACAGGCTGTAGAGGACTGTTGATGGCATCTGACTTTTTCTTCAAAGTCAGTTTTTTGTAAATTCCTTTTGTTCAAATGTCCTGGGATTTGTCCTTTCATTTTTTAAAATAATGAAGAAAAGTGACTTTATAGAGGAATTGCCTTCCCTTCACAAAGTGCTTCTGTTGATCCACTATTCTTAACTGTATATACTTGGCGGATGTCTGTGTCTATCACTCATAAGATACATAGAAATCCCCTTGTTGATTTGTAGACTATAGCCAAAATATTTCACCTTTCATAGCACAGTACTGTTGGACAACAAAAGAAACCAACTTCTAAGTAAAGGAAATAAATTTTATACTTGATCGAACTTATCAGCCCTGTGAATAATAGCAGTGGATTTCTGATTTAAACATTCACCATTGATTGAAATTTTGTTCATTATGCAATTAAAATCCATTGAGTCAAGCTCAAATGCTAGTGATTCTATCTCCTTCTGCATTCCTCAATCTTGCCAAGTATAGTTGTTTGTTAGACCATCATCTGCTCCTAGCAGAAGCCCAAAGTATGAGAGACTGGATTTCTGGATTATTATCTCAAAGAGATGCTTGATCTGTTTTGTTGCTTTTCAAATATCCAAAAATCTTGTTCCCTCACAACAACTTAGATGTTGAGTTGCTGAATATTGTTTGTTTTCTCACTTTAAGGAGGAGATTGATCCTATCTGTATCTCTTGTCTTAGAATTCTCTTCTTATCAAATATTTCAGTTTTCTGAATTTTGTGATGTCATACTTGGCTAAGGAAAATAGTAGCAAAAATGTAAGAGAAGAGGTGGCAACAACATCAAAGGGAAGCTGGGAAAGAAATAGTAGTAGGGATAGTAAGATTTTCTGACAGAGCAACATAGAGGCAGTGCCCCATCTAAGAACGAGTTATGTTCCTTACCTTGGTCTTTAACCCAAATTTGTATTTTAAGTCAGAACTTACTTACAAATGGATAGTGGTAGGTGGTATTGTCCTTCCTTGAGCCAACAATGTGCTGAAGTTCTGCAATCCTTTCAGGAACCACTAAAAACTGCTAAAAACAAGCTGTATATTAAAAGCAGATGGCTTTAGCACTGTGTTTGAAAGCATTACATTCGGTGCTTTGTTGGAGGAAAATGCCACCCAACATTTTAATTAATATTAATCATTCCTATCTTGGTCTTGTCCTTAAGTCAGACATTTTTAACCCGGGACTGATTGTCAGACCTTTCTCAATGATTACTTACTTACAATTATGTGAACTGATAGATAAAATATTGATGTTTTTGTCCTGATTTGGGAAAAACAAAACACCCATAAATGCAGTTATCTAAAACAGGAAGGTAGTTGAAGAGCTGATACTTTTCAATTTATACACATTGGTCAAGTCTAAACCTACATACTGTATGAACAATTCTTTCTAGCTGGTTTAGAAAATCGCACTCTACTTTCCATGCTTATAGCTCATATAGGACAAATGGAGAATTTAATGTAGTCCTGGTGAAATATCACAGACAATATTGTGTATCAACCAGGATTATGATACGGAGTTTAAATTAATCCAGGTGTGCAGTTTCTGTTGGAAGTATCAACTGCATGTAATCCCCAGCACCTTGTTTGTAGCCCACCAACTCTGAGATTCTGCTCTCAAAATTTGGTAGCAAATTGGCAGGTTTTGAGATGCATTGTTTTTGCTTTGTTTTTCTCTTTTTAAAGTAAGAGTGAAATGAAAACAGGTTGCCTTTGATAGATAAACCATGCTCATGCTCTTTTGAAGGACATTTAGGGGACAAATGATTGAAAGGGTTTTGAAAATAAAAATGAGATGACCTTTCCAAAATATTCATACTCCCATTCCTATTCTTAAAAATCCAGAAAAAATGGGTTAGAATTTTCTCCAAACCTCCTTGTGATATCACTGCCCTTCCAATGACATTATGGACACCCAAGTGGTTGTGAAGATGAGTTATGGCCCGTTCTGTTCTCTAGAGGTGCAGCTGGTTTGATCTTCTTCAGAAGTCTACACACAGACAGGTCCAAAAATGGTTGCTATAAGGAACTTTGACTGCGTGTGTTCCTACCTTCCTGCATAGACCTCTGAACTGCACAACATAAACAATGCTGTGTGTCCTTTATGCTGGAAAAAAATGTCCTCAGATAACACTTATAGATATACTTACTAATAAAGATAAATTAAATTCTGTATAAAATATCAGCCTCTAAGGATAACCAACTGTATGTAAAAAAAATGTGATAACACGAGTAGTTTTTTTTTAGTTCCAGAACTTGCTAGTATTATATTCTAGCAGTAGCTATTAAGCCCAGTTTTTATAAGTTTGGGTATGTCTTTTTGCCTGTCCTTTATATCTTATCTTTGATTGAATTTTTAATATACTGTATTTCTTGTAATGTTCTGCCTTGAAAACAAGAACATTTGTCTTAATAACCACCCACTAGCTGTGCAAACCAAAGAAAGAAAGTGAGTGTGTGGGGAGAGACAGAAGGGGGTTCTGTTCATTTACACTTTATTAGTTACCAATTCAAATCTAGGAAAGAAAGATAATTGCAGGAACTGATTGCCAGACATTCTCCCATATTGACTCATGGGGCAAAAGAAAAAAAGAGAATGGAAGCTGAAATTACAACATGACTCTGTGGAGAATATTAATGAAACAGGTTTTTAATGTGATCCACCTTACTTTTTATCAAGTTGAGTTAATAAAAAAAAGGCACAGTACTGGTAATTTTGTGCAAAATTAGATTTTTCTTAGAATAATTATAACTTGGTGTTCACTTTGTGAACTAATGAAAGTCTTGCACCTTTGGGGGGTGGGGGGATAAACCCGTAAGTGAAAAAATATGGCTTTGGGCTATGAAAACTCATAGCCAAACATAATTTTGTTTGCTAAAACTTTCCTGTGCAATATTCTGGAAATATTGCTTTGCTAAAAGAATATTACATTTTAAGAGCATATATCTGGAGATGAATGCTCTGTACTCCAATATTAATCATGTTGATTCACATCCCAGCTTATCCATGAACATCTGGATGGTTAATTGCATGTATTTAGCTCATTCATCAGTTCAATAACCCTTCCAAGTGTCTAGCCTAATTTCATAAAGAATTCAGCCAAGAACATTGAATAAACTGAGAGTGAAATGAAGTCCTTTGAAATCATGTCTAACACAATATATGAGTTTCTTTGTAAAAGGACTTTGTTTATGATGTAGGACGTGCCTGAACATTGTCCAGGAGCATTCCCTGATTGTGCATTTCAAATATTTCACATACTTATCTACTGATAAGTAAAATGTAGTAATGTCAGAAAAGCTATACTGGATCAGACCAACAGCCTATTCAGTGCAGCATTTTGTTTATATAGAGGCAATCAAGCGTTCTCTAATTGTCTCTAAAAGTCCACCCACACAATATAATTGTCATCCTTATTGATGGATTCTCAAGAACCACTTTTTGAGATTCATATAGTGTCTGATTTTGAATGTCTTATCCTGATTACTAGCTTTTGATGAGCTATGTGACTACAAAATACTCTTCAGCCAGTATTTTTTTTACTGGATTTCATACTTGAGGTCAAACTACATATTGGATTAATTATTTAGTAAACAGCTGACTTTCTGGGCATGAAACATGGAGAAGTAATATAGTCTCCTTTCACTCATCTAAATGGACTAAATGAGACAAGTACCACATCAGCTGCTGAAATATAATCTAATCATCTTGCATAGGTTTACCACCATACCTTCATTCAGTAGGAGCCAGCTAACCATTAAGTTTTGGGGATAGGAAACACGACAGCAAATAAATTGATTTTAATACAGTTCTCCGGGTATCTATACATACTCATGCATTGCTATATTTAGAAGATCAAGCCATTCGCAGTCTTAAACTGAATGTAGTTAACAAATTTATGAAAGCGTAGCCCACAAATTAAATTATATTCGATGTTAGGCAAATCCAGGGGTTTTTTGTTTTGTTTTGTTTTTTGTACTTAAGCAGTATCCCCCATAGTCAACTTTACCACATCCAAATTCGAGTCCAGTGACAATGCAAAAGTTATGAAATAATTCTCTTCCACCATCGTATGAAAGACCTCCCATAAGTTATATTTAAATTCATAATTACAACCATTAACATTTGAAAAGTCCAATAGTTTTCCACTGGCAAAACATAAAACATTCAGCTTTTGTTCACTTTGCTATATACTGATATTTTTTAATCAACTCTTTCTTTTGCTCTTTTCTGAAAGTAGACACCATGCTCATTGTACTGAAACTGAAATACTTTCCAGAGATTCATAGGAATCAAACAAGTTTATGTCAATCCAGAATTGAGGAATGCTGACAAACGTAATCTCATGTTACCAAAACAGAGACGATATTTCCTTGAAAAAGAAAGAACTAACATTTAATGGATTTCTAATATTTCTTCTACCATACTCTCTTTTTTTCCTGCTACCATGTTCCTAATTTTTCTTTCCAGATCACTAGATACATCTGGCAATCAAAATACACAGTGGAGCCCCAAATTCTAGTTGCTAAGGGAAAAGTTGTTAAGTGAGCTTTGCTCCATTTTACCATCTTCCTTGCCACAGTCATTAAGTGAATCACTGCAATTGTCACATGGCTGTCAAGTGAATCTGGGTTCCCCATTGACTTTGCTTGTCAGAAGGTCGCAAAAGGGGGAGTTACGTGACCCCAGGGATGCTGCAACCATCATAAGTACAAATCAGTTGCCAGGCATCTGAATTTTGATCACATGACCATGGGGATGCCGCAAAGGTTGTAAGTGTGAAAAACGGTCAGAATAGAAGTCACTTTTTTCAGTGCTGTTGTAACTGAACAGTCACTAAATGAACTTTTGTATGTCGAGGACTTCATGTAATCAGCTAGCCAGCAAGCGCTGGTAACATCAAAATCAAGATAATGTAAAATGTATGGAGAGATCAGAGACGAACTAATGGGGAAGAAGTTTTAATATAAATGTAAATGTAATATAAAGCTTCTTCCCCATTACTTCTTTTCTCATCAGGATAAAGAACTAATTGTACAGTAAATGGGAACTGCAATTTTTAAATCAGTGAAAACCTTAATCCAGGTTACCCACTGAATTCACGGTACCCAATTTCTTTGTATCACTGCCTGGTAATTCCCAGCACCCAACACATTGGTTCTTTCAGCCTACATTTTACAGCTACATTTTACTTTCTTTCACCAATTACAGTTCCCAAAATGTTTTTTCCCCCCAATTCTGTCTCTTAAACCAGCCTGTTATTAGATACCTCTTACCATTAGCTTTCCCAAAATCTACCTAATGGATTATACACGCAGCAGTATTGAATATTGCCTATTAGGTTGTCTTCCTTCTTACATTCCTCACATTACTTTTACCAGGGTGCACAATAAGCAGGATTTTGTTTGTTTGTTTGTTTAAAAAAAAATCATATTGGCTCTAGCAGAGATTGTTGAAGTAATGTATTAGAAAAAAATCTGTATTTTCACGAAAGGAAGTTCCTTTTAGTTATTCATTCCTGCAAATGAGATATAAAACAGGCACTGGTTTCCCTGAGGTATGGAACTGCTCATTCTATCAGATGACAGTGGACTGGATCCTTTAAAAAAAAATAAAAATTATAACGAATCATCTGCTTGGGTCCGATATCCTTTAACTTGCTTGGCCAGGCATTATCTAGATCTTTTCAGACTATCAGTATAGCTGGCATGAGATGGTTGAAGGTATTGCAGCTAATCTAATAGCAATCAGTCCTAACAGATTTGCTTCCTACCTGCCATTTGCTGGGAATCAGATCAGAACTAATAGCATATATATTTCCTGGAAGAAATACACACAAAACACCGGGCAAGTAAAAACATCATTTAAAAAATAATAATAAAAGGCATGGAAGGGTTACTATTCATGTCTTTTCTAAACTTTTATTGCTATTTAAAATGCTTCTAAATCATGCTTCTCTGTGTGTTTTATATAAAACACACAAAACAATAAATCCAATAATAAGCCAATGCACTAAATCCTCAATTGCTCAGGCCCAATCATGTTATATTCAGGGAAATACTTAAGTAAATAATTTGGTCTTTAGGACTTTCTTGAAAGCAGGCTCCAAGGGATTTAATGAATTAAGACTACTAAAAAAGACACCAAAATGGAAGAGTGTTGTTTAAAGCAGGGGTCCCCAACCTCCGGTCCGTGGACCAGTACTGGGCCGTAGCATGCCAGCAACTGGTCCGCACAAACAAGGAAACAGGATGCAAGCAGCACACAAAACCACACTCCCTTCAGTCCGTGGAAAAATCTCTCTCCATGTAACCGGTCCCTGGTGCCCAAAAGGTTGGGGACCTCTGGTTTAAGGGTTGCCTCCCCCCTTCCATGGGGCTGTCCAAAACATGTCTCCTTCCATAGAACCTCATTCATTGCCTTCAGCTCTCCATGGAATGGAGCATAGAAAGAGGCCATGCTCAATTTTATGGTCTTTTTTGCAATGGTTGTATAGCAAACACAAAAGCAGATCCAAACCCTCCAATGAGTGGGATTTTTTTGCAGGAAACAGGAAGTAAATGCCAGTTTCTGGCAAAAACCATGACTACAAGATGCTGTAAATGGTTGAAACTGTGGACCGCTTTCTGTGTGCCTTAAATGCAGTCACGTGACTGCAGGGGAAGGGGGCTGGTCATCATAACTTTGAATCCAAGTCATAGGTAGTTCTGGGGATAATTTCAAATGGTCACTAAGCAACCAGCCGTAAGTTGAAGACTACCTGTGTTATCTTCATTTATAAACTGTGACCCTCCAGATGTTGTTGAAATCTAATTCCTCGCAGCTCCAGCCAACATAATCAATACTGAGGGATGTTATAAGAATGTAGTTCTACAACAGACATGTCAAACTCATGACATCACGTGATGTCACACGATGTATTGGAGCTTTTCCCCCATTGCCGGCAATGGGGTGGGTGCGGTTTCCTTGTGACGCATCCGGCCCATGGGCCGGCAGTTTGACACCCCTGTTCTACAACATCAGGAACAGTAAACAGTATATTCCACTAGGGAAACATAATTCATTGCTCCCCCCCTTTAAATCAGATTTCTTCCATTACTCATGCTGCTTTTTATTTTTTTGCATATGAGCAGCTGATGTGACTGTGTCACAATTCTGATGAGAATAGAAACAGTTCTGTTAATTTTCTTAAAAACTGTTATTTTAAGAGATGACATGTATAATCCTTGCACCAAAAAATATTTGGTTTTTTTCCAAGAATTGATTTAGAGGAAAGGAGGCTCAGAAATAGCATTAAAAAAAAATACAATTCCTACTGTAGTATCTTCAGGTGGCAAAATAATGGATTTCTATCAGATTTGACTCAAGAGGTGCTGGCAAAATTACTGACCTCCCATTCTATCAAGGACATTGCTAGGGGTAGATAAGGTAACTAGTACTTCACACAACTGCATTGTTGTGTCTACTTTGATGTCTTACTCCCATATCAGTTGCTATTCTCCATTTCTCCCTATCATCTTTTCTGTCATAAAGAATGGGACATGATTATGAAACAGGATCATTTCTGAAAGTGCTTTTATCTTCAGGTTTTCAGCATACTTGTTTCATGCATGCACTCATCCTCTTCTGGCTTAGCGGTGAGGAATCCCATCACATGATAATACAGTACTAATTTTGGAGTTCACATAATGTGCTAAGTTTCCTGCAAGACCTCTCAAGTATTGAGATTTAGCTATAAATCCAAGTCCTTCCTCTGTAGTGCTATTAGAAGGAGAGAGAGAAAAAAACACAGGAAGATAGTGGTGTGCAGAGGACAATGATACAAGGAACAGGAAAGTCAAAGGCACCTGGCAAAAACATTGATGGTTGGAGATCGAACCGAGAAACTGGATTGAGAAATGATGTCTAACCTGCCCTTGATTTCTCCTCAAGATCCTCCTTTCATTGGTATTATTTAGTGGCTGAAGCCAAATCATAACAGCAGGATCTGCTCTCTGTGTTGTTATTGTTTTTTAAATGGAGATAAACCACCTTCAATTTAAGTCTACATATGTCCACAAGCTTCTCTAATTTTTGTGCTTGTAATAATTTTCCAAAGATTCAACTAATGAAATCTATTATGGGAAAAAAACATACAGAGGGAAACATATGTGGGAACATTCGTATTCATGAACTGTTTCCTGTCTTCAGACATCAATGAATGTATTTACTGTTAGTTCTGGTCACTGTTTTTGTTTATCGTCACCAACATCAAATGGTGAAACACAAACAGAACAAAACAGTTGCTAATTCCTTGTGGTTTTTGTTTTATGTTTTGTTCGGCTATTTAATCCATGTTCACCACTGTCCTGAACCTATGTATTTTCCAAAACTGCTCTAAAAGAGTGGATTGAGATTCTGTAGCCAGAGTTAATCAGTTGCGTGAATTTAATTCAGCTGGTCATCTCTATGTTATTTGCTGTGTTATATTTTAATTGTAGAAATCCATGCTAAGCGTTCAGGAAGGCATGACAAATAGGAATCCAACTGAGCCAATGGACAGATGTTCCAGCTCTTGCAAATGTTTTGACAATGCCCCATGTGAGAATTGGAATATATGATGGCAACCATTTCCATGATCACAGCTGCTACAAAAGATTCAGCTGGAATCATGGATGAAGATGGAATGCCAGTAGGAGCCTAACTATTCTGTGAATGAGTGCATAGAAAGAATGAAGCAGTTCTAGAGAACGCCAGCAGAGCAGTGAAGCTTAGGTACTCAGCCATCCCGATGTTCTTACAGTAAAAATTATATGGAACTTTCAGTTTCCTGGGGTTTTGGTTTATAAAATCTGCAGTAGTGAATATTACAGCAGCTGCTGCTTTAGTGTGTTAATGATTTGGTTCACCGTAAAGTTTTCATCCCCATTGTCATGTCCCTATGAATACAATTGATGTTCAGTTGTAAAAAAGAAATCAAAATGTAGAAAGGATCAGTAGCAAGTTCTCCTATCAACCTTTCAGTTATCTTACGCATGTACATCCATAGAGACTCATCTACTTTTTCTACAGACTCCCCATTAAATTCACAAAGGTTTTATTTAATGGCAGGGAGAAATCTACTGTCATTAGCAGTGTGCAGGTTCCTGTATGGCTTTTCCAGGTCCTAACTGCCTAAGATAATCCAGTTCTTGTAACGGTATGACAGGGACATGAGATGCTGCCTAGGGAACAGTCAGATAAGAGAGGGCATAACCAGGAGCTGCATAATAGATAGAGAAAGAGGCTTTAAGTCCTTAGGATGTGGGAGGTTTGTACTTTCAAAGTTGCAAGATTTTGTTAATGTAGCCTTACAATAAAACTGAATTAGCTCATCTGTTCCTGTTTCTTCTACAGTCTAGCTGGGAAGACTGACAATTCCTTCTAAATTCTCAGCAAATTACTTTTAAAACTGCCCCGAAAATTCACAATTATTGCAACATAAACATATTTTCATATGTTTCTATACTATGTCTGTCAGTATCCTAACCTACTCTAATTGATGTACCATATTTGTAACATATGCTTTTTTTTCCTGATTGAGACTTTTGCTGACATAATCTGATTGTTATGTAACTTTGTGAAATGCTTTATTTCCTCTGACTGGTACTGATGAGCAGAAATCCATTAACAGACATTTGTTAATTAGAGAATATGAGCATTCTGAACCAAAACAATACAAATTTAACATCTATCTGCCCTTTGAAGATTTCAATAGGTTCAAGGAATAACTCTCAGGTTGAGGTCAAAAATGAGCTTGTTATTATTGTTATTCCAGGATGTGATCAAAGCTGGTATACTTGCTAAAATAAGCCCACATGAGTAGAAAGTTAGAGCCATTTTTCTTAGCAGATGGTTGCAATGTGCACACAAAAAATCGTCACAAAGAAAGTAACATTGCCAAAGGAGTTAATTCAAATTTGTTTAACATAATGTTATGAAATAAATATGTTATGAAATAAATATGGGAAGGCCTCTCAAAATACAAACCAGCCTTGGAGTTATATTCCTCTTAACTGCATATACTGCAAAACTCAGAACAATTCTGAATCATCTACCTAAATCTTCTTTCATCCACATTATAACAGGGAACAGCTTCATATTTACTAATTGAGAAAGATTTTTGGAAATTTCCAGTCTTTACAATTTTCCAAATTGGTATTTTGAACCAGTGGTATCAAGTCCAATTTATTGCAAATATAACCATATGAGATCACAAACTCTTATATTAAGATTAGGCAGATACATACAGCCCCACATTTAATGCATACAACTTTTCTCTACATACATGGATACTTGTCATAATATATGCTTAATATGATTAACCAGTGGGGGTGGGGGGAGTAAAAAAAAGGAACAGCAGCAAAATATGTAGTGGAAGATTCACAGATTTAAGACCAGGTTTAAGTCCAAATACATAGGTGAGCAAAAAGTGTCAAAACAACAGCTGTGATTGTGAGATTGAAGCCATGTTCTTTTTTATGTGTGTCACATAATGGGTCACTCAAAAAAGGAGATTGGGCTTTGAGCACAGTGTTTCTGCCTCCATTTTGACTTTTTTCACCCTCTGAGCTATCTCTTTTCTAGCCTGATAAGTCTGTCTTGTTTTCCCCCACATTTCCCTTTTCAAGCTTATATCCCTCCCACCCTATGTATGAAGATAATTTCTTATAATTCATCAAAACAAATTGCTCGCTTAATGTAGAAACAGCTAGACAGGTGAGGATCTATTTATGTTGATGGATGCATGTTAAATATATATAGCAGGTGAGCGGGGGGGGGGATAAAGAAACAAAAGGAAGCTTAGAACCTGCCAGTTTGGGTAAAACTTTGAGACAAACGAGAGGACCATTTGTTGATGAAGACTTAATCACCCAGGCCAAAGATATCAAAAGGTTGAATCATGGTAACTGGACGAATTTTTGTTAATCTGAGACATTTTCTTGCTCATCCAAGCAACTTCATCAGTCAAAGCAAAATTAGTTAGGCAGAGAGTCAGAGATCATTGGAATATATCAACTCTTGCCACACCAACTTCAGGGGTTTCTACCCAAAATGTCAATGAAGACTCAATAACCCAGGCCAAAGGGGTCTAAAGGTTGAATCGTGGCAACTGGACCAAGTTTTGTTAATCTGAGACATTTCGAGACGACCATTTCTCTTTCTAACTCTAGAATCTGTCACCCTTTAAAGAGATTTTCTTGAGCAATGTGAAAAACTGGGCACTCAGTGCTACTATTGGTAAGTAAAAGTTTAATAACTAAAAGAAAGAACCAAAGTCAGTTTTTGAGAAATAAATGAGTTTAAAGAGCAGCTTTGTGAAATAAAGGGCTGTCCTTTATGATAAAGGATGTATGATCACCGTAGGTTTAATTGATTTCAGAGGCTGTATGTCTGCAGAAGCCACTTACTCTGTTTTCCTCGTAATTTAATCTTGTTGTACCATTGAATTGGTGAACCTGGCAGCTGCAAAATTATATTTAAATACTAGTGATCAATTCTTGTAAAGCAGTCACTTCTCATTTTGTACCATGTTGGAAATTTAATAAAAGAAACACAACGTTCTGTTTTGGGAGGAATCATGCTAACAGTTCTTTAATTCAACCCACAAGCCCTGGCTGGGATTTCAAATTACTTTTTTTAGCTGAAGCCCCTCCAAGAAAGTAAAATCATAAAAATCAATGTGTAAGAAAACGTAGGTGCATGTATACTGTCAAATGCCAGAAGACACATATTAACTCATAAATCAATGTTCCCTACATCAATTATCTACCAACTGAAACTTTTTATTACTTTTTTTAAAAGGCAGGGCTTAAAAGTCTGTATATTTCTATACTAGCCTTCCAAAGTAAGGTTGATACCCTCTACTCCTATCCCACCCTCAACAGTTTCCCCCACTTTTAACTGCTACATCACAAGGAGATATTGATGTTTTCACATTGGGATAGTTGTATCTATTGAATTTCTGTGAGAATGCACAAAGCCATGCATGATATTTTGCTTAGTTTTCAGTCCTCAGAAATATCTTGCCTGCTTCAGTTAGATTCTTACATTAAACAAAGAATTGGTCTTAATGCTTCCCATGGTAGTTTTCTTTTTAAAGAGTTTTAGGGTTCTAGATAACACATACCTATTCCTAATCAGGAAACTAAAATTTACTTGATAATACTGTTGATAGTGAAGGGTCATCTGCATGTTCTGTTTGTTTTCAAGTAAGTGATCTTCTCCAAAGTAGTAAGATATATAACCATGCTGGTTTGGGAATTCTGGGAATTGAGGTTCACAGATCTTCAAGTTGCCAAGATTTGGAAACACTCCTCCAGAGGGAGAAAGACAATCTTCCTTCCTTCCTTCCTTCCTTCCTTCCTTCCTTCCTTCCTTCCTTCCTTCCTTCCTTCCTTCCTTCCTTCCTTCCTTCCTTCCTTCCTTCCTTCCCTCCCTCCCTCCCTCCCTCCCATCCATCTTTCCATCCATCTCTCCATCCATCCACATTAAATGTGGGATTCATGTATGACCCAAAGGGCAATTCTTGCCTTTCTTTGGGTTCCATTTACATTTAAGTCACCTCTAGTTGTCACTTCACCATCAAAGCTGGCATCAGCCAGAGCATAGAACAACTCTCCATCCCTTCCTTCCTTCCTTCCTCCCTCCCTTTCTCTCTCTCTCTCTCTACACACACACACACACACACACACACACACAGCGAGCAGAATCCACATGATGAATGAACAGCAAATGCTTTCCAAACTGAGTATATCACAGCACATCAATGGCAAGAAGCACATTGTCACCCACATAC
Source organism: Azemiops feae (assembly GCA_023970755.1). Taxonomy (NCBI): domain Eukaryota; kingdom Metazoa; phylum Chordata; class Lepidosauria; order Squamata; family Viperidae; genus Azemiops; species Azemiops feae. Next base: position 309,632 of record JALGBA010002138.1, read on the forward strand.
ATTTTTGAACTACAGAATAGGAAAGGTATTAACTTCAGTCTCATGGTTCTGTTTTATTCTCTTTCATACAGCTCTTAGAACAACACCCTGCAAATAAATCCCCCAATTCCACTCTATATGGACTTTCTTTGTACATGAAACCTGTTTATGAAAGTTTCCTTATATGTCTATTATAACAGCTTAATTCTAGCAGTGGTCGTGGGTGGGAAGGTGGATTATTCTTTATGAATTATACCAAAGCATGACACTGGCTTTTCTGTTAGTAGAACTAGCTAAGAGAGTAAGTTCATTTTTTTTCTGAAAGATCAATAAACAATGATGCAAGGCTTTTCAGGGTTTTTTTTCCAGCAAGGAGAATATAGATTCAAACACTAGAGAACAATTCTGAATACATTTGAGGCTGCTCTATGTAGGAAAATGGAATACTTCAATTTAGCATAATTTGCCTGATTTCAAGATGAATTTCATGTAGGTAGTGGAAGCACAGGGAAACTGTGACTTAATAAATCATCCATGCATTACAATGTATTATTTATTTTTCACATTTTTGAACTGCTCACCTATGTTTACGTTTATATATAATTTTAGTGATCCCTTGCATCAGGGTGGAATTGGGGCGACTGAGTGGAGCTTGAGCATTTGCTGCCCAGCTGCCCTTTCTGCTGCCTATACGGAGTTCACAGCAGACAATTACTTATTGTATCCTGAGAGAGAGAAATAGCTGCCGCTACCTAGGATCAAACTCACAGACTCCTGGTTGTGAGGTGAGAGCTCCATCTCTAGACCACCACACCATGTATATATATACACATACAGAGAGAGAGAGAGAGAGAGAGGAGATGAGAGAGAGAGAGAGAGAGAGAGAGAGAGAGAGAGAGAGAGAGAGAGAGAGAGAGAGAGAGTTGCATTTAAGAACCCATTCCCTCCCCCTTCTTTAAGCTTTGCTTGACATGTCTATTGTATCAAGCAATAACTATCAATAGAGGATGGGGTTTTTAATTCATTATCATCTCCAAATGCTTTGAGATTTGCAGGGGAAATGCACCACAGGGCAAAACCTAATTGTTTTTCTCTCTTGCTTTTATTTAATTTTGTCTGTCTCAGAGTTGGTGCTGTAGGGTGCTATAGAAAGTAGATCTAGCTAGGAGAGTTCTACTTTACTTTACTTTATAATGCAGGCTAAAATGGTGAGCTTGTCCTTGGAGCTTGGCCTCATTAATTTACAGAATTTTGCATTTATGCAGTTTGAGATTGCAATCCTAAGGCAAACCCTAGTGTTGCTTTTTCCACAGAGAACTGTATTGCAGAAAGAGGGACCGATGAGCAAAGCAGTGAATATCTACATTTTGGGGGTTCCTGAAGCATGAGTGATATTTGTACCTAAAGAAAAGGATATCTTTCTCCGCCCACCTCACCTCCCAATCTCTACAGGCTTAGACTATTTTCATTAAATGTAATAGAAATGGCTGAAAGGACTCTGGTGGTCCTACTTTTCAGTGTTAATCCACCTTCCCAGCAGTCTCCCTGATTGTTAGCCACAAGAAGAACAACCAGGAATAATAGCATTATCTTTATTGTAAGGCTACACTAACAGAATGTTGCAAGACTGAAAGTATTTCTCTTCTCTTCTCTTTTTTACTCTTCAGAAAACCAGGGAGGGTCACTTCTGAAATGTTTGCCATGCCCACCCTGAGATACCTTTTGTACATCAATTGTCCAGTCTGCATCCCATCCTCCAGTCTCCCAAAGTCATTTTCACATACCACTACACCGGCTTCCTGACTTTCCATTAGAAGCAATAAGTAATAAGAAAACTAGCACAGAGTGAGAACAGGCAGAAACAGCTAGAGAGGCTTCTTGGTGATTGAGAGATGTATTAGAGAACTTCCCTTAATGCTTTTCTTATGGAGCAGCAGAAAGGACTGTTGCTTGTCTTTTAAAAGAGAATGAAATGGAAGGATGGACACCTTTGTCCAGCAACAAGCAGGACAAACATTAATATGTGCACCATGATATTGTCATACAGATGACATGGTCATGGCCTCAGATGACATGATGCAAGTGAAACAACTGGAGCTTGTTACAGTTGGAACGAAGAAACCTCTTTGGGGCCTTGTGGTCAAGGTGTGCATTATTTGTATGGCTACCAAAGACTACCCTTTTGACCAGTATTGGTCATTAGGAGATTGTCATGCTTACCTAGATTTTCTTATTACATGCCATCAAGTTGTTTTGGACTCCTAGATTTTCACCAAGATAACTAAGCTTAACTCCAATTTATTTCACTGCTGATTTCCCTATTTGTAGTCTAATTAATTTGTGGATATAGTTCATTCAACAGCTGCTGTCTACCTTTTTATTTCTATGAATAGCTTAGAAACACATTTATCAAACTGAATGGGCAAGTCTCACTTTTAAAAAAAATTAAAGGAACAATCTGGCATCTTGCAAGACAACATGTGGTTGGCATTTTCAGCATGGAACAATGCACACTTATATTTGGATTAGCCAGGCAATTCAGAAAATACTACCTTTCTATCATTTATATCTGAACACACGGTAGATAAATGCACTAAAGATGCAATACCGCTTGTTGGTGAAGTGCAAATAACTGTAATAAATAATAGAGAAGAAACGTTTTCTCATATCCTTAGCAATAATCTCAAAGATTATTATTGTTCTCTCATTTAACCTTCATGAGAAAATAACTGAAGGGACAAAATACTATGCTTGAGAATAAATTCATTTAAACTTTTCAAGAAAGAAAAACGTTAGGGTTCACTTGTTTTTGATTTTTTTCCTTATTGTTTCCAAATTTCAGAGTCTATAATTTATTTGTAATTCAGTTTTTTTTTCCCCTGGTTTTCTCCACATACACACACATTCAATAAGCATGCCACAGACTAACTATATAAAATGGCCAGTATGCAAAACTCCACACATATTGTTAATCAATCTACTGATAAAACTGGGGGGGGGGGAAGCCAGACAATTGCAATTAAGTTCTTTTTCATGGCAATTAGTAGTGCATCAATCACTCATTTGATTCAGATCATCAGATCTGATAAAAAAATATGTGGGAATACACAAAAGATAAATTGTCAAATCGATTCAGGAGTATTGATTCAGCCTGTCAAATTGATTTAGCCATTTGATGCAAAGAAGAGTTTCAGTAGCATCCTTTTCACACTGAAATTTTGTACAGCATTAACGGTGACAATATTTTTGTTTTGCAGCTACTGTTATTCATAATGGTGACATAGCAAACTATATGCCTGACTGATTGCAACCAAGCATAATAATATTGCAATCACATAATTTATTATTTCAACTTTAATTTTGTGATAGTTTATCTATGAACACGAGTCAATACATACATCAGTAAATGTGCTACAACAAATAATAATTGACAAACTTTCCATCTTGATGGAAAAGTCGGTTACAAAAAGCCACACTGATTGGATCCGCACATATATTACCCCAACATATTATGATATCCTAGCTTCTTGGGAGCTTGATGCATATGAAGGCCAAGACAAGCTAAAGAATTGGCAGCTGTGATTTTATATTGTTGTGCATGTATAATCATAACAATTGACAAAAATTACCTTTGGTCAATTGTAAAAGGCAGTGTTACTTGGAACACCTTACATCCTGCGACAATACCTTTAATACTATCAAACATCCACATCTGCCTATCCTTGGGAAGAACTTGACAGATGGACAAAAACGCCAAATCCAGTCTAAACATCTGACTATGTGACAAACCGTTATAATACAGTGATAAATATAATCATATCAAGATGTCTTTTTCTCTATTTTTGTCAGTTAACCAGAGCAGTTGCCCCCAACCTTTTGGGCACCAGGGACTGGTTTTGTGGCGAGAGGTTTTTCCGTGGACTGAAAGGGGCATGGTTTCATGTGCTGCCTGCATCCCGTGGATGGGCCTTCACTTGTTTGCATGGCCTGGTTGCTGGTATGCCACGGACTGGTGCCAGTCCGTGGACTGGGGGTTGGGGATCCTTGAACTAGATATGGGAGGGAGAATTGGTAATATGCAAAAAGAAACTAAAAAACTTCGTATATATACTCCAGTTTTGGAATCAGTTTTAGAAGTTATCCTAGTTAAATCAGAGTTTGGAATAAATATCAAAACAATACACAACAGTCCAAACGCAATATTATGAAACTAAGGAGGACTAGAATATGAGGAGTTCTAGAATATGAGGAGTCTGAGGAAGGCTTTTTTTCTTTTTAAGGCAGAACTGTTTCAAAAACCCTCTGAAAAAAAGCTTAAGGTCTGTAGTTTGCCTTTTAATCTCAGATCCAAGTAGAAAAACAGATCAAATGTCCTCCTATAAAACAAGCTGAAGAAGCACACAAAGGGTGTTATCAGTCCATGTAAAACTGGTGGGATACAAGTCCTTGCACCTGCTTAGTCTAAATCCTGCTTAGTATAGAATCTGCACATTGATGCAGTGATTATATTATTGCTTAATGTTGCTTATCCTCTATTTAAATCAAGGATCCCCAAACTCTACAGCTCATCAACTCCTTCGTGTAGTTTAGGTTTATTGATTCCCCCCCCCCCTCGTCCAACATTTCTTATATGAAAATAAGAAATACTACTGAAATAGTACTATGTATGATGGTAATAATAACAAAGATCCCTTGGATAGTCCCATTGACCCTTGGGGATTAATATTGACCACTGTGGGGAACCCTGATTTAAACACTGCAGTAAAGGAGAGCCTATGTTTCCCTGTAGCAATTTTCTATGTTCTCCTGTTGTTTCCCTTTAGCAATTTTCTATATTCTCCTGATGTTTTCCTGAAAATGTTCTTTGTGTTTTCCACGCATTCAGTCTAATCTTGGTCTCAAGGCTACTTCTACATAGAGGGGAAAAAATATTCAACTATGAATGTACACAATATTACCATAACACTATCAGAGATATCTGTGAAAGAACGCTACCAAGCAAGAAATTTCCAGTGTGACATTTCTTGTAATAATTCCTTGCACCTTGAGAATATCGAGGATAAACCAATATTCTTACCTTATCTGGAGATTATCCCAAGATGCAAAACAAACATTATTGGAACATAATGGAAACAAATCACAAGATGAAGTACTATTACTCAGTGGCCACTTTCATTTCTACAGGTGTATGCGTAAGGCATCCACGGTTCCCTCTAGACAACAGTTATGGAATGTATTCGTTTCCTTTTGTTCCTTCCTTAACTAATTCTTTAACTACTTCAGTTAAATCTTAAGAGAAACAAACATAAGAATGTCAAGAGTCTACAACTGAAATTCATAGAAAGAGAAATTAAAGTACTCTGATTATCTCCTGAGGAAGGAAGTACATTTTCAAAAACATTGTATTTCAAACTCTATAAGTGGCACTTTGGTACTCAACTGTTTTGAAACTTATCGAATTTGGTACTCAATGCATTTTGACATGAAAATGTTGTCCTGGTATTCATCGTTTGTTTGGTACTCAGTGCACAAGGTAGAACTTGTCGATGTCAAGTGCCTTGTGACTCATTACGTTATTCCTTAAGGGAAAAATTTGTTTGATACTCATTGTTTTTGGTACTTATCATGTCTCCCTCAACAATTAATGATGAATACTGAGGTACCACTGTACCATTGCTCACTAATGTTGATGCAATTAAGCAGAAGAAGGGCAGATGTCAGCGCTGTGACAACCGAGAAACTGTAGCCATTTTACCTTTTGCTTTCATTGTGTTTTTTTCCTGTTGTTTGGTATTTTCAGATGGAGAAGGGGGAATGCTTGAGCTGTTTCAGTTAGCCATAACAATTGCAACTGTGTGAGAATCAAGATCAATGTTAGAAAAAGTTTTGGCGGGTTGAAAAGTTGGGAGGAGAGCCCGCGTTTTGGAATAATTGGTGAATGTGATTTATGACAGCCTTTCTGGGGTGGGAATTGCAACTTGTTACTTTGTAGCAGTGGGGAGGGAACTTTAGTCTTGGGTTCAACTATGTAAGTGCCGATACTTTGTTTCCTGAATAAAATGTTCTTTAAGGAAGAAATTGTTGCCTTGAAGTTCTTTTAATTGGTTTCATCTATCGGAACCATGACAGCAGACACATCACTTTCCGTATACCAATAATGATAAATAAATTGCACTATGTTGTGACTGTTTCCATAGTTTCATCAGGCCATGATAATGTGAAGTGATGGCAAAGAAAAGAGATTTATGGAATGAATGCATGGGGGTGGGATTTGGGTGGGACATAATGGTATTCCTAAGTGGATCACTACCTAAGAAGTTAATGCTCAGGAGATTGGGCTCATGAAGTCTCTACTTTTGTTATTACATTCATGTCCTTGAATTAGTTGCACATTTCCTGGCAGCTGCAAGAAGGCAATATTTAAACAAGAGAATCCATTGTTTGCTCAAAGAATATTTATATCCATGTCACTTAATTTTCTCAGCTTTCCTTTCTTTTCCCTCCCTCAGGTTTAATGAACCATAAGGAATTCTGCATTAGAATGAGGTGTTTACCATCTGGGTTATTGGTTTGAAAGAGGAAGACATAGTACAGTAATGTCAAATGAGAGAGAGTCTCTCTTTATATCCGGTGGTGCCATAAAATCTCTTTTCAAAGGCCATCTTTGTTATCTCCTGGGATGGAGTTACTAATGGGCTGTACCTTGTCCCCTCTTGTAAGTCATATTAACAATGGTGTGATTTATGTGTTTTTCTGAGTGAGCAGATTTTTGCAATATTGTTAGTTGTTTCCTTTTTGTGGAACTAAGACTGTAAAGGGAGCGAGGGTAGAAGATGAAAAAAAAACATGTTTTTTCTTAAGAAAAAGTAATAGTCTTGCTTGCATCTTTGCAGTTCAGTGACTTAGTTTATCATAGCAGTAGCTAAAAATGTTTTCTATAAATCTTTATTCCCCATAATTTAGGCTTTTCTCTTTTGATTGATAGCATTTCTCAAAGATCCATAAGCATCTAACTGAGAATAAGTGCTGTATTAGAGGAACTTTTTTCCTAGCCTAGATATACCCTCAAAAAATGAATAGTTTACCTCTTCCAGGATTGTTATCAGTGCTGGATAGAAAATTCTGGAATTAAAACTGGAAGTGCCCAGGCTGGTGAAGGCTAGATTAAAGGGATAATCCTACAGGCCTGTTGCTACATATAAAGCTATTTCATACCAACTCAGAATGTTCATTTATCTATTTATTACAGTGAATAGTGAAATTCATGTGAATATAGTTTTCATTTCTAGCTAAAGACAGTGGAAACTGAACCAGAGATTTTCTGTTAAAACAAATGCCTCTAAAAATTCACATTAATACTAAAGAGAGAAAGAGAGAATAAATCTTGAAGACAAGTCTGTGTTCAACCAAGTGTTCTCAATGGAAAATACCATTTTCCTTGCTTATGCTACCATTGCATAAAACATAACAGATCTTGTGTGGATCTGAGGCATGATGCACACATCAAATTGTAAGTAAGTCTTCTTCATTCTCTTTCATTCTGGATATATGTTGTCTCAATATATTTATCAGCTCTATTGTTTTGGAAGCCCACAGCTTGCCTCTGCTATGGAGGCTTGTGGATTTCCCATTTGCAGACATACAGCTGAAATAAATTCTTCTTTGGTCTGCTTTAGGCTAGGTTCTTAGATAAAAAGGAATGAGAATGAAAAAATAGATTTTCTTCCTTTCCACAGATTCAGTCCTCACTGGCTTAAGGTTGACTCAGCCTTCCATCCTTCTGAGGTTGGTAAAATGAGGACCCAGATTATTGGGGGGGGGCAATATGCTGACTTTGTAAACCACTTAGAGAGGGCTGTGAAGCACTGTGAAGTGGTATACAAGTCTAAGAGATATTGCTATTATCTATGTATATGCATGTTACTTTCTAGATATGCACAGTATAATATATGTTTTCCTCTTTGAGGGAGATGGGCAGTTTAGAAATGTGATATAGACAGACAGACAGACAGACAGATAGATAGATAATTTTGCGCGCGCGCGCACGCACACACACACACAAAGTAAGAGAGAATTCTTTTCTTAGTTGGGAAAAGAAGGAAAAAGTTAGCATTTATATATACTGATAATTACATGTCTCTTATAAGTTGGTATCGATTCATTTTACTTCTAGTAATGCACTTTCTAGCTGCTATGATGCCACTTTAATTAGGATTCCATGGTTTTAAGGTCAATAGTTTGCTGAGTTGGCATAATATCTCCTGAACTGTGAGAATATACACATTTAAACTGGCTTACCTCTAATTAATTTATTTCAAATAAATTAGCACAATATTCATTCTGAAACATTAAATCCAAGGTGGCAGAGGCCGATTATGTCATAGTGAATTATACTTTATGTCATATCCTAAATAATGCTGGGTTAAGGGTGACAGAACAGTCTATTTCTGTCTATATCAGTTTTCAATGGCCATCCTCTTCTATGCATCATATGCATTTTTTTTTAAAATGGCATCTTGTTAAGACCAGACTTAAGTGGGACTTTTTTTATTTTCTACAAAATAAAAAACTCCTATTAAATAGTGGATTTTAATATACCTTGTCTTAAAATATATTTTTAAACACTGATTGAGTACTTTAAGTCAGGAACTGCACTGTAAAATCTGGTGGTAATCTGAAAGATAACTGTGGTCCAGTTCGGAGTTTTAATTTGAGAGGTGGCAGAATATCTTCAAGTAACTTTAATTCTGGACCAGTTGACTTTTAGATGACCATAAATGCATTGAGAGGATCTCCCAAATTCTCTAGCTCTCTGCAGTGGGAAAGATAAATGGCAAGGGTGTATCGGTGTCTTTCAGAGAAACAACTTGTCCATTGCTGAGGACAAGTTGATAGATACCTGTATGAGCTTTCAGGCAAGCTTGTGTTCTATGCTATGACTGGCAAGATTTGAGTGTATCTGGAAGGCTATAAAACAGTTCCTAAGGGACATTCAGGCAGAATAATAGTGGGCCAGCCAGCCATGATATATGAATATACACCCAGTGCTTGTTGTCACTCTTCCTCTATGTGCTGTGCAAAGATGGAGTGTGTAGAATGTAGATTCTTGGTAGAGAGGACACTAATAATGCAGTTCTGCAAAGCTGTCTTCTAATGCTTTAATAGACCTCGACAACTTTATCCTACCCTGAGCTAGGCTTAATAATTTTTTCCCATTATTTAGCTATGCCTAATTCATACATCAAGTTTTTTAAAGACACAATAGAGATGACACAGTATGAATTGTAATAATTCAAGTAAGTGTGATAATAAGAAGAATTAAAATGGATTTGCTTGCATAGGCAGATGTGGAAGGAATGACCAAGTTTTAATAGTCTGGATAACAGGTCATTCCAGACGCTGAAGCTGCTCTTCTTAATCAATTCATTTTGCCTGTTGTTGCCTGCTTGTAAATTAGGCATTGCAAATAATAAAATACTTTAATGAAAATACTTGGTCTAAGGATTTTCTTGTCCCTTGATTAGTACATACATTATGTAAACCAGTAGCTCATCATGTGGACTTAGGTTGTGCTTACAACAGTAAACAAATAACTTTGTTAAATTATTTGGTTAGCAGAAAATTTTTACAGCTGTCATTCTGAATTTCGCTAAAGGGAAGATTATTTTCTAAATGTTTCCCACTTCAGAAGCAGCAGTTCTTTATTTTTAACAAGCCATCCATGGCCTTTGGGAATAGAAAGCATATACATTAGTCACATAAATAAATATGTCATTTTAGTGGCAGTAGCACAGCTTCTTTGAACTTCCAAATTGAACCCATGCAAATACTAAGCAGTTTTGACTGTTTCTATAAACAACTTATCTCAATTGCGGAAACTAGTAGTAGATTCTCTCCCAGTGCTAAAGCAGGCAGGAAGTCTCTGAATATACATTCTTAAAGTTGAACTTTCAAAAACAAGATATCTATCTAGAGTTCATTGACAGAATTACAAATGCATGGAATTTATTGTATGAAAGGAGCCTTTTGACCAATAACACCAACAGAGTTTTCAAATTTCCTTCCATCATCTAAAAATAATGTTTTGGATGGAAGCTTTCATTCCATACACATCTGCTAGTTGATTGGAAGAATATCGACATGTTTTGAGTCCATGTGAGGTGGTGATAAAAGCAGCTTGTAGAAGCAAACAAGTAATGAAAACAATACATGGAAGACAAGCAGATGGAAATATTCACAAAATTGATAAATTAAGCTTTGTTAGCTAATGTTAAAATAATTTGTTACAGGTTTTATCTCCATCTCACAATTCTAATTGATTTAGCTTCATATTCAGAAGTAGAATGCATCTAAATATGGGTTTATGTACAAGTAAGAGGATGTCACTTTGGACTGCAGATGAGTTAAACATATAAGATATTCACCCCTAGCACGAGACTCAAACTTTGATTAAAGAGAAGTTGATGTTTTGTAGGAACATTATTACTTCAGGTGCACCATATACAAACACATCCAGATGAATGCCTTATTATGTTCCTCCTTCACTACAGAATAAATTGACTAAAGAGTAGGTGGCAAAAGATATGACTGGTATTTTCACATATTGCTGGCTGGTTGTCCAAATCAGATAAATTCTCCTTTAGGAACTTGGCTTATAATTGTGATGTTTCTGCATAGTGTTGTGTCTCAAGTTTGCTGACACATATTCATAAATACAATACTTTAGAAGCAGGAATATTCACTGCAGTTTAAGCAGATAATAGCAGACAAGAATGTGATTCAAATGCTTAGTAAAGAATGCTTGTCCCAAGAGATCCAAATAGAACCCAACTATGATGACTCATTTGGATGCTTCCCCAGATACCTCTCTAGATGTTACCATGGAGAAGGATGAACCAGTTCCAGTCTGGAGGGGAGTTGATCAGTGGCTTCAAGCAGCCATCTGAGAGGGATTTGGCTGAAGCACAGCTGCAGCAGGACAGCCCTGAGGCTTCAGGTGGAGATAGCATGAAGCTGCAGCCAGTCAGTGATGAGAAAGAGGAACTGCCTTCTGCATCTGATCCAAGAACACATAGGGAATAGAAAAGGCAGGAGCAGAGAAGGCCAGCCAGATTACTCATGAGGAGAAAACCTCACCCTTTTTGATGGGCTGCACCAGAAGCTGGCTATTTAGCACATTAGACAGATGGAAGGATGATGGGAACAATGTATTTGTTTCCTAGCTCTGTGTTTTCTGGTTGTTGTGGTTCTTGCCTTGCTTTGGATTGACACTGTGCCTTGACTTGGATCATACCTTGTGAACTCTGGACTTTTCTTGCCTCATGAACCCTCTTGTATTGTGGATTTAATTTTGTCTAGAAAACTTTCAAGTACCTTGTGGACTCATTGGCCATTGCTCTGTGAACTAGCATTGATCTGCTGTGGCTGGACTTAATTGGGATAGTTCTGAGTTTTTGGTGAAGGGAATTGCTGGGGAATATTAATAAACCCACTAAACCACAGTTATGTATGTGTGTGTGAGAGAGAAAGGGACAGCATACCAACAAACAATAGTGTAGTCCAGAAACATTTTAACAGTCACAGGATGCCAAACCAGGTAGTCAGCTGATCCAAGGGTCACACACAAGAAACAGGAACATAATTCAAGCACTTAATACACAACAGGTTGTCTCCAACAAGGATTGCAAGCACAGAAGCTAACTAAATGTCTCTGCAGCCACTGGCTGCAATTATTCATGTCTTGCCCTTTGTTTCACAGGATGCCTCTTTGAGGAATGTTGCAGCCAAGGAAATCCATTGTTAGATTTTCATTTCCATCATTGGTTCAGATAAGAGGCAGTCACGTCCACAGAAGGAATGGGAGTGTAGCTAATGCCTCATAAGAGACTTTTCCTATTTCGGGGGGGGGTGGTGGTGGCTGTAAAGGAGACAACTGGAGAGGTGTACTGTCAGATTTGCAAGATTCTGTTAATGTAGCCTTTTAATAAAGTAAAATTAACTCACCTGGCTGTTTTTCTGTCTGGTCTACCTAATAAGGCTGACAAATGACTTAATATTCCATTTAACAGCTTTACAGTAGGTGTTCTTCATTGGCTAACAGTTTTGGTGCTGTAGTTCAGAGGTACCCAACCTTTTGGGCACCAGGGACCGGTTCCGTGGAGGGAGGTTTTTCCACGGACCGGAGGGCGGTTTTGTGTGCTGCCTGCATCTCATGGATGGGGCTTTGCTTGTTTGTGCGGACTGGTTGCTGGCATGCCGTGGCCTGGTACTGGTCCATGGAATATTAATAAACCCACTAAACCACAGTTATGTATGTGTGTGTGAGAGAGAAAGGGACAGCATACCAACAAACAATAGTGTAGTCCAGAAACATTTTAACAGTCACAGGATGCCAAACCAGGTAGTCAGCTGATCCAAGGGTCACACACAAGAAACAGGAACATAATTCAAGCACTTAATACACAACAGGTTGTCTCCAACAAGGATTGCAAGCACAGAAGCTAACTAAATGTCTCTGCAGCCACTGGCTGCAATTATTCATGTCTTGCCCTTTGTTTCACAGGATGCCTCTTTGAGGAATGTTGCAGCCAAGGAAATCCATTGTTAGATTTTCATTTCCATCATTGGTTCAGATAAGAGGCAGTCACGTCCACAGAAGGAATGGGAGTGTAGCTAATGCCTCATAAGAGACTTTTCCTATTTCGGGGGGGGGGGGTGGCTGTAAAGGAGACAACTGGAGAGGTGTACTGTCAGATTTGCAAGATTCTGTCAATGTAGCCTTTCAATAAAGTAAAATTAACTCACCTGGCTGTTTTTCTGTCTGGTCTACCTAATAAGGCTGACAAATGACTTAATATTCCATTTAACAGCTTTACAGTAGGTGTTCTTCATTGGTTAACAGTTTTGGTGCTGTAGTTCAGAGGTACCCAACCTTTTGGGCACCAGGGACCGGTTCCGTGGAGGGAGGTTTTTCCACGGACCGGAGGGCGGTTTTGTGTGCTGCCTGCATCTCATGGATGGGGCTTTGCTTGTTTGTGCGGACTGGTTGCTGGCATGCCGTGGCCTGGTACTGGTCCATGGAATATTAATAAACCCACTAAACCACAGTTATGTATGTGTGTGTGAGAGAGAAAGGGACAGCATACCAACAAACAATAGTGTAGTCCAGAAACATTTTAACAGTCACAGGATGCCAAACCAGGTAGTCAGCTGATCCAAGGGTCACACACAAGAAACAGGAACATAATTCAAGCACTTAATACACAACAGGTTGTCTCCAACAAGGATTGCAAGCACAGAAGCTAACTAAATGTCTCTGCAGCCACTGGCTGCAATTATTCATGTCTTGCCCTTTGTTTCACAGGATGCCTCTTTGAGGAATGTTGCAGCCAAGGAAATCCATTGTTAGATTTTCATTTCCATCATTGGTTCAGATAAGAGGCAGTCACGTCCACAGAAGGAATGGGAGTGTAGCTAATGCCTCATAAGAGACTTTTCCTATTTCGGGGGGGGGGTGGCTGTAAAGGAGACAACTGGAGAGGTGTACTGTCAGATTTGCAAGATTCTGTTAATGTAGCCTTTTAATAAAGTAAAATTAACTCACCTGGCTGTTTTTCTGTCTGGTCTACCTAATAAGGCTGACAAATGACTTAATATTCCATTTAACAGCTTTACAGTAGGTGTTCTTCATTGGCTAACAGTTTTGGTGCTGTAGTTCAGAGGTACCCAACCTTTTGGGCACCAGGGACCGGTTCCGTGGAGGGAGATTTTTCCACGGACCGGAGGGCGGTTTTGTGTGCTGCCTGCATCTCATGGATGGGGCTTTGCTTGTTTGTGCGGACTGGTTGCTGGCATGCCGTGGCCTGGTACTGGTCCATGGACCGGGGGTTGGGGATCCCTGCTGTAGTTGAAATCTGGAATGTCATTATCCCAGGCAAGGGATACCATTAGTCATTTGAACTTCTCTTCAATCAACTTCTAGTCATTTTGTTGTCTGGAATACATTTGACTCATCCTGTGGAAAAAACTTGAACATTTTCATACTTTGCCAGGTGGCATTGTTGGGTTTTCATTTCCATCATTGGTTATTTTGGTCTAGAGACAGCAAAGACTGAAGTCAATTAGCTATTAAAAAGGGCACTGGCTCTATTTCCCACCCTGGTTAAATGATGTCTCCATTTACTTCCTTTGTCCTATGGACCCCCCTTTAACTACTTTTTGTAGCCATGAACCACCAAAACTTAAGATTTAAAGCACTAGATTGCAACAAATATTAGCGGACCCCTTGTGATGACATCGTGGCCACCAGATGCCCCCAACCACAGGTTCAGAACCAGTGCTATAAAGTATGTTACTTAATGGAAAATATGACAACCTTTGAAAAGTAGATTGACAGTGTAGATTGAAAAGAAAAATAATAATAGACCATGTGCTACTTTGTTGCCCATTCTATACATGGCTTCAAAATGAGCTAATATAGCTGCTCATTACCATATACCCAGGTAGATCAGAGAGAATGTATGAATTTATTATTAGGGAATTGGTTTCCATATCAATATCATGAAATTTTGCTCAACTGCTGGTTCTACGTGAGACTTATTCTGTTGACAAATTATGAAAAATCCAATCTTTTATGATCTATTCATTTAGCATTTCTTTTTCTTTTAAAGGATAGTCCTCTTTAGCATTATACATTAGAGTTCTTTTTTTAAGTAGATCTTTGATTGTAATAAATTCAAGTTGATACTGGATTTCAAGAGCCACTGATTCATCAATATAGAAAACAGAACGCTGGATAAAAGAGGGCTTTTATCTATGAGGGCTTATTTGATATTGTAATTTGATTTTGCTCTTCAAATATATTGAGATCATATCTACCAATATTTCCACATGACCACTTCCTATGAACATTAGAAGCTATGGTCTCAACAAATCTGTCTGGTGCCAGGAATACTGTCTTATCACTCATAGGTGGCATTAGTAAATTACTGATTACCAATCGCTATTTAAACATAAGCATATTCATTCAGACACAAACACACACATGCATGCATGCACATTATTGCTCAATAATCACATCAACAGACACAGGACTATAAGACACAGAATGTGAAAATCCAGACAACCTTTAGATGTCAGCAAAGGAAGCTCTATTTTGCTTCTCTCTACATTAACATTGCCCAGATTTTTATAGCTCAGATTTAGTTGTCCTGTTGTTGTCCCTTCAAATTTTCCACCTGAGCAATTCCAAAATATATTATAAACTGCAATATCCAGTGTACAACTAAATAAGAAGCTGATCCCTTCCTGTCTCATGTGAAGTGGAAGATATGCTGATATGACATCAAATCTTTGCAGCAGTCGTATGACACGGCCCCGTCAGATTGCATTCCTACAAATACAGCCATCCTTACAGCTATGCTTTATGAATCTGACAAGTCATCTTCAAGGATCCCAGTTTCAAATTGATAGTGTAGGCATTTTTTTTATCTTTTACGATTTGTCTTTAAACAGGAAGGCAAGCGAGTGGAAAATGGCTATAAGCACCAGTGAGCTTTGCTTTTCTAAGCTAGTCAAAGATTCACATAGAACTGCTAGGAAGCAAATTCCCAGAAGGGTACTTTGTGGATTTTCAGAAACATATATTATAATGAAGATATACCAGTCATCACTTCTTGGTCACATGGGGAATACTCTAGAGTCAAGTGGCCTCTGCCATATATTGACAGTTAAGTCTTATTTACACTAGTGGTAGAGACAGGGATAATAGCATCTCCCTCATACAGGAAACAAGCAAGAAAGGCAAGGGAAATAAAACTCTCCTTCTTTGACACAACTTCATACGTATTATTTGTTTATTCAGAAATAATATTCCTAAACTCAGTGGGTTTGTTATTAAGTTGGCTCCATTGAAGATTCATTGGGAAAGGGGGAAGAGAAGGAAAGGGAAAAAGTGAATGTGTGTCATATAGTCACTCCATCACCCCAAATTAAGTAGAAATAAGAAGTGAACAATCCTGATCTAGGTTTCCTTGTAAATATAAGACTCAAAGAATAATCAAAGTGTTAATACATAGTATGGGGTTTAACCACGATGGCTCAGTGGTTAAAGATGCCGAGCTGTCAATGGGATGAGCTGTCATACTTGCTCCAGGTCCAGCCCACCTAGCAGTTTGAAAGCATGCAAATTCAAATAGATAAATACTGAAATAGGTACCATTTCAGTGGGAAGGTAACAGTGCACCTTGGCATATAGTTATGCTGGTCACATGACCATGGAAAAAGTCTTTGGACAACACTGGCTCCCTTGGCTAATACATGGAGATGAGCACTTCCCCCTAGAATCAGACATTACTGGACAGGGAAAACCTTTACTTTTAATATATAGTAAGGATCAGTGCTGATAATAAATGCAGGCAGTGATCAATTTTTATTTGATATAAGATTGCAATCGGATATGTTTCATTACTGTAATACTTTGAATGACTTTTTAATTACTTAATTATGTTAACACCATCATAATAAACTTTAAGTTGAAATGCTTTTAAGTAACAAATAATTACCTTAGAAGCTTAATAATCATGACTGGTGTCCTGCAGAAATTCGTCTGTTGGGGACAGAACAGAAATATGCTTTTGAAATAGGTCATTCTACAGTGGTGTTCAAAACCGATGCAAAGAGCTAATTTCAGTTACTTTTCCTTCCTTTGAGAAGTAACAGTACTACTCTGTTGATAAAATAGTGTAGTTTTCAAAAAATAACTCCCTCTTAGAATAAGGGTTGAATCAGGTCAGATCTGAACTTATTTATGCTCAACAAGACCCTGACAAACTTCAGACACAGGAAATATGCATAGCCCATTAGAGTTCTTATAGATATATCCAATTGAGCATCATCAACAAACTATTGGGTTACTTCCATTAACTTCACACAACTGGGAAAAGAATCTAGCCTCCATCTACAACAAAGGATCCAAGTGTTCAACTTCTTCTCTCCCTCCCCCCCCTATCACTGGCTGAGCCTGCCTTTTTAAGGAGGAGCACAAACATCCTAAAAGGGTACATCCAATTAATAATACAAGGATGGTGTCAGAATCCAATTATATTTTATTTCTAGCTACCTACTCTGAGAAAAACCAATTCTTACTCTCTTCTGGATTCTGTCATACTACAAAGGGAGGGGGAGTAAACACGGGTGTTTATGACTGGCATTTCCTCTATCAACTACAAAGTAACAACCTCTGTGGATTCCCTTCGAGAGTACTAACCATAACAATGCGGCCATCAGCCTTTAATCTCACTCCCTATGAAGTCTCCTTTTACCGGCAGTGAGGGAAAAGGGGGGGGGGAGATTGCAACGCCTGGGATCTGATGGACTTAACACCCAACCATCTGCCAATTTGAATCGACCAGAAGGAATGTGGAGTGGGGCTGCCTGGGAACACTTTAAAACATTGAATGGTAGGGGGGGGACCCCTCAGATCCTGTCTAGCATGCCTTCAGTCAGTTTTTCTTAATAAAGATTCCTGTTGGAAGAAACGTTCCAAGAGTTCTGTCTTCTTAAGATGTAATTTGAGGTGGGTCCTTACAGATGGTCTTACTCCATCCATGTCTCTTCACAGGTCATCCACAAGAATGACTAAAGTGTTATCTTTCCTTTATCCATGTTTGAATCCAGACAAAACTGGACAATTTGTCAAGAGCTTTTTGTAGTTCCTTTACAACCTTCCCCAAGACAGTTAAACATAGGATGGAAGTAGTTCATTTCCATCACATGCAAGCTTGGCATCTTGAGAAGTGGCTGGTTTTATGCCTATTTCAGAGATGTTAGAACCTCTTTTTTCTCAAGTACAGCCCAGATCCAACTAATCCTCATCCCAACCTCTTCTCCAGTTAGGTAGATGGTGAAGGATATTCAAAAGAACCACCATCCAAATTACTGAACAAGACCCAAAGTACCGTGTACCATGAAGAGGGCATCTCTTCTTTGTTCTGCTCTCTCACCCACAATTAATTCATCATGGGACTAGATTTATTGAAGGCAGAACTGGTGTTCAAAAGCATAAACCTGAGTGATCTGACAGAATTACTTTCTCTAACTGGAGAAAGAGTTTGAATCTCTATTTGCCTGAGATTGCTTAAGAACTGGATCAACTGATTTCTTTGTAACATCTCTGAAATAGAAGATCTAAACGCTGTCACTTATCCTCCTTTGGGTTCTGTGTAAGACATTCTGTTAGGCATTAGCACAATCAATCAATCACAGGATTTTCATTGCTTGCATTCTGTAGTAACATAGCTCCAATACGGTCAAACTTCTCCAGTGAGAATACTTAAATCTGCCCTCTGTTGTATACATAAACAGTGATTGTGCTTGCGTAGTAAAGTTTTTTTTTTTTCAGAGTATGGTGTACAAGCACCGACCACATTGCTAAGTACTTACGATATTCCCTGGAGGCTCTTCTCACTCAATTTGGTTCATGCTGTGCATTTGTCTTGACTGCTTCTGACACATCTCTTGTCCTCTTCTACTCTTTCTGCCTCTTCTATATATCATCTGTACATCATTTGAGAGAGGGGGAAAAATAATTCTGTCATTCAAAGCGATGGTGTTGCTTTTCTTTCTTTGCCACTTAAATCTCTTGGGGAACTACTATTCAGCTCTATGACTATTCAAAGCAACAGTAAAAGTGACTGAGATCTAAGTGATATTGTATTATAACAATATGCTTAGAAATAAGCTTACCAAAGTTATGCATATTTATCTAATAAAGATATAGAGTCTTTTCAAATTCTGTTCAAAGGTACTATTTCTTATTGTGTAGAATAACTGAAAAGCTTCTGAAGGACTTATCCAATCTTGCCCTACTTTATCTTGACACCAAATTCAGTACCTCTGAAAGGGTGGGAAGCATTTTATGGACATCCATGAAGAAATACTATATTGCTGGTAAAAACTGGAAGTGAGATCTTGTTAGGACAGATTTAAACCAGGTTTTGATGCTTTGGTAGATAGATAACCTTTATTGTCATTTTTTACTGTGTGCACATTGGCACACCTTAAAAATGAAATTTTGTTGCTTGCTCTCAAAAGTGTACACATACATAACACACATTTAAACATGCTATATACAACATATGTATAAACCTACACCCATGCATATAAATAACACATAAATATTAATTACTGTCCATCTTGAACACATAACAGAAAGAGGAAGCTTTAGAGTTCCTAAGGTTGTGTTCTATCCTGTGCAGTGGTGGGATTCAGCAGTTCACACCAGTTTGGCAGAACTGGTAGCTAATCTTTTGTTGCCCAGGCCCAGAATGGACTTCCAGAAGCGGCATCCACACAGAGAATTGCTTGTTCACATATTTGAATCCCACCACTGATCCTGTGTCCCAAGCACAGGTTGTGTTCAGTTTTTGACTTCATGTGGCACAAAGTAGCATGTTAGAACTGTAAATTTATGGCAAAGTACATCATGTGCTTTTATACTAAATAATATCAAATGTAAGATATGGTATTAAGTAGGCTCTCGTCAAACAAAACTGGAAAGGGTGAAAGATGAATTTGACGTTAACCTGGGTCACATTACATGTATATGTGATGTCATAATGTGGTTTGTTTGGATATGAATTAGCATGTTTTATAAATTCAATCATTAGGTATATAAACCGTGGTTTGTAACAAATGTTTTGGTTTGGGTTCAGGTCCCAAGCCCAGTGCGATGGGGTGAGCTCTCATCCTTGACCCAGCTCCTGCCTACCTAGCAGTTTGAAAGCATGCAAATGTGAGTAGATAAATAGGTGCCATTTCAGTGAGAAGGCAACAGCGTTCTGTGCACCTCAGCATATAGTCATGCTGGCCACATGACCATGGAAAATGTCCTCGGACAGCGCTGGCTCCTTTGGCTAAGCAATGGAGATGAACTCTGCCCCTAGAGTTGGACACAACTGGACCAGGGAAACCTTTACCTTTAAAGCTACTTATCCTGTGGTACATTTGCTTTTACAGGGGGAAGCAGACCATCATCCTACCAAGTCTTTCAATGGTGTGATTTTTCAGATCACTGGAGCCCATGGAAAGCGATTTCCTTGCAGCATGGGTCAGACACTACTAAAGCAAATTGTAAGGCTTTGGTGAAGTTGTGTCATTCTTTGTGGCCTTTCCCTGCTGCCTCTCTGACATGCCTGGCAGCATAATGAAATGCTGCATATACTTCCCTAAAGACAGGACGAAATTTCTCCTGGGTTGTATTGATGGCCTAATCCCATCATCTGCTCTTGCCATACAGCCCTGTGAGTTTCTGTGGGGATTTGTGCAGTGGTGGGATTCAAATATGTGAACAACTGGTTCTCTGTGTGGATGCTGCTTCCGGAAGTCCATTAGCTACCGGTTTTGCCGAACTGGTGTGAACCAGCTGAATCCCACCACTGGATTTGTGGCATGTGGACAACACTTGACTCTCTGTATCCAACACACTAAATTTTTTAAATGCATGCATCGCATTCCTTCATTAGCAGTAAATGTGCCCTGCCCAAGGCCCTCTTCCCTGAGCTGAACATAATGGTTTTTATTTTCAGTGCTGAGTCTTAGAATTAACAAGCACATAAACCATTCAAATCTTCCAGTGCCTGGTTGCAAATTAACGTTTGGAATGCAAAGTTCAGTGCTGGAATTTATCCTCCCCCCCCCACCCTCTTTCTTCACCCTACCTGATTGTGCAAGCACACACCCACACGTCCTATTATCTGATTCATTTTCCTGCAGCAAAATCTCTCCATGGCTTTCCTGTCCCATTTGGCTCTTTTTGAAGAAAATATAGGAGAATGGAAATGTATTAGTGACTGACAGTCTCTCATGAAGTCAGGTTTCTCTTTGTCACTACATCCATTTAAGCCATATGGTTAAATCTAGGGGCTTTGACTTGGAAAGCCCTTAAGTGAAATAAGTGCTGTGGTGGTAAAATTACAGGTTTGATACTTCTGGAGATGGGATGCTCTCGTCTTGGTAATCAGTATCATTTTATAGGGATGTTGAACTGAATCACCAAATTGGAGCAGAACTTCAAAAAAAAACCTAGTGTGAAAAGCTCAGAGGAGCTGTGCTACTTCATTTTGCCTGTTTCTTTGCCCTTTCAGCAACCTATTGTTCATCAGCAGATGCCCCTGGCCTCAAAGCAAAGCAGCTGGGAAAGAGACCAGCCCTCTTGACATTTTGCAGAGGCCTATTACTTGCTCATTACTCAAAATGTAACCAGCTACTGGAAGCCCACTGCTTCTTATGCAGCTCTGGGGGAGGGGCTGGTTGATACCCCAATGTTTTGGCCTCTCCATAGATATAAATCTCACCTTAAGTATATATTCTCTTAATGTGAAATCTATTATTTCTCTGATTGTTCGTTCACAGGATTTGAATAAAAAATATTGAGCTACCTAGGTTGGAATATTATTTTCATATCTGCTCATTATGCTGCCTAGCTTCTACCTTTTTAACCCATTGTTTTGTGATGTATCCTAATTGTTTGTTTGTTAAACTTCACTTCACAAGAGTTTAAGGAAATGGAATAAATGCAACAGATAGTGATCCCTCCCTCCCAGGCTGATATTTCAGCCTAATGACTTTAGGTGCATACCTGGCCTAATTAATCCTTTGAAGTCAGTGCCTTGGGGAAAAAACAGGTCTTTGGACAGGTATATATGTGTATACCATATTTCATGCCCGGGCCATTTATTTTCTTTCTTATTGCTCAATATTGTAAATAATTGTGGGAAGAACTCAGTTTGTGGAACCTATGATGATGGAGCTAATAGTTTAGAGTTCACAAGGCACAATCCAAGTCAAGGCATGATGTCAATCTAAAGCAAGGCAAGAATCACAATGACCAGAAAACACACAACTAGGAAATGGACACATTGTTTCCAGCATCACTTCCATTTGTCTGCACAGCCAGCTTCCTGTGCAGCCCATCAAGAAAGGCGAGGCTTTCTCCTCATGAGTAATCTAGCTGACCTTCTCTGCTCCTGCCTTTTCTCTACCCTACATGTTCTTTGATCAGGTGCAGAAGGCAGTTCCTCACCCCTCACCAGCTACAGCTGCATGATTTCTCCACTTGAAGCCTCAAGGCTGTCCTGCTACAGCTGGGCTTCAGCCAAATCCCTCTCAGATGGCTGCTTGGAGCCATCTGGGGAAGCATCCAGAGGAGTCATCACACTATTCCCCCTGGCATGGCCTGTCCTCCCAGAGTCCCATGGGCCAGGTTTCCACGGATATTGGCAGTGGAACTGACAGATCAACCCAGAAGCGTGCACAGCATCAGCATCTTCTCATGACATGTCCTCAGGGCCATAGCTCTTCCAGTAAATATTGCAGATGTCCCTGGCAAACATGGGAATCCACATATTCTGTCTATCCCTGCAGTAACACTGGCTCCGGTGGGGGATACGATGCCCGGTGAGAGCTGGCTGGTGCGGCAGGCCCAAGCAAGGACTGGTGGAATACTGGGTGGATGCGCATTCAGATGGGCTATGATAGGTAGAAATCCATTCAGTATGGAAAGCTGCAGCTTTGGATAATAATTTCTTCTTAATATGCCATTCAGCTTCACCATCTATTCTTCCATTGTAGATATTTGTAAGTCCTTCCACCTTTATTCATATAAAAGTCTCACCACTGTCATCAAATATAAAAACAATGTCCATAACATGGTTCCATTTTTTGTCCATTAAACCCCATGTTTTTACTCATGCACACTCTTCAGTAGGCACGCACACATCTGCCCACAAAAACTTTATATTGCAATAGGTACAAAGAAAGTGAGAAAAACAATCTTCATCTTGGAAGCTGCCCCCAGATTTCCACAGCTGTGTGCACAGAATTCTATCCCCCTCCAGACTTTTGTGAGCAGTTTATTATGTTACCCAGAGCTCTAGTTGTTCTGAATCTGTTTGTACAAATAAAATGACACTCCTAAACTCTGCACTAAAACAAATTAGATTTATTTTGAAGAGTTCAATGAACAGCCTTTTGAATGGGTTCCATAATGGGTTTTTTAATTAAATGAATATAGTCATTTCATAGAGGCAGTTCTCATTAGTGCAGCAATATTGAGATGACCATTTCCTTCTAATTGCATTGTATATTCATGTAAGTGGCTCAATTTTAGGGTTGGTTTGAACAGATTTATATGTAATCAAGCTTTGACACCTCAACTTGCACTGAAAGAAAGACCATCTATGGAAGATGTCATATTAAAGGGTTAGATTAGAGCTTTGATTTCTGAACCAACCTTCTGATAGGATGGAATGTTGGTTGACTTGGTCAGAATTGTCTATAGCTCATAATGATTCTAATAAAATCTTCCTTTCCTCCTTTGATTGAGTTCCTTGTACTAGACGATTGCAGAATTTTTATACTGGCCATGTCTATTTTGGTGACTTGCCAACCAAAATTACTCAGAACAGACATACAGTGCATCCTATTCTCTGAGTCTCTAACATTTAATTATGATAACTATGGTTTATTTCCTGAGGACTCACAAAATAGGTTTTAAGATAGGATTAATGTTTTGTAGTTGGTTGATGTTATGTTACTGCACTGGATGAAACCTGTCAGGCTCCCCTCAGCAAACAGGACTAGAAACAAGTATAAAAGACATAATGGATATGGGAGCTTCTGAGAAGCAGATTAATTGTAGAAAAGCTGGTCTAGCCATTATGAAAGAATTCCATTGATGATTGAATCTCAAATACAAATCATATTTAGAATTAAATCAAGGCTTACATTCCTGTGTCTTTCTCCTACACACAGTATAGCTGGCTTCAAGCTACTCACTTTCATGCAGGATGGGCAATTTTCACCTAACCCTTATTTTGTTAATGTTGCATGGTGACTCAGTAGTTAAGATGCTGGGCTTGTTGGATGGAAAGCTGGCTGCCCAGGTTCAAGACCTGAGCGCCATGGGATGGGGTGAGCTCCCGTCCTCACCTCAGCTCCTGCCAACCTAGCAGTTCGAAAGCATGCAAATGCGATTAGATAAATAGGTACCGCTTCAGTGGGAAGGTAACAGTGCTCTGTGATGCTATGTTGGCCACCTGACCATGGAAATGTCTTCGGACAGCACAGGCTCAATGGCCATGAAACGGAGATGAGCATTTCCCCCTATAGTTGGCAACAATTAGCAGAGTAAAATCTACAGGGACTCCTTTTTAAAATTTTTGTCAACTATGGTTATTGTTTGGATTATTGAGTATTAGCTCTCATACATCCTTTTGATTAATTTCTCAAGTTTTTCCACAAGGTGACATAATCACTTTTCAATTCACATGAGCTCCATTTGTCTTTGTAGCATTTTATTTTTCTTGCTTGCATTGTTAGTGGTAAACCGGTTCCTATCAAGGAGTCTTGAATTATGAGAGGTATGAATGTTGTATTTTAACACCTCAGGCTACGCAAATAGTCTAATAAGGGGAGGCAAAGATGTCAAAGCATGGCTTAAAAATGTTAATTAAGTTTCAGTCTTTGCAGACAACATTCATATTCTCTGTAACAGAGTTATTCAGCTGCCTCTGTTTCATATTTCATGTCATATATCATTTGGAGAACTATTCATTTCCACTCTTAAATGAAGTCTTGACCTTTCTCCACTTAGTCTTTTCACATATGGTAGGGTGGAGCAGTGGAGGAAAAAAATGTATCTCATCTTATTGACCATTAAATTTTGAGGTTCGTCCAGATTCTACTTTATTTTTTTGAACAGACACAAGGTATCTGTGATCTCAGTGCCTTTAACTCCATGGATTTTCTTAGAATATGAATATGTTTTGTAAATCTGATTTTTTAAAATAATTGTATAAGGAAGGATGTACATCTATTGTTTTATATCTATACTATCTATTGATTGTTTCCCTTTTTAAACTGGGAGGGACAAAGGAGTATGAGAATATAAACCACCAAAAGAGCATTATTATTATTATTATTATTATTATTATTATTATTATTATTATTATTATTATTATTATTATTATTATTATTATTATTATTATTATTATTATTATTATTATTATTATTATTATTATTATTATTATTATTGTTATTGTTATTGTTATTATTGTTATTATTGTTATTATTGTTATTATTATTATTATTGTTGTTGTTGTTGTTGTTTTGTTGTTGTTGTTGTTGTTGTTAATAACAATAACAATAGTAGCAACAGTAACAACAACAACAACAACAACAACAACAACAACAACAACAACAATAATAATAATAATAATAATAATAATAATAATAATAATAATAATAATAATAATAATAATAATAATAATATACTATTATATTTACAGTCCATGTAAGTTTGCAGCCAGCTTCCGACAAGCAAAGGCAATGTGGAAGCCTGCAAGATGTCACAATCATGTGACATCACTCTTAATGACCATGTTGCTTAGTGACAATTACCATCATTTTCTGAAGACTACCTGAGGACTACCTAGATAATTTTAACTGAACAAGTATGGAAAATCCAGAAATTTGTACTGAATAAATGGCAGAATGAAAGCTTTGCCAGAGAACCAAGTATATAACACGTCAGCCATCTTTTATGGTTCAAAATTCAGGGTTCATCCTTAGAGAGAGAGAGAGATAAATGTAGCCAGTAGTAAGATGAAGAATGAATCTGCATTTCAGTGAATAATTTTCTGAGCGAATCCTTTGAAGCTAATGGTGCTCTGTTCCCTAAGGGATATTCTCCCAGATGATAAGTCATAAATTAAACTTCTGGCTTTTTCCTTATGGAGCTGCATCATCAATCAGACCACTAATTTTTAACTCAGTAGCTAGATGTAAATGTGATTTTCTTTTCCAGTGTTGTAACCAAAGTATGCAAAAGCTCCAAATGACAAACAAACAAGCAAGCACTCTTGAGTTCATGGAGAAGTATTATGTTATTTTTTCTCCTCTTCAAATAAGAAAATAAGTAATAGAATGACAAAAGAAGAGAATGTCAGTAGCTCAGGCCTGAACTGTGGAGTTCTTGTTGCTATCTGAGCATCATCATTTGAACAGAAAAGAAGATCATCAGAGTTGTAAGGGGCCTTGGAGGTCTTCTAGTCCAACCCCTTGTTCAAGCAGAAGACCCTGTACCATTACAGACAAATAGCTGCCCAGTCTCTTCTTAAAAGCCTCCACAACTTTTGAACGTAAGCTGCTCCAGTGTCAGGAAATTTCTCCTTGGTTCTAGATTGTTTCTCTCCTTGGTTAGTTTCCATCCATTGCTTCTTGTCCTGCCTTCTGCTGCTCTGGAAAATATGTTGACCCCTTCTTTTTGAACCCTGCATGAGCTTGAAGATGTTTCATTACCCAACTAGGTGACATTGCCAATTTTAAAAATGCATGCTTGTATGGCGTGCATGAAAGAATAGAAGATTATCAATATAATATCAGTAGCTCGAGGCTGAACTGTGCATTTCTGGTTGCTTTCTAACCTTGGTTGTTTGTTTGCAGATATTTCATTACCCAATTAGACCACACCATTAGTGGAGTAAAGCCAACCACTAAACAACAAATAACCAATGTCATAGATCACCAAGGGCTACAGAATAAAGATAAAGATAAATAAAGATAAATAACCTTTATTGTCATTTTTATATTGTGGGCACAATGGCACACATAAAAAATGAAATTTAGTTGCCCGCTCTCAAAGTGAAACATATACATGACACACACCTAAACATACTATGTACAACATATATATAGACCCACATCCCTACATATACATAGCAAATAAATATTTACTGTCCATCTTGAATATATAACGCACTCAAGGAGGAATCTCTGCAAGCCTTCCTGTCTGAAGCAGAATGTCCTCCAAACCAGCACCGCCTTCCTGTCTGAAGCAGTGATGCCTCCAAACCAGACTATGCTGTATGACAGGATGCTCTCGATTGTCCCCCTGTAGAAAGTGGTCAGGACAGGGGAAGGAAGATGAGAGGATGATGATAATGCTTCCAATTAAGGAAGAACAATCCAATTGTTTAAAACAATCCAAAAGTTTAAAGGATTGTTAAAGTCTATGAACTATAAAAGGACAAGACCAGTTTTACCTTTGCTGGTGCAAATGCTTCTTAAGGGTATCAAATATCTGTCTCTTTAGTTACAATGAGTTTTAAAGAATGAGGCCATTTTTCTTTTCCTCCTGATGGATGTTTCTGCTTATTTTTAACTATTTTAAAAGCAACAACAGATTTTTCTGTTATCCACTCGCCCATCAAAATGGATGGCAATAAAAACATGCTCTTTATCACATATGCCGATGGAATCACCCAATGAACCAATGTCTCAATCAGTTTCCTTAAAAGTGCTGTCATAAGTAAAGTTCCATGTGTTCACCTATCTGAAATTAACATATTTTAGACTTATTGTAAGTAACTTTACTTCAATGCATTTTTTTTCTACCAACTATTCCTCTTCTCCCTTCTTCTTATACAATTTCCCCTAATATACAATAAATCAGAGCTGGAAATTAGGTTTAGCTACATTTCCCAGCATCCTCATCACTGTCCCTCCTACTTCAGATGGTAGTAAAGTTTTGTATTATCTGGGAAACCATACATTTCCTCTATCCAATCTAAATGGTATCAGGAAAGAAAAGAAAAAGATGAGCAGCCACAATGTGGATAGATTACAGCAACAGGATGCACCTCCTGGAGAAGTTCTTTCTATGTGGTTGTTAAGAGTTAACACCAACTTGATAACATGCCATGAACTCAAAATGCAAGTTTGTTTTTGAAATGCAGCTTTCCAAAATTTCAGGAAATGTTAACGTTTATAAACATTTCTAAGCAAGAGAAATAAATGGTGTTCCTGTACATTTGTAAACCCTAAAGTAGATGGATCACCATGTTTTGTTTTGGGTTTGGGTTTATTTTAAGACACTCCAAGTCCAAAAGCATACTTGTTATCGGTCCATCCATTCTTTGACAGGGAACGTTATAGCTTAATTTGAAATTGCTTCATTCCTTCCAGATATAGGTAACAATGCTAACAAGCACCTGGATGCCTACACTTGTCCCAGTATCATGGCCTGCAGTTGTGTTCAAGCTGTCAAAAAGAAAGAAGTGATTTGAGGGAATACGGGGCTATATAAAATACACTGTCTTGGGTGAATTAGATGTCTTCAGTTGTTTAATTGTAAATTTCTATGTATCAGCAAGAGGGAGGGAGAGAGAAAGAGAGAGAGAGAGAGAGAGCATACAACCATATGCAAGAAAAGTAGTCTTTTACTTCAGTCATTTGGATAATACCCCTGAAGGGCTTTGTTGTATGCTGGGCCATTGTTCATACTGACTAGAATTTCTAAACCCAGGGACATTGTATTGAATTTCACTAAACACCATTTTCTTTTAAAAAGTAAGAATTGGATATTTGTTCAACAGAAAAACATGGGTTAATGACTATGATTGTCTTTTTTTTTTAAATGTTTTAGCTCTTGGCAACTTTGTGGGGAAAGTGGGATACAGATGTTGCCTTTTATGCAAACGTTGCTTTCTCCAGCAAGCTGTGCCCTGCTCTCTAAAAATAGATGTCTGTAGGAAGGAAAGCAAGAGAAGAAATTGTGTGCAAAGTGGTGTCTTGCTGTTTAAGCCATTTGAATAGAGAAAACAAAGCTATGAAAGGAGAGTGATCCTATAGTCTTAGGAACAGAAGGCAATGGCGAGGTTTTGGCACATGACAGCTGCAAGGAAGAAGGAACAGTGATGCCTTTTTTCCTGCAAAGCATCTTGAGGAGGTTTTGGACTGAAGAACATAGAGGAGGGAGAATCATCACTCAAGGATTTTCATTGTTTCTTCAAGCATGGACCTTCCATCTCTTCTCTGAGTCAACCTATCTTTTTCTTTACCAAAGAACGGAGTCAAAGCTTAACAGCATATTGCTGCAGTATAACCTGTCATTTGCCCATAAAAACATGGGATGGAGACCTTTTTGTGGGTCCAGCTGCCATAAATATACTAAATTGGTTTGGTTTCTCCATGGGAGACATGGGTGGATGGGCCCAGTTTTTTTAGATCTTGGTTGAGTTTGGGCGATTGAAACGATAAAGAATGGAAAAGACAACAGTCCATCCATTTTGCCCCTGAAATCCCATTAAAAAATCTTCCTATTTAGGGAAGACTCAAGTGATGAAATAGGAGGCTTAGGCCCTGTGTTAAGAGTCTAAGAGCTGTGGTGGCATAGTAGTTAGAATGCAGTATTGCAGGTTAATTTTGCCAACTGCCAGCAATTCGATTCTGACCAGCTCAAGGTTGACTCACCCATCCATCCTTCTGAGGTGGGTAAAATGAGGACCCAGATTGTTGGGGGCAATATGATGATTCTGTAAACCAGTTAGAGAGGGCTGTAAAGCACTGTGAAGCAGTATATAAGTCTAAGTGCTATTGCTATTGCTATTGTTTTGTGAAATCAACCCAGCTATGCAAAATTGACTTTAGTGGTGCTTCCAGAGTATTCCCACTGCCTATATGCTTTGTGACATATTATTATTATTATTATTATTATTATTATTATTATTATTATTATTATTATTATTATTATTATTATTATTATTATTATTATTATTATTATTATTATTATTATTATTATTATTATTATTATTATTA
Organism: Azemiops feae; assembly: GCA_023970755.1. Classification (NCBI taxonomy): domain Eukaryota; kingdom Metazoa; phylum Chordata; class Lepidosauria; order Squamata; family Viperidae; genus Azemiops; species Azemiops feae. Next base: position 339,266 of record JALGBA010002138.1, read on the forward strand.
TTGTTATTATTGTTATTGTTGTTGTTGTTGTTGTTGTTGTTGTTGTTGTTGTTGTTGTTGTTGTTGTTCAGCTTCAGTGGGTGCCTCCCATCAGGATCTCTTGCTATCTTAAGGGAAAATATCCAACCAAAACCAAGTTCAATGATGACGTCCTAATTCTCCAGCTTTATAATAATAATAATAATAAAGTTGGAAGGGACCTTGGAGGTCATCTAGTCCAACCCCCTGCTCAGGCAGGAAACCCTATATCATTTCAGACAAATGGCTGTCCAGTCTCTTCTTAAAAACTTCCAGTGCTGGAGCATTCACCGCTTCTGGAGGCAGGTTGTTCCACTGGTTAATTGTTCTAACTGTCAGGAAGTTTCTCCTTAGTTCTAGGTTGCTTCTCTCCTTGATTAGTTTCCATCGTTGCTTCTTGTCCTGCTTCAGGCGCCTTGGAAAATAGCTTCACTCCCTCTTTTTTGTGGCAGCCCCTGAGATATTGGAACACTGCTATCATGTCCCCCCTCGTCTTTCTCTTCCTTAAACTAGACATACCCAATTCCAGCAGACCGTTCCTTATATGCTTAGCCTCCAGTCCCCTAATCATCTTTGTTGCTCTTCTCTGTACTCTTTCTAGAGTCTCAGTCTTTTTTACATCGTGGTGACCAAAACTGGATGCAGTATTCCAAGTGTGGTATCAATACTTCACGTATCTGATTCTATCCTCTGTTAATGCAGCTAAGCACTGTGTTGGCCTTTTTGGCAGCTGCAGCACACTGCTGGCTCATATTTAAGTTTTGTCACTAGGACTCCGAGGTCCCCCTCTCACAGTTACTGCTATTGAGCAAGGTCCCCCTATACGATATACCTGTACATTTTGGTTTTTCTTGCCTAAATGTAGAACCTTGCTTTTTTCACCATTGAATTTCATTTTGTTAGATAGTGCCCAGTGTTCAAGTCTGTCAGATACTCCTTATCTTAAGCCTGTCTTCTGGAGTGTTGGCTATTCCTGCCAGCTTGGTGTTGTCTGCAAATTTGATGAGTTCCCCCATCTATCCCCTCATCAAATCGTTTGATGAAGATGTTGAAGAGCACTGGGGCCCAGAACAGAGCCCTGGGCACCCCACTACACACTTCCCTCCATGTAGATGCGGTTTCCATTGAGGACCCTCGCTGAGTACGGCCGGATCAGCCGCTACGGATCCATCTGGGTGGTGATGCTGTCTAACCCACATTTTTCTATCTTATCAAGTAGTAGGTTGTGATCTACTTTATCAAATGCCTTACTGAAGTCCAAGTAAATTATATCCACAGCATTCCTCTGATCCATTAATTTTGTCACTTGGTCAAAGAATGCAATAAGATTTGTCTGGCATGGTCTGTTTTTGACAAACCCATGTTGGCTTTTAGTAATGACTTTGTTTGCCTCTAGGTGTTCTTCCCAGGTTTTGAGGTCAGGCTGATAGGTCTGTAGTTTCCTGGGTCCATTTTTTCCCTTTTTTGAAGATGGGAACTACATCAGCTCTTTTCCAGTCCTCCGGTAGTTCCCCAGTGCTCCAGGATCTTTGAAAAATATAGTTCAATGGTTCTGAGATCACATCTGCCAGTTCCTTGAGAACCCTGGGGTGTAATCCATCTGGTCCTGGTGATTTGAACTCGTCTAGGCTGGACAGGTGCTCACTTACTGTTTTCTTGCCTATCTTAACTTGCATTTCTATTCTGTTTTTTATGGCACTATTTTTGTTAGGTTGGTCTGTTTTTTCCCTTTGTGTAAAGACAATTGCAAAAAACGAGTTAAATAGTTCTGCTTTCTCCCTGTTGCTTGTCACCTTCTTGCCACTTTCACCCACTAATGGACCAATCATTTCCTTCACTTTTTTCTTGTTTTTTACATGTTGAAAGAAGCTTTTTTTGTTATTTTTCACTTTGGTCGCAAGCCTTAGTTCATTTTGAGCCTTAGCTTTCCTCACTTCATCTTTGCAGGCTTGGGCTATTTGCTGATATTCTGACTTAGTTATGTGCCCCTCTTTCCACTTTCTATACTTGTCCTTTTTATCTTTCAATTTGCCAGAGAGTTCTTTATGCAGCCATGCTGGTTTCTTTTGAGAGCTGTTATTTTTCCTCTTTGTTGGTATTGTGCTAGACTGGGCTTTTATTATCTCACTTTTTAAAATTTCCCAAGCTTCTTGAGTTGTTTTCCCCTTGAGGATTCTCATCCATGGAATCCTTCCCAAGCCCTCTCTAGGTTTATTGAAATTAGCTCTCTTTCACTCATCTGAAGAACATATGAAATCTGAGGAGCATAACTTTTGAAATGTTTTACTATTTGGGAAGCTGCAGAATGAGGAAAAGATATTTTGAAGTAATTTAGGGGGAAAAAATTCCCTTCCAGAATCTAGAAATACAGAAGAGAAGAAAGGATATACACATACATATTTATTGTGTGAAATATTCACAAATATTTAATGTTATAGCACCCGTTAAGTTTACTCGATCTCCAAAGAACTTTAGCAGGGTCAAAATGGCTTAGTGTCTAGAGAGCAGACCATATGAAATCTCAGGGCTGTAAGTAAGACTGAAAAAAAACAAAACAGTTATTTGGGCAATATCAGTGACAAATTTCTGTCATATCGTTAGCAAGAAAATAATGTAGATGTGTCCATGTCTTCAACAGAAGTCAAGCTTTCAGGCCATTACCTCCATCTCTACCGAAAGTGTTCATTGCCTCTTTAAAAGTCTAGTTAATTTTATTTTAGTGGGCAAGAGCAACCACTGAGGCCAATTTCACACCACAGTGAGTTGAAATTTTAAACAATCAGAAGGGAATTCAGATGAAATGATTTTTTTCCCAGCTCATTCCATACAATTGATTATATATCTCTTGCATTTTCCTGCAGTTTTTGTTAATTCCCCCTTTTTTTTTCTAAAGCAATCCAGAGTCCACTGCAATTCAAAACCAGAAATAAAATTTTCAGTAAGAATACTTGTAGGAGTCTGACAGTGAACAGTGAAATAAAATAAACCCACAATAGATTTAATTGGAAATAGATTTGTCAGTCCTGCTAAAATGGCCATACAGTGAACCCAGTTAATCAATACAGGACCCATCTTTTGCCAATTAAAAATTCACACATTAATTGCATGTGAAAGATATGCTTGATGTTATCTATCTGTCTGCCTGCCTGCCTGCCTGCCTGCCTGCCTGCCTGTCTATCCATCCATCATCCATCCATCCATCCATCCATCCATCCATCCATCCATCCATCTCCTACCTACCTACACCATCCATCCACCCCCCCACCACCCACCCACCCACCCACCCACCCACCCACCCCACCCACCCTATCTATCCGATATCTATCTATCTATCTATCTATCTATCTATCTATCTATCTATCTATCTATCTATCTATCATCTACCTACCTACCTACCTACCTACCTACCTACCTATCTATCTATCAGCACATTCTGTTGTGATCCCCAACATTCTGGGCTTATATGGTCTGAAGGTTTCATAAAAAGGGGAGAATTATGGAAAGCAAATTTATATTGGCAAAATGTATATTAAAAAGTACATAAAGAAAATTGCATTTATAATGGTATTCAGCAAGTGAAGTAGATTAAACTATGAAGTGTAGGAAAATTTGCATGCAAATCTCCATATGTTAGAGAAAGTTGCCTCTGAGAGAGGGCATTGATATTTAATTCATTTTAAAGAATCCATAACCGCACTCAAAGACTGAAATGTTGCCCTACAGATGTAAATCACAGATGGTAAAATGTACCAGATTTCATTCATGTATCTCCATGTTTATTCTTCCCAACACAAAGGGGGAAATATATTATGAAAAGGGATCAGCTCTCTGTCCATTAGCAGGATATTTTTTTTCCTGAAAACTGAACAAAAAAGGAACAAATTTAGCATGGGGTGGGGGGAGATCAAGTTTGTGTGTAGGGTCTGCAGAAAAAAATACCCCCAATATATTCTTATGGAATAGACAACCAAGCACAGACTTTGAATGTTATTGACTGATCCTTCTAAAGCCCCCTCCAGAGCAAAGTCCATGTGGCCCACCCTATTGTTTCCCAATACACCCATACATATCAAACACCACAGATAAAGCACAAAGAGAAAGCAGACACAACCTTGTTCCTTTGCTGCAGAGGAAAAAAATCCAACGCCATGATCTGTGTGCTTTCCTTACCTTGTTAAGTTACATATTCAACTTTGAAGTGGTACCTATTCTTGATGCAAATGTTAAGTAACTTTTCTATTTCTAGCTTCAAAATTATTGACTGGATTTACATTCTATCTTTATTTTGTACAATTCAAATTGGTGTGCATGCTACTCCTGCTTATTTTCCCTTGTGAGGTTGGCAAGGATGGGCTGAGAAAAAGTCACAAAGTCACCCAGCTGGTTTTCATGCTTAAGGGAGGACTAGACATCAGACTCTTGATTTCTAGTTCAGCACCTCAATCACTACACCAGTTAAGTGTTCCTACCTCTCTTCTGCTGCTAAGGCCCATCCACACATGGTTAGTCCTAAGCAACTACTAGAGTTTCCTTGTTGGGGAGATGAGCAGCAGATAAATATGATAAATAGATGGATAAATGAGAGAGAGATTAGATGATAGATAGATAGATAGATAGATAGATAGATAGATAGATAGATAGATAGATAGATAGATAGATAGATAGATAGATAGATAGATAGATAGATAGATAGATAGATAGATGGATGGATGGATGGATGGATGGATGGATGGATGGATGGATGGATGGATGGATGGATGGATGCTGTAGATTTGATCTCCTCTGTTAGCATATTCAAATTTCATCAACAGGGCACTCAATTATTACACTTGAAAAGTGTTTAACAGTTCATTACTGGTTGTCCTCAATATTTGTGTTGGTCAGCTGTCTCAGTGTAATTGCTCTCAGGATAACAATGGATCCCTTCCTTGGTGGACAGTGGCTTGGAAGATTGCTGACCATTTATTCTTAGCCTTAGTTTTCTTAGAAGTGAAATAAACTGTGGTGTTTGGTTTCCCTTCAGGTTTCAAACTTTAAATGCTTTGAATATAACTCCACTGGGCAGTGTGGGGCTTCAGGATTATTGACGGTGCTCTAGAGAGCAAATTTCCTGAGGTTTTGTTGGCAATTGTGGCTTAAATCTACAGGGTCAAGGTGATGTCCTATATACAGACCATGGACAACTCAGTTGCAGGCCATTTTACCTCTGAAGATGCCAGTCACAATTGCTGATGAAACATGTGAAAATTTCTGAACTATGGTCACTAAACCCTGACATTCAACACTACCCAGTTGATACCAGCCATGAAAGCTTACAAAATAACTCTACCTCCTCACATAAATGAAGTGAAGTGAAATGTGTTGTGAATCTCAGTAAGTAAAAGATAAGTCCTTTAGCACTGGTAAATGAAGATCTGTAGTGGCATCATACAACATCCAATGGTCAAGGAGCAAGCAAAAATGTTCAGTAGTGTGTTTTGTGATTGCAGGGATTGAGTCCTTATCAGGCAATTGTTTCTGTACCAGTAAATGAGGACTTTCCCACTTCTTACATCAGAGGTCCCCAAGTGATGTCAGAATTATTGGATTCCTATAGGGGACAGAATGAGGTCATGTTTCACAGCTGCAAGGTAGGAAGGCTTACTAAGGAAAGTAAAAGAAATCTACATTGAATTTTCTAATGCTAAATATGATCATTTGCCAAAATGCACTTTGTCACAGCAGAGATGGCAGATGTCCAAAGATTTCTATGGAACTCAGAGGACAAAAAAAGAGGTGTTCACGGGGGGAGGGAAAAAACTTCATAAAAGATTAGCATGTATTTAGAAAAACTGCACAAAAAAGGCGTATTTAAATAATGATGATACTGTGGATGATCTCTCTGTCTCTGTCTCTCTCTCTCTGTCTCTCTCAAGAAAAGTTCTACTGAGATATTTATTGTACTTAAGTAAGAAAAAAATATCCATTTCAGAAAGGTGCAACAATTTCTTGGCTTTGTAACCTTTGCTGAGAAACTGATGGAAGACAATTTCATGTGGCACTGGGTACGATTTACATTGATCCCACAGTAGTTTTACTTACCTGCACATCCATAAGTTCACCAATGTAATAGTATACATTTGATTAAAGGTTGGAATGGATGAAGTTGCCTACCATTAAACTACTGTTAACACAGTCTTTTCCATTCTGCAATCCATCCTGTTTTTATTATATACTACATGTCTAGGTGAGTATAATTCAGCAGCTATGAACTCTTGTCTGGCACTGCTTGACTATCCAGCCCATTTTTATGGTCCAAGTAGGCAGACAAACCAGGAAATCTATCACATAACTCTCATCTCTCCGAATGATCTGCTGTGCATGGCTGGTGAATTCCATGGCTTATGGTTTTTATCACAAGCTGTGAACTAGTATTCCCTCACACTCATTGCAGCCTTAACAGACATTCACAAAACTAGGGGGGGGGGAATTGAAGGCACTAGATATTTTAGCCTGGAAAAAGATGACCTTGGGGAAACATAATAACTGTCCTGCTATCCAAAGGGCTCTTATATAGTAGATGGTGAAGAAATGTTTGGAGTTGTTCCAGAAGACAAGAAAAGGTTTAAAATAGAAGGTAGATTTTGGCTGGATATCAGGAAAAATAATTTTAAAGGTAACTTCTGTTTAGCAATGGAATGTATTCCCAAGGAAATGGACTGTCCTTTACTGAAAATATTTAAACAGAGGTTGGATAGCTATGTAGTGGATTTCTGCACCAGGCCAGGATTGGACCAGATGATCTCCAAGATCCCTTCCAACTCTTTCATGTTATCGTATTAAGATCATGATGCAGTCTGTTGCACTAAGCTAAGTTTGTCTGGTTCACTGCCAATATGCAGCATTCCATTTTGACTTCTATTCACGCAGCATAAGGAAAAGTAAAAAAACACGGAAGGCTATTTATTTAATTCAGTTTTTGAGCTCATCGTCAATATTTTGTTGAACTCTAAGCTTCCATTTTCATAAATTTTATTAAAATTTTAAAAAGAAAGATTATATATAGAATATAGAATAAAGAGAAAAAGAAAAAGAAAGAAAATCAGAAAGTCCAAACTTATGTATATATGTAAAAATCTTCTTTGCAGCATTTCTAAGTCTAAATTTACCTCTTACTCTATAGTTAGAATATATATCTTTTTTCTATAATCTACTTTTTTTTTCTAATCAACAAACCATAACTCATAAGTTCATTTGTTTCTCTTTCACCCAAAGTCTATGAGGGATATCCAGTCAGTCCTAAGCATCAGTAACATCCTTTCTCTGATCAAAGAGGTCAATCTGTCCATTTCAGCAAGTTCCATCATCTTTACCATCCATTTTTTCCATTGTGGGTAATGTCAAATTATTCCACCTTTGTGCATTTACGCTCTGCAATTATCATGTACAAAAACAAAGTCTTATTATTATTTTTCCAACAGTTTATCAATCAGTCCCCAAAGAAAACCCTATGGTTTCAGTTATATATTAATCTTTAAAATCTTCTGAATTAGTGTATGTATTTGATTCTAAAACTTTCTGGACTTTTTTATATATCCACCAAGCATGATAAATTGTCACGTCTTCTTGACATTTTCTACTTTAATCTTCTTAATGTCTTAAAAACTCAACTCATTGTAGCTTAATAACCAAGCCCAATTGGTTGAATTCTGAGTTTTAGCAACATAATGCTGACTGGTGTTCAGTATTCTTTCATAGTGAACCATGTCTAGAACGTATTTGCAGGATTTATTTATTTATTTGCATACCTCTGCCTGTTTAAAATGTTTGCTAAAGGTCAGTTTTTGGGTGAATGGTACCTATCTGTGGGACATTTTCCTTTTTCCAGTTTTTTAAAATATGTTCCATAGTGAATGTTTTAATTATTACAAATGTGAATAATTTGAAATGTTACTTTTTTACTCCTGCCTCTTTAGACAGTTATAGAAAATGCCACTAACTTTAGCAAACATTTATTTTCATTTTATTTTCTTTCATTTGTAAGAACACAAAGTACACAAAGCAAACGTACACAAAGTAAACCAGTCAATACTACAAAGCTTTGTAGAGAAGTTGAGTTAATATTGCCAGAAGATTTCATTAACTTCTCATATGTTTTAAAGAACTTTTATTCTCTGATTATTTGCAAAGAGGATGCATTTAAAACTAAGGCCTTCTTCTGAGCTTTGATTTATTTTGATCCTCTAAATCTCTAACTAACCATTGGACATGTTGAAGTAATGAATACAAAATCTCATTTGATTGTATCAAGATAGGACCACTAGATTTTTTTCTTAGTCACTTCTTCTGGCAGAGTGAATCCAGTTCATAACTCATGCTCTTTACCGTTATATGTCAAATCAGCTCTCACTGATAGTAATATGGTGATTATGTGAGGATCACAATATTGCTATCAATGAGAGCTGGTTTGACACATAATGGTAAAGAGCATGAGCTATGAACTGGATTCAACTCAGCCATTAACCTACTAGCCTAGAAGGACAACAAAGATGATTAGGAGGCTGGAAACTAAAACATATGAAGAACAGAAATTGGGTTTTTCTAGTCTAGTGAAAAGAAGGACTAGGGGAGACATTATAGCAATAGCAGTTAGGCTCATATACCACTTCATGATGCTTTACAGCACTCTCTAAGTGGTTTACAATGTCAGCATATTGCCCCCAACAATCTGGGTCCTCATTTTACTGACCTCGGAAAGATGGAAGGCTGAGTCAACCTTGAACTGGTGAAGATCAAAGTCCTGGCAGTGAGCTGAATTAGCGTGCAATACTGCATTCTAACCACTGCACTACTACTGAATAACAGTGTTCCAATATTTGAGGGACTCTCACAAAGAAGGGGGCCAACCTATTTTCCAAAGCACCAGAAGGCAAAACAAGAAGCAATGAGTGGAAACTATTCAAGGAGAGAACTTAAGCTAGAACTTAAGAGAAATTTCCTAACAGTGAGAACAATTAACCAATGAAACAGCTTGACTCCAGAAGTAGTGGGTGCTCTAACATTCTGTCTGGAATGTTCTAGGGTCTGCTGCTCAAGCAGGGGATTAGACTAGAAGACCTCCAAGGTCCCTTCCATCTCGATTATTCTATGTTCTATATTCTGAGACAGTATGTAATGGAAACTTAGAAAGCTGGATGGAGATCTAGATTCAAATGCCTTCTTATGCCATCTAGTACAAGGATTATATCCCATATGACCTTCATTTTTCTAAAAGCATACCAAGATTTAAATATGTAACCTAAATCTAAACCTTCAACTTTATTTTTCTGCTGAAGAGTACATGCCATCTTCTGAGGATTATCTGCACTCTCTCATTTCTCCATTTTTTAAAATTAACTTGGAAGGTGTTTTTTTTTTTAAGTTTACTGCCAAAATCCACCAGGAATAATATTTATTCTGGAACCACTCTATGCGTTAAAAATTACTTTTCTTTTTCTCCTCTCTTTGTATTGAAACAAAAATCCTTTTAAAATTCAAATAAGAAAAATAAGAACAGAAGAATAAAAGGTTAATCCCGCATGAAATTAAATAAACAGCATGAAAGTTGTTTAACTAGTCTTCTTGAACTCCCAATAACTAACTGAGTTATCCATTATCAATAAATGAAGGACTTCTATGAATTCCCCTTTTGTATGCGTTCTCATGTAATATTTGACAAGTATTTATTATCTGATTTATTATTAGATTCATGGTTAGATAAAGTATTCTTATATTAAACATCCTTTTCAAAGTACTAATTTTTTTAAAGTAGATTTAGGTACTAAGGTAACAAAACTCTAATATTTTGAATATTTGAACATATTTTCTGCTTGCAATGCTGGTATGACTTTTTGAATTATTTTGCCTATCTGAGGACCAAAACAAATAATTTATGATTTAGATATCCATTATAACATTTTCTGTTTCAGAGTGACATAAAGTCAGAATTGTTTTCCATCAAATTATTTTTAGACTTTTAAAATATAGGTTTCATCGTCAACTGCTTTTTCATGCAGATAGTCTATATTTGATTCACTAGTAGTCTTATGCACTCTGTGTTATGTTTAATGCTCATTTATGCAATCACATTTCCAAGTCGGTTAACACAGCATTGTTATTTTTAAGCAAAATATAACAAGTATAAATAGGGAATTTCAAGGTGTTTCAGAATTACCACTTTATCATGTTCGAGTCAGCTAAGCATTAGAGGTGATATGGAAAGTTAATTTCACATCATGCCCTCAGTTTTGAAACTTTCACAGCTAGATTTGTGACTTATTCTCGGGGGGGAGGGGGTTAACACCCAATTAGTAGTATTCACATTTTTGTTGGCAGCTTAAAGTATAAAAACAAAACTATGAAGTTGCATGATTCCAAATAAAGTACACATTCATGTAAGATAGAAAGGAAGAAATTGGAATAAAAAAAAAAATACAGACCTATCTAGGACAATGCAACAAGTTAAAAAATAATAAATGGCAATGTTTCCCATGGGAATTAATTACTGTGCATTTAAAATATTTAAGCTGGAAATGTGGTTAAACTTACTTGGATTTATATCTAAATAGCTATCTAATGAGAACCAGTTTTGTGTAGCAGTTAAGGCATCAGGCTATAAACTGGGAAACCATGATTTCTAGTCTGGCCTTAAGCATGAAGCCAACTGGTTAACCTAGGGACAGTTGCTTTCTCTCAGCCCTGGGAAGGAGGCAATGGCAAACCACTTCTGAAATCTTGCCAAGCAAAGTGTGGAGACTTGTCCAGGCAGTCTCTGAGAATCAGACACAATTGAATGGAAGGGTTAAAAATCACTTAAGTAACATGAACTGATAGCTATTGTGGGAAAAATCAGTTTTGTTTTTTTTTCTATAACAAGTTTTATTGAATTTTTTTTAAATTTTACAGCCAAGTGCTTAAGACTCATCGTGGAGATAGGGCACTCCATAAAACAAAATAGAACATACAATCATACATAAACAATTTACACTTTTTTAAATCTTCCCTCTCTATTTTATCAATCAAAAGAGCAAGAACAAACAAACAAAACCAAACTATCAACGATATTTCCACCCATTTTAAGCTTAATTAACTATTAGCATATTCCAACTAGCATTACATAGACATATAGAATACGGTTCGAGTATCCATATAATAAAGACCATATTATTCCAAATGTTCAGTTTATATTTCTCAATTAAGTTCTATCTCTTATTCTATCTCACATACATATTTTATCAGTGAATATAACTTTACGTTTCCAAACCATTTTGGGTTAGCTTAAATTGTTTCTAATTATTTCTAAGTTAAACATATATAAGTATATTTTAACATTTCTCCACTATATTCTATTTCCTATATTCTAAACATTTTTATAAATCAATCCATTCTTTAGTTCTTAAATGAGTAGAATTGATTAAATCAACTAGATATATAGGGATATCGAAAGAGAATAGCATATGAGTGGCGTGGTGGCCTTGAGGTGAAGACACTTGCCTCCCACTCAGTAGGCAGCAACAGATGTTTCGCTATCAGGCGCAAAGAGAAAATGTCTGCTGTGAACTCCCCATAGGCATCGGGAAGGGCATCCAGCCAGTAAACGCTCAGCTCCATTCAGCCTCCCGGACTCCATCCCAATAAAAGGAATTACAGCATCATAAAAAGAAAAAAAATCAAGACAGAATACCATACATATTTCTACATAAAGAATCTCAAGCTACTATAAGTAATGGAACTCCTGTGCCTGTTTTGCTTCAGAAACCAAAAGGGAGGAATAAAGGAATAAAACAGGGAGGAAAACATTTCCTATAAATCAAAAGGAGGTGGCAGTTTGGGAATGCAATACACCAAAAGGAGAAAAAAATTCTCATTATAAATATATGGGATTGTTCTAAGAAGATATCAAACTGTGGCCTTATATTTCAATATATCAACTTGATTTAATCAATTCCTCTCATTTTCATTTAAGAACTGATTTTTCCCACACCATAGAGATGTGACTCAACAATTAGGGCTGAAAATAAATTAGATTAAACTCAAACACTTATCAGTTGGATCCAACCAATACATGGTAATTTGTCATGTTTTTGTTTGTGTGTGGTGTGTGGGTGTGTTTTATTAGTGAACTGCAGAATAAAGTGGAGAAAAGTGGGTATCTACAGTGCATTTCCACTTCAGGTTTACAAGTTGAGCTTTACCGATTTCATTTCTCGCCTGCACCTAGAATTAACTTCCTCTTCCTTGCCCCAGATTTAATTAAAACAATAATTAGAAGCCGTCTTTTACTTCTTGCTTATACTGCCTCTTAGACATTTTAGCTCTTTGAAGCAAAACTCATTTGCTTTCTTTTTAACAAAATGAATCACGAGCAACAGAAGAATTTCCTCACCTGTTGTCCCAAAGGTGTTTTTTTTCAGGAGGCAACTGGACTTTCTTGTTTTTTCTTTGAAGACTTTTCGCTTCCCATCCAAGAAGAAGTTTATTCAGCTCTAATTGGATGGTGGGGAATGGAAGGATTTATATCAATTGACTCTTGAAAGAAAAGGACCTTTGGGACAACTATGACCTGGATGACTGAGAATCTCCATAGACATTTAGCTTTGCACTTTTGGGGTGAACACCCTTCGAATGGTGCAGAGTATGAATGGATTTCTAGAAAAATTGCACACTACAGGAGCCATTTGTGCTTCAGTTTGAGATGCGGACAACACAGACTCATCCCCAACAGCCTGCGCCTGTCTTCAGCAGTGAAGGGACACAGGGCAGAAAACATCCTGCGGAAAGCACAGCCCACAACACAGTCCTTTCAGCAGTTCCAAGAAGGCTCCACACCCATTTGCACTATTCAGGTGAATGGCATTGTCAGTTGGACACAGGAGATATTAGGAAACAGAGCTTAGAGATATCATATCCAACTGCCACTTGAACAAAGGATAACAAATGGTTACATTACTTTCCTCGTCCCTGAAAGTTGGTGAATTGTTCTCTCATTTCAGTGAAAATAATGGCTGGATGAGGGTATAAGAGACAGAGGGATTCAGGAAAATTTGGAAAGGAAATTCAAAGCTCCAACAGAAGTGATTTGAGGAATTTCACCCAATCTTAATGACTACCAGCTTATGAATACAGGATTAAAGTTTTTTTATTATTATTATTATTCAGGTGATGAATAAAGAAAAATGAAAAAGTTGTTTTCGATATCCAAGAATTAGCTCATCTGAACAGCAATTTGGAAGTAATTTGCAACAAATTTCTGTAAGAATGAAATGGCATGATCTTCCAAAATGGCTCTGATATAAAGAAAAGTATGCTTTGGAAAGATGTGTTGTGCAAAAATGCCATATACATTTTTCAAAATGCAAAAGTATAAAATAATGTGGAAGTTGCATACGAGACAGGCATGAAAGCTGCACGCATGAATGCATTGTTGAAAATGGCATCCTTAATTCTATTAGGAAATGTTGCACCCAAAACTATCTATATTAGGGAACGCTTCACATAATAAATGCAAATTCTAACTCTTAACATAAAGCAAAGTTGAATTAGTAAGTAATTAAATTATTATTTAATCATTAATTAATTAATTAATTATGAATGAATGAATGAATGAATGAATTATTAGATTGTGAATTAGAATTTGCAATGCTGGATTGGACTGGATTTAGTCTGATTCATTTATTTCTATATGCATAAAATAAAGCTTTTTTTTTATAATACATACTGAACTACACATAGACAGATATCAACCTAGGTCCCTATGAATATATGGCTAAGCCTACCTATCATATATCAAAATATATGCTAGTACTATGTATATTTTCAGGTCAGTACAACAATGCAGAAGCTTCTTTTTTTAATTAAGAATGATCAAGTAGCAAATTTTGGGGGGATTACTGCCATAAAATTATAGGACTCATGTTGATATAACAGTATCTGTCCTTTTCTTTGTCTCTCCTCTATAATGATTAAGCACTGAAAAAACAGTAAGCTCTATTAGATACTACTGTAATCCAAACCAATCTCAAATACCGGCATCAAACCTTTACACTAATATAGATTTCTGTACTTGGATAAGGCAGGGGAGGCAGGAAAGATAAAAGGATTAGAAAGCTGCTTTAATTCTTTTAAATTATAGTTACTTGTTAAATAGCTCTTAAAAACAAACACATCGACAAAAGTCATCTTGGAATGTTTGCTATATTTTGCCCTTTTAAAGTATAATATAATTCCTGAGAAAATAAATTCTGTGTAAGAATCCTACGTTAAGTAGCTTGCTGGAATTTAGTTCAAATGGGTTCCATGTATTTGGGTATACAGATAGTCCTTGACTTAAAACAGTTCATTTAGCGACCATTCAAAGTTAAAATGGCACTGAAAAAGAGTGACGTATGACCGTTTTCCACACTTACGACCATTGCAGCATCTCTATGGTCACGTGATCAAAATTCAGACGCTTGGCAACTGACACATATTTATGACTATTGCTGTGTCCCAGGGTCATGTGATCCCCTTTTGTGGCCTTCCGACCAGCAATGGGGAAGCAAAGTTCACTTAACAACCATGTTACTAATTTAAAAACTGTGGTGATTCACTTAACAACTGTGGCAAGAAAGGTTGTAAAACGTGGCAAAATTCACTTAACAACTGTCTCGCTTACCAACAAATCTTTTTGGCTCAATTGTGGTTGTAAGTTAAAGTTGACAGCATACCTCTAAATTACACCATCCCTGTACTAAACATTCATTCTTTAGTGAATTTTGTCTTCACCCAATTGTATTATGGTATGTTTCTAATTCATAGTATAATGGGAAAGAAGTCATTTAATACACACTCTATATACTTAAAAGCCAAACTTGCCATATTCTGTCATGGTGATCGGGTGACAGGAATCAGTATGCAAAGTTACTGTCTAGTCAAAATTGCATGAGGTGGTCAAGTATTTATTAGAGCTACTCTGCAAAGTGAGGAAAGTCAGATTCAAATCAATCAAAACTGATTTAAAACAATCCCCTAAATTTGATTTGGATTTCCAAATTAGGAATTAGGAAATTTCATTTCTGCACATAGGCAGAATTATCCAAGTGGATTGCCTATATCTCCTTTGATCGTTGGGATCTGAGATGCTATTTGCATCTCTGAGTTGAATATTCCTACATTAATCTTTGCAAGGACAATTGGTTCTATTTTCAAACTGTATAATCATTGCCCTTGCAAATGATAAGGCTTTAACAGTTAAGCAAATCAAAGCCAGCTGTTAGAACGATACACAGCAGTCAGCAGCAAACTATCAATACAAACAATAAAGAAATAGATCCTGAAAAACTGTGAAGCCATAGAATTGAAGAAACTGAATTGATCTCCAAAAGCAGGGAGTTACCCTAACTAAGGAGCCTTGAGCCACTTTCTCTCGTTTTCCACTGTGATGTTGCAAAATCATAAGCTGAGCCCTCTCCAAAGATCATAAATCCAGACTGTATTTCCTAGATCAGAGGTCCCCAACCTTTTGGGCACCAGGGACCAGTTACATGGAGAGAGGTTTTTTCGCAGACCGGAGGGGGCATGGTTTTGTGTGCTGCCTGCATCCCGCAGATGGGGCTTTGCTTGTATGTGCAGACTGGTTGCTGGCATGCCATGGCCCGGTACCGGTCTGCGGACCGGGGGTTGGGGACCCCTGTCCTAGATATATAGTCTAGAAAAAGGACTTGGGCCTCAAGCAGATTAACTCAAAAACAAAACCTTGAAATTGGTTTAAAAGTGAATAGTAACCAGTAACTCCACATGAACAAGAAGCGTGTGATGTCACTCTTCCGTGCCATACCAATTCATTCTCAGTTGAAACCTCTGGACTGTCTTCAAGGGCAGAGATCTCATATAATAACCTAGATGTGACACTCACAGGAATGGATCACTATGCTCAAATCTCTGCAGCAAAGCATGTTTTCAATTATTATTAATTTATTAGAGGGAAAGGAGAAAATGTGAGTCATTTAGAGAGTCACAATTTCCCTAGTAGGCTGGCAAATGGCTGTGATGCTTCATGCATTTGTGTGCCAAAATAATCTTCAATTTCTTAAGAAATTTTTTTTTTCGCCCTTTAAAAAGCCTACCAGTGTTTTGACAATTAGCCAGTAGAACATAGACATTATGGAAAAGGATTGGAGATATATGGGGACTGGGTAATGGAGAAAGTCATTCTCCAGATTCTGCTTCCTCCACCAGATTAATATATCATACAGGCACTGAAATACCACAATATCTACATATGAGTTCTCTAAACTAATTTGAACACAGATTCAAATAATTTATCTTCCTAAATAATACAAGAAGGAGTCTGCAGAGCAAAGCATTTCATTCATAATTCTGTTCCTACTGGTGGCCATTTTAAGCTATCCGCTTAAAAAACTCTCAAGCTGAGCTCAATTTTTGGTCAGTGCGTGAATATAACAATACCTCTTCCATGGTAGCAATACAAAGCTGTTTTGTATTGATCATTGCTCTATTGTCCTTCTTCTGATTAATTGGGGAAAAAAACATATTCTAGCCTGTGTTTGGTAAATAAAAAATAACTGAATATAATTCAAACCTGTGATATAAAAAAGGAATCCCTGCAGATTTGATTCCTCTAGTTATTGCTGACTGTTTCAAGGCCATTGAGCTAACACTGTCCGAAGACATTTCCATGATCAAGTGGCCCCAGTATGGATTCATAAATTTATTCTGGCTGCCTTTCTTGGGTTTCCTAGCCTCACTTATTCAGTTGATGGAGTCCCTTATCTTGTAAATGGGAAGGATTGCTTAATTGATTTCTGTGGCATGTGCCAAAAAGAATTTGGAAATATGCTCCGTTACAGGAAGAGCACCTACAATAGAGTCTTGTAAGCACCTGCTGCATTCATGTAACACACTTAACCTGGTTCCTAAATTAACATCCCAAATTAAGGCATCTTAGTGGGCTGTTCAAGCACAGCCACCAGGCCGTCTCCTCCGTAACTCTTCCACTGTCAGAAAGAAAAGAATACAGAATAACAGAGTTGGAAGGGACCTTGGAGGTCTTCTAGTCCAACCCCCTGCTCAGGCAGGAAACCCTATACCGTTTCAGACAAAATATCTAGAATATAACAGATTCCAAATAATTCACCAGAGTGGGATACTCAAAGATGTTTGATTTTATAAATTTAGCAAAATTTCTCAGATGTTCTACATGCATATTTGATCTATTATACATTTTAAAAATAAGAAGATGAAAGGAGATGATTGCTGGCATGACAAAGATTGAACTACTTTATATTAATATTATTTCTTTACTTTACCATTTCCCTTGCAAATCGCCTGTATTACTTTTTATTCCACTACTACTTTTGTATTATTTTTTCCTGAATTTGCTATATTTCACAAATAAAAATAAAAAGTACATATTCCATTAACTTTGAAGTTGTGTGTATTACTCTGATTTAATATAATGTGGTTAGTTGATGTCAGTATACTTGACACGAACTAACTACACTATATTAAATCTGAGTACTTCACAGTAATTGGAATGAGTTTAATGTAACGTTGATTCGTACTAATCCTGATACGTCACTGCAGTGTAAAAAGTTACTTTTGTATGTTTGTTAGATGCTAGATTGTTTCTTCAATCCTAAAGCTTGCCAAACCCACAGCCTGAAATATCTTGAGGCAAGCTTAATGTGTGTGGAGTGTAGGCAGTATGTCTCTATTTGGATGTTACCAATGTCTGCCCTGCTTAATAAAACTGGATAAATGACCAATGTTCTCTTCTAAAATAGTGAAGAGTAGAAATCCATGCTGCAGTATGCTTATCAGAGTCCCAGTTATTTCCTTTCAGATGATTCTTTTAGAAAAAGAATAGTGGCAGCTTTGTCAAGCACAAACTACTAGGTCCACAAGTGAAGGGTTCAATTTATTGTTTCATTGCGCAAGCCTATACACAAGAACCTTCTCAGACTAATGATTTGCTCCTAGATAAAAGTAAATGAGGTTTTAATGGCATCCAAGGAGTGGTTGGATTTGTTCTCTTGTGACTACGTAAAGCTCCTAAACTAATTCCCTGCTTGACTCCTCCCCCTGGCTCTGCCAGTCTTTCTACAAGAAGTTCCTGTTAACTAGAAGTAAATTAAGACTATTAATAGATAATAGTATTAATTTTAGGACTAGAATAGATCAAATGAATTTGTTAGTGGTTAAAGATACTTAACTTGGATTCAATAGCATCCCCTTCCCCAAAATACTTGAATTTCCCCCTGCATTTCTCTTCCTTTTTCTCTCTTAATTGCCAAGGCCATTTTATAGTTACTGTCAACATTCTTGGCTGAACTGAATAATTTACCCTTTTAAACTGACAGCAGCTGTCATTATAAAAATTTCAGGGGCCACGTTTGACAGGATCCACACAATGGGGAAACTTAAAACTTTTAACCGGCTTCACGACATCCCAGACTTCTCTGAATCTCTTGTCAGTCTCTCATCTTTCCTTCTCTCCTACAGATATGATTGTCAGGGAATGTCATCTTATCTCATCTTTGCCTTGTAAAAAGTTGGCAGATTAAAAGATTATATCTGACAGATCTGAAGTGGTGTTGATGACATTCCCTGACAATCATATCTGTAGGAGAGAAGGAAATCACGGGGATAAGAAGAGAAAGCATAATGAAAAATCTTCTTTGAAAATTTGTTCAGCAATTTACAAATGAAAAAAAAAAAGTGCTTGGTCCTTCCAGATAACCATTTATAATACAGTAGAGTTTTGCCAGGTGAAAATTGGAGATTGTTAATGTATCAGGTCCATTAGTTCTCAGACAGAGAAGAAGAAAACGCTTTCTTTCCCTTCCCACTTTGGGTATCTTGGAATTATACACATTTCCAAAGTTAATACCATGTTTCTCCCCAAAATAAGACCCAACCGGAAAATAAGCCCTAGCATGATTTTTCAGGACTCTCAAAATATAAGCCCCACCCCCAAAATAAGCCCCAGTTAAGATTGTCAGCCAGATGGACATATTTACTACTGTATTTCCCCCAAAATAAGACCTAACTGGAAAATAAGCCCTAATGCGTCTTTTGGAGCAAAAATTAATATAAGACCCGGTCTTATTTTCAGGGAAACACGATATTCTTCATTGACCATTCTTAGAGGTGAGGATTTACTATGCAAAATGTTAGTGGTCAATGAAAGATTTTGTCAAGACCTTTGAGGTAAACAGAGAGCAGTAAAAAAAACCAGCAAGTGTCATTATATGTTCTGCAAATACAACAGTAGAGTTATTGTAGATCACTTTCTGCTTTCTTTCTCCTCATGTGACAAGCACCACTTATCATGCTGTGTTGTTCTGGTTTACAAACTTAAAGAATTCTTCTTCCTAGAAAAGTATGGTGAAAAGTTATATATATATATATATATATATATATATATATATATATATATATATATATATATATAAATTCACACAAGTTCTAAGTGGAGTTAGAAAATAATCATCTTCAGCTCAAGAACCAACTAAATGTGTACTTCCCAAATTGATGTATGAATTAGCAGCTAGATATTACTTGGTTTGTCTGTCATCTGAAGGGCAGAAGGTTGCTGCAAATATCTGCCTTTTAGCATCAGGTCAAGACCCAGTTTTGTAACCTCACTTATGCAGTGTCCACAAGTCTAATCATGACTTTATCCCTTAACATAATCACACTGCAAGAGAAGCAGTTAATTATTGTGATTTTTTAAGCATTCTTTTTTATTTTATTTATCATCTCATTTATTTTATGGACATACTGACCCTCACCTGATGTAACCTCCGCATCACACGATCCATCACAAGACTCTCAGTGATGACTCACACCTAACCCATCACAAGACCCATTATAAGACCCTTATTTGACATATATTTGACACAAGACCCTCAGTTGACATACCCATACCTGACCCATCACAAGACCTATTGACCATACAAAGCCCTTATAAACAGAAGAACACTGACACTGACATCCCCCAAACTCCACTGAATATGTTACCTAGTCTGGTAATGAAATGTTTGGAAACCAACTCACAAGCTCAGAGAATGAACCTTCACCCTCATTTTATGGACTCTCTACGAATTCCATTTTTTCCTTATAAAATGCATGCAAAATATATATGCTTACTGTATATAAGAAAAACAAATATGCTACAAACTGGTTTGTTACTAAAATTAGTGTGCTTCTCATTTTTTAAAAATAAAACAGGTGACAGATGCTCAGGTTAAAAGTAATTGCATTATGCAATAAACTAAAAGTAGACCATTTTTGATCCATGGATGTACTGCACAGTTTTTACTTTAATAAATAACCTAGCCTCATTTAAAAATAAAAAGGGGGGATAATAGTAATTTCCATTGTTATTTCCTCCAGGACAGTGTAAAAGCACCATCATAATTCTTGTAATTCTTAGAAGACTAAAAAAAAATGCTGTTTACAAAAAAAAAACGTGTCTACAAAAGGATTGCCCAACTTTGCAATCAATACAAGACACAAACTTACAAAACCATACGAAATCCAAGACAATTGTTAGAGATCTTGTGCAAACACAAGCAATGAAAAAAAGTCTCAGAACACTGATGGGTTTTGAAGTTACAGTGAAATAGTTCAGCTGGGGATCAGTAATGTAGTGAGTACTCCACACGGTTGGCACGACAACTGAAGAAATGTTCAAGGATGTGTTCAAGGAGTGTTGATATTGGGAGGTCATTGTGAATTAGAAGAGAATACATGGAAACATATACATACATACATACATACATACATACATACATGTATATATGTGTGTGTATGTATAATAAGATATTCACAATTGGGATGACTTTTTTGTTTGTTTTTGCAAAAAGTTGGCATTGAAATGAAACAAAAACATTTGCAAAAAAATAAAAAGGTTGATAAGAAAAACTTAGAGCCAGCTATTCATAGTTTTGAGCTTACAGATAGATATCAGCTTTCTTTTTACAGAGTCTTACCTCCATCCCAAAAAAGCATAGGAATAGGTCCAGGAGATAACACAATTTAAATTATGGTTGCTAGGTGCAGCTTCTTTATTTTTGCACAGTCTTAATTTTATAGATGGCCAACATTTGAATAGTGCTGTAGAGGAGTGTGTAACAAATTGATTTGTGCCCAATAATCTGTCTTTGTATTTATGGAACTACACACAAGTCAAATAACAATAGTGGAGAAAATACTGTAGAGATGAGGATAATGAGGATGATGAGTCAATCTTAACTCTTGGTAATTTCTTGGTTCCCTGATCCTAGTCTTAACTACTATGCCATACTGTGACTATTAAAATAATTCCAAAAATCTGAATATCCTACCTTAAAGCCAAGGCAGCAGGGATCAACTGCAACTTCAAAGGAGGTGCATTCCAATTTGAAAATAAAGAAGAAAACGTGCTCTTGTTTTTTTTTGCAAATGCGGTCATCTCCTGAATGGTCTCTCTCAGCTGGTTTGTTATCTGCTGATGAGATCTTCAGGGGAATGTTGTCCAAAGTAGACTACTCAATTCAGTTCTATTTTTAATGTATTTTATGTATACATGCAGCTGAAAAGGCTTCCAAAGGCAAAACTCTTAACATAATTCTGGATTATTTCATAAAATACATATCTGGTTCCTTGTTAATGTTACCAAGATCATTGGAAGTGTCTATGGAGATTCTCAATTATCCATGATTGTCCCAAAAGTGCTTTTTCCAAAAGGCAACTGGGCTTTCTTGGGTTTTTTCCCCTTTCCTCCTCATCCAAGAAACCTTTTCGGTTCTAACTAAGATAGGACTTTGGGACATCAGTGGAAGATAGTAAGATGACAAGGTGGTTCTAGACTTCACCTCCTCAAGTTGGGTGACCTCTAGAAGTAAAAGCCTTAATTCTGAAAGTTTTCCTTAGCCCTGCTACATAGAATTTTATGAACTGGAAAATTCTCAAAGGTTTATTTCCTTTTGGCTTAACAAGATATGCTAATTCACTCTATGTATGAACAAGGCAACTCTTATAAAGACGGGGCTGCTAAAATATTTCTACATGTCCATATTATGTTATTTTTGCTCATCCAACTCTCTCCTGTTAACCAAACAAAAGTAACAACTGAACCCTTTTCCCCCTGTTTGGCATATTATATCTTAAATTCTACTCAACACTTTTGTGCTTACCATTCACCCTTCAAAACAGATGTATTTAAAATAAACAACCTACTAAGTCAATTACCTTTTATAAGTGTTCGAAGTGTGAAATGTAAGCGAGCACATTGTTTTGCCACCTTTTGTTTCTGCTGCCTTTTTACTGGCAAAGATCAAAATTAAATCCCAATACCCACTTTGTTTTCCATAATCCTTGGTCTAGCTATCAACTTCCTTTGGGACCTTAGGACAACTTCCTCTGTGACCTTTGGTAAAACTATCAATCTGTGCACATTCTCATTCTCTGACATTGCCTGCAAATGGGAAGCAGGGAATAAATATCCTTCTCTCTAGGAAGTGAGCAGTAGAATGAATACTGCTCGATAATTTAATGCTTGAAAAGCAATTTGAAGGCCTGTTGAAATAAACAAGGCAGTATATACCTCTCCTCTTGCTATCAATCAAGTAATGCAGCAGTAAGATTTGCTCTCAGTGGGCTAAGAATCATGAGTCACCTAAAGACTTACAGCATACTACTCGCAGGCAGGACTGCTAATGTGATGAATCACTGATGCTACCGAAGCAAACACCTGCCTCTTCCTTGGCACAATTCTAGGAGAGATTATTACTCAGTGCTGAAGGAATGCTAAATCTTTGGATTTAGAAGATCTCTACTTGAGCCAATGGTACATCCAGTCTTTGTATAGAACGTCGAGAAAAAGAGTCGCTTCAAAGCTGAAATCACCGCCTTCCAGTTCATAAAATTCCATGTAGCAGGTTTAGGAAAACTCTGGGATATCACATAGCTCACTGGAGTAGTTACTTTGCTCAAACGGCAAGTGGAACATTTTCTTAGCATCAGCAATTCATGGGAAATAGATAGATAGATAGATAGATAGATAGATAGATAGATAGATAGATAGATAGATAGATAGATAGATAGATAGATAGATAGATAGATAGATAGATAGATAGATAGATAGATAGATAGGTGGTGAGTGGATGGATGGATGGATGGATGGATAGATAGATAGATAGATAGATAGATAGATAGATAGATAGATAGATAGATAGATAGATAGATAGATAGGTGGTGAGTGGATGGATGGATAGATAGATAGATAGATAGATAGATAGATAGATAGATAGATAGATAGATAGATAGATAGATAGATAGATAGATAGATAGATAGATAGATAGATAGATAGATAGATATCATCAAGCATATCTTTCACATGCAATTAATCTCTATCTCCATCTCTATCTATCATCTATCTCCTGGTATTGTCCTTGGTTTCTATGGGTAGAGGTGAGAAAAGAATTGAAGAATTCCACAGATAATATTGAGACAGATAAGGCAATTATTTTATTAGGTATTATGAAACATTCTCTGTGTCTACAGTAGATAGCTCAAGACTTCAGGGAATAGCAATCCTTTGGGCTGAATTTAATGGGGCTAGCATACTTATATAAAGTATGCTAATGACATTTAGCCATGGGGATTAATTTCTTTAGTATATTATTGTATGGCAGAGATGTACAACTCGAGTTTGTGGAAGTCACAAAAAATTAGATGCAGTCTTCAGAACTTCTACAAAGTTTGTCACTAAATGTAATTTTTAATTTAAAGTTTCCTTCAAATTGAATTCATCTCTTACTAACTGCACAGATATGCATGAAAAAAGCTACAACAGAGGGACAACTGAAGTTTTATCTTTTTTCACCAATAATATTATTTGAGTGTTGGTTATATATTGTTTCATAAAATAATGAATAATAGAAATCTGGAAGGAGAAAGACAGCAAATATTAATTAGAATGTGCTGAGATTATTTAGAGGACACTCAGTTCTATTCAGAATAGGCTGGAAATGAACTAAGAAAAGAACAGCTAAGAATTAAGGGGAATTACAGCTATAAGGATATAGAATAACAATATTGAGGATTTTTTTATATATACATCTGCCATACTTTTCTAATTATCTGAGTTCTCCAGGAGGGATGAAGTAAAACAAGAGATTTGATTTAACAGTTAAAAAGATTGTTAAGGAGACCTTTAGCTCTTTTTTTTCTCCTAAGTAAAACTTCATCAAAATGAAATAATAAAAAAAAATATTATTTGGAGTTACAGTAATATTTAAATTTTAATATACATAGACAAGGTACATTTCTTTGTGTTGGCAAAGTCTATTAGCAGAGACAATTTCAAGTATGTTAATT
This sequence comes from Azemiops feae, assembly GCA_023970755.1. Taxonomy (NCBI): domain Eukaryota; kingdom Metazoa; phylum Chordata; class Lepidosauria; order Squamata; family Viperidae; genus Azemiops; species Azemiops feae. The sequence goes on from JALGBA010002138.1 coordinate 363,669, forward strand.
GGAGTCTAAATGAAATGTGAAGAGTTTAAATCCTTCGTGGGTTTTGCTAGGTACTACTACAGTTTGCACTTTAGTTTTGGTTGATGATGCAACTCATGCAAAATCACATTCCATTTCTGTAATAAAGATCAGTTCAGAAGCACAGCTTTCCAAAACCAGTGGGCTTGGAGTTGAATTACTAGATTTCACCCAGTTTGGAAGGCTGAATAGATCTCTATTTTCTAGCATTACAGAGATGATTAGAGATTCATTCCTAGCTGAGAACTATTAGTTCCACAGAAGGAAAATTTGCAGCATATAATTGTCAAATTGGCATGCTATCTTCTTTTGCTAGTCTTTGAATAGCCTCTCCCCCCCTCCCCCCCGCCCACTACAGGAATACAAAAATCACATTTTTCAAGTTTATCAGCTTGAGAAAGAACTAGTAAGTATCATGAATTAGAAACAGGGGAAGAAGTCATACAAAAGAAAGAATGATATCCTAACTTACAGCAGCATTGCTTGATTCTAGGGAATTGGAAAAGCAGACAAATCAAGAACACACACACACACACACAAAAGCAGCCATACACAAACAGACAGTAGTTTTGACCTTAAACGTGAAGTACTAAAAAGCTTCATCGTGCTGATTTATTATCATTATTTGACCTTGATTTGCCATGTAGCCTTTCCCAATTCATTTTGTAATAACTGCCCAATATATTTGCCTTTTTCTGCTTGCATGGATACAATAACATCATCTAGAATATAGCCTTGGCTACTGATGTTGAAACAGCTTGTTATTTTCATGTAATATTGAAGCGTACCTTAGAAGCATTGAGCAAATAATGACGGACAGACTAAAAATGAAAATGGATTCATAAAAATGGATTTCCTTTTATTATTGTTCTGCAAACTAGCCATCTTGTAACTCCTGTTCTGCTTGCATAATAAGTGTTTTTTGTTCTTAAATCTTTGGAAATTCCAATGGCAGGGTACAGTTTTTAAGTATATGCCTTCCCTCTGGGCTAATGATATGCTGCAACCCATATGCACACTGGCAGACTCAGAAAATGAAAAAGACATTTTGATGCAATTGAATTGTGATTGCATTTAGATTCCTGTTTGCACTGTAATTCAATTTGCAAATGTGCTTCAAGCAATGTGTCAGTAATCGGCAATGTAATGTGAATTGAAAATTGCACGTATTCAAGCAAATTTAGATATTAAGCATATTGATTTCTTATGCGGTGCTGCTACTGAATAAAAAGCAAACTCAGGGTTCAAATTTAAAAAAATCAAGATAAACAGAATTGGATAATGAGCCTAGAATATTTTCTTTGTTTTTAACTCTTTGTCAAGAAAGTTTGACAGCTATGTGCCTCTTTGTTTTCCTCTTGCTATTAGAGTAAGTGGGGGAGGAATTATGCATTTGACTGGGTTAGTTAGAGAAACAAAACCTTTTCAATTCTTCAGAGGTTTGCTGAAAAAAGGCTGTCTGGAAACCTTTCAAGGACATTTTAGCAGGTGTGGAGAAGATAACAGACAGTTCTCATAACAAAGAGAATTTGTTCACATGAGCTATGTGGACATCTGGGGGGTTGGGCTGGGAATATCATTGTTATATGCCATGGTTAGATGTCTTGGGATTTTAAAGTTAGTTTTCCTTCACCTATATCATGTCATGTATTCAATAAACCAGTACGTTTTTCAGTAATGAAAGTAATCCTGGATTTTATTTGGATACTTGAGCTGGAGATTGACACTCTTTGTAACTATAATGATAGATTGTGATATTTACAGTTCTAGGATCTAAACTTTTTAATAATGTCATGGTCTCCACCAAATAGATATTATAGCTCATCATGGTATTAAGGACGCAGGTTCTGACACTGCTCCTTTGCTTGGTTTGTCTTGATGAAGAACTGAAAGAAAATCTTAACAATGAGTAAAAATAGCTTCAACTCTCCTGTGCTGATGGAAGGTGATGGGAATTATACTACCGTACCTAGTAAGTACAGTATAGTACAGTAGTACTAGTACTGTACAACTGAATGGTATCTGCTTGGACAAGAGTGATTTAATCAGTTTTAGGATGAGGTTCACCATTCTGGTTAAATTACATATTCATACACTTTCAGCGAGTGAATTGTATGGAACACAGAGCCTCCCAGAGTCACTTTATATAGGGGGAATGGGCATCATAAAAAGAATTAATAAATAAATAAAAATAAAATAAACACAGAAAGGCAAATAATGGAACACTATTTATGGATTCCACTCCCTATCCTTTATTAACTTTTCAAAATATTGTACTGTATCCCCACACTGATTTACCCAGGGCAGGTGTTGTCTAATTTTGCCAGACACAGTAACTTCAAAGGATTGTCTTTGTGACTGGTATGGGTGAGGAAATTTAATGACAGCTGGGCCAATAGTTTTTATGTTCTCCAGTGTGATCACAAAATGCAAGAAGCTTGAATTTACAGCAGGCTTTAGACAGTTAACATTATGGTCCTTCAGAATAGAATGAAATACTGTTCTTCAGCTGACTTTATTACTTGTCCCACACGTAAACCAGGAAATCATTTGTTAGGAAAGAAAATTGCTGCTTCTTGTGTGAGTGATAGAAGTTGCAGTACCTACAAATCCCCATAGCTATTGAAGGTTTAATTCCCCAAAGGAGTTACTTTGGAATTTGGGGAATAGTTCATCAGCTTCCTCACAAAATTACCAACATATTGAAGGTGACTTTATCACAAGCATCCATGTATCAAAAGACAAACTGGTCACTATGTACCTTCTGTCCTGCCTTTTTTTTTTAGACAGATGACATACATTTTCAGAGAATGCTTTTATTTGTTGACTGTCAAATGCAAAGAATCATGACTACAAGTTAAATTCCAGTTAAGCTGATTTATTGCTTGTATGCAAGAACATAGTCAAATAACCATCAGCACTAAATTGGTGCTAAGCAATTGGAATTCAAGAAGGGTTAGACTTATCTTCCTTCTGGTAATGTAATGATTCCAGGCTGATTCCTCTCTTGACTCCACCCTCAGGCTCTGCCTATCCTTCTCCTACATTGACACTGTCAGAACTCATAGAAGGTTCTTGAAAATAGAGATAATGCTCAATGTTATGAATTTCAGTATATCATTTTCATACATACTTTTAATTAAGAATATTTTTAAAAAATCTTGTATGCTATAAACTTGGGCTCCAGCTGAAGGACAAACCTGCATTCCAGGGCTAAATTTTTGCTTGTTTCATTAAACAATAATATATGATCTGGCTTTATAGAATCAGCCAATTTTTAAATGGTCAGGTTCAAAAGCACAGGTTAAATAAAGTAGAGTTAATATTCATGTCTAAAGTTATGTACTGAGAAGAAATCAATCTCATTTCTCTAATAAAATTAGCCTGATGCCTACCCTCATTTTTCATAGCTGAACCTTATCTAAGTTTTATGACCTAATTTTTTAATAGTATAAACTGGCATAACATGCAGGATTTTTTTTTTAAAAAAAAATCAGTATAAAAATGTCCTCCTTAATGCTGAATAACTTGTTCAGACTTTAACCCATATGGGCATTGTGAAATGCTTCTGAATGACAAGTAATTACTTATTAGCTGTAATACATGTCAGTGAAATCATAGAAAGATGTCTGTAGCTCACCTTCCATAGTTCAGTTAAATGAATCACAGGAGAGAAAAAGAATTAAAGACTGATAGGTTGAGATAGTTTCACTCTTTAGCCATTTCTCTCTTCTGCAATTATTAATTTTCTTTAGGTACATCTGATTCTATTTTACAGGTAGTCCTTGACATATCACCATTCATTTAAGGATGGTTTGAAGCTACATTTATTAGATTAGTACAACATTTTCATATAAGTGTTCCTCCCATAAATTATTCCTTCTATTCTGGTGCCCTCCAGATGTGCTGGGATGACAGCTTCATGAATTCCCAGCCAGCATGAGCCAACACATCTGGTTGGCTTCCAGAATTTGACGCATGCAAGTTCCCTTCTTTGTCAATAAAACAATGTTTCAAAATTATTGAATTACTGTCAATGACCAGGAATAAAAATAAAATGAGTTGTATGCATGGAAAACAGCAGTGACATGATTCTGTTTAGGCAACTGGAAAGGTCCATGAGGTTTACAAGGCAACCACTTCAGTTTATTTCAGGGGCAAACCAGCTTAAGAAATAGGTACTTTTGGATCCACCAAGTGTTCCATTTCTCATGTTAATACCACGGAAAGCCTACATATTCATTGACATATCTCATGGCAACCAATATACACTTTCAATAGTTGCTTTTATCAGTGGGGACAAAAAACACTCTAAATCAAAACGGTAATTAATTTTCTTGGCAAGCTTTCAAAGTACTTAATTGAGATTTTAGGTATCATATATAGGACTTGACAACTTGCATTTGCTTTGGCTATTTCCTACTCTACTCTAACCTTTCTTCTCTGGAGGTGAAGAGGTCTTTTCTTTTCTTTTCTTTTCTTTTCTTTTCTTTTCTTTTCTTTTCTTTTCTTTTCTTTTCTTTTCTTTTCTTTTCTTTTCTTTTCTTTTCTAGAAAATAAGAGAAAAACTGAAAACAGTCCTAGATGGCATGATTAACATGTATAAATGACCATGAATAGATGAATGAGTATATGTAGCTACACACACACACACATACAAATACATATATATATATATTTATTACACACACAACACACACACACACACACAGTATATTTGTTTAAAGGAAGATATGCTGTATTTCATGAGTACCTGTTTGTGTCCTTTTAATGAATATGTATATATATTTGTTAATTATGTTTCCATATTTATTTATTTGATTTAAGTACCTATCCAGCTACCACACAGGTGACTCTCTCTCTCTCTCTCTCTCTCTCTCTCTCTCCTTCCCTCCATCCCTCTCCCTCCCTCTCCCCCTCTCTCTCCCTCTCCCTCTTCCTCTCTCACCTCCCCCTCTCCCTCCCTCTCCCTCTCCCTCTCCCTCTTCCTCTCTCACACAAAAACATATAAATATACTGTCTATTACAGATTGTTAACAAAATCTTAAAAATGCTTAGCAAATTCTGGTAATTAATGTCAATTAAAGCCCAAGAATTGTCCAAGAATTGTCAATATGGCAATGTAGTTCCAAGCAAAGTTCTTTGTGTGTGTGTATATGTGTGTGTGCATATTTGTAAATGAAATGTGAGGTCAAATAATTCTTCTTTATTTCAGCTGCAAAGATAATAAGTTTTCCCATGAATATCCAAAAGTCACACAACCATAAACCATTACCCCCCCCCACTCCTTTATTAATTGCCTTTGCAGACCTGGAAAAACCCATTTATTGACAGTCACCAGACTGAGAAATATAAGCATCCAGCAGAAAATACTTTACCATTAATACTTTACCATTAACATTGTTTCCATACATGCAAAGCCTAATTGCAGTTTTTTCCCCATGTGTTAAGCCAATGAATACACAAGCTCATCCACAAATTCCCTGTGTAAAGCTGACTATTAAAAGTCACCACTAAAGCCCTTCTGAGGTTAGTGTTTCATTGGGTAAACCTTTCTCGCCTCTAGACATAACGATTTCCGGGGAAAATAAAATCTTTCTAAAAGCAACCAATCAACAAAACTCTCACAAAGTAACAACCAATCATGCAATCAGGGAATGTTATATCAGGAATATATTTTTCCACCTATAACTACTTTTTTTGCTGTAGCAATTTTTTACTTTCCCCCATGAAATGAAACCCAACAATCATGGGTGAAATAAATCATTAACCTTCCTTCTCAGAGTTGTCACCTTTCTTTTCTATCTATGAACAATTTTGGCAATTCTGTTAATACATGTGGTGGTGATGATAATTAGGATGATTAGGATCCAGGCTTAAAGTAGATCCAATGTAATTGTGCCGGAATATAAATTTGTTCTGGCTGTTCAACAGTTACAAAACCTATAAGACTATCCAACAGACACATTTTCCTGCCAGGTCCTTGGGAAGGAGCCAATGTGTGGATAAAAATACCAAATCTACTCTAAATGTTTGGATGACTATGCAACCATCTATCATCATCATCATCATCATATCATCATCAAGCAAATACTAATAGGTGCCTCTGCCCCCACCCTGCCCCCCTGCTCTGCCTGCCCACCCACAGGGCCATCCACTGCCTCCACGGCCCGCCGCAGATTGCCCAGGTGACCCAGCAGCACCATGGCGGCCACGTCCTCTGCCTGTGCCCTGCAGCATCATCTGCATGTGAAAGGGCGCGAGGGTGGAGTCTTATCCCTGCTGCATGGCTGCCATGTCCTTGGCTGCGCTGCTCCGTGCGGGCCACACCTGGGGGCGGCTCTCCTCCGGGGGGGCTGCTGGTGAGGAGGGGGCCACGGGGGAGGTGGGGCTGTGGCAATGGTGTGCGTGCCCACGGAGAGGGCTCCGAGTGCCGCCTCTGGCATGCGTGCCATAGGTTCGCCACCACTGTTCTAGGACAATGGATTAAAAAATAATAATAATGACTTGATAATTTGGCACTCTCTGTTTTGAACCTTTCTGCTAATATTTCTTTGCCTGAAATAAAATGGAGAATTTTGAAAGACCATTTGTATACATCTCTCCCTTCTCTGGGAATAGGCAAGATATTTGAGATTATGATTCCCACAAATCTTTGTCAATGGATATTAAAAAAAATGAAAGGTTTATGAGAGCTGATATAGTCTAAAACACCATATATTCCTATTTCAAATGATTTCTATATTTGATAGGAATGAAGTAGCATTTGCTTAAACAAGCACTCATTATTAAACATTTGTGGTGTACAAGAAGGACATGTCTTGCTTCATGCCTGCTCAAGGCCTTGTTCATCTTTTTGAACTACTGGTCAAGAAACCATTATTTTTGCCTACAAGAGAGTGTGACTTCTAGTTATTATATCATAAAGGTGGTGGTGGGGGGAAATGGTAGTATCTTTTCAATTAACTATAAATTGGGCTCTAGTTTCAAGCACAGCAGTTTTCTTAGAGTCTTTAACAGTGGCTTTAGCTTTTGTACAACACATCTACTTCTCTGAAGTTCTTTTATCCCACTGGATCCGTTTCCAGCCAGGTTGCCTGGAAGAAGTCTGACAGTTCCAAAGCAAAACAACTCAGGTAGCTCTAGAAGTGGAAAGCATATGACTTTATGAAGCAGCTTCATAGGTATGCTTTGCACAATCTTTCCTCAAAGCCAATACCTCTTCGTAAATTGCATAGCCTAAATAGTGCTGATCTTCTTTTAAAACTATTTGCATTTTCTAACACTTTTAAGCAATTCATTCAGATGAGGACATATCAAAGTATCACTTTAAATGCTTTAATGTACATACAGAGAATTAATTTGTGACAGTTATATTATGGAACCAAGTTGCTACTTTCCATGTTGCATTAATGGCCTAATAAAAGTGACTTGCTTAATTAGAGCAGGGAATAATTAGGCTATATCATTTACTTTTTTAAAGGAAGTCATGCCTTTCTTCTTTTTTTAAAATGTTCTATATTATTCATTAAGCAGATTACAACAATTCTGTACCCCAGATGGGAGGGAAAAATTCAAGATGAAAAAAAGCTCATTACAAGGAGAGAGGGCAGTTTTGTCTGACCCCAAATATGTACGTTGAGAAAAGTTTTCAAATTCTTTCCAAATAATTTTATTGAAAAACAATACTTAGATTTTCATTACTTTGTCTATTTATGATAAAGGTAGATATATATTTATATTTTGAAACCACATTAAGCGCCGATGTGGTTAAGCTGTTCAACTGAAGATCATTATACTTGTACTTTTATTAGCCAATTTTCTTTAAGTAGTTGCTGGTATGTGTGACCACAGAGACACTATGATCTATCAATGGGGCTATAAAAGAAATCCATCACAATTTTCAAAAATACCAGAATGGACATCAAAATGTCAGATTCTCATTAAATTCCTCAATGTTTGTCTCTTGGTTTCCCAGTCTTTCCACTTAAGGAATCAAACAAGCTGTAATTGAATGGAGGCCATCTTCTGATAAAGAGAGAGTGTACCGATTTTATTTATTTATTTATATTCCACACTCCACTTATATTCCACACAACTAATATTCTTTCCTCCTCTCATTTTCCCCACAACAACCCTGTGAGGTGTATTGGGCTGACAGAGTGATTAGCCCAATGTCAGTCACCCAGTTTTTATGCCAAAGGAAGGACTAGAACGCATCTTCTGGTTTCTAGACTGATACCTTAACCACTAGACTAGACCAAACTGGCTCTCTTAATCTTCCTTGTAATCCTTATAATCTTCCTTACACCAAGAAAGACAGTTCTGACTGAAATTATATTAACTACACTGAAGTCTAATCTGCATGATTCTCATTGAGATCACCATGTAAACTACCTTATGAACAAGCCACCAGGAGTCCATAAGCAGCATAAACTCACCCTTTTCTTTATCCCCTTTTTCATATTTAAAAATCTGTTTCAAAAAGGAAATGGCATGGATAATTGTGCAGTAGAGCAGGAATTCATTAAGCTCAGACATTTTCTTGTTGATTCTTATATTTTCACAGCAATGAAGGCTTCACAAGGTTCATGTTTTTGAATGACTTTATTCATTTGACCACAGGGGATAGATAGAGTTTCTTTGAAGCAAGATGTCATGAAGATCTTGAAGCAAGATGGCCAGCAAATAAATCTAATAAATAAAAAATAAATATTGCATGCTGTGTAAACTAGCAGCTATGTAGATCCTAACCATGATAAATATTAAATAGAAACTTATATAATCTCTTGATTTACTTCACTACTTAAATGTCCTAAAAATTATTTATGTACTTAATTGTCCATTTTCAAATGTGTATCCATTTGTTAATTGTGAGAATTGCTAAACAGTAGCACGATAATCAAAAGCAAATAAATCGAAATAATTCCAAATATGACTGAGCTCTGGTATAGGCTTTTCACATGATGTAACTATTTATTTATCTCTTGCTCCTTTCTGCATAGATTTATCAACTCAGATTTTCCACTTGATTAGACAAAATAATTTTTCACTACTCTATGGAATATAAAGTTTAGTTGCAATATGCTGTAGCTATAATAAAATAAAAACGGCAAAATATATAATATAAGGGGTAATGGATAAAAGTGGTTATAAGTAACTGTTTAAGGCAGCTTTATAATTTTCCTCAATAACTGTTATGAATTTCAAATGGGGAATTCCAACAAACATTACATAGTTGCATGAAAAGCATCTCAAGATCCCTAAATATTTCTTTAATATCTTAAGATGCTTCTCAAAGAGATAATTTATCTTGTTATGAAGTGAGACATTATCTGCTGGGATGACAATTGATAAACCCATTGATCTCCTATATGAAAACCATCCTTCCATGGGCTCAGATATGTGTATCTGTATCCCATATGCTATTGACCCGTATGTTATATGCATAGCTCAAATTGTTAGTAATTTTTAATTGTTCTTGTGATAATGCGGTTACTGTTCATCATCAGGAACCTCTGAGAAGTTTGCAAAATTTCTGACAATAGTTACAGTCTTTTGAAGTCATCCGGTACCTCCTTACTATTTTTTTTTCAGAATTTTCGTATAGTATTATTTTTTTAAAAAAATATGGTAGTTGCAGTGTTTCTTTGTTATGACTGGTCTTCAACTGTAATTAAATAAGCACTTACAGTCTAATACAGGGGTCCCCAACCTCCAGTCCGTAGACCGGTACTGGGCCGTAGCATCCCAGCAACCAGTCTGCACAAACAAGCAAAGCCCCATCTGTGAGATGCAGGCAGCACACAAAACCACATACTCTCCAGCCCATGGAAAAACCTTTCTCCATGGAACCGGTCCCTGGTGCCCAAAAGGTTGGTCTAATACTTACATATTTCTCAGGGCCAGACTCGCTGCAAGCACTATTTTATTGAAGAGGCAATATTTTAAGGGGTGTCAGTGGATCAATTGTCAATTGAAAAATGTTTCTTTTCCATAAGGAAAGCTACCCTTCCATTTCTGCTAAAATCATAATAACAATGACTAGCAGCAAAGCCCTCTTCCAGGATGACTTGTAATATTTCAAATAAAGCTGCCTCTTTTTAACAACTTTTCAAAGTAAAATGAAAAGTGCTGCTTCTCTTCATTGCTACACTGCTTCTTCTTTCTGGAAATATTCAGGCTTGGATGGCTGCGGTGAAAACAACACCTAAAAATCTTGATTCATATTCCTAACTTCAACCCAACCTTTTTCTTCCTGGAGAATTTTCAGCTTAGCTGCAAACTGCCGTAGCTAGACATCATCCAATATTGGAATTGGAGAGCTTATAGGTACTTATTCAAGGTCTCAGTTCTTGATAAATTATTTTTTTATGAAATATGTTTAAAAAGCTGTTAGTGGGAAGGAAAACATAAAATGCAGTAGTTTCTGCAGTTTTTTCCTTCCATCTGTGCATTGTAATGGTCTTAGAATAGTACATGGTAGGCAGGAGTAGCTGGTACCTATGCACTGGCTGTTTTAATAGAGCACTCCTTTGCTTTTGATTGTGCCTGCTCTACCTTTTCACAGTCTGGTTTTGAAGCTGGTACGTATTTTGTTTCTGAAGTGCTGTGATTGTAGACAATATTACAATTTTATTATTTTACTCAGTTGGCTAAATGTTAAACATGGCTTGCCTGGAAAAAAATCCCATACATTAAAATCACAGCCCTGAACCCTGGTGAAATGTACTAAACTAAAGAGCCTTGGGGAATGAATACAAGTAATATGGAGCTGGTTTGCTTATTGATAAATTAAATAAAGATTTGTGCTCTCCCTCTTCATACTGTAGAACATATAATTTGCTTTGATGCATGAATTTCAGAGATGCCTATTCTGCAGTCTTGCCCTTTTAACCCACTGCTGGATAGTATGCTTTGTGTTTTAACTAACTGTATAATTGTGCAGAAATAGTGGATTTCTAGGTCAAGAAAATATCTCTTATTTCTGATTAAAAGGCTCATAAGTGTATGTAACTAAGATAACTTTACATTAATTCATAGCATGTTGCGTATTAGTGGAAGAAAATAGCTTCAGTTAAAATGTGAATTTAAAAAGTTCTACTTAATGTGATTTTGTTGAGTTGTAGCATTCTGATTGTAAAATGATTCCTTCCTTCCTTCCTTGTATTTATAACTGACAACTAGCAAAGCAAGGAAAAAATAATATTAAGGTTACATTATAAAAAAGATGGATTTCATTTATTCAAAATGTTACATTTCTCACTTCATTCTGGTGATGTCTCATTAATCTTGAATGGGTCAAAAAGGGTTGACTCATACAAAACTGCGATTTGTGAATGTAGCATGTTGTTTTGACAATTCTTGTACCACAATTATTTCACGAGCCTTGACCTCGAGAATTGCTTTGTGGATAATATTGTTTAAATGTTTGTTTGTTAGATAGATATCCTTCCTTTTGTTCATAAGCTCAAAGTGAGGATTCAGGAATTAGGACTCTGGTTCTTAATCTATGATTATTTGTCAAATCCTTTGATCAACTATAATATAGACTGTGTGTTTCTGTGCAGTTCGAAGGTTCTGTTGCAGTAGAGAAAACAGAAAGAATTCCCAAGTACATCTTAAATTTAAAAAATGCACAGTGTTTTAAATGAATAGCTTTTAAAATTATTTTTAGATGGAACAGCAAGCACTTAGATGTCATATCTGGTAATCCTTCAAGTCAATCTGGTTTCCTTATCCATAAATTCCAAGGAATGAGTTAAACCCATTTTAACTCATTCCTTGTTTAACTTTGTGTCCAGACAGAACATGAAAAGGTGGGACTGCTAGATTCTAAAAGTTTAATCAGCTGCATTAAAACTTCCATTACTTCTTCACAGTTTACCAACTTCTGTCTTGCTTGTTCATAATTTTCCATGTTCAAAACCCAAAATGTGTACCATGTATAATGTAATGTATATCTTATTTTTAAGTGTGTATGTTATGAGCTAGTTTTTTTTAAAAAAAGAAAAACTATTTCCATTTTCTACCATTTCTATTATTGTTGTATTAAAAAGTCTACTTGTAATACAAAACCGACATTGGTCAGAATGTTCATTTGGGTGATAAATAGGTTTTCTCAGTTGCCTTAAGAATAATTAATAATTAACAATCAAAAAGAAATCAACAAAAATCAGAGGAAAAATCAGATCCATCGTAAGGTAGCTGATGCCTATGATTTCAGGCAGTGGTGTGCACAATGAGATCAAAATCAGCATAATTTTAGAATAGAATAGAATAGAATAGAATAGAATAGAATAGAATAGAATAGAATAGAATAGAATAGAATAGAATAGAAAATTTGTACATGCATGCATCATTGAGACAAAGGATAGGACATTATATCATGATGATGCATTCAGCATTTTGTCCCATTTGACCTTTCCTGCTGGTTTCCTAGTTTCAGTTAATCTGTTATGTAATGATCTATGCTTTGTATACAAAGTATGCAAATAGTTCTTTGTACAATATTGGAAGAATAGGTCAGTCATGGAAACATCATTGCTTCTCAATGAAACAACCTTTCAAATAATCTCTTACCCGTTTCCTAATATTTTTTGTACTCTTCATATTTTTTTTAAAAAAGTGGCTTTTTAAATAACTGAGAAGTGGATTTACTGTTGAACACATATAACTTCTATTTTTCAAAATATATTAGGAACTCCTTTGCGTCACAAATGAATCCTAGATGATAGCTGAACTTTTTTCCCTCCCAAAAAGATGTTTGTATAATTTATTCTGCAATCTGTATTGTTGATGCTTGGCCTGTAAGATATCAGTGTAATCAAAATACATTAGTAAATACATATTTCATATTGCTATCTTCATCATCTGAATAGCCAGGTGGTAAGTCAGAAAGAAGAATATGGTGAAGGGAAAAATGCCAATCTCCTTAGGAGTAAGCCAAAGCATCTGAGTATGAGTTCAGTCTCAATTCCTGCTGAGCTAAAGGCTACTCTGATGAACTGGGGATATACAGAAGGAGTAGCAGATGCGAAAGTTCAACAAACTTCAGCCTGGAGACAAAATAAATTAAGAAGAGAGGAAAAGAAGAGAGGAAAATTACTAGTGTGTTTGTGTGTGTTATTTAAATACATTTATAACAGTCAAATAATCGGCCTATTGGAAGCACCTCTGCTGTACCTTAAGGAATTGCCCAAGTGCTAATAGTTGGAATGACCAATTTGATTCATCCAGGTGCCTTATTTTTGTGGAAAAGGACTTATACTATATTCACAAGGTATTTTTTTTTAATTATCAGGCTTGAAGGAGGAGCATCTCAGCACAGCATTTCAGATTTGTTAATTATGCTTTTGCGTTGAAGCACATTTCCATACACTTACTAGAAGAATTAGGATGAACTCCTCTTCTACTATCAAAATTGGGAAGGCAACCACAAGCATTATCAGAAAGTATTTAACTACAGAAACTACCTTCTTCTCATCAAAAGCTCTGTAGAGTTCTTGTGCTTTTCTATTAAGTCTTTCAAATAAGGTGTGTTTTACTTTGCTGAGCTGTAATTAGCATTCATTTCTTAGGAAAGAAACACTGTTGCCATAGACACAACTAAATGGAAATGAAGTCTCACTCAGAAAGTTCAGCGGAACTTACCCATAGATAGATGTGCATAGAGGGGATTTTTATAATAAAGAGTGTGCACTCATTTTTCTTGCAAAGTTATTGTTGAGGGGGAGGCATAATCAATTAAGAAACATAAATATACTACAAGGCTGCCTTCTTTTTCCAACAGGCTGTTTTCCCCTGTCCCTGATAATTTTTGCCCTTATTCTGAACAGACAGACACATTTCTAAACAAAGCACAGAACTAAGGTCAGCTATCATCAATCAATTGATTAATCAATCCAAGGAACCATATGGATCTTACAGGAATTCTTGGATATCAAGATGATTATGCTGGCTCTTGGTTTGAAGCATGCTACTGTCCTTTTAATCTAAAAGATCAGGTGGAGCAAGGAACCTTGTAGATGCCAAGGTGGTCATGAACATCTGGGGGATGTGTTTCAGATAAAAGTCTGCAATGGTAACAGCACAACTTAATTAAATATCTTGTTCACCAGATGAAAAAGGCAAGCAAATGCATTCTGAGTCAAATGGAAATATTTAAGATTGTACTATGGGAGGGGGGGGGATATTCTGAACATGCTAATATTTCCAAGAAAGTAGTTGTTTGTAACAGAGATGGTGTGTCTCCTTAAATACAATATTCTTCATAGAATGCACAAAGCAATTTCTGCTGAATCACATCTTGAATCATGTATGAAATGTCCATGATAGATACAGTAGATACATAATTTCTCTCTTGTCACTCTAAGTTGCAAGCACACATTTTAATATGAACAAAAATGCTAGATCACAATGAAATAGGGTCATCTACCAGTAGTTTACCTGAAATATAATATACATAAGTTCAGAACCATGGAGTATTAGATAGTATACCACCATGTTTCTCATGACCTAGGCATAGATTTGGGCATGGCCTGAGAAAATGCTGTTTAGATAATATTAACCATATATTAAATGAAGACTTTTGATATATGTTGAAAGTACAGGTGATTCTTCACTTATAACTACAACTGAGACCAAAATTTCTATTCTTAGCAAGATGACTATTAAGTAAGTCTTGCCCAGTTTTACTATATTTTTGGCATAGTTATTAAGTGATCATTAAGTACACAGCCATTAAGTAAATCCAGCTTTCCCCTTTAACTTTGGTTGTCAGGAACCAGCTGGGAAAATCACAAATAGCAATCATATGATCCTGGGATGCTCCAACAGTTGTATCATAATAGTCAGAAGTTTGTAACTTTGAACAGTCCCTGAATGAATTATTGTAAATTAAGAACTACTTGCACACCATTCTCCCTGTCTTACCTCTTTTTTTCTCCTTTTGATCTGTTCCTTGGCTAATATTAAATAAAAGGAAAACTTTACTTTGTGCAAACAAAGCTGCAACTATCACCCCATTATTAAGCTGACTTTTAAAAATTGCAGGTTTTATACTATGGGTAATGAAACATGCAAGGGAAAAGGAAAGCAGGGATTGGAAGGAGAAAGAGGATTGTCTGTTCCCATAGGTCACGGGTCGGCAACCCGCGGCTCCGGAGCCGCATGCGGCTCTTTGAGGCCTTACCTGCGGCTCCGGAGCCTCCTCCGCCATTTTGGCGAGCGCATGCGCGCATGCGCGGGCGGGTGCGGGGGGGTGCGTGCGCGCAGGTGCGCATGCGCGAACGGCGCGTGCGCGGGTGCGCAGGTGCGCATGCGCGGGTGCGCGGGGCGCGCGCGCATGCGCGAACGGGGCCGCGCGCATGCGCGGGTGCGCGCACATGCGCGAACGCGCGGCTCCCAGCGTTTTTTTTTTAAAGCTAAATGGGTCCGTGCGGCTCATCCGACGTTTCGGATGGCCGACCCATGCCATAGGTCAACAACAATACCAAAAAAAAAACAACGAATGGAGTTTTCCACAGTTTCTTTTCTGTGCTTTGATGCAAATAAGCATACAAGACGCAGTTTATATATAAGAATGCTGACATGTGGCAAATCCTCCTCTCCCCTCAAAACTTGCTAAAGCCTATGAATATTAAAATCTTTCACACATTCTCTTCATCCATGAATCAGAATAACAAGGAGATATAGCATTGTTAAAAAGAGAGAGGGAAAAAAGGAAGAATGAATAAAAGTTGTTTTCTTTTGGGGGGCCACCTAACTCAGGAACTATAATATTCAAGTATGAAAGGGAAGGCATTTGGGGAACATGGAAGAGAACAACCACTTCCAAGGAAGGGAAGGAGACAAGTGTCCAATTCTTTGCAAAGGAACTGGCAAGATTTTCGGTTTGATTTCCTTAGAACAGGGTCTTCAAACTTGGCCCTTTTATGACTTGTGGACTTCAACTCCCAGAATTCCTCAGCCAGGCATGCTGGCTGAGGAATTCTGGGAGTTGAAGTCCACAAGTCATAAAAGGGCCAAGTTTGAAGACCCCTGCCTTAGAGTATTGATGGGGATCTAATTCAGCTTCCAAGAGCAATTTATTTGGTCTTGTGGTTCACCTTTTCTCATCTCCCTCTTGAAGAGTGAAATGCATGGATAAAATGACAAGAGAGTCAGTTTGGTTAAGACGCCAGGCTAGAAAGTGGGAGTCTGTGATTTCTAGTTGCACCTTAGCCATGAAAGTGGCTGGCTGACTTTGGACCAATTACTCTCTCAGCCCAACCCACCTCACAGAGCTGTTGTTGAGGGAAAAATAGAAGAAGGAAGGTTCATGGGATATGTTCATGGCCTTGAGTTATTTATAAAAATAATGAAGGCAGAGTATAACTAACTAACTAAATATATGACTTTTCAAACTCCTGGAGTTGACCAGCCCCTGAAAGGACCTGAGTTTAGTCTGCTTTTAATTCTTCAAATTTGCAGCATTATTTAATATAAAGCACCTCTACCAGTCCTTTATGTGTGCACGCCATTAATTCTGTAGCCCTCAACTTTTCCTAACATGTTTAATTGGAAATTGTTCTCAAGATTCATTTTACTAGACCAAACCTGGAAAAAAAAAGTATCTTTACCCTCACATGACAAATGACAATGTCAGCAGCAGAGAAAAACTCAAGTACAGCTCAGTTAATAAGATGGGAACTCAATTAAGAAGAAACAAGGCTTCAATGATGTGGGTTGATTCTGTACACATGTTTATAATTTTGTTGATACTGAGCAAATGTGATTATAATGTGTTTCAAACAAAACAAAACAAGAAAGGCCATCCTCCTGAAAAAGTATGTCTGTTGCACTTGGTCATCTTCTGTTTTGTGCCGCCAGCAGAAGAAGGTGGTTTTGGACAAGTCACCGCTGAGTCATTTTTCCTCTATCCTGGCATGATAAAACCACACTCAGTCTCCTTACCTGATCATCTGGTTCTTTGCGGAGTCAGCCAAAGGCTCTGACTGGATTTGGCATTTTTGTCTACCTATTGAGTCCTTTCCAAGGACCTGGGATAGGCAGATATGGATGTTGGTGTAAACTTTATGCATGGAAAAGTCCTATATGGCTCATTATTTTATTTATTATATTATATTATTTAACGGGTATTTATTACTTCATAAATAACTCAAGCCAGTTAGTTTTTTTTGTCTTTCCTATTTTACCTGCAACAACAACTCTGAGAGAGAGAGACACTGGCCCAAAGTCACCCAGCTGGCTTTCTTGCCTAAGGCAGAACTAGAACTCACAAATTCCTATTATCTAGGCCAGGGGTCTTCAAACTTGGCCCTTTTATGACTTGTGGACTTCAACTCCCAGAATTCCTCAGCCAGCATGCCTGGCTGAGGAATTCTGGGAGTTGAAGTCCACAAGTCATAAAAGGGCCAAGTTTGAAGATCCCTGATCTAGGCCAACACCTTAAGCAACAGATTAAACTGGGTGTCTATGTTCTATATCTCTCTCTGTGCACCCACGCTCTCTATTCTCTCTCTCTTTCTTTTTCTCTGTCCTCTCTCTCTCTAATCCAGCCCCAAGTGTAATCCACAGTACCTTTGTAGAATAACATGGTCCCTAGACAACAGACTGTGTGAGCCATTGACTTCCAATCTTCTTGAAATTGAATTTAACCCCTGGTAGTTGTTAGAAGAACAATTTGAGAGCAGTTGAGAGTTAACTGAATCAGAAAACCACCTGGAGGGAGCTCTCCAAGGTACTGATAATGCAATTCTCTGCCAGAACTTAAATCTATTTGTGTCTCTCACCGTCTCTTACTAATAGGGACAATAAGCAGGATACAGGCTTCTTGAGCACAATAGAAATATTGATGGTCATTCTATGGTTTTAGCAATGGAAAATGTCTAATTATATTTCCTGCATGAATCTGAGAGGAAGGAATATGTTAGCCCAATTACCTAACCTGCTGAGGTTATTAGTATGAACATATCCTCCTGGAAAAGTGGTTAGTGTGATAAGGTTTTGTTTTACAAGAACATACCCTAAAGATATTTATATCCTAGTGCCTAGAGTAAGGATTATCCCAGTTTCCCCAGAAAGATTGATCAGCTGTTTTAGCCATTCTGCCAGAGGGAAAAACTTGTTTACAGTATCCTGTCCATGATTCAAATGATGCCTCCCATCTCTTTTTGTTTTTTGTTTTTACAGTGTTTTTTTTTTTACAATTCATTTTTAATATATTGGAGGTTAACCCTGAGGGAGGAAAAATCATTATCCCAATAACTTATGCATTATCCTGATCAATTTTGCAGGAGTCCTACACAGTAGCAGGAAATCTTTAGCTGATTTAGGAACTTGGGGCTTTTTTCCCCCTCCTGAAATTAAAGACTGTCCTGTGCTTTAAACATAAGCTGATCAGTTTGGTATGGGGAAGCAATATTTAAAGGAGCAGAAAATCGTTAGATGATTTACAAAAAGCTGAAAACACACGCTGAAAAAAAAATGAGGCCTCTTCTTCTTTTTCTTTTCTTGAAAGAGAATGTGATTTAACTATTCTCTGCTGCTCAAAACATTCACCTTGGTAAAAATTAAAGTAATTGTGGCAAGAAGAAAATTGTCTTCCATGTTATTATTTGCTGAAAATGAACAAATGGGCAAACTGTCAATTGGATTTTTGTTTTCTATACTAAAAAGAATGCATTCTCTTTCTCTCTCTTTTCTTTTTTTTTTAAAGCTAATAAGAAAAATTCCATAAACCTACACGTTATTGATAGCTTAATTTGAGAAAGCCTATATCTTTGTCTTGTAGAATTATTTTCAGACATATAAGCCTCTAGAAAGTTGTTTCTTTTCTTTTTCCCATAACAAACATAATCTTGTACAGAAAAAAAAACCTTTAATATCACTTTGAAAGATTAATCATGACTCTACTATTTTTCTACATACTTCAAAGGCAAAGAAAGATCAGACTGAAGGGGGAACAACAATTTGATTGTGTGTCTGACTTGCATCTTAAATATTTAAAGTGACCTTCTTCTCCAGATATATTTCCCATACTTGCTATGACTGATGTCATTGTTTGTTTGTTTTTATGTTATTTATTATAATGGATTTTAGAATTGTATCTCTTTTTAAATTGGCTGTTTTATTTATTGCTGTGTGCTGCCTAGAATCCCTTTGGGTGGTTATATAAATTTGATAAATAAATAAATAATATGTATCTCCCAGGCAAGGAGAATAAGGTCTTCACAATAAATGATCCCACAGCCATGGCATACTGTTCTATTTTGTAGTGTCACTTTTTTTCTTATGTACAGTTGCCTAAGAGATCCTTGAAAACATATTTTTATGATTGCCATCCTTTAAGGCAATTACATTAAATGTATTCCAAAACAGTCCAATATATTAACTAAAACAGTCCACTATATTAACTTCCTGGACTAACCAGATCCATATATAATGTGCACAACATAGAATAAAGTCACTTTTTATTTGTCTTGTTTCTTTTATAAGGTAGTTTAACCCCTAAACTCATAAATGTTATTTCTGCTATTGTTATTAACCACATACAGTCAATTTAATCATTTACTTTGTTGTCCTAAGAATCTTGCAAGTACAATTCTCCACTCCCCACATTTTCTTTACTGAAAAAGAGGCTATAATCTAAGCCTCTTTCCCCACTCACTATCCAGTTGCAGGTATGCAGGTTTCTGACTGTTCCCTTGGTAGCATTTCTTCATGGAATCTCCCAAGGTCTTTCCCACATGCCATTACAGAAATCTGGAGATGAAGGTTTTCTTTCTTAATTCAAAAGAGACTCTCTATAATAGTGCTGTAGGTCTAGCCTATTTTATGGAGTTTTTATGTCCGTGTAATTTTCTAGGATCATGTCTTCTTATCTAATTTTAGAGAAAATTTGATTTTCTTCATTTATATATGTCTGTCTTGTTGCTATTTTGATGTGTCAGAATGTTATTGGGACCAATTGCCACATAGATAATTGCTTCTCACGGTGTCAGGAAATTGGCTAACAGTGAAAAGACAAGCTGTGAGCTAGTTATTCTAATAAGGTTGCATCTACTGGAAAGTAATGTGTGAACCTCAATTTTCTCCTTGAAAAATATTTATATTCATGAAAGCTGGGAGGCTATTTCATAATGGAGATCTGTTTCTAGATGCATAACTGTTAATATATTATGAACCGATATGAATTTTGCTTAGCTGTAGGATACAGGACTTATGTATTTTGCTTCCCTTTTTCTTTCCCTCAAAGATATGTATTATGGCTTACAAAATTACTTGACTAGAGAACTTGGTGATTTTTTTTCTACTGTCAGCAGGGTAAAAATAGCATGTCTGTTTCTATGCCTTTCAAAGGGACATTTGGGACATGATCTAATGAATGCTTGAGCTTCATCTGCACTGCAGAATTGTGTTTTAATCATTTTTTAAACATCTATTTGAGCCTCTGGCCAAGGATTAGAAAACAATTTGATGCTGAAATGAATGACTAGTTTTAAAAAATAAAAACAAAAGGAAGCTGTAACAGACTAGATGTTCAACCTGGACATAACATCACAGACCTTAACATGTTTGTACGTTTTGTAGAAAAAAAGGAAATGTATCTGAAGACAACTAAAAGGGCTTTTGTTAAGTACTAATTCCAATGGAATGTTGTTTCCAAATCATTCAAAACATATTTAGGCCTATGTGCTTTAGAATTGTATCATTATGGATGTATGGGCAAATGTCCCAACGATGCTTTTTCAAAGCAACTGGGCTTTCTTTGTTTTTCCTTGACATTTCGTTTCTCATCCAAGAAGCTTCTTCAGTTTTTCTTAGAACTTCAGAAGAACTTCTTGGATGAGAAGTGAAACGTCTTCAAGGAAAAACAAAGGAAGTCCAGTTGTCTTTGAAAATGCACGTTTGGGACAACCATGATCTGAATGATTGAGAATCTCCACAGACATATGGACAAATGATTCCAAATGATGTTGGTCTTGCTTTTTTATCAACTTTATCTACTTTTTTATCAACTTTTTATCAACTTCATTCCATTTGTTGAAAAAAAAAAGGTCTTTCATTTGATTGAAACCTGTGGCAGTTTAAACATGGATATACATTTGCTACTACACAAGTTCTCATATGCTATGATTTATTATATTCACTTGTAGAACAAACAGACCTATGAGAGATATTTATTCAGGATATTTACATATATTGTGAGTTGCATAGAGATTGATTCTTGATCTCTGGAAGCAAGTTACATGGCTATTCTTGAGCCTGACTGTATCCTCTTAGGATGCACCATAGTCCTTCAAAAATTTGCAAAGGAAGGAAGAATGTTTTAAAAATAATGCTGATTGATTTGTAGCAAACAAATAAGAGGATAAGTCAGGCGGAGGCAAAAAAAGAAACTTTAGAAAGTTCATTTTTTTTATTGTCTGATTTAGAACTTTTGGACCAGTTGTTCATCCAGAATAACCACATCTGTTTTAGAGAGTCTGCTGAACTGGGATGACAGTCATTATGCTGTTTTCAAACATCAGTGTTACTGCTGCATATAGGACAACAAGCTGGAACCTATCTCAGTATGAAATCAAAGAAGTAGTTCCAGACAGATGTGTTGTCTGTTGTTTTCTTCCAGAATTTAAGTTCTATCTCTCCAGGGGGAAAGGAGAAATTGGAAAGTGAGAATAATCAGTAAATCTGTTCGCTAGGGTTAGAAAAACATCCATCTACCCAGTGAATGGTCTCCAACAGAACAAGCTGCCAATAACTTGGTGGACTATTGTTTGAATTTAAAATCACTGCTATTGTAATGTTCTCTTGTTCTTCTATGAAATCTTTCTGGAATCAGATTAGAAGAATAATTGAGGAAATTACAGGATTAAAAATAATCTTACTCAAAATAGTTTTCTTTGACTATTTGAAGAATGCACTTCAGATGATGAACTGGAATGTATTATTTGTTTATTACCAATTGTCCCCTCAAAAGTAAATCTTTCATATTAGAACTATCCCAAATCTCCACCATTAATTTTGTGAGACAGGAGCTCTCTAGTAGTAACTGTGAACCATATAACATTATAGCATACATTTATGACGGTTGTAGTGTCCCGAGGTTCATGTGATCAACGTTTGCATCCTTCTGACAAGCAAAGTCAATGGGGAAACCAGATTCACTTAACAACCATTTTACTAATTTAACAACTGCAGTGATTCACTTAAGAAATATGGCAAGAAAAGTCGTAAAATGGGGCAAAACTCACTTAACAAATTTCTCACTTAGCAACATAAATTTTGGACTCAGTTTTGGTCATAAGTTGAGGACTACCTGAATATGTGGATAGTGGGGAAGGGGGGAGAGATAAAAGAAGGAAAGCTATTTAAAACTCCATAGACACATTGCCTAGGTTGGAAGTAATAACCATTCACTTTCCTAACCAAAAAAACCCATCCCATCTCATGTTAGTCTTTAAGGGCTGTGTTGTGCTAAGAACAAAGTTAGGTTTTCAATTGGCAGGAACTCAGAAAGGCTTGTAAATTTATTAGCTTAGCTGGAGATTGGTGGACCAATAAAGGTATTGACCTATGATTTTTCATCCTATCTAGCTTGACATCATCAGATATCATTACCAATAACATTTTGAACATCATAAACCTGTATGTTCTAATGTACATATCTCTCTTAAGGGATTCCAAAGCAGACTTGTATCCTTTGCCTACAGTATTTGTAAACTTGTTTAAAATGGTTAAGCAGACATTTTGGTCATGGAACTTTGTGAGTTATTTTCTGACATATCTAATTAAACACCCCCAAAAATTCCTTTTTAAGGTTGACTATATATCTAGGGATATGGATATGGTTATGGATATCAATATGGTATAGATGTATATATATTGTAAAGGTTTCCCCTCCCTGTTGTGTCTGACTCTAAGTTTCTGAGCTGAGAAAGTCAACGTTGTCCGAGGTCATGTGGCCGGCATGACTATATGCCAAAGTGAACAAAATGCAATTACCTTCCCATTGAAGTAGTACTTGCATTTGCATGCTTTCGAACTGCAAGGTTGACAGGAGCTGGGGCAAGGAACGGGAACTCACCCCATCACATTGCGCTGGGTCTCAAACTGCCAACCTTCCAGTCAACAAGCCGAGCATCTTAACTACTAGGCCACTGCACTGTGTGTGTGTGTGTGTGTGTGTGTGTATAGAGAGAGAGAGAGAGGAAGAGGAGACAGATTTTGCATAATGAGTGGACGTTTATCAAGGAGTATTTATCTGTATTCTTTTACTTGTCAGAAAAGTACTGTGAATGGGTGCCATTTCTGCAGTGGGTTAGGGATTTTACCAACACTCCTTCTGATAAGCAGTGCCATAAAAATAAGTCTGTTGTTGTTCAATGAATCATGGCAACTCATCCATATAGAGAATTTTGTGACTTGCCAAGTTAATAAAATATTGATTAGAGCAATGTCTCTAATACTAGACCAAGAAGAAATATAGCACATACAAACATTTTTTACACTTAGGTCTGACTCTGCACCCACCAGAGTTGCTATAGCAGCTGTCATTTTCAAAATCATGCAGGTTTATTTGTGATGCTTCTATATACAAATATCTTTAACTCAGTTGACTGAGGACATAGTGAAAAGAAAGTGGAGGATTCAACAGATATATATTAAGTTTATTCTATCACTCCTAAATTCAGTAAAAAAAAAAAAAAAACTACAATGATTCTTACAAAAATACCACCAAGCTTCTCATCTTTGCAAGCCCAAGTATATTCTGTGTTTATCTTTTAAAATTGTAAAAAGATCCATCTCTTTGCTAAATCAGAATACATTAACTTGGAGGTGATGGAAGAAATAAGCAAATGCATAAAATTCAGCTACATTAATGAAAAATGCAAAACCATTTGTCTGACAATAAATAAATTTGCAAAATGCAAACTCTCTGACCAGAATGCACCTAAGAACGGTATGATCAGATTTGTCAATAGAACAGGCAACGTGGGCAGACATGACCCCTTGTTTCCACCTTTCTTGTCTCATAAGAGACATCAGGGAAATGAATAATTAGACAGCAAACATATTTTTTTTTAAGAAATGACACATATGCTTCTTAGGAGAAGAATAAGAAATTAGGATTCAATTTATGGAACTTTCTTTTATCCCCATCTTTTCATTGTGAGACAGAAGACAGAAGAAAGTTCCATCCATCCAGATGTAGGTGGACAACAGGACTATTCCTTCTTGCTTCCAGTTGAGGAAGGAGGAAGGAATTGCAAATGTTGTACCTTTACACATATCATCTGTATGCAGAGCTGAACAAGCTGAAGCTCACAGGAAGCATAACTCTGAACTACATACTTATAGCTACAGATTCTATAGCTTCTTCCATTTATTACCACAGTTGCTATGTGTTGGGTAGTGAAATTCTTGCTAGACTCAGATGTCTGAAACTGCTCAAACTTCCTCTGTTGATTTATCAGACAGAGCACTTACTGTAATTTTCTTTCTTTCTTTTTGATTGTATTCTCTTTCTAGGAAGCAGAAATGGCAACTTCTTAAATTTATTTTTAAATATCCGTTCTCCATCTGAGCCTGAAGCACTTGGAGGAAAGAAATACTCATGTGCGTTTGCTGTTTGTCGACTTCAGTTCGGCGTTTAACACAATCATTCCCCAGCATCTAGTAGACAAACTGGGCCTTTTAGGCTTAAACACTCCTTTGTGCAACTGGATTCTGGATTTTCTTACCAACAGGCCCCAATATGTGCGAGTTGGAACAAATACCTCTAATACCATTTTCTTGAGCACAGGTTCTCCTCAGGGCTGCGTCTTAAGTCCGCTGCTGTTCACCCTGTTGACCCATGACTGCTGTGCTAGGTTTGCCACCAACCATATTGTGAAGTTCGCAGATGATACAACAGTAGTGGACCTTATTCAGGATGACAAGGAGGAAGCTTACTGCAAGGAGGTTGAGGGGTTGGTGAACTGGTGTAAGGAAAACAGCCTAGTTTTAAATACAGGAAAAACCAAAGAGATCATTGTTGATTTCAGAAAAGGCAGGCACAGCCACACTTCTCTGTGCATTAATGATTCACCTGTGGAGATGGTTACCAGCATCAAATTCCTGGGTGTGCACCTAACGAGTAGGCTGACTTGGTCGCTCAACAGTGAGAAACTGGTGAAGCGGGCACAGCAGTGCCTGCATTTTCTGCGCCGCATGAGAAAAGCACATCTTCCTTCCCCTGTCCTGACCACTTTCTACAGGGGGACAATCGAGAGCATCCTGTCATACAGCATCACAGTCTGGTTTGGAGGCATCACTGCTTCAGACAGGAAGGCGGTGCAGAGAGTGGTGAGGATGGCCAAAAAGATCATTGGCAGTTCCCTCCCTACCATCCAGGACATAGCACAGAAGCGTTGCTTGAGCAGGGCCCGCAAGATTTTCTGGGACACTACACATCCTCTTCACAACCTGTTTTCCTTGTTACCTTCTGGGAGGAGGCTTCGTGGTATCCGTAGCAGAACATCCAGATTCAGCCATATTTTCATTCCATACAGCATTAACCTTGCGAACTCTCAAACTTCCTCCTTGCGTTATATATTCAAGATGGACAGTATTTAATATTTATTTGCTATGTATATGTAGGGATGTGGGTCTATATATATGTTGTACATAGTATGTTTAGGTGTGTGTCATGTATATGTTTCACTTTGAGAGCGGGCAACTAAATTTCATTTTTTTTATGTGTGCCATTGTGCCCACAATATAAAAAATGACAATAAAGGTTATTTATCTTTATTTTATTGGCAGCCAGCCTATGCCAGGCTGCCAAACATACACCTATAATTTCCCCTAAACCTTCTGGTTGAACATGCAAAATAAATACCCAGCAGAAGAGGGATAGGGGAGAAAGTTCCCATTTCCATCAATCTGCAAAGCTTATGAATCTATATTAAAACAGGAGAAATGGGGTTTAAAATATTTTTGAAAGGAACTCTATTTACTTGATCTAACAAGGGTTAGTTTCGCTGCCTGACAGCTTGCCCTAGAAATATTCTAAAGGAATAAAGAGAGTACACTTTGCTTATTTAAAAAAAATAATATTCCTGTGTCTCCCCAAACTTCTTTCAATTATATTTCTTCTGGGCAAGAAATAATATCTACATGGAAAACACTATATTCTCTAGTTTTATAATAGGACTCTTTGAAAACATTATTTCAACTAAAATGTTTTAACTCTAGTCTGTTGGCCTTGGGTGGCTCAGTTTGAATAAAGAATGATAAAAGATATAGTTTGACACCCCCGATTTTCTTCCTGAGGTCAGCTGGTTCATAACATCACAGGACTGGAAGGGATCTTTGAGGTCTTCTAATCCAGCCCTCTGCCCAAGGGCAAATGATCCAATCTTTACTTGAAACCACCAGTGATAGGGCCGATTTTCAAAACAAAAATATTGTAAAAAATCACACAGCATGGCATACTCCTTTTGTTACTTATTAAACGTCTTATTTGATGCAGCTGCTTTTTTTAAAAAAAATACTTTCTAATCCCATTTTATATGTATCAAAAATAAGTTTTATTGTATTGATTTCAGGAGAGTCTCCCTATTGTTGCAAGACTGTCATTTAAAAACAAGCAAGCGTACTGGTAGTCCTCAATTTACGACCTCAATTGAGTCCAAATTTTCTGTTGCTAAGCCAGACATTTGTTAAGTGAGCTTTGCCCCATTTTATGACCTTTCTTGCCACAACTGTTAAGTGAATCACTACAGTTGTTAAGTTTGTAACAGGTTTGTTAAGCGAATCTGGATTCCCCACTGACTTTGGCTTATCAGACGGTCACAAAAGGTGATCACAGGACACTGCAACCATCATAAATATGAGTCAGTGGCCAAGAGTCTGAATTTTGATCATGTGACCTGTCAAAAGTGTGGAAAATGGACACAAGTCATTTTTTCCAGTGCTGTTGTAACTTCAAACAGTCACTAAATGAATTGTTGTAAGTATTGTTCTGAATTTCTGTTGTGGAGTTTTCAAAACCTTGAACTCCATTTCAATGAAGCATTGAACACGCAGATTGCTTTGAGTTTGTTCCATACAACCAACTCAGAAGACTGTAATGCTTGGGATCCTTTTGATTCAAGCTCAAAATGAAATATGTTTTCCTTTTTTATGCACAGATATACATAGGGCAGTCCTGTGCATAACTTTGAGTCATGTGAGAATAAGCTGATCCTCATAATATTCCAGTAATTTGACAACAGCAAATCAATAGGATGGAAATAAGAAAACAGCAACATCTACTATTCTTCCTATTTGTTTAAGAAATCCCACTGCATTACATTTAAGGGGTGGGGGGGGAAAAGCATTTGAGCTGGTGTTTAGGCATGTAGGATGGGAGTAAGTGATGTATGAGCCAACATCTCACAGCCTTGCCAAGACAAATCTTCTGTCTTACATATTCAAAAAATGTACCGTAAAAAGCCATATAGTAGAAGGAAGAATCCAGAGCCAAGTGTTCTCCTTCACACAATTCCTATGTATCCTATTGTTCCAGGATCAATAATCTTCCCTAAGGTGTATACATCTTGGTATATTCAAGATGTGTACACCTGAAGTCCTAGAATTTTTAACTATGCTCAGGATGGCTGGAAATTCATTCATTCATTCATTCATTCATTCATTCAGTCAGTCAGTCAGTCAGTCAGTCAGTCAGTCAGTCAGTCAGTCAGTCAGTCAGTCAGTCAGTCAGTCAGTCAGTCAGTCAGTCAGTCAGTCAGTTTCTAGAGCTACCCAGTTCAACCAAGTGACTCTAGGCAGCTAACAATCCTAAAAGTCTAAAACAATTTAAACAATTTAAAAAAACATTCAAAGAATGAAATGGAATGGAATGGAATGGAATAAAGATAAGATAAAGATAAATAACCTTTATTGTCATTTTTATATTGTGGGCACAATGGCACACATAAAAAATGAAATTTAGTTGCCCGCTCTCAAAGTGAAACATATACATGACACACACCTAAACATACTATGTACAACATATATATAGACCCACATCCCTACATATACATATACATAGCAAATAAATATTAAATACTGTCCATCTTGAATATATAACGCAAGGAGGAAGTTTGAGAGTTCGCAAGGTTAATGCTGTATGGAATGAAACTATGGCTGAATCTGGATGTTCTGCTACGGATACCACGAAGCCTCCTCCCAGAAGGTAACAAGGAAAACAGGTTGTGAAGAGGATGTGTAGTGTCCCAGAAAATCTTGCGGGCCCTGCTCAAGCAATGCTTCTGTGCTATGTCCTGGATGGTAGGGAGGGAACTGCCAATGATCTTTTCGGCCATCCTCACCACTCTCTGCACCGCCTTTCTTGTCTGAAGCAGTGATGCCTCCAAACCAGACTGTGATGCTGTATGACAGGATGCTCTCGATTGTCCCCCTGTAGAAAGTGGTCAGGACAGGGGAAGGAAGATGTGCTTTACTCATGCGGCGCAGAAAATGCAGGCGCTGCTGTGTCCGCTTCACCAGTTTCTCACTGTTTAGCGACCAAGTCAGCCTACTCGTTAGCTGCACACCCAGGAATTTGATGCTGGTAACCATCTCCACAGGTGAATCATTAATGCACAGAGAAGTGTGGCTGTGCCTGCCTTTTCTGAAATCAACAATGATCTCTTTGGTTTTTCTTGTATTTAAAACTAGGCTGTTTTCCTTGCACCAGTTCACCAACCCCTCAACCTCCTTGCAGTAAGCTTCCACCTTGTCATCCTGAATAAGGCCCACTACTGTTGTATCATCTGCGAACTTCACAATATGGTTGGTGGCAAACCTAGCACAGCAGTCATGGGTCAGCAGGGTGAACAGCAGCGGACTTAAGACGCAGCCCTGAGGAGAACCTGTGCTCAAGAAAATGGTATTTGAGGTATTTGTTCCAACTCGCAAATATTGGGGCCTGTTGGTAAGAAAATCCAGAATCCAGTTGCACAAAGGAGTGTTTAAGCCTAAAAGGCCCAGTTTGTCTACTAGATGCTGGGGAATGATTGTGTTAAACGCCGAACTGAAGTCGACAAACAGCAAACGCACATGAGTATTTCTTTCCTCCAAGTGCTTCAGGCTCAGATGGAGAACGGAAGAAATAGCATCCTCCGTAGAGCGATTTGGTCGGTAGGCAAACTGAAGCGGGTCAAATGCTGGCGGGAGGCTAGATACAATAGTGTCTTTTATCAGCTTCTCAAAGCATTTCATGATGGTGGATGTCAGTGCAACCGGACGGTAATCATTGAGGCCTGTAATTGTGGACTTTTTTGGCACTGGCAAGATGATGGCCATCTTAAAACACGATGGGACCACTGCCTGCTGCAATGAGAGGTTGAAAATATCAGTGAGAACACAAGCCAGCTCCTCTGCGCATTCCCTGAGGACACGTCCAGGGATGTTATCTGGGCCTGCTGCTTTCCGAATGTTAACTGTCTGCAGTGTTTTCCGGACAGAGGTGACATCAAAGCTAGGCACTTGCTCATCAGGATGGGGCACAGCTTTCCTAGCAGGAGTACTATTTGATGCCTCAAATCTACCAAAAAATGCATTCAGTTTGTTTAGGAAGTCTGTGTCATCCTTACATCTCGATGGAGCCACCTTGTAATCCGTAATGGCCTGGATCCCTTGCCACATTTGCCTGGTGTTTGTTTGGTCCTGAAAAAAGTTCTGAATTTTCTGGCAATGGGCTTGCTTTGCACCTTTTACGGCACTTTTCAGATTTGCTCTGGCTGTTCTAAGTGCCAGCATGTCCCCAGATTTAAAAGCCACATTCCGTGCTTTCAGCATCTTGCGGACCTCATAAGTCAGCCACGGTTTTTCATTCGCCCTCACAACAAAGCTTTTCAGGACACAGACATCTTCTATGCACTTTTGGATATATGCAGACATCGTGGTGGCATACTCCTCAACATTTGTATGTTGGTTATCAGTAGCTGCTTCCTTAAACATGCCCCAATCTGTACATTCAAAGCAGTCTTGTAATGAATGGAATAGAATGGAATGGAATGGAATGGAAAAGAATACTTTATTTTCCCAAGTATTACTAGACACACAAAGAATTTGTCTCCGGTGCAGAAGCTCTCAGTGTATGTGCAAAACAACAGAGTAATAATAATCACAATAATTATACCAAGATGGGGTAGTAGAGAAGATGAGAAGGATAATAACATAATACTACAGCCATACAACATAAATATGCTTAGACATAAGACAATACTATGAGGATTTGATGTTCAGCAGAGTAATGGCACACACACACAAAAACATGTGCTCCTGTGTCTAGTTGTTTTGGCATGCAATGCCCTATAGCAGCATCCTGAGGGGAGGAGTTAAAACAATTTGTGTTCAGGATGTGAGAAGTCTGTAGATATTTTCACAGTCCTTCTTCTGAACCACGCAATATACAGGTCTTCTATGGAAGGTGGGCTGGTTGCAATTTTTTTTTTTTTTGCAGACCTAACTATCCGTTGGAATCTATATCTGTCCTGTTTAGTTGCTGTAACAAACCAGACAGTTATAGAAGTATAGAAGACAGTTATAGACTGAATAATTTGTCTGTAGAATTGTATCAGCAGCTCCTTGGGCAGTGTGAGCTTTCTGAGTTGGCACTGGAAGAACATACTTCATTGTGCCTTTTTGATGATGGTTCTAATGTTAAATGTCCATTTCGAATTCTGGGAGATTATAGAACCCAAAAACGTGAAGGACTCTACTGTCCACTTCTGGAAATCCAAATGTGTTCCTTTGGAGCATGTCTATGTCAAGAAACAGTAGTGAACAATGTAAACATGTTATTTGTTCAGTTTTCAATTTCACTGAGTCCAATACTTTTTCCATAGAAGTCAGTATCTACCCTAGGACATCCAATCAAATATGCAATCCAATGTCAAAGTATTTCTGTTAGATATTTACTTTGAAGAGCTGTCATCCATACTGATCCTACCAGAGAAAACCTTTTTAAAGTTCACCCATATTCTTGTAATTTTCACCCACATTCTTGTGAAGGGAACGAAAAGTACGTTTCAGTTGCCTGAATGACAATGTGCCAATTATAATGCAAAGAATAGCCACATTTATTTCAGATTTCTGCTATAACTATGGTAACCTTGCTGCTTGCATGACTTTGCTAAAGGATGAGCCAAAGGAAAAAAAACCCAACCCTCCAGAGAAAAATAGAGAAGTCTTAGTAACGTGTTGTTGAGTAACATCATTAATTTTCTATCCACTGTTTGCTTGGGCTGGTACTTCAAATTTGAAGTTTTAATGATGCTCATTAATAAAGCCAGAGGGAACCTGTAGGTGGAATAGCTCTCATTGCTTGTTTTAATGTTTAATCATGTTGGCTTTCCTTCCCTTTTTCAATATACCATATATGTGTACATACGGTACATGTGCTGTCACGTTAAACAAACAGAGGTATAATCACAGTTCCTGGTATTAATATAGCAATGGTTTTGGAGAGCGAGGTATAGATGGGGAATACAAATTTGAGCAAATTTTCAATATTTTGTTCTCTAGTTGGAATCTCATTCTAATATATGCAAATAACATAGTAGTAGTAGTAGTATATTAACTAGTAATATAGTAGGAAATAACTCGCCCTAATGAATAGTCCTATGACTTGTTTTCTTTTTCAATGTGCTATTTTTCATGAGATCTGCACATCAGCATTGTTTTTATTACATTCGGTTTTCAAAACATCCCAGGTTGATAATGTGAACCAAAAATGATTTGATAACAAAATAGAGAAGGTGCTGTTCCCTAAGCTGTAGAAATGGACCTTAATTTATACATCCAATTAAATATTGAAGATGGCTAGCAACAGTCAAATTACAAATTAAAGCATAAAAGGTTCAGACTAAGTATTCCCCTCCTCTCTGGAAATCAGACTGATCTGCTAATAAGTTAAAGCCATTGGCATACTATTTCAAAGCAACAGATCTGGCTCATTCAAAGAATTTGGAAATCTTAATTTCCCATGACATTAACCTGGGTACTCTCCTTCTCTGCTTCCCCTCATCCTTCATTTTCTTCCCTTTCACTTTATCAAGCTTTTACATGGCCTCTCTTTCTAAACACTTCAACCTGCCTATTATTTTCTTCTTTAAAAAAAATTGTGGCAAGTCTGATTTTGTTTAATGAAATATTCTCCTTGCGTGGAACTTTATCTCTTCCCTCCCCCACTCCCCGGAGATTAAATTGGCTCCAACAGTGCTGGATTTTCATAAGATCCTGAAAATGTGCTTTTACTAATGGGTGTGTCTCTGCTAGCATGATAGGACCCGTGCAGTGTCTGTATTGATTGCTATTGATGGATGCGACTACTTCCATGATCTGATCTGATCATAATATAATAAAATATAATAATATAGTAATATATTAAAATAATAATATAATAATAGCAATAATAATGATGAATATAATAATATAATATAATATAATATAATATAATATAATTAATATAATATAATTAATATAATATAATATAATATAATATAATATAATATAATATAATATAATATAATATAATATAATATAATATAATATAATATAATATAATATAATATAATTAATATAATATAATATAATAATAATATAGTAATATAGTAATATAATATAATATATAATATAATAGCACTTAGACTTATATATCATTTCCCAGTGCTTTACAGCCCCTCTGTAAGAGGTTTACAGAGTCAGCCTATTGCCCCCCCCCCCAACAATCTGGGTCCTCATTTTACCGAACTCGGAAGGATGGAAGGATGAGTCAACCTTGAGCTGGTCAAGATCAAACTCCAGGCTGTGGGCAGAGTTTGCCTGCAATACTGCACTTTAACCACTGTGCTACCAGTGCTCTCTATATAAATTAATATAATACAATATATAATATAAAGAATAGAATATATAAGAATGGGTATATAAATGGATTGTAAATAAATAAATACATGCATATATACCACATCAGTGGCAACTTTTTTTAAAAAAAATGCATCGGTACAAAGAAATAATAATCTGAAGAAAAGAATTTACTTCTCTCTCCTAGTGCATGATGATCCTAATTTATATCAAACCATTGTTTGCAATTAGCCACACCATCAGAGATCAGAAGAAAGAGCAAAGCATTTTTATATTGCTTAGCTTAGCTCACCATAAACAGCACAGAGCTGTTTACAGAATTTGATACCCTAAAATTCTCATTTAAAAAGAAATTAAACAGTTCATTGAAAAGAAAAAGCAGATTTTTAGTTATGATGTGGTTTCAAAATATGTAGTAAAAGTAACTGATAAAGTCTGTGTGTTGTGAAGTATACTTTCTGCATGATTGTTAGTTGTATTCTTTAAAATATCCAGCTTTTCTGATCATTCCTTGCCAGTGTTTGAAATGTGGTTTACATTTTTTTTTCTTAATATGCTTTGTATACAAACTTCAGATTTAACCTTTACTAAGAGAGAGAGAGAGAGATGGATGGTAGATAAATACTGTACCCCAGGGGTCTCCAACCTTGGCAACTTTAAGACTTGTGAACTTCAACTCCCAGAATTCATCAGCCAGCTTTTAAAGTTGCCAAGGATGAGGACCGCTGCTGTACCTCAAATGCAACAAAATCAAAAAACAGCATTCAATGTCTGTTCTGTATTGTGGCCCCATCACAAAATACAAGTATACAAATCAAAGATAAAACTTAAAGAGCTTTTTACATGACACCTTTTACAGAAGTATGACAGAGAAGTAACATCTGTCAAAAGAAGCTGCAACTGGGTCAGTATTCTCTGTGAAGGTATTTTGCAGGACATTGTTTGTCATAAGTACTCCAACACTGAAGTGCAGAGAGGAAGAGAGATTAATTGCCATGCAACAGCTTTTAGGATTACTTGCTGCTCAGACAAGGAACAATAGGGGCTGGCAGATAATTGACATTTATCTTTGGAAATCCAAATGGAAGGCCAGTGTTTCATCTGATTTGTCTCATTGTTCATTCTTAATGCACTTCTTATGGATTGAAGAGCCATATAATTCACTCATTGGAGCAACTAGATGGTTTAAAACAGAAGTCCCCAACCTTTTGGGCACCAGGGACCGGTTCCACAGAGAGAGGTTTTTCCGCAGACCGGAGGGGGCGTGGTTTTGTGTGCTGCCTGCATCTCGCGGATGGGGCTTTATTTGTTTGTACGGCCTGGTTGCTGGCATGCCGCGGCCCGGTACTGGTCCATGGACCGGGGGTTGGGGACCCCTGGTTTAAAATGAGAGAGATGAATTGACAAAGAGGTGCATTACTATAAAATTTCTCTTCTCATCCTACAGGTGGTTTGTGTCTTCCTCAATTTTGGTTCTCTATCAGAGGCCTGGGAGTTTGAGGGTTCTGCGCAGTATCTTAGCTGTTCTTAGCCCTTCATCTTCTGGACAGAGAGCTCTGATGTCATTCCAGGACATCTGTTGGAGCGCCTCTCCCAGTTTAGGAGTCACAGTCCCACCATTGGGACCATGTTTGTCTTTATTTCCCTATCCATTCTAGTTCCTCCTTCAGGCCCTGGTACTTCTCCAGCTTCTCAAACTCTTTTCTTCCTGACTTTGTTGTCATTTATATCAGGGGTCCCCAAACCTGGTCCTCGGCCCGGTGCTGGTCCACGGCCCATTCAGAACCGGGCTGCAAAGGGTTGGGAGAGTGCATACATGTGCACAGCTGTATTTGTGAAAGTGGCACCCTCTGTGTACACAAAACCGTCCCCTCTGCCCACCACTATTGCTGCTGCCGTCTCCACTGGTCCGCGAGCCAGAATGGTTGGGGAACACTGATTTACACCACTATTGCTATATTCTGATCTTTTATCTACTAATGCAATATCTAGTTGATTGGCTAGCATCTGCCTGTCTTATTTGGATCCAGAAATCCCACAGGACTTTAGCCTTTTTTTATTCTGCATGACCTTCTGTGGGAATTCTTAATATGGACTTGGGAGGATCTAGTCTAGTGCAGGTGTTGCTGTGCAGATGTTGCTGTACACAATGCCAGCAATTGGATTGTACCATTCAGTGTATGCTATTCCTGCCTGCATTTTACACCCTGTCACTATGTGTTGAACTGTCTCTGAGGCCTTTCTGCATAGTACACACACACACACACACACACACACACACACACAGAGAGAGAGAGAGAGAGAGAGAGAGAGAGAGAGAGAGAGAGAGAGAGAGAGAGAGAGAGAGAAACATCTTGCTTTCACTTGTTCAGATGAAGGGTCAGTTACAACCATCGAATGCTGCACTGAGGTCTAATTTTGAGCATTGACTGCTGCTATTTTTAAACAGCTCTTCTTCAGAACAACATCTTGACAGATTGTTTGCCTCCCTCTCTGCAGAAAGGAGGAGAATCTCACACTGTTCCTTTTTCTTGCATCTCTTATCTGTAAATTCTGTGCAAGAATCTCAAAGGATGTATAATATCCCCAGCAAGGGGGTATAGCTCAGT
This sequence comes from Azemiops feae, assembly GCA_023970755.1. Lineage (NCBI taxonomy): Eukaryota > Metazoa > Chordata > Lepidosauria > Squamata > Viperidae > Azemiops > Azemiops feae. The sequence continues at coordinate 399,200 of JALGBA010002138.1, forward strand.
GTGGAATGAGAACCAAGGTGTTCCAGTCTATCTTCAGCCATGAAAGCTCAAAGGGGAGTTTGAACTAATTTCTCAGCTCAAGATAGTTTACCATTTAGTGTTGTGGGGATAATTTGGAGAAAGAAATATGCTGCCTTGACCACTGGGAGGAAAAATGTGATAACTCTATGATGTTCTATGGATCCTGCTTCTTCCTAATGGAATGAATAGCTGAAGTGCTTTGCTTCACTCATCATGAGTGATTGCTGTGCATGGTGGTAAATGCACCACCTGAGATCAGCAAGGTCAACAAAGGGTATTTATATAAACTTAACACTGCCTCAGTGCTTTGCGGAGAGAGTCAACTTGTCTCTGGCTAACATTTATATTACAAAGAAAAACAATGCATCTCCATAGCTGAAACATTCGTTTGATTGTGTATTTAAACTTTTACAAATTTTAGAATTTTAGTTTTAGAATTGGTTTAACTGGGTTCATTGTATGTCAGTATCCAGGTAAATCTGGTAGTTAAAAATAAGAAGAGGACCAATACATAAATTAAACCTCAGGTATCCCCATACCTCTTCCACTCCTTTATACGCTAAGGAAATTGATGAGGTCTTTGTAAACCATCATTTTAAATCATCATGCATTACAGTCTAAAGCATTTGCATTTTGTTGAATTGTTTTATTCTGATTCCATCTGTGGGAAGCAAAAATATTGGGTATTGTTCTTCTATGCAAGGTTTAGGCCCAGGTGAACTAAATCAGGCCTCATGGAAAAAGTATTGAACCAAAGTCTGTGCTATGTTCAATTTTGCAGTCTGCAACTGTACTTTACTCGATATGATTTTGCTAAGCTTGCTTGTTTCAAATATATTTAGAACATAAGGACTGGAACTGTGAGAAATGGGGAACTGAAAGTAGCTGATGGATGCAGCTTCTGATGTACACAGGTATGTGGGAAATTACAATCAGCAGAGGGTCAGCAGAAAGTGTAAGATTGCTGACTATCTGTCTGTGGTTTTAGGAAGGGAAAGGGAATAAGAGGTTGGGACCCAACCTGATTAATTTGCCATTGGCCAATAGCCGTCCCTGTAGAGACTGCTATGTCACTGGTCCTCATTGCAATGGGTTTTTAACATAAGTGATGTTTATGTGTGTGTTTCAAATTTTAGCTGAAATAAACCTCTGAATCTTAAAGTAAGAAGTATTACTTTGTGTTGCTGTCTTTTGTTTCTTTCATTGTGTTTTTCCATGACACCTCACTCCATGCACCCAGACGCACACCATCATAAAATTATTCTTTAAACAGATTTCAGATTATTTTATAACCAAGAATATCATATTTTGCAAAAGCAGCTTCTCACAAATAAAACCAAATAAATAAAATCCAAGTAATTCAAGTTCTGGCCTTATGCAGACAAAATTTAAAAAGTTATTTTTCCCCCACAAAAGTGAGATTCCAAAATAAGTTATTTTTTATTTTTATTTTTTTTCTTTGAAATGCATATTTTCCTTCAGTCTTACCTGGTCGTGAAATTAAATTAATGCATTCCCTGCTCATATCCTTTATAGTAAAGTAATTGCTTCTGGCAACACAGTGTTAGTTTTCAGTTGTTATGATGCAGAAATACACCCATAAATCAGGGATTGCTGATGTGTTGCATTATGTGCCAAGCCCTCAAATTAACTCCAAGGGATATTTGTCACTAGGACACAGCTACTGCATAGTTGTCATTAAAAAACAAGAAGTGTTTGTGGAAAAAATGCACAGGGAAAGAAAACACAATGGTTTCAGATATCTCTCCATGCCAAGTCACCAGTTTTGTAGGGAATTGTTCTGAAATTATTCTGAAATATCCATTTATATCTCTTAGAGAGGGAAAGCTTTGCATTGAAAATTTGCTTTCCCCCATACACAGATTTGCAGTCAGAAACTGAAAATGGAACGTATTAACTCGCTCAGCTATTTGTGGCTTATTCAGGTATGTGTTGTGATTGTTTGCATATCATCTTGTAGTTTGCTCATAACTTCCTCATAAGCACTCCTAGAATCAATATTGATGGATAATGGGCTAGAGGCTGTGATTCAATATATTCATCAACTTGGGACCATGAATTGGAAATGTAATGTAATGAATGTGTACTGCTGCTAAATTTTATGTTCACACTGATGAATGAAGCTACCTGCTTCCTCCCAACCATCCAAAGAAAAATGTACTGCATCCTCTTGGATACATTTGCAATCTTCTCTGATGCTTTTCTCTTAAATTTCCATGACAAAAAGGTCCAAAGGCTGATGTTTAGACCAATGGTTCTCAACCTTTTCTTTACCATGGACCCCCTTTAAGTACCCACAGACCAGGGCCCCGGACCCCCCAGACTTACCTGAAGATTTTATATCATAACATTTCTTCAAGCCTTCGGGGACCCCCTGTGACATTAGTCCCCCCCCAGGGATCCACTAATCACAAGTTGAGAACCACTGGTTTAGACAATAGGCAGAGATTGTTACAATGGCTTCAAAAATGTAAAGGTTGGTTGTAGACAGTTATTCTATGATGCATAATATTTTCTTGGGTTCCCTCCATCCCACTCTACCCTCTGTGATGGAATTTGTCCAGATTCCCAAAAGGTAAGGAGTGCACTCCAGAGGAGCAAGAGACAACTCAATTCAGATAGTTTGTGTGGGACAAAGAGGGTGACGATGGCTTCTCCCTAATCATTATGCATTATGCATTATGCTTATGTCTGCTTTAGCTTAGCTAGATTTATGTCTATAGGTGAGGAACAATAAAGGAAACTGTTCAATATATCTTTCTGAGGTTTTGGGGGGAACCTGACAGCCCTTTTGCTTTGCAAAACGTATTGTATGGAATGAGTCCATAGGATAGCATCAGAATATTCATGTGCATTGTTCTAGAATAGAAAGATATTGTTTGCTGCTGAACTACCCATTACTCTTTGTTTTATGGTGAAAAATTGTCCTGATTAAATTTTGCATCCAATGGCCGTGTAATGGTGCCAATGTGAACTCGAGTAATCTTCACAGTCTTGGGGAGTAAATTACAACTTGAATTCAAGTCGTTGGAATGGGAAGTCTATCTTAGCATCTTGTCCTTTCCACCACCACCCCTCCTCCTTTTATAGTTACTACATGCTCCCTGCCACTTTGAGTGGCTGAAATGATAAGATGACAACACAGTTTTTCATAGGCAAGTGATGGTTGCATAATCATTTGAACATTTGTTAAAAAAAATAAATGACAGAGGAGCTTTTTCTGGACAACAATGACAAAAAGCTACTGCCAAGATAGGGTAATTTCTGCTCTTCTGTATACCAGCTCCACTTCAATCAAACCCACCCTCCAGTTTTAGTTGTCAATCACCCTTATCTTCTTGTTAGTGACAAAAGAATGTTTTAAAAGCCAGCAGCCCAATCAGCCTAGGCGTTAGTTTGTGCATCAGTTAAAAACACTCAGAAATCTTGATTATTCATCTTCAGGTTTGGGGAGAAGATAAGTTCCCATCGCTGTGTATTTCTGACTGACAATATGGCTGGGATCACTGAATTTGCTTCTCTTGGTTACTGAATTCTCAGGATTCACATGCAGGTCGCCCTCGACTTACGACCACAATTGAGCCCCAAATTTATGTTGCTAAGTGAGCAACTTGTTAAATGAGTTTTGCCCCATTTAACAGCTGAATCACTGCAGTTGTTAAATTAATGACCCAATTGTTAAATGAATCTGGTTTCTCCACTGACTTTGCTTGTCAGAAGGTCACAAAAGAGGATCACTACAACCCTCACAAATGTGAGTCAGTTGCCAAGCATCCAGATTTTGATCGTGTGACCATGGAGGTGCTGCAGCGGTCATAAATGTGAAAAATGATCATCAGTCATTTTTTTTTCCCAGTGCTGTTGTAACTTTGAATGGTCACTAAACGAACTGGTAAGTCGAGGACTACCTGTGCTACTTTGATTAAACTGAGCTGGAGTCACAAAACACACTAAGATATGAAATAAGCCAGTGTTGATGTTAGTTGAGCATGGCAGAGTGGGCAAAGCTGGTCTCTGAGCAATTGAAAGTCATTCACAAACTCACAGAAGACTTGACTAGCACTCATGTCCTCCCTCCTCCCCTTTTCTTGCTGGAAAGTATAATTTCCACAAAGTTGTCAGCTTCTCTATCCCAGTTGTTCCCAATTACTTTTATTGCCTCTTAAAATTTAGAGATCCGTTTAAATGAGGAAGAGATTCATTTTTGTAAAGCAAGAGTGGCGTAGGAGCTGTAGACTGTAGCAGGTTTGGAAGCACAGCGGTGTTTTACAAGCCTCGTATGACTCTTTTTTCATTAACCGTATTCATTTACAGTTGAGACTTTTTATAGGGCTTTCTCTTCGATGATAATTCTGCACATGATGGAGTGAAACTGAGTCTTTATTTAATCGAATGCACAGCTCATTACAACTCACTCTGAAAATATTTAAGGTGGAGAAAAGGTTTATCTTTTTTTTTTTTCCCCAAAAGAAACGAGAGGAACTGCCATGCAGGTATGCCTCGAGTTATGAGCCCCAAACTTGAGCCCCAAAGTTGTGTTTTGGGCAAGACAGTTGTTAGGTGAGCTTTGCCCCATTTTATGACCTTTCTTGCCACGGTCATTAAGTGAATCCCTGACATTATTAAATTAGTGACATGGTCAAAGCAACCTGGTCCTAGAACACTGCAACCATTCATAAATGCGAGTCAGTTGCCATGCATCTGAATTTTGATCATGTGACCATGGGGAGGCTGCGACTGTTGTAAGTGTGAAAAACGGCAATAAATCACTTTTTTCAGTGCCCTTGTAACTTCGAACAGTCACTAAAGGAACTCTTGTAAATCAGGGATCCTCATCAACACTGGCAGGGCAAGCTACTGTATATAATCCGAGAGCAATCCCCACTCCCTTCTAGCACTGAAGATGTTACCTAGTTGGTGACAAAACATCTGCAAGCAAACAACCAAGTTCGGAGAGCATCAAGGAATCCTCAGTATTTAAATTATTTTGATTTGTCAGTAAAGGATTCAAGAGATGGCAGGAGAGGTCTTAAGAGGTGTATGGATTAGCCAACTCAAGGCCTGGATCTGTTCTTTCCCATCCAGCTCCATACAACCTTCCAACATTAGGGCAAGAACTTGAGAACATCGCTTAGTTGGTTTGAGGGCAAGAAGTATAACTAGATATGATCTGCCTATTAAGGATACCATAACCTAAACCAATTGTCACCCCCTGAAGCTAGACCAGATTAGGCAACGAAAGGCACACAAGGCAATAATACTAATTTTATTATAAAAATATAGTATCTTGCAAGTCAGAATGCCCTCCCTCCTCCCTCCTTTTATCTTATCTTTATCTTTAACTGTGGAGCATCTTGTCTGAGAAATTATCTTAGGTTACACTTCTGCACCAGATGGTTTCGTTTATCTGAGTGTTGTTTTTGTGGTGACTCTTTTTTCTGTCCCTCAAGGCCATTCCCTCATCTTACTATACCAATAAATGACTTCACCCAACAGCTTTTTATGCTGTGGAATCAAGGTGTTCGATAAACTGTCTCCATTGTCACAGGCCTGTTTAACTGCTGGGATCGTACAGTAAGGTCCTTCTGTGTTCCCTAGAATTTGGGATTGCCTTGCTGCAAGTACTCCTTTTCTGGTCATGCCTATGCCATAGAATGCACTCTCTCCTGAAATGCCTTCCTTTACATCTTTTTTCTGACTTTGTAAAGAACTCCTGATCCATCCAGGCTCTTTTTTATATGAATTGTAGAAAGATGCTACAATTTTGTTTTCTCTTAGTCTGCCTTTTCCCCCCTTACTTTATGTGCATTTATCTTGCTCATAAACTGCGTTATTTTTATAGGTTCTCTCTTTTGTTAACACTCTAAAGCGTGTACGTACAGGAAGTAACATAAAATGTATTTAATCTTCATCGTAATAGCAGTGATTTTGTTAAAAATCAATAGTGTAACTTCTTACCTTTTTCATTAATTAAAATCAGAGCTTGGAGCTAGTGGCACCTTTAGTTTAATATTCTTAGATTCTAGATTGTGGCTTAATTAGGCTGTCTTATCTTTCTTGATTTGAGTGAGAAAACAAATCATTCTGTTCCTTGTAGCAGAACGTAAGGTGGAAAACTCTGAGTTGTTGGGCGTTGCTAATCAATATAACCTGTTGAATAGTGATTACTAAAATTGTCATCTTGGAAGCTACTAGCTCCAAAACCAAACAGTTTCAAAATGAGGTTTCAAGATAAGCAGAAACAGTGTTTGGTGGATGGAAGGAGAGAGAAAAAGTTCAAAATAATAACAGAGGCCCAATTTACTTCCCCCAAAGCATGTTAGAAGAGAAGGGAAGGAAAGGGAGAGGAGGGAGGAGAATTCCAGTTTCCTTTCTAGCAAATATCAGTAAAATTACAAAATTATATCCTATTTGGTGATTTTGAGCAACTGTACCTTTCCCTTGGATTACATTGGAGCATTTGTTCCCACTGTGCTTCTAAACATCTTTTTCCCTTTCAGTCAAAATGCTGAACTGCTCTATGGCTTAATCCTGCTGTCTTCAACATGTTCAACAGAACCTCAAGCTGAAACAGTTGTGGGATGTTTAATTTTCATACTGTGAGTTTAGCATTATGGCCGTGGGATGGGAAACAGAGGGGAGAATTGAGGGATTTGCAGGGAATGGAGCCTCATACTTGGTAAGTGAAAAGAGACTGAATTGTATGTGGAAAAAGAAAATATTTAGGATAACTGAGTTTAAATTGATTCATCCTTTGATTCAATAATTTAACAAGTTATGAAGTGGAAGGACCGAAAGAAATTGGGAATGTGTGTGTGCATACACACATATCCACACACACAAACACACACTGTATATATATTGTTCTGCTTCCTTCCTTAATTATCTTTTAAATCAGACATTCTCTTTATTCCCTGCAATGCTTTATTTAGTTTGGTGGTGGGAAAACATTTTGGAAAATGGATATCCAAAACCCAGTTTTCCAAAAAAATCTCAACAATGCTTTCCATCCAAGAAGAATTGATCTAATGCCTATTTCATATTATTATATGGCTTTGAATTTCTGGTTATATAACCATCTTTGGGGTGTGAATAAGGATTGTTTTCTCCACTTTGTTTTCTTTTCTTCTGAACAACTGTTCCATCTTAAATGGTCCCTACAGTAGGCAAATGGTACATGGATGTTTCTATGCTGAGAATGATATATTGGGCTTTCGTAGTTGACTGATTTCTTTTGTCTTCATGAAAAAAAAAACTTGACAACGTCACAATTATCTCAACAAAAGAGATAGAAATATTTTCCTCCAAGTGTTTAAGTATCAGTTCACTTTGTTAAGAGTCAGGAATTACTTGGGAAAACATGACAAGTGACACTAAAGAAGGCTTTTAAAGTAATGTATACTTCATTCAGGCAACATCTGGCTTGCTTAATAGTTAAGTAAGAAATTATGGATGTGTCTAAGTATGTTCATATTATGAGAAGAAAGTTCTCTTGGTAGAAAATACTAATCTTAGCACTGGGTGGAGAAGGAACAAGAAGTCAAGTATCTCCTATTCTTTTTCTCTCATGAGACAGTAAAAAAAAAAAAATAGAGAGATTGAGAAAGAGTGTGGCATCAAAATAAAAATGTGGCATCAAAGATATTAATTCTGGGAGGAATGCTATGGCCATGGTTAATGATTCAATATATTAATTTACTTTTTTCCCCAGCAGCTTAGTTTTGGTCATTTAGAAGATGGGTTTCTCCTAACCTAGGAAGTTTCACTTTAAAAGTAACAATGTATGTGTGATTGTGTAGGCGTGCACACTTTGAGGTGACATCAGTTTGCACCATTCTTTTCTGATACCAATTATTTCATTTGCTGCCTGCTTTTGTTTGGTTTTCTAATATAATATGCATGCACAATGAATAATTGAGAATGAAACTAGAAAAGCTTCTAAAATAGAACTGAAAACATGTAGTTCCTCTACCATCTCCTCACTGGACTACCTTTTTTGACAGTGACTGGTAGAACTTGAGAGTCCCATTTTCCATCCTTTGGAGACTGGAAATGTTGTAGTGTAAACCATCCATTGGCATAATATAATTTAACATAATAAAATAAAGATTTAAATCTACCACAAAACTCATGAAAAACATGGGGACAACCAGTAACTGCATCATTGTTCCTCCCATTGGACTCCTGAGTCTTCTTCAAATATCTGTCTGCCTGTCTCTGTCTGTCTCTTCTCTTCTGTCTTCTCTCTTATCGTGGAAGGCAGTCCTTGGTTCTTCTTGACTGATTTCTAAAAGGAATTAGAAAATAGGGTTAAATAAAATGAACTGACGGTACCTTGAGTTAAGGGAAAGTTATGAGAACATTCTCAGATTAGGTTTACCTCAGCCAATTGTTTGCCAGATAGTTTTCATTGAGGTTGTGAGGCTTGAACATCATCAAGAGAGCTGCTGCTGATTGCTTTACACAGGTAAGCCACAAACTAACAAAGCCCACAAAATCTCCCTACAAAATCAGTCATCCAACAAAGATTTGTTTTGGGCCTTTGCTCAGAACAGCGGAGGCACCACAATATGTTCCTAACTCATCGTCTTCTTATTCTTTATTGTTATCTTCATTCATGAGGAAAAAACAATATATCATCAAAATCTCCTATGGCTTACACCTACTCTCAGGCTGGAAGACAATTTCTTTGTATACTTATTCTCTTATTATTAGTTTTTTCTGTAGTGAATGAAGCAGCTGCAGTCTAGCTGAGAAGAAAATGGATAACTCAGCAGTATAAGCAACAGGATGCTTCGGTTAGAGACGCTGCTGCCTAGAAAAACCTGCGGAGGTCTTCTTGCAGAAGCTTTTACAAGACCTTCTTCCTAGCCAGTGTTTGTGTTGTGCTTCAGTCAGCTGGTGCTGCTTAAGTAAATCATAAACTGAACAAGGAGACTTTTTCATTTTCATTTTTCAGAAACACTTAACAGACACACCCTTAAATGTTACTCTCACTTTTATTCTGTACCTGAAACCATTATTTTTCAAATTTTTTTATTAAAGTTTATTATAAGATAAAATACAAATAGAAGCAAAAAATTGAGAAAGTTAAAGAGAGATGTGCAAATAAAATGAAAGATGAAAGTAACTTCGAACCTTAGTAGACTACAAAAAAAAATAGTTACTATCTCAATTGTTTGCTTTACATTTCTAAATGATTCATGCCATTTATATAACAAGAGAGTTACTTTAATTATCAAAACTCTAAAATTAAGAGGCCTTTTTTTTCCAGCTTCAAGTACAAAATCTAGAAGTGGTTTCCAAATGGAAACCAAACTGAATATTTTTTTTTTCTTAATAGAACAATCAATTTTGGCACCTCTGCCAACTCCCTCACCTTTACCATCCATTCTTCCATTGTGGGAATTAATGTGTCCTTCCACCTTTGTTCATATGAGATTCTTGCCATTGTCAATATATATAATACCAGTACAATCATTAATCATTGTGAATGAATCTAGTCACCTAGTAGTGATAGAAAACAGCTTAGAGAGTCATATGCCACTGTAGCTTAATCCATCCACCTTAATGCTGATCCTCCTCTTCTCTTTCCTTCCACCTTTCCCAGCATTAAAATATTTCCCAGAGAGCTAGGTCTTCTGTGGAGCAGAGTTAAATGAAGCAAGAGTGTCATAAGCTGAATGTAGGAAGAAAGGACCAGACAATATTTACAAATAAACAATATCTTAGATTCCTTGGCATTCGCTGAGTTTGGTTGTTTGCTTGCAGATGTTTCATTACTCAACTAGGTAACATCATCAGTGCTAGCAAGTGTGGGGTTCGCTCCTTGTTAATATATCAACAAACTTTATATAATCAGGGAGCTAACATTCTCTGAAAGAGAGAATAAGGTGGCAGAATTTTTGCCTCTGCTATTCTTCCTGATATTTGGAACATTCTTGCCAAAGGATTAAAAAAAATGACTTGTATCTCTCAAATGGTAACCAAATGTTTGGTTGGTTTCTTCTAATCTTCTAATTGTGTGGTATTTCACAGCACTGTCATTATACATAGCTGCTGAAATTGAAATTTTTAATGGATTCCAGATCTTTCAGTTTAATGCAGTGAAAAATGGCACTTCAAATTATCAGGGTCTAATATGGCAAAGTTAACAGTTAATAGAATTTATCTTCTAGAATTCCTTATAGACATTGCAAGAGAAGAATTTGTTCTTCTATTATACCAGGGTTCAGAATAAAAACAATGTCAAATCAGAACATTTCAGCTTCCCAGGTTACTGTACTGCAGATCTCATAATATCTATTTTAGAAAAAACAAGATACAGTACCTGAACTCACATACATCAAAGAAATTCAGGTTCTTTCAAAAGGTCTTAACAAATGTAATGTTTTTTTAACACGTTATAGTTTTTAATTGATAAAGTACTTGCAATCTATCTCACATCTGTAAAATTAACCAGCCTGCCCCCCCCCTTTCCACCTCTTCACAACTTAAATCCCACAACAGTTTACCCATTCTATATATCTGACAATGTGAGTTGCGGTTGGTGAGTTGTTCATCAAAGCTTGAATTTTTAATAAAAATCTGTTAAGTGGAAAAGGAGCTATTAACCCTCTTCTGATTTTAGGATTCTAGAAGTCTATTACTGTTGAATTTTTCCTTAAATGATCAACATATGAATTCTATTTAATAAAGATGAATGGAATATAACGACAACAACAAAAAAAGCTCTAGAAATAGTAAATTTGAATGTTGGACATAAACTCACATAATTCTCACCATATAGATACACTGACAATACAGCCTTCATTATAGTCTTTCATTTTAGAAAGCTGCCCTTTGTGTTTATTTCATTTAATTTTTTTTTTCCTGATTTTGCTCTTGATTTTTTCTTTGTTAAGCAAAGTTATAAACATGAACAAGTAATTTCTCTTCTTCTTTACGGATCTCTTTCATATTTGTCCCTTTTTCTGTTTGTCCTTTATTTTTTCCAAGAAAACATGGACCCTGGACATATCAATGCAATTAATCAGGGTAAACCCAACCTAAAAATTAGACGTCTGCTTATTTTCAGACTGACAAGGGAAGGCAGGTGGAAGGTCAAGGCAGAAACAGAAGTTCAGTTTGAAAATAAAGAGATAGATGTTTTAATTGGTGTTTAAACATACAGAGCACGATAGATGGGAGCTTGAGGAAAAAGAAATCCCTTAAAACATAGCAGCAAGGGAAAAAAGGAAGACGAGGGAGAAAGTCAACAGACAATATAGTCTGAGAGTTTAAGAGGAGGAAAGCACCTGATTAAGTGAGGAAAAAGAAAGAAATACCAAAAAAAGAAAAAAAGAAATGACACTTAAAAGTCAGTATCCAAAAGGAATATAGCTGAGGTCCTGATCAACAGAGGGATAGTATCAAGATCATGTGAAGTGTTGGTGCTACTTTATACTGCACTGATAAGACCACACTTAGAATATTGCATCCAGTTTTGACACCAAAACAAAATGTTGAGACTCTAGAAAGAGTGCAGAAAAAAACAACAAAAATGAGTAGAATATATGTTGGTTAGATGAAGGGTCAGATGAAAAAATGTATGTGCAGATGAGGCCCTGGGGATCAGGAGAAGGGTCATATGTGGAGATAGGACCCAGGTGTGGTTGTGATGGACATGGGAGTGAGGAAGATGAATTCTGAGAAGAAACATTTACTCTTAAACAACTTTTTCTTTAACAGCTTTTTTCCTTACTGCTCACTGAGGGCTAAGCTTGCTAACAGTTGACATGTTAGGGGGCTGCGGGGGATAGGGGGTGCAGGGACAATGAAGGGAGACAGATTCACAGGTTCAACCACTTAGCCAGGATGTTGGGTACATGAATAGCTCACTTATAAGAAAACCCAAAACCACATAGCTGGCACAGGACACTAGAAGCTTTGCAATATTCCTGTTACCAAAGGTGGCGTGACATTTAGCTATTTTGCATAGCAAGCGAGAAAGCTTTAGGGGGCTGCAATCCAGGTAACCAATCTATATTATATGTTATGCATGTATTATTGGGGGGGGGAGGAATGTGTTGGGTGGGCAGAGGGGTGTATGAAAATCACCTTTGATTATAAAAACTGCTGTGAAACTGTAAATGATGCCTTGGTAGCTTTCAAAGCTGAGGTCACTTTTATTTCTTTGGTACCAAAATAAAAGGTTTTTTCCACATCTTGGGTTTGGTGATCAATTGGCTTCAACACCAAGCTTAGACCCAGTTTTGGGAACAACATAGAAGGAAAAAGAAAACATTGTTGAGTACCTAGAATCTTAAATTCAAAACTTTCTGTGTGGTATTCCACTGCATCCTACAAGCAAACTATGTTCCTTTTCTTTTCCTAGAATTATATTTCAGTGCTGGGAAGTTGATTTCTTACTCTCAACCCACCATCTCTTGGCGAATTCTCCAAAATTTTCTTCTAGGGCCTGCATCCCATATACAACAAATACTTTAAGTGCATTGCTGCCTGCTGTAAGTTCAGGTTTTGCCCTGGAAAATTAATGCCTCAGTGACGGGATGCTAATTTTCTTGCAATATTTTTTGTGGTATTCGATACCTTAAGGAGATGCTAATGTGGAGTAGAAATGGCAGAGTTTGGGCACAGGCTTATGAAAAGATCAACTTCCAGACAGGTGTGCCAGCCTGCTGCTTTAAATGACAAGCTGACATACTTAAATGTAACTCAGTCTAATTATAAGCCCTTCAGATTGCAGTTTCAAATAGCAAACTGACATGCTTACAGGGACTGGGTGAAATCTTCTCACAATTTATTATCCTCCTTACCAGAAACATTGAGGGTGAATATGTGTCCATAGATCTGACAGTTAATTTAGGTATTTTTTACCTGGGATTTCAAAAAGAAGAAGAGTCCAAATGGCTGGAAGCCACAGGTAACAGGCAGAGTGATGATCATTGGATGGGTCATAAATTCTGTTGGCTTGTCTATCATCTCAACTGTTGTTTCCATAATTAGGCTAATTATCTCATTTCTTTTTGAATAAGTACAGTAGTCAAGGCAATTGACCAAAGAACACACATTTCCCAGGAAATGAGTAAAAACAACCCATCCAATTACATATCTGATTCTGTTTTACACAAACTTACAAAATAGCAGAGGGAGTTCATGACATTTTGTTTTCTTTAATCAGCAAACCTCTTGCCCGAAATGGCCCCTGATTTTGTCAGTTCATAAATACATCTAACTCCTCAACAGTATATTCACACCCCCATGCCTAGTTCAGATAGGAACAATTTGCTCTGAAAAATGAGATTCCATGTTCACGACTTGAGACAACTTATTGGGGTTCTTTGTAATAATGCACTGAACAATAGCAATTGGAGTTGTGACAAAAGAAAACAATGAGGTTTTCAAAGTTAACTTGGTCCAATGAGTGACTGTAGCTTCAACTGTGTGCTTTGCACATATATGTGAAGAAGGCTGCAACAGTCATATACTGATTGACTAGAGTTGCAATTAGATTCGAAGTTGTAATGTAGTAGAAGGGCTGTCAAGGCTATTGTCAACTTGTGTTCTCCTTGTGCTTTTAGTGAAGATGTTGATCGATCCAGAAACGAGCTGATTCCTTACATGATTCACATTTTTTCATTGTTGACAGATGTTTCCCGAATCCCTGTTTCTTCTGCCATTCTCACTACATGGTGTAGTTAAGTCCTCAAGGAGCTTCCTTGACTAACTCTGAGATCCTAAAACTCTGAACCCTAGGTGGTTTTTGTGTTTGTGTGTGTGTGTGTGTGTGTGTGTGTGTTTGCAATTCTGCTATTTCTATTCATCTCTTATTGTAAATCGTTGCATCCATTTACTTATACATAACTGGATCTTTGACTTTGGATGATATAAAAAGTATCCAACACTTACTACCAAATAAGAATGTTGCAAGAAACATTATTTTATAAACAACCATTTTAACACTATATTTATTCCTAATAACAGACTGCTATCTTTCCAAAATTTTCACCACTCTGTCTCTCAATTTGTTTAAATTTCCATCTTTGTTAAGCCATCTACAAAGGTACACAAATTCATCTATGACTGTCAGGAAATTTCTCCTTAGTTCTAGGTTGCTTCTCTCCTTGATTAGTTTCCATCCATTGCTTCTTGTCCTGCTTTCAGGCTTATTAATTAATCAAATTTATATGGCTGTGTATATCAGAAGAAGTGACTCTGTGTGGTGTATAATAGTAAAAATATAAAATACAGGCATTTAAAATCAACATTAAAATAGAGATTCATTAAAAATATGTTTTTAGTTTTTAAAAAGTTTTAGTTTTTTAAATATAACTATCATTTAGGAACAATTTGCAGGCATTCAATCCTTTTTTCCCCTGTCAGATACAAATTACTTGTACATTAAGCATCTATGGAGTTGCTCAGTCATCCAGGTCATGCTTGTCCCAAAGGTGCTTTTTCAAGAGGCAGCTGGACTTTCTCGTTTTTCTTTGAAGATGTTTTGCTTCTCATCCCAGAAGCTTCTTCAGCTCAGCTCAGTCAGAGCTGAAGAAGCTTCTTGGATGAGAAGCAAAACATTTTCAAAGAAAAATGAGAAAGTCCAGTTGCCTCTTGAAAAAGCACCTTTGGGATATATTAAGTGAAAAAGATCAGAACACATTTTTACAAGCTTTTAGATAAGCAGGGATTTACAGCAGGCAAACAATCAAGAGGAAAAAAAGGAAGGAACTAAGAAGGAGAAAACTACATCCTCAGTAAAACAACTGTCCGGGCTAGCCCAAGAAAGGCATAGAACAATCCAGCCAAAGTTCAACTCTTTATTTGCTCAAACCATATAGACAGAATCTTGCCAGAATAAACCTATATCAGTCTAACCCTAACAGTTATACTCTGGGATATTCTAATAGGGAGGAACTATCCTAAATCTCTTCCTTTTACTCTGATCCAGCTCCAGGCTGTCCATCTCTTTGGAATGTGCTCCCTCCTTCCAAGGAAATTGCTGCTTCACTTGAGTCCATACACCAACCAAGCTCAGAGGGCAGCAAGGACTCCAGAGTGTGCAAAAGTGATAGGCTCACTAATTCTTAGTCATTTCTTCCTTCCACTTTGCTGCAGCTCTAGAGTTATTTTTATGACTTCAGAAATTACTTCCAACAGCAGAAGGGATTCCATCTCTTTAAATAAAAACGGTTGCTAAATTTAGTTTTGCAGGATTCCAGAAATGCAACCCAAGGGAGAGGAGGAAGATTAACGATGGAGTTTAGAACTTCCAAACAGAGCTTCATTAAATTGTCCACTATAAGGGAATCCTTCAAACAAAAAGGAAAGCAAAGGAATATTCTTGGTATCTAGGCATCCTACCACCTTCCCCCACCTTTTTTTTTTTAATCTTTTTGGTATTTTTTTTTCCCTATACACTTTTCTTTGTGTCCCTTCTCATTTCTTTTCATCGGAAAATAGTGATACATATGGGCAACAAGAAATAGCTTTCTTATTGGAAATGATTGCCACTTGTCTGATTTCACACAGTATAGAGATCACTCATGCAGCTCAATGGAGTTGGGAGAATATTTTTCTGTAGGCTCTTTCATTTATCATATAATATTGTTGGCTGTCCCCACTCTAAAGTAATTACTATCATCATAATAATGACCATCACTGCACTGGAAATGAAAAGAAATGGAGAAGAGTGTTGACTGCAAAAGAAGACACACACACACAAATAGAAGTATGTTTTCTAGTGTAGCGAATGCTATGATTTAAAAATGTTTATCCCAATCCTCAGCAAGTCTAGGAACCAGTAATATGGGTAGGGCGAGCCCTCACCTTTTCCTCTCAAATCCTAACAGAAAATGCTTTCTACCTCTTTTTAACTAGTTGAAAATGGAGATGCTAAATAAATCCAGCACAGATTTGTATAGGTTGATGAGGTTACCAAAATAGAATCTGCCATGGAAACGTTGAACAGAATCCCAAGTATTCACCTTCCATAACTCAAAACTCCACAGCAACATCTAAAAACATATGTACTATCTTGAAATTTACTTATATAACACCCTATATTAGACATGTTTGCCTTAAAAACATTAAAATATTTTATAACAGGGATAAGCCTATTTAAAGACACTGGATCTGGGAAATGTACACAATTTTAGTGGAACTTTTAAACAGTTTTATTTATGAAGAATTTAAAAAATGAATCCACCTTGTGCTGTTTTGTTTGGACAAGTGAATAAGGAAAACCGTTGAATAAATAAATACTGTATGATGCAGAAAAAAGAAAAAAAATGAATGGATCATTCACACCTCCATAACATTCAATCAAGATGCTATGGATCCTTCTATTTAGATCTGCAAGGAGCCATTTATGTCCAGTTAAAGAAGTTAGAAATCAAGAATTCTTTTTGCATAGTTCTGTAGCTTTCTATAGTAACTTATTTGCTGTAAGGCCTTGATCATCTAAGCACAATAGCTCTTCATAGAGTTTGCTCTCTTGGAAAGTCTGATATAAACACATTCTGGTTGATAGAGATGTGCTTTTGATTACTCGAATATAATATATTAATGTTATTTCAGATTTCACAACCTTATGCTCTGCCATTTTATTGCTACCAACCAGCTTTTCTCATTTCTGTTAAAAGGAGAAATAGGTGGTTGGTGCATAACCCAATTGGTCCCTGCTGGGAGAATAATTACATCAATGAGTCTGCAAGCTTGTATAAGCAATAACACAGAAACAAAAATGATTCAACGAGAGGAAATATCAGAAAAATAGGGAGGAAAAAAGTTGGGCCGGTTCATTTTGCTAGGGAAACAACAACAATGGGATGGTAGAGTGACTAGTATACTTTATTACATCATCATAACTTTTCTTGCTTATATATAGTATATCCATTGATTTTCCAAAGGGATTAATGATCCAATAACAGTGGTCTATAAAGCTCAAGTGCTCTTCCCAAGTATGGGTCCTGAAGCGAAATCCTGTGTCCCCAAGCTGTTGGCAGTGGAGAAATTTTGACTTCTGTAGCTGCACAACTGGCAGGTGATATTGTGATTCCCATAGACCTCTAGAAGGGTTGGGGGTGGGGAAATAAGTGAGATGAGCAGAGAAAACCTCTCTTTGGTCTGCTCATTAATCACTGTAAGGACAGAATCTCTAAAGATCCAAACACTGTGGAAGAGAGATAATAAAAGAAAGGAAGAAAACAGAAGCAACAATGAAAGAGTTCTCAAGCAACACAGCCAACATATTGAGGATCATTATTGGATAGCATGTGACAATACAGTAATGTTAAGAAAAAGCTCATATGCACAATCAGTGCTTTTTTTGTAAAACAAAAAGGTGCCAGAACTCACACACGTCGTACAACCCGCCTTGCCTACCCTACAAGGTTCCATCCAAAAAAGGTGCCGGAACTCCGTTCTGGGCGTTCTATGACAAAAAAAGCCATGTGCACAATAGACTTCTAAATCTGGGGAACCTGTGTATACAGACAGTAATGGCAATTTTAAATAGTTTAAAATACCCAGTGAAAAGCTAATACCTGCATGTCAAAGTTTTACTCCTAAAGGTTAGCACATTAGATCCTTGTTAGAAAGCCATCCCAGAATCATGTGCAAATTGCTGTGGGCTACAGGAAGAGCAGAGCTGAAAGCGAACTTTTTGTACAAAGTTCACTTCAGATACCTTTTGCTATCCTTGAAACAAACCAGAGACATTCCTGCAGTGAGCAGGCTGAGGAATATACACGGCCTAGGGCAATAACCAAATTCATGACAAAGACAAATCTCTGGTGATGTTGAAGCTGGCAGATTAGCAGTTGGATGGATCAGTGAATATTTCATTCTCATCTCTCCTTTCTTAAAGCTTTACATTTCTTCTGCATGTAATAATGCCCCACCAGCTCCCTTTTTAAAATGCTTTCTCCATTTTAGGATTTGTCAAGCATAATGAGAAGAAGGTAATCCTTGATATAATATACAATGAGTCTTATTCAAAGAGAATTGTCTTCTACAACTGCGTTCTAAGGAATCATCGATCTATTGAGTAATTCAAACGTTATATAAAGTTCTTATTGGGTGTCAGTCTTTAAACATTATCAATATATTATGACAGAAAATGATAGTAATAAGCAAGCAATGTAATTTCTGGTCAGGACTGGCCAGTATGTCATAAAACATATAGATGCTCTGTAAATCAGAGATTTTAAAACCTCAAACAGGAAGCCTTTTATAGCCCTTCCCCAGTGAGTTGGTTGCATAATTCAGTATCAACCTTCTAGGACAGAAACTGTTCAGAAGTTGTAAACATTTTAGTATCAGCAGGAACCTTGAAAGTACAGATCTCATATTTTGCCCCATGCAGCCACAACAACAGATCCAAGATCTGTGATTCTACCTCTGGCAGCTGCTGACAATCATAATCCTAGAATGTATACTGAAACTCTTTATAGCATATGGAAATTTTGTCTCTGTCTCTGTCATGTGTCTCTGGCAGTTTGCTAAGGGAGAATATTTTAAAATCATGTTTCTGTTGACTTTCAGAGACATAAAATCTCTGAGAAATATTAGTACGAAGAGGAAATTGAAAAGCTATATATCACCTGCCAGTTGTGCAGCTACAAGCTATATATGGTTTTTTTACCCTCAAATTAAAAGTATAAGTGTTTGAAAAGGCAAATGACAATTGAGAAGTTACTCATAGTCAAAACCGAATCCTAACAAAAATCTCCTGTTTTCTTCTCTTTATGCTATCCTCATCAAAAGATTGTGGAATTACTGGTCCAGATCCACCTTTAATATTAGGTCTCAAAAGCTCAGACATTTCTTTTCTTCATCTGCATAGTTTTATTGCACACAAATTTGCAGCATTCAAAATTATGCAGAGTCTTAAAAGAGAGAAGTGAAGAAAAAGAGAAGACAAGAAGAAATCCCAGTTTTGGAAATTTGTCCCTAATCATTGCTACAACTAAACAATTTAAGACATTGGGATAGATGTTATGCAAACTTTCTCAGTTACCAGAACCCATATTATTCCATGTTTATAGTACCAAGAAAGAAACATTAATAACCAGTACTATTGTGATCACACTACCCTAGTAGCCAAAAACACAAAGGATCTGCAAAGTTCAGTAATAAAAGTTAAGGAGAAAAACAAACAAACCAAAATTTAAATTTAAAGAAGTAAAATTAAATATAAAGAAGACCAAACTAATGATAACAAGAAGAACAGCCAGCTTTAGAATTGGCCATGAAGTTATCAATTCTCAATAGGCCACCCAACATATAGTACAGTTCTTAAGCTGACAAAAGTTGCACATGTGTGGAGAACAAGTTATGCAAAACTCAGGCAAGGCTTGATATTGAATTATGCAAGCAATGGTAAGAATAAACATATTGAGGGTAAGATCATCTGTAAAAGCCTTTAGGTTTAATAAGTATACAGAGGAGAGGAGTAGAGTAAAGACATTCTTCTTTATATTCCAGTTCATTTCTTGAGCTAAAGCTAAAGAATCCAAGAGATTTTTATCAACTCTGCCACAGGTCTCCAGCAGGTCATTAATTACAACAATGGATTGCAAGGCTTGTGGTTTCCAGCATCAGCACAACCTCAGCCAGGAAGAATGCTGCTTACATAAACAGGTGGAAAGAGATAATCTGTGCCAGATATAAATGCCATGTCCATTGCTGATACTACTGATCTATCCTTCAGTTTCTCTTGGTGAGTATGAAAAATGCAATCAGAACTCACTGCGCTTGTCATGCTTTGATTAAAAGCGGGTTGGAAAAGAATTCCTGAGAAGAATGGGAGAAGAATTGTACTTTCAAACTTGCAAAAATTCCATTAAGGTAGGTTTACAATAAAGTAGAATTAGCTCACCTGGTTGTGTTTTCTGTCTGGTCTACCTGGGAAGGCTGACAAGACTCAGAAGCCAACCAGCAGGGTCAAGCCTAATTGCTACTCCAAGGAATACCAGACCTGCCAATTACAATGGAAAGTTAACAAAAACAAAACAAAACTCAGAAGAAGACAAAGAAAATGTATAAGCATAT
The DNA here is from genome assembly GCA_023970755.1 of Azemiops feae. NCBI lineage: Eukaryota > Metazoa > Chordata > Lepidosauria > Squamata > Viperidae > Azemiops > Azemiops feae. The sequence continues at coordinate 419,297 of JALGBA010002138.1, forward strand.
CCACAATGGATTAGAACAAAACTGACCAGAGATCATATTGGTTTTTCAGCATTCATTCCATAGGACACTGCTTGAGAGGAGGAAATGAAAAGCTTGAAAGCAAAAATTGTAAAGATAATGATTAGCCTCTTTGCTCTTGCTACTAGTAAGAAAATATTAAAAAGGAATCTGTAATACAATCCTGCTGTATAATCATTGCAAAACCTGTATATTTGTCATGCAGTGCTGTGTTTAAAGACTGCCTCTGTCTTAGCATATGGAAGAAATCCTTCTGTCTCCAGTAAGAGTGACTGTTGACAGTATATGAGGGGCTGCCACAAAGCAGACGAGGTCAATTTATTTTCCAAAGCACCAGAAGGCAAGACAAGAAACAATGGATGGAAACTAATCAAGGAGAGAAGCAACCTGGAATTAAGGAGAAACTTTCTAACCGTGAGAACAATTAAGCACTGGAACAGCTTGCCTCCAGAAGTTGCAGGTTTTTAAGAAAAGATTTGACAGCTATCTGTCTGAAATGGTGTAGGGTCTCCTGCTTGAGCAGAGGTTGGACTAGAAGACGTCCAAGATGCTCTCCAGCTCTGTTCTGATTGATTGATTAACATATGCAAGAAATCAGTTGAAGGGAAACCTCTTGCCATTATATATGGAGCTATTAAGAAGTGAACACTATTCACATCATGTTAGGAGGGGAAACAATAGCAATAACACTTAGACTTATATAGTGCCGTACAGCCCTCTCTAAGAGATTTACAGAGTCAGCATATTGCCCCCAACAATATGGGTCCTCATTTTACCGAGCTGGAAAGGATGGAAGTCTGAGTTAACCTTGAGCTGGTGAGAATCGAACTGCTGGCAGTGGGCAGAGTTAGCCTGCAATACTGCATTCTAACCACTGTGCCACCCCAGCTCTTAGCAAGCTGTTTTGGGTTTTTTTTTTAGGGCAGCTGGCTGACTCGTCACTATTTCTTTTTCCTATTTTTAGTAAAAATGGAATATGCAGATCTTGACTAGCTCACATTCCGTCGTGATCATTGTATTATTGTTTATCAGAGCTGAAGACGCATCTTGGATGAGAAGGAAATGTCTTCAAAGAAAAAACAAGAACGTTGCCTCGTGAAAAAAGCAGATAACTATGACCTGGATGAACGAGAATCTCCATAGACTTTGGATTGTTTACTTGTTGTGTTCCTGTATTCGTGTTATGTTGATCCTTTAGGCTCTGGTTGAGTTTCCCGGTTCAGTTTGTAGATCAGGGGCACCTAGCCTGTTTGCCAATGGACCTCCCTTTAGTGAACTTCAATATATACACTTCCCCTAAAAATCCAAATGCCAAAATGAACCCAAATGAACAAGGAAAACAATACAATGAAACTTTGGGGAAAGTGGGCTTCATACATCAAGGTAATTAAAAGGTTCTTCATACCTCTCCTAGAATTGTCTGCACCTCACCAAGGGAGATACATTTCACAATTTGAAAAACCCTGATAGCTTTGGTTTCTTTGTTTGGTGGAAAACTCAGAAATACCTTTGGAAATGAGAGCGGTTCTCTTTCATTGTAACCTTTGTGGTAACTTTACATCGTTTACATCAAAGACCACAATGTTCTTACATACAGGACATGGACTAAGTAAGTCTGCAAATCATTTCTGTTTGCCTACTTAAAAACCTTTCTATCTTATTGGATTTTTTCCCCCCTTTATTGGAATTATTATTTTCTCTTTTCTTCTATTCTTTTCCTATTTTTTCTCATCAAATCCAAACAAACACCTTCCCCTCACCCCAAGAAAGTAATTCAGAAAAAAAAGATCACCAGTATATGTGATATACAGTATATAAGGAAATAAGGTCAAGGAAGTAAGAATTAGAGTTAAATTTTAAATCTCCCCTTTTCTTTTTGGGGCAAGAAATGAGTAGATCCTATCCAGTTTGCAGTGAATCAATATCATTACTATTCACCCTCTAGAGTTATGACTACACCATTACTAATACTATTTCACTGATTGAAAACTCACATTCAGAGGCAGTTCGTGTGCTATGTATATATTCAGTGAAGAAATGGAAAGCATTCAGGACCATATTCTGAATCCTAAATCAAACCAGAAACCCTTTGAGAAATGTGTAAATTTTATTTTTATGTCTCAACTTCTGCTGCATTTGGGAGAAATGTATGTTTCGGAATGATTTTATTACAAAGCAGGGTTAGATCTGATTTTCATCCATCCGTTCCATCCAGATTCAAAATGTACAGCCCCTGAAGGAATCATGTTTTATCTGCTGGTCATGTAGTGGTTAAAGATGAAGAACCTAAGAAGAAGAAGAAGAAAGAGAGAGAGAGAGAAAAAAGCTTTAATTCAGCACCACAGCATGGCTGAATATTCAGAAGCTCAAACCCGGCATTTGAGAGATAAGATTTTAAACCTCTCTGCCTAGATGGAATAAATTAGTTTATTTGCTAGGAGTGTGCAGTACTTTGGATTTGAAGGTTAAAAAAATGAAAAGGCAGTGCTCACATAGCATCTGTCTATAGCTCTTAAGCCAAATGAATGTTTTCCTGGAATTACAATGCAGCTGCACAGTCTTGAAAACAGACAAGAAAACTAGGTTTCCTAAAACCATTTTTGCTTTCAAATCTGAAATACTGTGTGGCCTTCTTACTTCATCACATCCTCTTCCTCCTCCTCCTCCTCCTAAAAATAGACATTTCATCATAAAAAAAGATTTCTTTTACTTCTCAAAAAAAAATAATCTATACAGTGCATAACAAAATGCTCACCAATTACATGAGTTTATTTATTTATTCATTTATTAATTTATTTAGCCACCCATCTCACTACAAGAAGTTTCCAACGAAGTCTATTTGTTGCTCCTGAGGGTGATGATCTTTACTAAAGGCTCCACAAAGTCAATACAACTAATAGCAATCAAACTGTTATCTGGCAGTACCTTTCATAAATTAATTTTTCTGGGTGTGAAGTGGTAGTTCTGTTCAACTTCCTCAAAATTCTCATTCCAACTAATTGGTGGTAGAATCTCAATGAGGTTGGAATCCAAAGTTATAGATACTGTAGGAACCACATGAATGAATGCAAAGAGAACAAGGGCGAGCAAGAGAGCAATGCATAATGAAAGCTTTATTGATATCTTTTGATGGACAAGCTGAAACTTAAAACTGAGTAGACCTGCTCTAGTCCTGGTCCTAGGTAGCTGATTGGAAAGAGTGAACAGAATAAAAAAAATGTTATTGAGATTCCTGGGTGGGTAAAAGAAAATAGTATCTTTTAAACTGATCATTTTTTCATGGTCAATTGTCAACCTACAAGCATATATTGTCAACCTACAAGCATATATTATTCTAGCCACTGAGAATTCAGAGGTCCTTGCAGAGTTTCTACTCACAAGAAGAACTTTACTCCTGTGTCCCTAGAATATTCATTCATTTCAACAGTTATTGAGTTTGTATCTTCTTGTGACATTTCTCCAACAATTTGTTGGTGGTTGTATTTTCTTTTGAGAATTGGGGGATCTCCATATTCCAAATAGACAAGTTTCATGAGTAATTGGGGTCCTCCAATCAGCATTCAAGTTCCATAACTAGGTTGACTAATGGCACCTCCAACTTTCTTGAGATCATAATATTTTTCTGGTTAAATAGTATGGTCTTCTAAAAATGAATAAAGAAAGGGGAAACAGAATCAGTCTTGTATTTAGTTAAAATTTGAGATGTAATAGTACCTACCCTAGTTTCCTAGGAATTTAACTTGCATCTCTATAATCAGTTAATATATTTGCAGAGGAGGGATATTTAAATGATAATGAAGATTCTAATGTTTGAACTTATTTGTCCTTTGTTGACATAAAAAAAAGAATAAACTTGTTATTATGGCTTTCTGATTTAGAACTCTGATTCATCTTTCTGACTCAACCTATTAGTAGGTCATCAACAGTAACATTTATAACACCCACATTTCTGACCAGTGAAATAGATGCTCTGTTGATATGCACAAACTTTAAGATGTGCAGGAAAAAATATCAGGCTAAAAAATAGTAATGAAAGAACTTGGTATTTTTCAACAGAATGACCTACTTACTTCCACAAATCCATTACACACCATATGGAGTTTTTCAGTCTAAAGGTAGCCCATCTGTCTGTGACTTTTCATTTGGAGTCATTGATTTAAGCACTGATAATTTGTTTTGCTCAGGGTATAGTGTTATATCTAACAAAGTCAGTTCATCCACGATGCTTGGAAATTCAATGCTGCTTGAGCTTTAAGAAATTTTTGATCACTTATATTCAACAAGATAGCTTTCACTTGCTCAGAGAGGTGTCATTCTGATCTTCATCTTAGTAAAGCTTTCTATTTTCTGGTCCTGACCCAACCTATTTTTGCTCTTGTTGAGAGTAGATCTTCCTTATCTTGTATCGTTAAGCATATATCTTTCGCTTTAAAAAAAAAAAGAAGAATCTCAATCCTTTATGAAGGTCTTTAAAGCAAAGCTCATTGAGATGACCAGGAACCTCATCATCAATTCATTCAACTGAGCTAATTGATTATAATAAATCTCATGAGAAAGAATCAAGCCTAATATGCTTTTTGTCAAACGTTTTCCTTTTTATTGCATTTAATTTGTTGTTCCTTCTAAGCATTTATTTTAACTATGTGTGAAATGAATAAGAATCTAGAGCATATTCTGAGCATCTGTTGAACTTTTTCCCATCGTTAGTGGTCATTATCTTTCCATGAAATAAGTAAAAAAAAGAGAGAGAGAGAGAGAGAGCAGCCCTCATGCTAGCCCATTAGATTTATTATAAATAGGAGTGTTCTGATTCTGCTGTCCAAAGTGGCAGTTGGTTCATTGTGAACAACATGGTATGCTTGAGCAGATCACTGTAAGAAGAAACAAGAATTTTAACTCCTCTGTGAACATAATAGGAATACACAGACTTCCTGACTGCCACAAGATAAGTTAATTTTGTGGTTGAATGTAGTCTGGATTCCCAGGAGGGAGGGGCTGGATTCCAGAAGGCAAAGAGAAAGCAGAGCTATGAAAACTTGGTCTGCAGGAAGACCAAACTTTGGTTCCTCTATAATATTTCCCAGAGTATATCTATAGTTATGCAAATAGTTGCTTTAGTCTGGCAAGATTCTGTCTGTAGGTTAAGAACAATAAAGAAAACTACCCAGAAGTAACCCCATGTGTTGTTCTTGATTCTTGGGGCCTGACATTTTTTTTTAGAATTAAATTTTTATGCTGCCCATCATGCTATCAAGCAACTCTAGGTAGCTTACAACAATTTTTCTCTCCTCTTTCTCAAAATTATTTTGGGAATTAGTTTACTTCCAGTAAAAGACCCCTAGTCCAATTTCAGCACATTTTTCAGGGAACAAAAATTATTTTAAACACAAGGCCCATTCAGTCTCAGATTAATTTAAATATTGTTCAAGTAATGCAAGAGAAGCTTTTAGAAACTAGTTTCCACATGGCTAGATTAATGTAGGAATTAGAGATGCTTAATTCTGACAATTTTGTTTTTACTTAGCTTCCACTTTTTCCAATTTTATCTGTGCAGAGAAATGGTATCAAACAATTTATGTTTAACATGACAGTTATTGGAGTGCTAGTACTCATCTTGTTTGATTTTATTTCGGGGGGGGGGTAGAGATCACAAGTTAATTAGTTTTCCAAAGAAAGAAAGAAAAGTGCAATTTGTCTCATCATTGTTGGGTTGGTTTTTTTGTTTTTTTTTGCAATGCTACAGATGCAAAATCCTGTAGCGGTACTTTAATAATTATCCTCAATTCATGTCTGATCAACTGAGTGGTTCAAATAAGCAGCAATTCAAAGCAGGAGATTTTGTTTGGAAATGTGAAGAGCAGCATGAGAAAAGGTTAACTCAATACTGACGATGAGATTAGTGATTTCAAAAGATCATATATGAAAATAAAATGAGGTTTATAACTTGATAGCATCTTCTCCATTTAATTTGAGCCATACGTAAACTGCTGCTGGTATTGTGTTCTAAGGACTAACATGCTCCAAAATTATTACTATGCTTTATTTTCATTTCACTTTTCCAGCAAGAGGCTACAGAATAACTTCTTATGGGAGTTCCAGAGGAATAGTGTCAATTCCTCTACAATACTGACTTTGATTCTAAGCACCTCATGCATGATTAAATCTCTCTTGCTCACTGGGTTGATCTGCAACCTCAAAACCTGGCTTTCAAGGCTTCTGAAAGAGTTGTATTAATTAACTAATCACCAATCTATACTAAATGAAGATGCTCAGTGACCATGGCTTAAGTATAGCCAGGGATCAGTATGCCATTTGGTTGGTTGGTGGGGAGGAATGGAGAACTAGTTGAGTGGAGAACAGCTGCTGCTATAGTCTTGAATGCAATGCACCATTTCTGCTATATTTATTAAAATCTGTCTTATTCACTCCATAGCATAGATCCTGGGGTGGAATATAATCAATAAAACAACACTTTTGTTGCAGAGCAGGTCCCACTTGTCATCCTTATTGATATATTCATCTTCTGTCTCTCCTCCCCCCTTCCACATCTCACTAGACACCCACTCATCTCAATGACTTTCCAGAATAACACAATAGCACAGAGATAGCTTACTTCACTGTTATTGATGGATGCCAGGGCAGCTGAGAAATAATTTTGATGGAGATCACCATAGGTTTCAGTGGAGAGGTGGAGTGCTTAAAAGCATGAAAGGTGAGAGTTGTGTTGTATTCTCAAAGAATATCATTTGTTCAGGGACAGCTCAGTTACCCTCTTCACGTCTCCCCCAACTGAGAAGTAATCTGTGGTCAAAGCCACATGGAATCGCCCATTCATATTGCAAGAATATAAATAAAGCTTTTCATTGTCTAGTGCATCAAAATCAGTTTTATGCTTCTCTCTCCGCAAGCATTTCCATTCACTCTAAGTTATAGTTAGCATAAAAGCCATCCTACGGTTGAGAATCCATTTAGACTATTTTTTCTTCTTCAGCAAAACTAATTTTCATTGTTTAAGAACACTATGGAATTTATGTCTAGTTTTTTTTTCTTCACTCTAAATAGAAGAAATGGGAGAGAAATTAGTTTGGACTGTATTAAATGCAAACATACCTAATTCATATTTCCTGAAGCAATGCAAATGCAAATGATTCTTGGCTGATCAACTTTGCCAAATTTGGTAATGCAATTTTTCCTTTAAAAAAAAAAAAGCCAAGAGACTTTGTACTGAAGGCAACTATATATATAATTGTATTATACGAGGGGGATCCATTTGCAAAGCTGTACACATTTTTAAAAAACGAGTATCTGAATCCTCTGCTTTAAATAGACAAATTAATATATAAATATTTTCTATATATGCCTTTTAAAATCAAATTGCAAGATGTGGAAATGGAACAGAAGAAGTTCGAGGTTGAGAGGAAGAAGAAAGGGAACTGAACACATCTGAGAGAGAGAGAAAAACGTACCAAATTTGAAATATATTTTCTGAAATATCCTTATTCTCTATTTGCCAATACAAATCTGTGGGCCTGCTAGATACATGCTGGTCCTGTCCCAGAGCAAAAAGCATGGACAAATTAGAGGTGACAGAAGGCAAACGTTCAAATTTTAGCTTTTCAGAATTGCAGGGCCCTTGCTCCTCCCAAGAAATTATATTTTTGAGAAAGATAAAAGTGGCTTTTTCTTCTAATTTTGGCAGGCAAGAAATGATAAGTTCAACATCGCAGAACTTGAGCCAAGTCCTAATGCCATTTTTCTCCTCAAGCAAGACTAACCTGAAAATGCAGCATGGAGAAAATTTGATAATGCTCTTCTTGGTAATTGTCCTTGTAATGGTTCCAAGCCTAACGTGTTTTAGATTGGAAAACTGCCTAATTTCCTTTGGGTAATGAATCGGGGCAGTGGAGTTTGTTGTTGACTGTGAGACTTGTGGAGATCAGGGTCTGTTTTTTTTGGGGGGGGGGCAGGAAGATGATCTGCTCACTGGCCAGCATTTGTTATAGGCCAAGTTTGGGCTGCATGGCTGTCTAGATTATGGAGTGAATTGGCAGTAGAACAGTGGCAGTTGTTCTCTGGCAACTGGCATTGGGTTGGAGATGCTACCACTCAGCTGAAGATTTGGTGGTGTTGTGCTACTGGCAGCAATGCAGCTGTGATCTTTGTCCAGGCAGGGGTGGGGTGGGGGTTGAGAATTAAACCTACATTTCTAACAGTGTTCTGGGGAGTAGAGAAAACTGGGTGAGTGACAGCAGGAGCAGAAGTGAACAATGGATGGAGAGCTTGCATCTTGCAGCTTTTACAAGGCCTGCCACATCGTAAGCAACCCTCTTGCCTGTCATACACTACAACTGGTCTCAAAGGGTCTGAAATGTGTGCTGCTTACACCTGTCACCTGTTCTAGACACTTCCATCTTTCCCCCTCCCCCTGAGGAATTGGTTGAGGAAAGGAATATTTCCCCCTTGCTATTATGGTCCAAGACCAGTACAACTTAAATACCTCAATCCAATTCAAAAATATAATAATACCAACAACAGTTTAATACATAGTGTACTTCTATCTTTTAAAAAATGTAAGTGATGTAATTTTATAGCCAAGGTATAAAATGTAGCAATTTAAACAGAGATTTCAAAACATCTGTCATGTAATAAAAATAATAATTCAGTTACAGTGATTGGAGCACTGGCGGTCTTTCTATTAGAGGATGAATTAATTGAGAGGGCGGTTCTGCATAGAATTTACACATTAAGAATAAACACATTGTAGGTTCACTGGAATCACAAAGGCATTGCCTAAGAACTACAGGGGTTCCTTCATACCTGCCATCCATAATTACAGAAGGGTAGGCAATAAATCATGCTCTGGAAAAAGCCCATAGATAATAGATTGAGGAAATGAATAGGATTTATGAACTTCAATCAGGGAGGACCTTGATGGATGACATTGAGGTGCTGGTTGGGATGCAGATATTTGCTCTTTCCCCCAAGTGATGTGAGGGAGTAGTCAGAATGGGACAACTCACCATGGCCAACTCACCATGGCCAACTCATTACAGCCAACTCCCACAAGACACCTCGCCATGGCCAATTTACCATGGGACAACTCGCCGCAGAATTCACTTGGTTCCTTTTAGTTTTGTTGACCACATTTTCATCAAAATTATTTTATCTCTTGTATCGAAGGAAATCGTAATGCTTTGATGAACAATAAAAGGAACTAATCAGTCATTAAATTGTCCTATGGTGAATTGCTCACAGTGTGTTGTCCCGTGGCAAGTTGGATGCAGAGAGTAGGCCATGGTGAGTTGGCCATGCCAAGTTGGCTGCAGCAAATTGCCTTAGACCCGGGAGTGATAGTAACCCCAAATTTGGTGGAGAGTGTAGCTGTAGGTAAGTAAATACATAGAAACAATAATAAAGATGAATAGACAATTAGTGCCAACATATACAGCAAAGTATACATTATGACTTGTGCTTGTAAGCACAAGTCATAATGTATACTTTGCTGTATATGTTGGCACTAATTGTCTATTCATCTTTATTATTGTTTCTATCTTGGTTATATAACTTGTTTTTCTCATTCACAGTAATAAGTAACTTGGTTAATAGTCTTCTAAGCCCAACCTTGCTATAGGAAATGAGGGACATGTCCCAAAATATAGTACAATTCTTTTTTTAAATATCTACTGAATAAGAGGGAGAAGAAGCTTTGTGACTTCCTGACATTGTGGTATCATTATTGTAAAAGTTAAATAAAAATGGGACAAGTAAACAGCCCAGTCTGACTCCTCTCTCCAATGAAATGGGATCTGACAGACACCCTTGGGAGTGCGTTCTTACTCTGGCTGTAATATCAGTGGGTAATTTAATTCTTAATTTGAGAAGACATATATCTATGTCTGTCCTTGAAAGTTTCCCCCATAATTGGGACCTGTCAAATGAATCAAAAGCAGAGGTGAGTTCAATGAATGTGACATAGATTTTCTTTTGTCTGTCCATTGGTATATTTCTAAATAAGAGCCTTCAGAATGTGCTATAATTTGTCCTTTTCAAAATCCTGCCTGTTCTTGGTGGAAAAGTTCGGCTTCTTCCTCCCAATTTTATAATTTATTCAAAATATGTCAGGCATAAACCTTAGAAGGAATATTTAGCAATGTAATTGGAAGGTAATTGATAGGTTCCTTCCTATGGCCCATTTTGAAGACTGATATATAATATATGGTTTCTAAGGGGAAGGTACAACATCTTTTATCTATTTTTGAGAAAACTCTAATCAGAATAAGAATCCACCAGGAACCATTCTTCTTCAATATTTTTGGAAATATTGTATCCTCACCAAGGGGTTTTCCAAGGTTCAGAACTAAAATCAATGGTTGACATTCAGATTTTGTAACACCTGGCCATTTTAGTATCTCACTTAATTCTATAGAGGCTATGATCAGCTCAATATATGGGCAACTGAGAGCTTGATAATGTAGTGGAAATGGAGATTCCTGTGTAAATACGTTGAATTCTTGGAAAAAAAGCAAAATGGATGGATGGGTGGGTGGATGGATGGATGGATGGATGGATGGATGGATGGATGGATGGATAAATAGGAGAAATTAGATGATGAAGAGAGAGAGAGAGAGAGAGAGAGAGAGAGAGAGAGAGAGAGAGAGAGGTCTAAACTGGGACCATCATCATTTAAAAGCGTATATTATGTTTGCAAATCTGGCTGATTGCTAGAGAAGTTGAGTCATTTTATAACAATTTTCTTTAATTATGAAATTTGCAGTAAAGTTGTTGTTAGTTTTCCACTGAAATTCCCCTTGTTACTTATTGTTAGTGAAATCCACATTATACACGCCCCTTAATCATAGAACCCTTGACCAACATGTTCAGTTACAGAATAAAATTTTATTGGCAATGTATAAATAAGTCTGGACTGTTGTTTTATAACATTGCTGAATTATGTCAAAGCCGTTACAAACCCTTTTTATAGTCCTTTATATTTCTTCACACGCTATAGTGATAATCAGTAAATATTGAAACCGACGAGGCAGCAATTTGTACAAGATCTTGCTACTTTTTCATAGTGACAAAAGCAGGGTCATAGCACTGTGTCACAAACTGTACCTTCATATATATGTGCATGATATGACAGATGTGCAGCAAGGGTGACCTTTCCTATCCAATGCCACAATGTTCCTTTTGTCAGATTCCCTTGCTCTCCCCATCATCCTTCTGCAATGAAGAGTTTCTGTCCATTCTTTCGTCATATTTTCATAAGGCTTTAACCTAGTTTTATGTACTGGTAAATCTTGAAATCTGCAAAAATAGTAAAGACCCCACTGAGTTTTAAGTTCCATAACTTAAAAAAAAAAATAATACAGCTAATCCTCGAATTACAACCATTCATTTAGCAATTGTTTGAAATTATAGCAGCACTGAAAAAAAGTGGCTTACAAGTGGTGCTCGAACTTCTGACCATCACAGGTTATGTGATCAAATTTGGATGCTTTGTATCTGACATGTACTTACGATGGTTGCAGGATCCCAGGATCATGGGATCACCATTTGCCACCTTCCCAGCCAATTTTTGAAAAGCCAAGTCAATGGGGGAAAGGCAGATTTACTTAATGATCATGCAATTCACTTAACTGCAGTGATTCCCTTAACAACCATGGCAAAAACGGTCATAAAATGGGGTGCAACTCACTTAACAACTGTCTTGCTTTAGCAATGGAAATTCTGGTCCCAGTTGTGGATATAAGTTGAGGATTAACTGTATTGCAACCACTGGTGACAATTCAGGATTAATGTGTCAAATGAAGACTCAATCATCCAGGCCAAAAGTATCTAAAAGATTAAATCATGGCAACTGGACCCAAATTTGGTCCAATTTAACCTTTTAGATAATTCAGGATTAAGTCTCCCTTGTGCTTAGACTATACCTATCCTTTAGCCAAGCATAAGAGAAAGGGCCTCTAACAGGTTCAGGCATTTATATCTCTCATTTAAACATTTAGTTGGATCATTATCTTCAAAACAGATCTCTTTTTTTAGAGGTATACTTTCTATCTAGTAAGCAAACAGCAGCCACTGGTATGGAAATAAGTCAGGGTGCAAATGATTACACTGCTTTTTAAAAAGAAGAAAGGGGGAAAAAATCCCTAGCATTTAGTTGTATAGATTGCCTAAAAGAAATGTGGGTACTTTAATTTCTGAGACTACCAAATTCTGTTATCCCCATTGATGACCTTTTACCAGCAGAATTAAAATCTTGTTGGAGATTTTCTGTGTCCTTCATGCAGTAGGTTGCAAGACAACAAAAGCGGAAGGTTAGGAATGGCTTTTATCTTTGCTAATAGGAATCTAATGATACCATGGTCTGTCTGTAATTGGATTTTTGCTTCAGATCCATGATTAGGAAGATGGCTAAACAAAGAGTGTAGAAGCTGTCTGCAAAAGTTATGTACATTCTATGGTGGTAATTGAACGGAAATACAGGATTAGAAAAAAAAACTTGGGAGTTATCTGGTGGGCTGAAATGGAATCAATCAGTGCAAGAGAGAATGGAAAGTGCTGTCTTAGGGGGGGAAAGGAAGGCAAACACAAATAATTCACAATCAGAAAAATTTATGGAGGCTAATATTTAGGCTTGGTTTGCTTGTATGTTCTGTGTTAAAAAATATTTTTCTTTTCTTCTTGATGATGATAACTATCAATAAAGGATAATATTTGTAGCTCAGGATTGAAATGAGGGGGTCCTTGGTGCTCTCTAAGCTTGCTTGTTTTCTTGCAGATGTTTCATTACCTAAACTAGATAGTACTGATGATGTTGGCTAGTTTGGGTAAAGAAACGTCTGCAGGAGAACCACCAAGCTCAAATGATGACTATGAGGCCAATGTCCAATTCATTCCCAGCATGAATCATTGAGATGACATAGAGTTTCTTCTATCCTTATGTGATAGAAGAAGATATGATATGATCTTTCATATCATAATCAACACACTTGTTTCAACCTGCTTTTGAGAGACATTTGACAAAATGCACAATTGTTCCTTGAAGTCAGATTTGTCAACTCCTGTATGAAAAGAGGGGATGAAGATTGTTGCCTTAACTAGTCAGTGCGTGGGTTTTTTGTTTTTTTTTGTTTTTTACAAAAAGTGAGCAAGATCCTGGAGAAAAGGCACATCCATCATGATAGCATTTTTCACAGTTGCATATTTACCAGGTGCATTTAAATACAACTCTAAAACATTTTTCTTTTCCACAATTGATCAATGGAGTACAGGAAGATGTCATGTCTTTATTTAAACTTTTGGCAGGATATGCTTTGACAAGAAATCCCATGAAGGTCATATCCAACAAATGAGCTACAGTGAATAGAAATTTTGATTAATTATGATTAAGGGTCATAAAGCGAACTACAAGCGTGACTTTGACTATCTTCCTAGATAGAGTCTCACTGTTTTAACAACAACACCGCAATGTATTTTGAAGAGCTGACTGGCGCCACTGGAATTTTTCCTTTATGATATATAAATAACATCACTGTAGGACATGCATGTACAACATGTTTAGGTCCAAGACTGTACTGAATGTTATGCTATGAAAAATATCACAAAGTGTTCTTTTGATTCCTTTCCCATCAACTGAAGGAGAATGGTTTTAAAAATGCAGAATGAAAACATGGTACGACATTATTCCAAATCATGTTTATTGCCATTGCTATAATCTACCTTGAAAATTACATCATACTGTAGATCGTACAGCCAGGTTTTCATGTTTTGGAATTGGTGCTACAAGTTACTTTCCTTCTCCTTCTTTCATCCTCTGTTCCTTCCATTCTACAAATTCGAAAGGTTTATGCAGAATTCCATTAATATGGATAGCACACAGATTGCTCTGGTTTGATTACTGTCAAGCTCATGGTATCTATATATTGAGCAGGAAAACTGCTTAGCAATGCTACTTACCATTGCCAGTGGGATATTCACGTTGACATGGTCTTGCATCGAAAGCAATTCCGGCATGCCTTAAGCATAACTGGAATAAGATTCTTCTTCTTTTTTCTGATGTACAGTTCATAATATTTATGCCTTACTGCTATTTCTCAGCAAAATATACAATAAGTCAAAGAAAAAATGAGACACTGTGAAATCACACACACACACACACACACACATACACAGAGAGAGAGAGAGAGAGACAAATATATATATATATATATATATATATATACACACACACACACACACACACATACACATATATACATTATATATACATATATACATATATGCATATATATATATATACATATATACAGTATATATATACATGTAGGTCTTTGGTAATTCGGGGTTTCTCCCGCGTAAAATTGGAAGTGTCTTGGCGACGTTTCGACGAAGTCTCATTCGTCATCTTCAGGCTGGTGTCTCTTCGGCCTTGTGCTTCTAGGAGCAATGTGTGATCGCAGCTGTCCTAGAAGCTGCTCCTAGAAGCACGAGACCGAAGAGACACTAGCCTGAAGATGACGAATGAGACTTCGTCAAAACGTCGCCAAGATACTTCCAATTTTACGCGGGAGAAACCCCGAATTACCAAAGACCTACATACAAACACCCGTGAAAACCTCAGAAAACATATATATATACATATATATACACACACATATATACATACATACATACATACATACATATATATACACATACATACATACATATACAAACACACACACACACACACACAGTCACATACACATAGAAGAGAGAGACAGTTCACTGCTTTGAGTTGCAATCAGATGCAGTACCTAGCTACCTTTGGCTGATCTCAGAAAAAAATAAGAAAGAAAGATTTGACTTTGTCAGTTCTTTGATACAAAACCAGGACTGTAGACTAGAAGGAGAATTTTAAAGAACATCTCGGAAGAAGGAAATAGCAGACTGTATTGTTTACTTCTATATTGTCGCCAAGAAAACTGCATGGATGTGTCACTTAGTGACGGGAGCCAAGCTCAAGTCAAGGAAGTCTTTATTTAGTTTGTTGAGGCTGGGCTCACTGTTAACAATCATAGTAACACAACTTACTTTCTTTCTCCCCTGCCTTCTAGTGGCAGCAGATGCTACTAAGTTGGCATCTGGCCATGGCTTTAAATGCTTCCCAATGCCCTACATCTAGGATTGATCTGTAGCATTATAGAGCAAGATTTTATTTATACCCACACACCTACAAAGAGAATATTCACAGAGCAATCTGCAAAAACGCTCTTATATTTTTCAAGAAGGAATGAGTCCCCAAAAGAAATGTCTGAATTCTGAGTCAACTCTACCTTTGATTCAATGGATATTTATCAATTGGTTACTGGTTTGCTTCCAGGCTCAAATCGAGGTGCTGGTTTTGACCTTTAAAGTCCTATCTGACATGGAACCAGTTTATTTGAAAGACCGCTACTTTCTGGCAGGAGGAACATGTTGTGGGTCCCCGGTGCTAAAGAGTTCCATCTGATGCGATCCAGTTCCATGGCACCCACTCTTTGGAACATCATCCCCCCACACACACACGCACACACCTACTGGCATTTAGGAAATCCCTGAAAACCTAAATGTTTCAGCAGACGTACGTCCCAGAGAAATGGGGAGCCCATGAAATGGTTGTACTAGGTATAGGATGCAGGTCCACTGTCTTGCAGTTTTAGTTTTGTGTGTGTGTATGTGTGTAACAGGTTTAATTGTTTTTAATTGTTTTGCTTGGTTGCTTCTATGCCATTAAGAGCTACTTTTGTGAGATGGATGGCTGTATAAATCTGATGAACAAATAATTAAATTTAGAATGGGAGCACATGACAGAAATATTGGACAGTGACTCTTTTAGGTTTCAATAGAAGGAAAGGAATTGTTTTGTTTTCACTCTTGGATTTGGAGAGAAAACAGGATAAGAAGGGAACTAAGGTCATTTTTTTTTGCAACTGCTAAAGCTATTAGAATTGTTTCCTGGTGGTGCTAGAAAGCAGTGATGAATGTTGTCTGAATCTAAGCTATTGCTTTTAAGCTGTATGGGAAATAAATCCAACATTTCCATAGGGGCAATGCCTAGAGATTAAACATAATCTTTCAAGGAGGAAAAAGCAAGAAAAAAAAGGGGAGCAAACCGTGACCCATTCCTTACAGCTGAACGGCTAAATGCATTTTTTTTTCTTCAGAAAATGGATCCATGCAGTGCAGTTTTAAACCCTCCTGGAGTAAAAGACAGAAATATCATCTCAAAAAGCCATTCACTCTGATTTGTATGTGTTAGTGTGCTGTGAGTGTCATCAGTTAAGCAGAACTATCAGTGGAGTGCATGGAGAAATGATCTCTGGCTAACAAGCCCTTTTTTCTCTCACTAGTAAATGGGTGTGTTTGTGTGTGAGAGAGAGACAGAGAGAGAAAGACAGAGACACACACAGAGAGAGACAGAGAACTTTCAAATGGCATCTGTGTTGATTAACCTTGCAGTATAATTTATACTTCTATTTATTTAATCACTTTCAAGTTTTAGTATTCCCTGGCAGTTGCTAGATTGCTTTTTAAATTTAGACTGGGTGAAGAAAAGTTTATGCATTCTCACTCCCATTTCATAATATTTGTGTATGAGTGTCTCTGGCTGTTTAAATATTGTTTTATTTAAATTAGAGTATTTTCTGCTCATCTGCATATAAATCTTTCCCATATTTAAATCACAGAGAGGAAGGGGAGAGGGAACCTGTCTTATCTCATCTGGTCATCCCAGTGATTGATTCCCATAGTTATGCTTGGACAGAATCGAGTAGAGAAACTAAATAGGGAGAAAAAAACTTTGCCTGTCTGTAGACATTCCACTAAACCAGGATAGGCAGTTTTGTTTCTCTTCCTCCTGTGATCCAAGGTCATTCCCACATGCCATTACATAGCCCCGTTCCTACTTACACAAGCAATCTATTCTTCTCAGCCATGCTTTTGGCCCTTAACTGCTTTCATTTCTTTCATTGCAAGTTTTAAACTTGTATTTATTTGCTTTTTTTCTGTTAATGTTGTATCTCTTTCATGGTTTCCCCTGTCAGGAGTGGGATATATTGTTAAATTTTCCTTCCTTCCTTCCTTCCTTCCTTCCTTCCTTCCTTCCTTCCTTCCTTCCTTCCTTCCTTCCTTCCTTCCTTCCTTCCTTCCTTCATTTGTATCCCACCTTTATTAGTTTTAGAAATAATTCAAGATAGTGAACATATCCAACACACCATCCTCATTCTATTTTCTCCAAGACAACAACCCTGTGAGGTGTGTTGGGCTGAGAGAGTGATTGGCCCAATGTCATCCAGATGGCTTTCTTGTCTAAGGTGGGACTTGAACTCATGGCTCTCTAGTTTGGCCTAAATGCAGTGGTGGGATTCAAATACCTGAATAACTGGTTCTCTGCGTGGATACCGCTTCCGGAAGTCCATTCTGGGTCTGGGCCTCTGAGGCCCAGAACGGATTTCAGGAAGTGGCATCCACATATTTCCAGTGGTCCGTCCTGGGCCTTGTGAAAAAGGGCTAGGGCATCAGCCGGTTCGCCAAAATCAACAAAATATTAGCCACCAGTTCTTCCGAACCGGTGCGAACTGGCTGAATCCCACCACTGCCTAAATGCATGCATACATTTCCTTGTAAGATCAGACATGCTTTAAACTTTACCCCACAAAATTCTAAAAGAGTTGAATTAGGCAATTATATTTGTGAGAGTGGTGAGCTGTCAGCTCCAGGCTTTTTTTTTTTTATGGAAAAAGCAATTATCAAAATAATTTCCTTCAGTTTTAAGGCTTGGATTTTGAACCTTAATGTTAGTGGATGATTTGTGCCTGGAACTTGTTGAAATAAGTATCCTTTTGAGACTTCTGGAACATTCCTTTCAATAACCATGGAGTCTTTCTGAATGGTCTTGAAGTTATACATTTACAATTGTCCGTCAAAGGCTAATCTTACAATATCATCCTAGGAGATGTTCGGATAATACTCTGTTAGCCACTGAAGTTTTAACATGGTGCCTGGTTTAAAGTCTAGTGCAGGGGTGTCAAACTGCCAGCCCGGGGGCTGGATGCGTCATGCGGAAGCCACGCCCACCAGTGCCAGCAATGGCAAAACTGTCCCGATATGTTGCATGATGTCACGTGACGTCGCAAGTTTGACATGTCTGGTCTAGTGGTTTAGTAGGACATGTTTTTCAATCTCTACCATATGCAGAAGATCATTGTTCCTTGAAAAATCTGGGGTTCTGTTTATGAATCCTGGAAAGATCCAACATCAGTATTTTGTCACTGCAAGGAGCAATAACTTGAAATATTCAGACAATATAAAAGAGAAATATCATACTCTCTGTGTTTCATTGGCACATTCTTTGGCTGTCACTGGTCAAGATGAATAACATTCCAGTCAAATAATAAAGCATGTTGCCAACATTTATTTTATTTCAATTTGTTTGTAATAATGTTATTAAAGTTATTCTGCAATATTCTGTAATATGCAGCAAATCTTACATCCCTTGGTTTTTCAGCTATTGGAACATTAATCATGGTTAATACAATAGAATCCAGTCTGTGTGGAAATATATTATTTCAGGTAAATTCTAATACAGTTTTGCTCTAAGGTTGTTAACAGTCTAATATATATCAGACAATTGTTGTCTAGTATCTATTAAGTTATGTAGGTCAATAAGGACTGTAAAAACGGCTACCTCCAATTAACTTACAAAAAATATATAATTTCATAACAATTAAACAGTTAAAATGTAATTGAGTAAACGCTATTAAATTTCACTATTCCACTTAGAAAGTTACTTGCAGCACTTCATACACACAAACACACACACTTGCACGCACAAAAAGATGTATAGATATGCATACACCCCCTTCTTTTATTTATTTTTAACATGGTTCTGGGCAAGATACTGCAAAAATAGACATGTAAAAACAAATACATTCAACTGTTAAAAAAAAAAACATAAACAGAACTAAGACTGTAGAAGACTGGACAATATCCTAAACACAATACAACCATCTTGAAGACTTCCTGTTCTCACGGGATAGTTAAGATATCTGGGGAAAAGACTTGTTTTAAGGGCTTGTTGGATGGCTTGTAGGCAGTGGTGGGATTCAGCCGGTTCGCACCACTTCGGCAGAACCGGTAGCTAAATTTTTGTTGCCCAGGCCCAGAATGGACTTCCGGAAGCGGCATCCACACAGAGAACCGGTTGTTCACATATTTGAATCCCACCACTGCTTGTAGGGAGCAACTAACCTCACCTTGGGGAGAATGATGTTCCAGAGGACAGGAGCCACAGCAGAAAGGGCTTACGTCTTGGGTCCCATCAAATAGAACACTTTAGCAAACTGGACCCACGACAAACATATCTCTTCTGCCAGATTTGATGGGATGGGTAGATGCAATTGGGAAGAGATGGTCCTTCAAATAACCTGGTCCCACGTCATGCAGTGCTTCAATAGTCATAACCAGCATTTTGAATTGAACCCAAAATCAAACTAACGATCAATGCGGCTTACGAAGCAGATGTGTGGGGCAGGCAGTTCTAGCTCATAACTGCCTGCCCTTCTTGGCATATGCCATATTTCTTGGCATGCTTAGTTTTTTGGCCTCTTCCAATGACAGTTATTGGAATTGTTGTAGTTTTGGAGAGCCCTATTGTTTTTGCACTGATGTTTGGCTCCACATATGTGAAATTAGGATGTACAGGCAGTCCTGGACTTACAACAGTTCATTTAGTGACCATTCAAAGTTACAACAGCACTGAAAAAAAATGACTTATGACCATTTTTTTATACTTATGACCGTTGCGGCATCCCCACGGTCACATGATCAAAATTCAGACGCTTGGCAACTGATTCATATTTATGACCATTGTGGTGTCCCAGGGTCATGTGGTCAATTCAGTTAACAGCCATGTACCTATCCCAACAACTGCAGTGATTCACTTAACAACTGTGGCAAGAAAGGTCATAAGATGGGGCAAAACTCATTTAAGAAATGTCTGACTTAGCAACAGAAATTTTTTGGCTCAATTGTGGTCGTAAGTCAAGGACTACCTGTAGATTGCTATCCCAATATACTGTATGTCCTTTCAGTTCTGTCATTTGTACAGAGGTTAAATCCATGATCTTGATCCTCTCTGTCAATCTTTTTTTGAATTTGTGGACGCTGCCCTTAGCTGTCATATCTTTTCTATCTCCATTAGAAATGGTACAATTGTTATATGCCATGCTACTGTTACTATAGCTGCTGAATGATTTTTTTTCCCTGTGTTGAATGGAATGCTGCTTGTGCTAAAGAAATCCAATATAATTGCAATTATAGAGCTGGACAGTTGGGCAATCTGACGCATGCCTGGCAATCTTTCCCCATTTTGGTACCTATCACACGTACTTGCACAATAACTTAGGTAGTCCTCTCTGTTACCTGATTTCTGATGAGATCACCAGATCTTCCATGATTCCAACCAGACATCATTCTAAAAATGCCCACATCTCATGAAATCTTGCACGAGATTTTGATACTCTTATGTGACACTTATCTTTTTGTTATATTGCAAGGTTTAATGAAAAATGATATTTCTTTCATTTTGACTCTGTCAAAATAGTTGTAATAAATGCTGTCGCATCTCTGCCTGCCATGCTGTCAACCTCTGACTTGATGGATGGTACTCAGCTGAACCTTTTGTTTTAATCTTTGTGAAAGTCAAAGTAGCCAAAAATTTCTCCTCAAATTTGCAGAATGCCATCGATAATTCAAATGGATTACTTGAATGGATTACTATTCTCATTAATAACCTTAATGAGATTATTAAGGCTTACTTAATTAAGTAAAACAAACACATTAATTAAGGCAATATGTACTTGGCCTTTATTTCATTTGTGCAATAATAACTTTTCTGTGCTGGAAACACCTTATTAACTCACAAACGGTTTTGTTAAATGGGCTTTTCATTCAATATTAGTATTGTGTTCTTGTGCTAATAGTAGTATTGCATCATCACATGTAAGTTAGAGCAATGTTTTCAAACAGGAAAATAATATTTTCAGAAGCCTACTATGGTTATGAGAATGGTAAATAGGCAAGGCAATTCTGGAGATCTACATCCCTAAAGGAAAATTAAAAAGAGCACACACATATGACTCTTGTCCCCATTCTTCCAATTTCCTTTCTTCTTTTTTTCAGCTTCTGACTTCTAGCATCTGAAGAGAAATTCCTATGATTCCTATGATTCATGGAATGTGAAAAGGGTCCTTTGCAAACTTTAATACTATTATGAAAAGTTTGAGGGTGAAACAAAAAGAAGATGGAAGTAAGAATTCATTGCTTACCATTATCCCCTTACACACACAGAGAGAGAGAGAGACAGAGAGACGGAGAGACAGAGACAGAGACAGACGGATGGACGGACAGATTGAAAACGTGTCTGTGGGATTGTTTTAGGAATACCAGCCAATCACAAATATGCTTCTGATTTGCAAAGGAAAAGATTGCCTAAATCCAAGCTGGGGGAAAAAAACCAGTGTTGATATTTTCATTCATTTCCTCCTTCCCCTTTCTTTGTGAAGTCCTACTTAGTACAAATCTATCTCTATTCATCTAGCTTTAAGCCAGCACGGGTTAGGTTTCTTGTGAGCCAAAACCCTTTGGAAGATCAACTTATATGGCCTTCAGAAGCTCTACCTTTATCTTAACAGGACAGAATAACAGAATTGGAAGGGATCTTAAAGGTCTTCAAGTCCAATCCTTTACCATATTTTCTTTTGATGTATGTAAGTTCATTGCAAAATCCAGCAGCAGAATGCTCAGTGTCCAAGGAGATTATGTAGCAGTTAGTCCAGGAGTACCTGAGCAGCTAGATTCTTCCATTGGGAAGAAGGGAAACTGTAGCTCAGGATTTTGTAAGGAACAGGTGATCTAGAGTGATTGGAAGCATCAGATCCAGCAAACCAAGATTTGCTTTGATGCCATTTCATTTCTCAAACTAGGAAGCGTCCAGACTATATACGGCTGTTCCTGCCTGAACTGATTAGATTTCTACTGTAATCACCAAGTGATATATAAAATGGATAATCATAACCTGAAATGCAACTTGAGCCTCATTACAACAAGCATTGAAAAATAGCCAGGCCCTAGTATACAATTCAAGGGAAAAATTGGACCACATTAGGCAAGGGAAAAATTGGACCACATTATACGAGCTTGCTTTGTCTTAATTCTCTAAATCAATGCACAAACAGGCATAATATTTTTCACCATCAACATCTATCTGCAAAAGGGGGGATTCAGTCCTCTGATCAGAGGTTTCTTGCAAAATTTCTATATTAGAAAAAAAAATAATGTCCATAGGAAATGCAAAAAATGTTTTAAGAAGTACAGTATATGTAAAATGGTGCACAAGAAAAGGAAAATTTGAAAGGAAAAGAAGACAAAAATTGGCATCCTTAAGTAGCTACAACCGAACCCATAATTCCCTCCACACTATATATTTTCCCCAATTTCTACATCTAAGGATCATTCCCCACTCTCTCTATAAGAAACAGTATTGGGGTTTTTAATACCAGTTTTAAATTGCTATCATTTCTTCCCTGCTGAGATTAACATGAGCAATCCTTTCTATTTCAGTTTTGACTGTACTATCAGACAAGGTACTGATTTATAAAGATGTATACTTTCACAGTCTATGATTATTATTGAACAAGAAAAAATATCGGATATGCTATTTTAGTCAGCTCTGCAAAAAAAAGTAACTTTTTTTTTTAATCAAAGAGAAAAATTGGGTCCGGATTGCATAATAACTTAGACCTCTTGGGAAAATACTAGCATAGTCCTAAGTAAAAATAGAAGGTGACTGTTATTATTTTCCAGAACTAAAAGAAAATATCATCATGAATGATGTTGCCCTTGATTTTTCACTGATTAGATCAAGGATTAACGCCCCTCCTATCATCCCTACAGAAAACTTGAGAAAAACTTCATAAATGTTTTTATCCCACCAAGAAATAAAAGATCCGATCCAGTAATAGAAAAGTTTCCAGCATTTTCTTTTATCATTTCTCATTTGATTTCATGAAAGATCATTTGCTTTTGAAATTGTTTCAAAGAAGGGGGGGGAAGGTAAAATACTCATGTGTGGTGGATAAATGGTCCTGTGTTTATTCACGAAATTACCAAGGCATAAGTGTGAATGTCTGTCTTTCATTGTGCCATCTTCTACTAAGTGAGTCGCTCTCTCCTTGACTTCCTTTGTTTCAATTAAATGTCCCAGAAAGTTCTCATGAGCAAACAAGTCTCAGGAGGCTTTTTTTTTTTAGATCAGGAAGGTTTTATAGTAAGATTAGCACTGACGATGTTACCTACTTTTCCTTTTTTCCAATAAATAGATAGAAAAAGAGAATCTTCTTTACAGGGACAGAACACTTGAGAAACTAATCATAAATACATTGCTCAAATTGGGCAGGAAATGGGCACTCTAAAGAAGTCACAGAAAGTTTAATCAAAATTGGTCTAAATATATTCATACTCACTGTGTGTTTTTGGAGAAAAGTTGTTAAACCATAAGAAATTGAAAAGAGCAGATCGGTACAAACGTGTCAGCTGCACATCTGGCCTGCTGGCCCTATTGTTTTAGAAGGTGCAGGATCAACCATTTGGAATCCAATAGCATTGTGTTGGGAATGTTGTTTTACGGGAAATATATGTGTCTAAAGCTGCTTTCTCTGAAAACATGCATTTCTAATTATTTTTACATAGCTTCTTCATTCATTTATTATTTATTTAGCTTATTATACCTACAGAGGTCATTGTATCACTGACATATAAATTTAGTTTAAAGAAAACAATAACAAATAGAAAGAAAGAAAGAAAGAAAGAGAAAGAAAGAAAGAAAGAAAGAAAGAAAGAAAGAAAGAAAGAAAGAAAGAAAGAAAGAAAGAAAGAAAGAAAGAAAGAAAGAAAGAAAGAAAGAAAGAAAGAAAGAAATTGGACAATACAATGTAGGAGATAAACGATTAAATTAAAATAAATTCACAATAAAATCACCATAATATAGTTTCTTAATGTCCTCACCAAATGAAAATTATGAAACTTCAGCCCAAGAGTTCTTGAAGGCACCAGCCTGAAGAAAGGCTGGGCTGAGAGATAAATGTCCACTGTCCAAGAACAAAGGAAAAAAGTTCTTACATGGTTGCAACCTCCTTTGTACTCTTGCCAGCTTTTAGTTCCTTTCTCTTGCATTTGGCCACCTCCTTGCCATTGGATATACAACTGACAAATTTCCTTTTTGAATTACAGCACCAATGTCATGGGAAATTTCATTTCCGAATTGCACTAATATGAAGAAGAACAAAATATGTCAGATCACATTATACTTCCAGAAGGCAGCTTCTAGTTGTTGACGTTTTGACTGCAACTTACTTGTTCTTGCTGCAGAAATGCTGAGAATGACAGTTACACTATGACACTTTAATACCATGTTATAAATCATTGTCATCCCCTCCCCCTCTTTCCAATCACATCATGAATCCCAATAAAGCAAATTCTTTCTCATTTCTCTGTCCTTCCCCCTTCCCCTTTTACAGTGTTGTACAGGACTATTTCTAATCTGCTCAGGCTTACAGCGACAGCACTTAGCAATAGCACTTAGACTTATATACCACTTCATTGTGCTTTACAGCACTCTCTGATAGGTTTACAGAGTCAGCCTATTGCCCCCAACAATCTGGGTCCTCATTTTACCGACCTCAGAAGGATGGAAGGCTGAATCAACATGGAGCCCTGTCAGGATCGAACTCCTGTCAGTGAGCAGAGTCAACCTGCAATACTGCATTCTAACCACTGCACCACCACAGCTCCTGATCGCGATAAATATTCAGTGGTATAATATCACCACAAACATCTACTCCAAAATAAACATATGGGATACTCCAACATCAATAAATTAACTTGGGGTTGAATCTGCCATGTTATTTCCAAGATCAGAAAGTATTACGCAAATTATAATCACAGAGATTTCCCCCATCTCCACTCATAGCAATAGATATTCTGCAGTCAGTGTTGTTTCTGAAGGCAAGCAGATGGGCAGCAATATTTTCCAATTAAACCAAGTTTAAAGCCAAACTATGGAGGTCATTATTCAACTAACATGGAACATGCGCTTGGCATTTAGTTTGTCTGCACTTAGACCTAACATCTCAGATATACATAAATCTTAAGATTTTGAAACGATGGTTTCCCTGGTAATCATTTTTTAAATATTCTTTATTAAAGTTTATTATAATATAAAGTATAACTAGAAACAAAAATCAGAAAAAAGAGAAAAGGGAAAGAGTGCAAAGAAGGGGGGAAACCAGTGACTTCTGACTATTTTCAGTGTAGCAGAGTAAAAAAAAGGTTTACAACTTCAACTTTTTGCATTACATTTCTAGTAGTCCATTTCTATAACAACAAAATTAATATAATCATCTAAAATTGAAATCTAAAATTGAAGGTTTTTTTTTCTGTTTTGAGCATAAAGTCCAGAAATGGTTTCCAAGCAGAAATGAAACTAGATAAATTCTTGTATCTATTCCATTGTTTAAAATTGCAAAGTAATGTTCCTGATTGTGGGTCAGTATAATGCATTACTTTCAGAAAATTACGTGAAGGGAACAATAAGTAAGCTTTCAAGGTAGATTTTAGATTAGAGATCCTAGCTTGTATAGAATAATTTGAGTGAGATTGGTGTAAAACTGGCTTTGGACTGTGTTTGTGGTATATTGGTCCAAATGTGCCTGATTGATATTATCCATGCCAGAGGTAAGGAATTCTGTGTGTAAAATATCTTCAGCTAAGGGCAATAACATACATTTTAGCATTTCTGACTTTCTAAAAGAATTATATGGAACCTTTGATTGACCAAAGACATGATAGACACTGCAGGTCAAACTATGAGCTTACTTGGTGATAACTATTTCATATGAAAGATAGTGCTTGCAATAAACGAAAGAAAAGAAAGAAAGAAAGAAAGAAAAGAAAGAAAGAAAGAAAGAAAGAAAGAAAGAAAGAAAGAAAGAAAGAAAGAAAGAAAGAAAGAAAGAAAGAAAGAAAGAAAGAAAGAAAGAAAGAAAGAAATATATACACAATTTCTCAGTCCAGAAACAACTGGAAAGCTATATGAACCACCTGCAATGGACGGAGGGAGGGAGGGAGGGAGGGAGGGAGGGAGAGAAGGAAGGAAGGAAGGAAGGAAGGAAGGAAGGAAGGAAGGAAGGAAGGAAGGAAGGAAGGAAGGAAGGAAGGAAGGAAGGAAAATGAGAGGCATGGAAAAGAGGTAATACATCTGAATGAAGTGGTGAGGTATTATGGAGTCAGAGTACAGAAAGTAAAGATGTAGGTTTTATCATTTTAAATAATTTTATTGTTGTAGTTTTATTATTGTTAAATAAAATAAAATAATTTTATTTTAAGTTTTAATATTAACAAAAAGGCTAAAATGTCGATCAGAGAGTATGAACTGATGTCATCTATTTGTTATGTGTATTTAGTTGTTTGTTTTATTTGTTTTCGTCCCACTTTTATTATTTTTAGAAACAATTCAAGCAGGTGTATAAAAATAGCCCTCCAGAGACTGGCAATGGTTGCATGTTCTGTTCTAATAAATGATGGACAGACAATCAAGAAATGAGTCTTTAGAAAAACTGTATAATGTTCTGAGTTAATGCAGCATAGAGCGTAACAGTAATCCATAAGGTGACATTCTAAGCTGAAATGAGAGAGTACAGGAAAAAAAAAAAGATTGGTCCATTTGGAGACCAAGGAATGAATGAGAACTGTGATTGCTGAATATCTGCGAAGAAAAAAGATCTATTCATTTCAAATATGTGGTTTTAAGCCTGGTTGTATGAATGAATACACACACACGGCAAAATAATTAAGATAAATCTAAAAGCATTGATTTGATTGTGATGAAAGACTGAGAAAATTAGTGAAGGATGGAATAATGAGTACTTCTCATTTTGGGACAGGCAATTATTCAATAATGTAATGAATGGATTTGGGGAAAATATCCATGGAAATAAAAAAAAGTGAAATGAAAGAAACCAAAATGAAAGTAGAACAATGAAACATAAAAGTATGAACCCTGAATGAACAAATATGATACGATAGTTTATTATCACAGCAGCACGCCTGGAAAATGGGCACAAGGAAATAGGATGTGGAAGCGAACAAAAAGAATTATTTTAGAGACTGCTACAGAAATGTGCAGAATTACTTTAATGGAAAGTGTGAGATAGGTTGCTTAGTGGAATCATGAAGCAAAACAAATTACAGATAAGAAACACACATATAAGGGAATTATTGCTGAAAAAAAGGATGAAGAACTATATTGCAGAATGTGTATAAAGCAAAGCAAGCAAGTAACAGTAAAATTAAGATTTCCTGATGTATAATAGTTTCCAGCAAAATTTTTGAAAGATTTTCAGCCTTATTTGGAGTCAGAAGCCAATGTAAAGACAATGTCAGGTGCAATAAATCAGGAGCCAGGGTTGCTCAAATGAGTACAAGTTTATTCCATGCTACCTCTATACAAGAATCTGAACTACTAACAGTTAAGGCAAATAACTGGTAGATAAGAGTCAACAGAATTCAAGGAGGGCTGAAATTAGATCTCGTATGGAGCGCAGGGACGCCAAACTAATGACACCCTTGATCCCTCCCTTGGGCTCAGCCTGGTCATCTTCTACAGACAACCTGAGGTAAGCAGAATAGGAAGTCCTGGCAGCAGTCATCTAGATGACCCAGAAGTGGGAGCCTGGGCCATTTGTGCCTTCACCAAGATTGATGTATTCCATGGTCCATTTGTTTGTTTTCTTGGCTGCCCACCATCTCCAACCTTCTCTTTATTAGATGGAATAGATTAGGGGTGAGCAACCTGCAGTCTTCTGTTTTCATGTGGGCCTTGACTTCATTTCCAAACTTCAGTTCAAGAAATCAGTTTACAATTCTATCATGAGCTGTTTGTCCCTTCCCTGCTACATTCTGCTTGAAACAGGGGGAAAAATATTGCAGGAAGAGAATGAATATCTCCTTTACTTTTGGCTCTGTTCCAAGTTCTACCCACCCTAAGATTAACCCTAATGAACAATGTCTGATAAAAAGTCTTGCTTACCCTTGGACTGATGTTTTCAGGATGTAAGGATTCCATTCTAGATCTTGCTGAATTATTTGATAATTATCAAATTACCTTCCCAACTGGCCATCCCTTGGGAACCATTCTGTGAACATGCCAACAAGAAGCTCTTAGAATTCTAAGTATGGCTACTGGCTCAACCAAATTGACCAGTCTGGGTTATAATGGAATTTGTGGATGACCTTGGGGAACAAGGAGAAGGAGCCCCCAGTGACTTAGCAGTGACTTAACAGTCAGAGAAAGAGACTTAAGAAGGACCCACCCTAATGGATCAAGAAGTTAAAATTGGTGACAGGAAGTTTGTACTTGCTGACTTGCAAGTTTCTATTAATGAGGCTTTACAGTAAAGTAGAATTAGCTCATTTAGTCATGTTTACTGTCTGGTTGACCTGGGTGGGCTGACAGGGTCTATAGGTTTGTAAGCTACATATTGGGCATATTCTAGGACTGTATAATACCATATAAAGAGGTCCTTTGCACGATGCTGAAGTATATATAAAATACTTCATCTTGAAGTGATCATGCATCTGCAGCCTTTGCAAAGCTCAGGCAACGGCTTTGGAAATGGCTTTCAGCTGTCTCCTTACACATGTATGGCTGGACAGCCACTTCCAAAGCAGCTGTTTGAAAACAGCAGAATTGCTTTCATGTTTCAAAAGGGCCTCTTGTATGGAAGCCTGCCCATTTTGTTAGGAGAGGCATCATGACCAGATGAGCTAGGTAATTCCACTTTATTGTAAAGCTACATTGACCGAATCTTGCAAATATGAAAGTACAATTTCCCACTCCATCTCCTTTACAACCCATGAAACTAGGGAGGGTCCTTTCTGAGCCTTTTGCCCCACCTATTATCCAGCTATGCTGTCTCTTATCTGACCATTCCCTTCTTCACTCAGTGTTTCCCAGTGTTACAGGGCATGAGTATCTCTTGTAAAAATTTTGCACAGATCTAGCACAGTCATACAAACAGACTTCTTCTACTGCACACTCTTTTAGTCATTTATTGTTTCCAAACACCGCGCATAATGCTTCCAAGTCTCACCCCCCCATCCCATCTGTTGGACCACAATCCATTAACTCCCATGGCATATCACATCTTTATTCTGCCCCCCTTCTTTTATTGTTGATCTCAGGGATCTCTTTAAGTGCTTTGGGTGATTAACTGATCTATTACGGGGTGAGTGAACTCTGGCTTTTGATATCATAGTATAACATCAGAAAATCTTAATCCTAGGATTATGTTCCAGATGGATGATTTCTTTAACTGAGACCTTTAGCTTTCCTTTAATGTTAAAGTAAACTTGATCTCTTCACAAAGCAGGAAATGCTTTCAATTGCTGTACAGATCTGAGGGTTGTGACTATGTGCTGTTTCTTTTGTTACAGAAAAAAGAAAATCAGTCATTTGAGCTTTTTTTTTTTCTGGAGTGAGCCAAACGTTCACAGCAAATTATAAAACAAAATTGTGCAAATGCAAGGCTTTTCTAAAATAGTTACATAATTCAAAGTTGAAAGAAAAAAATAGGAGTTCTATCGTGTAGTTGGAAATGGCATGCCTGTAGCATGAACCAACATTAGTGACTCCTTTGACATTGAGGTAGCAGTGTTGTATCAGGGAGTATTGCAAACAACTTTTCCAGGAAATCCAGAACAAGAACAAGATAAAAGTTTGCACACCGATCTCACCAGTTGCTTGCCTGTTGCTTCCGTCCAGCTATCCATCATGACTACCACTAAGTACTGAGGAAATTAATTTAAGCTACTCTAGGTGAGATTGTCCTGGAAGATAATGTATCAATCTCTGAGAATGTCCTTGAGAGACAGGAGTAGCAGCAGCAGCAGCAGCAGAAGCAGCAATAGACTAGGCAAGATGCAGACAAGAGGCAGCTTAGCCTTCAGAAGCCATGGGAGGATGGCAAATGTCTCAGAAAGGAACTTGCACAGTTTCTTGGATTGCAAAGGTGAGGGAGAAGAAATGTTCCTTCGGGCTGTGAAGGTCCAGACGGGAAATGGATGGCATCAACTGAACCCTGGCAAGACTGAGTTGCTTCGGAGTTTGGGGCCCTCTGGTTTATAGGACTATACCATCTTTGGTTCTGGATGGTTCTGCCCAAACAGACCTTGTGTGCAATCAGGGATTCTCTT
Organism: Azemiops feae; assembly: GCA_023970755.1. NCBI lineage: Eukaryota > Metazoa > Chordata > Lepidosauria > Squamata > Viperidae > Azemiops > Azemiops feae. The sequence continues at coordinate 449,651 of JALGBA010002138.1, forward strand.
AGAGTTACGACTCCTTCTTGAGGATCAGGTGGTAGTTGTGGCTAGGGGAGCCTTTGCTCAATCTTGTATTGGGTATCAGTTGTACCCATTCTCAGACTGAGGAGCTGTACTCATGGTCACTCATGCCGTATTCAACTCCCAGTTGGACTACTGCAATGCCAACTACATGGAGTTGCCCTTGAAGAGTATGCAGAAGCTTCAGCTGGTGCAGAATGCATGGGCACTTGACATCTCTGCTCCACAAACTGTATTGGTTACCAGTCTGTTTCCAGGTCCAAATCAAGGTGCTGTTTTTGACCTTTAAAGCTCTACATGAAATGGGACCAGTTATTTGAGGGACTGCCTCTCCTATCAGATCCAGCAGAGAGGGCATACTGCAAGTCCCGTCTGCTAGAGTGCTTCATTTGGAGGGTCCTTGGCAACAGATCTTTTCTCCTGTGCCCCCCCCCCCACTTTAGGGAACATCCTCCCCCACCAAACTCCTCCTCCTCAAACTGAGGTTGGCTTCATCCCTTTTAATTTTCCAGATGTCCCTCAAGACCTGGTTATGTAATCAGGGGGCACCAGGAAACTGGTGAAATATTGAGATGGCTCTTCAGCTAATCCCTCTTTTATTGTGCCTTGCATTTTTAATATTAATAACATTCATAGTAATTTGACTATATTGTCTTCAACTTTGGTGTACGCCTTCCAGAGTTGGGAGATAGGTGGCTATATGAAAGTGACAACTAGATAAATAAGAGTCCATTGGAATTGGGTGGCTAATAAATTCAAATCTCCTCAAAGGGCTGAAAGGTTGAAATACTGTAGCTGCAAAAGGTATACATATGAGCCACACACAGGCAGCAATTCATCACCCCTACATTATACATAGCTGCCTGTAACATTTCCCATTGAGAAAGAAAATGACATTTCCCATTGTGGAAGAAGAAATACGGCTTTGTCATGTATCCAGGGGGAAGAACCTGGTGGCTTTGAGTTATTTCCTTCTGTGCCATAATCCTCAGAGATGTGCTACTCATCATTTATTGTCACTTCCATGATATTTTCTTTAGGGGAGTCGGGTTCAGCTTTCCTGTCTTTAAAGAACAGTTCACAAATTCATGCTATACAAACACAGGTGGTCCTTGTCTTATGACCACAACTGAGCCCAAACTTTCTACTGCTGAGTGAAGCATTTGTTTTGCCCCATTTTGCAACTCTTCTTGCCACAGTTGTTAAGTGAATCACTGCAGTTGTTAAGTTAGTCACATGGCTGTAAGGAGACTCGGGCTTCCCCATTGACTTTGCTTGCCAGAAAGTCACAAAAGGTAAATTACATGATCCTGGGACACTGCAGCCGTCATAAATGCGACTTAGTTGCCAAGCATCTGAATTTTGATCACGTGACCGTGGGGATGCTGTTACAGTTGTAAGTGTGAAAAACAGTCCTAAGTCACTTTTTTCAGGGCCGTTGTAACTTCATGGTCACTAAATGAATGTTTGTAAGTCAAGGACTACCTGTAGCCATCCAAAGTTTACATTAGGTGGAAATTAGATGGCTTGTAAGATCTATTGACAATGATAAAAACACATAGAATGGAATGGAATGGAATGGAATGGAATGGAATGGAATGGAATGGAATGGAATGGAATGGAATGGAATGGAATGGAATAGAATAGAATAGAATAGAATAGAATAGAATAGAATAGAATAGAATAGAATAGAATAGAATAGAATAGAATAGAATAGAAATGGAATGAAGAATGGAATGGAATGGAATGGAATGGAATGGAATGGAATGGAATAGAATAGAATAGAATAGAATAGAATAGAATAGAATAGAATAGAATAGAATAGAATAGAATAGAATAGAGCTGGAAGGGACCTTGGAGGTCTTCTAGTCTAGCCCCCTGCTCAAGCAGGAGAACCTATACCATCTCAGACAGGTGAATGTCTAGTCTCTTCTTAAAAATCTCCAGTGATGGAGCGCCCACGATTTCTGGGGGTAAGCTGTTCCCCTGGTTGATTGTCCTCACTGTCAGGAAGTTTCTCCTTAATTCCAGTTTGCTTCTCTCTTTGATCAGTTTCCAAGCATTGTTTCTCGTCCTTCCCTCCGGTGCTTTGGTGAACAACCTGGCCCACTCCCTTGAAGTGAGACACTGACTACATCTGTTTGAGTGTCTTGATACCTGCTGCTTTACTTGCCTTTATCTGTTGAGGCTGAGGGTAGGGTATCTCTGGCCAAGGTTTCAAAATTATACTGGGGGCATTGTCCCCCTAAGTGGCCAAAATCTGTAACAACAACAAAGAGGACACGTCTTTAAAGAAAAACAAGAAAGTCCAGTTGTCTCTTGAAAAAAGCACCTTTGGGACAACCATGACCAGGATAACTGAGAATCTCCATAGACAAACAAAGAGGACAAAACAGGCAGCCTTTGTACCATCTTGTAATTCTTTCTTCTTCTTTTTTAAATGCACACAATGTAGGCTTTTTGAATTTATTTATTTTTTTAAATTCCCTCTTTCAGAGTCCAGTGTGATTGCAAGCAGACCAATGTGTCTTCAGTTTCATGTGAAACCTTTCTGGTCAGAATATAGAAAGGAGAAGAATAGGCTGGAATATGATTTGTCTTTTTTCCTTTCAAGTGTAGGATGTTTGAATGCCTAAATAAGATGGTAGGATGGAAATGTGCTATTATTTCAGTGATCCTGATGTTGCAGGAAATCCTGCCGAAATGTTATATCTATAGTTGGAAACTACTAAGTCAGGTAGACAAGGTAATGGGCCAATTTTAGTCTTTTATCCTGAAGAATTGCTGACAGACGAAGCCAATAATGTTGGGTTATTCTGTCCAATGCCTGATCTACAGTAGTACATGGAGCCTATGGAGATTTTCTGTCATCCAAGTCTTGTCCCAAAGGTGCTTTTTTAAAAAGGCAACTGGACTTTGTTTTTTCTAGAAGACATTTTGCTTCTCATCCAAGAAGCTTCTTCAGATGTAAAGAAATTTCTTGGATGAGAAACAAAACATCTTCAAGGAAAAGCAAAGTCCAGTTGCCTTTTGAAAAAGCACCCTTGGATCCTAAATAGTGCATTTTATCAGTTGAACCAATTATTTATAAGAGGGAACTTCTGAATCTTGCTTTTCACTACATTTTCATGAGAAACCTAATGCTCTCTGAGATGCTTTGGACTACAAGTCCCACTAGCTGCCATTTAACAGAGTTAGAACATTGGGGAATTGAACTCAGAAGCATCTGAAGGGTACCTGGTTGAATGTGTCTACTTTAAACAGGAGCAAAAATGCCATGCTTGAATACAGGTTTTTTTTACTTTCTCACTCCCAAATAATTGTTTCCTTAATGACCAGTATGGCTGTTTAGGCTGAAATAATTCTAGCAAATCTGTCATCATGAATATATGTCAAAGATTTGCATCTTTTAATGAACGTAAAGCATTAAAAACTGGCAGTCGTACATTAGAACATGCTGTGACTTCATTACATGCAGTTAGTGGGGGAAAAAAGAGTTGCCAATTAATTAATGTGCAGCTGAAGTTCAAGCCCATAACGATTCATTCTTGGGTTTAATTACACATGTGCTTCATGCAGTAACTGTCCTTGAGTGGATGCACACTGCATTTGTCACCCACAATTCCTGAGGAGCTGCCAAGGGGGAGAAAAGGGCATAGAACTGATGGTGCTTAGCAGCAGCCAAGAATAAGAGGTATGGTATAAGAGCCATGGTTAGAATGGCACAGTGGTTAGAATGCAGTATTGTACACTATCTCACTGCTCACTGCCAGCAGTTCAATTCTCACTGGCTCAAGGTTGACTCATCCATGCTTCTGAGGCTGGTAAAATGAGGACCCAGATTGTTGGGGGCAATATGCTGACTCTATAAACCACTTAGAGAGGTCTGTAGAGTACTGTGAAGGGGTATATAAGTCTAAGTACTATTGCTCTTGCAATTCTTAATACCTAAGGCTCTGTGCTGCAAGGCAGCATTTGAGCAGATCAATAGCTCCATCTACTTGGACCATCAATAGAAAAAATTCTGATATTCTCTATGTTTTTCAATGTCTCCCTCAAATTTGTAGATGCATTGCATGGTTCGTTTTTGTGAAGTACTCCCAGGAAAGTAGATTCTCCCTATATTTCTCAAATGCAAAAATCCCTCTTAGCAATAATAGTAGAATTGCTGCTGGGAAACCTCCTGGATGGAGTTTCTCCCTGGTTACTTCTCATGGATTGAATGGCAGCACAGAAAACCCAGGAATCTGCCGAGCCTTGAAGAGACAATTCACCCTGTGGGGTCCTTGGTGCTCTCTGAGCTTGGTTGCTTTCTTGCAGACGTTTCATTATCAAACTAGGTAACATCATCAGTATTAGTAAGGGAGTAGGGTTTGCTCTTATTTTATATACTAGTGGTTCTGGCCTGACAGCGTGGGAGGGAGTGGTCTTGGTGGTTCCTTGACTGGGTTGTTTATTCTGAGCTTGTTTGGGGTATTGCTTGCTTCTTGGTTGTTGGTCTAGTGTTAATCTTTGCTCAGATCTTGCACAATCTCTCACAAAACCCTTAGCTACTTCTTAATTCCCTGTTTATATCTATGAAGAATACCAAGGAAGCACCAAGGAGAAAACCATAACCCCACCAAGCTACCGCATATAAACAGTGGGCAAACCCCACACTCACTAGCACTGATGATGTTACTTAGCTGGGTAATAAAACATCTGCAAGTATGCAACCATCCTTAGGGAGCACAAAAGGAATATATGGTGTTGCTTGTTTGTGAATATCATCTGGTCATTTCTTTTGCTTTCAGCAGATGACACTCTTGCTTCATTTAACTCTGCTCAATGAGCCACAAAAAAGTCCCGGCAACAAAATCAATCCCAATGGAATATTCTAAAATGGCAGTAGTTCAGGAAATAGACCGGCATTAGTGATTGGTTTAAAGCTTGGAAAATAAATACTGATATCTGCTTGATAATTCTATTTTCTCCTTAAATTCTGCCCTGTGGGGCTTTTTTTAAAACATTATCAATGAAAGCAGGAAACTATTAAAATTGGAGAGTGAGAGAGAGAACAGGAACAGAATACAGTATTCTGACTGTATTGCAAACTTTATATAATGAAAGGGGAAAAAAGATTTAAGACCATTTCCCCCTGAAAACACAGTCTTATTTACTTCATACTCCTACCTTTCTCTCCAGAAAGAATTTATTTCACCTCTGCCCCCTCTAAACCCTAATTAATTTCTCCTCCAGAAATACATGGCCACTTCAGAGGGTTTTCTCTAAATATTTTCTGGGATCAATAAGATGTTATTTTATTTTACTTTTTGGGAAGGCCACCATTGTTCCTCCAGAAAGTTGTGAATTGGTACTCATATTATAGCATTGTAGAGGCTCATAAATAGCAGGCTGCAATGAAGTAAACAAACAAATGAAAAATGTATTTTACCTACACTGTACCAGTAATATTTTATAGAACGATTCCCCTTCAAATATACACAATTTCTCAGTCCAGAAACAACTGGAAAGCTATATGAACCACCTGCAATGGAGGGAGGGAGGGAGGGAGAGAAGGAAGGAAGGAAGGAAGGAAGGAAGGGAAGGAAGGAAGGAAGGAAGGAAGGAAGGAAGGAAGGAAGGAAGGAAGGAAGGAAGGAAGGAAGGAAGATTATAAATCAATTGATGTGATGTGGGAATGTCCTTGGGAAACAGGTGGAAGAAAGAGGAGAACAGTTGGATAAGTGAAAGCTTAGCTCAGAGGTCCCCAACCTTTTGGGCACCAGGGACCAGTTCCGTGGAGAGAGGTTTTTCCGCGGACTGGAGGGGGCGTGGTTTTGTGTGCTGCCTGCATCCCGCGGATGGGGCTTTGCTTGTTTGTGCAGACCGGTTGCTGGCATGCTGCGGCCCGGTACTGGTCCATTGACCAGGGGTTGAGGACCCTTGGCTTAGCTCACAGAATGAAGGTCAGCTTGGTAAACATCTCAGAAGGGACCCTTCCTAGTTTCTTAGGCTGTAAAGGCAATGGGGGAGAAATGTACTTTCAGACTTGCAAGTCTCTGTAATGTAACCTTACAATATAGTAATATAACTTACAATATAGTAGTATTCGTTCATGGGCATGCTTCCTGTCTAGACTACTTAGGAAGGCTAACAGGTGCCTGCATATTCAATGCCTGTTTAAGCATACAGGCTGCTCTGAAGAAAGGATGGTTGGGGAGGTTGGAGAAGACAGGTGAGGAGACAGCAGGTTCCAAGTGACAAAGAGAAGCCTGCAGAGAAAGCCTTATCAAACCTGTATAACCTTGGTTAGATATTTGATTTTGAGTGCTATTTGGTTTGGACTGCTAAGGCTCCAATGATACTGCTTTTGTTCTCAATCCTTGTTCCTGAACACGGAAGGGACTGAGAAGGATGAACTCAACATCTTGGTGAATCCAGTGTGGCTTTTTGTTACTGCTAGTGAGCTTCCCATGTCTTTGCCTAGAAGGATCTCTGCCAATGAGACACTGAAAGCAGAGTGCACATTCCTAGAAATTTCAGTTATTGAGGGCTGGAAGAAGTGTTACAAATTAAGTCAAAGGATTAAGATTCTGATTGATGCAATGTGAAATGGTAGAGGTGCCAACAATGAATTTGCCTTCTGTCTCCTGTAAATCGGATGATGTTCTGTTGAACCTGGAATAGCATTCTTTATCTGTAGAGAACAGGGAACCTTGGTTATCCTTATATCTCAATCCCATTTTAATGCTTCCATGTCAATCACCCGTATGTCATTTTTCTTCTAATATGAAGAGGGTAAACCTCATTTTGATCATTCTAACACTAGTACTGTTTTTAGCTTTTCTACTTTAGAGAGAGAGAGACTCTGTGTGTGTGTGTGTGTGTGTGTGTGTGTGTTTGAGTATGTGTTTCCAAAGACAAGCTCAAGGAAGATTCCATTTCAGTTCAAGACAATTTCATATTCAAGGCAGATACAATTCAATCACTGTGAAATAAAGGTGAGGAACTAGCCACCTGGCAAATATTATTGAAGAATTGTAATGGAATATGCAACTGCAACAGCAGGGAAGAGGATTTTGCCAATATAGAGCTTTCCCAGGAAGAGACCTGGATCAAAGTCCACACAGTTCTGAGCTGGAATGGAGGAGGAGGAAAGAGGTCCAGGGTAATTACACTCTAGAATTTCTCAGGATATATCTAGCAGCTTAGGAAGTTATAGCTTTAATTTGGCAAGACTCTGTCTATTAAGTGTGAGCAAATAAAGGATTGGACATGATTGGATTTCACTGTCTTGTCTCCATCAGGCACAAATAGCCAGGAGCATTATTTGAGTTCAAAGCACAGAAGAGTTTATTAGTGCTACCTTTAACAAGAATCTAGACAACTAATGGTCAATGCTAAGTTGGTGCTAGATAAGGAATTCATGAGGGGGGTGGTGAACTTGGGTCTCTTGCGGCAATGCAATGACTCCAAACTGATGACACATTTAACCTTGCCTTCCAGTTCAGCCTGTTCTCCTACAGTCTTTGCACTTGGGCCAGGTATTCCCATCTAGCGGGGCCAGTAGCAATAAGAGCCCAATAATTCAGTAAACTATTTTGCTAATTAACAAACATCGTCCACAAATTATAACTACCATCTTATGGAATGGGCAAAAATACACAGGCATTTTCCTAGTGCATTTCCATGGTACTAATCACCACGATCCTATTAGTTACTGATTTCTCAGTCCCAGAGTCTCTGAGGGAGATGTGGAAGATATTAGTATCTCTATAGTAGTGATGACTATTTTTCTGTCAAGTGGTTGGCAAGAGAAGGCATTTAATCCAGCTGTCATCCTTTCATCTCTCCTTTAGTCATCTCCCATACTTCCCCATTTAAAGCCTTGTAATACTAAACAATTGTATAGGTTTCCAGTAAAATTGCACATTGTGAAGGAAGGGGACAAAGAGTGAGACAGATTGCTATTCAAAAGCTACATCTCTTCAGACGTGATGGTATATACAGTGAAATAAAATCAATGTCATTAGGAGGAACTCAAAAATAATGCTCACAACTGCCTCTGTCTGAAAGGGAGCCAGTCCATTAGATTTTGGGACTTGGCTCTGCATGACAATTGGTGAACTTGTAGAGAAGTGCACAGGTTGAGTCCACATCTTCCCACCCCCATATGCAAGCTTTCAAAGGGCTGGTTTGCAGGTAGGATGTTGGCCGTCTCTTTTGGCAAAGAGACTCTACACAGCTCTAAAATTAGATTTGTGAATGATGCCCCGATTCTCTAGAGCAGGGATGGGAAACCGTAGCCCTTTTATGACTTGTGGATTTCAACTCCCAGAATTCCTGAGCCAGCATGTCTGGCTCAGGAATTCTGGGAACTGAAGTCCACAAGTCATAAAAGGGCTACGGTTTCCCACCCCTGCTCCAGAGGGACTTCCAAATATATTAAGGGATCTGTGTTCCAGTGTGTTCTCTGTTGACCTAAAATATTTTTTGAGTCTCTGAATTAGAACATAAAATGGATCATACTTCAACAAAACAAAGGCTTTTATAGTTAGGTTTTTCACAGCATCTTTGAAAAGTCTACAGAAGCTTGACAGCAATCTTTTATTTTATTTTTTGCTCTTGTTTCCTAGGAAGTAGAAATCAGAGTATGTTCTCTCTGAACTTGGAGACAATAATGCTTGTATGATGCTACCTTCTATCTTTGCCAACTCTTTGATGGCCATTACTCAAACTGTTCCACTGCATTTCCTATAACTCTTGGTACCAATTAATTAGAAAAACCAAAGCTCCAACTCGTGTTCATTCATAAGAATTGCCTAAACCCTACAGTTATATTTCTGAATTTATGCATATTTCCTGCATAGAGACAGCTCTATGAATCATGGTGTGTTCAAAGAATACATAAAAGGGCTTTACTTTCAACCTTCAACTTAATTATAATGATAACAATGATTGTATTAATAACTACTCATGTCATTATAATTTACCAGCCACAACAACAACAATAACAAAAAATTAAAAAGGCATTGAGAATGGAGAGGTCAAAAGGCTCTGAGACTTCCAAACACAAGCCAATAAACATTTAGCCTGATATGACTAATAATGCAGATACAACTATTTTTACAAATAAATAAATATGAATAATTGACATTGCAGTAGCTAGAGACAGGATGGTTAACAAGAAAGAAATAGAGATTGAGGAATTGTGGGAAATGAAGAATCTACAAGAAACTGAACTACTAATGGTCAAAGCAAATTGGGATAAATAGAATTTAAGGTGGGCTGGAGTTAGATCTCTTGTGGGTGTGAAGGGACTCGAGACTGATGATGCATTTGACCCCTCCCTTGGGCTCAGCCTGGGTATCTCCTACATTGATTGATGGAGTCATTCTTGTTTCCTCTGAAAACATTATTCCAACATTCTCATGGCAACATTCAACATAAGTAGTAAAAAAAAAGTCTGCCTCTGGGATACCCTCAAGAAAGATGGTATTATTGAATGGGATGTTCTTTTTACAACTGCATTATGAAAATTGCTACATTTGTATCCAGTCAAGGTTATTTATTACCAAAGCCCATGCCTTGATTCATCATTAAAAACCCCAGGAAGTGAAACTTCCATAAACCAATATTATTGTGACCACAGTGGGCAAAAGAAGGGATATATTAAATTGTCAGCCAATTGTAACAGTTTGGGATTAAAATACTAGGAAGTCTATGTTTCCCTGTAGTTTCTTAAGCTAAGATCATAAATCTGAAAAGTCTTTTAAAGCTACAATTAGGACAAAGGAAATGTTTTAAAGGAAGCTTGAAGCTTCGTGCAGAGACTAAGGAAAACCCAGTGTGAGAGAGGTTAATAAAGAAGTATCTTCGTTAGATACTCTTGTCAGGGAAAGAAAACAATTCTTTCTGTTTTCATATTTGAACTCTTCATTCTGGTGCTCTCAGACACAATTGGTCTTTGCAAAACTCACCAGGAAATATTAAGAAGGCTGGAAATCCGCTCAAAGAAATCTCTGAGCCCAGATACCCTAAACAACTGAGATGAGTTTTGCTGGCTTTATGTCTTTATTTTGAAGTACAAAGGAGCAGATGGTTGCAACTGCTGAAGAACACAACCTTTGCAAGATTGAAGTGTCTACTTCGGTATAGGCAAAAGGTGACCTCTCTAACTCTTGTGGATGCAATGAAGATTTAAAGGTCTTTCAGACATGGATCATTAAGACTCAGATTCTCTGGAGATGCCAAACTTTTGCCCACGTACCTAAGAACAAGCCCTAGTGTCCATTGAATTCAATAGGACTTTCATCTGTAAATGGATTCTGATATGCGAGTGGTGTTTGCACATGTAGGTATATATACATTAAAAATACATAGAGTGGTATCTTGGTACTCGACTGCTTCAAAACTGTCAAATTTGGGTTTTTTATGCATTTTGACACGTTGTCCCAATACTCGGCCTTTGTTTAGTACTCAACACACTGCTATAGGAAGAGGGGACGGCTGTGGGGAATGGACAAGAAGTCAGCCATGATGGAAAGGTTACTGACTTAGGAAAAGGGACAGACGGAAAGTTCTTCTGGGCCAAAACAAAGGGTCATGTGGTAAGTCACGTGGTTTGTTTGGGACTCATCCTTTTTAGTAACCATTGCATCTCCCAGAAAGAATTAATGCTGACTACTGAGGTACCACTGTACTTTTTATTTTTATTCCTATTTTTTAATTCTTATTCATCTGGGGTCTCAAGGCAACTTATAGAACTGGTTCAATTTCAACCCAAGAGTTTCATGGCTTGAAAGTAGAGCTAGACTAGGACGTTTCTTCTCCCAATGCACTATATTAACCACAACATCAACTTTCCCCAGCATAGAGAACATTACAGGTAACTTCTCCTAAATATATCTTTGTCTTCAATTTTCCCAAAATGTAGGTATGTAAATATGCATACATGTACTTTTTCAGCCAATATAGTTTGAGATAGAGAATTCCTGTTCATGCTGAAATGAATTGTGTTTTGGCATGCCACATCCCCGAAAGCAAATTTGCACCATGCCCAAAGTTCTGTCATGAAACAAAGCATATTATTTCTGCTTATTTTGTCCTTTTGTTTTCTGACTCACTTGGTGACATTTAGAAGGACATATGATACAGAAAACTGCTGCAGGGGCAATACTAGCATAACAGCTTTATAAGTGTATATGAAAAACCAAATGTATGTGATTATTCAGGCTCATTCTGCAGAGTCCGTGCGGGCTTAAAAGGATAATCATTTCATCATGACACTGAAAATTACAATAATCACAGTCACAGCTTTTCATTCTTATTTCTTCTCAGTCCATTATGGGGCTTCTTCCATCAAGCAAAATTGGTGCTTGCTTCTTTGACAGAAAAGGACAAATGCATTGACATGAAAGGCAATGCTTCTTGCCAAATAATTAAATCATAGCAAGATATAAATCTAAGGATGCTTGGTTGTTGATAGCATTTCTCTCAAGACACCTGAAAATCATAAATTCCATGCTTAGTATTTATGGCATTTTCTTGTGGTTCAAGACTGGAGGCAGCTGGGAAGAGCGGGCTCTTGTTAGGTTTAACTGACAGTTTTAACTCCTTGTGTGCTGCTTTGTAAAGATAGAATGGAATGGAATGGAATAGAACTGGAAGGGACCTTGGAAGCCTTCTAGTCCAGCCCCCTGCTCATGCAGGAGAACCTATACCATCTCAGACAAGTGACTGTCCAGTCTCTTCTTAAAAACCTCCACTGATGGAGCACCCACGATTTCTGAAGGCAAGCTGTTCCACTGGTTAATTGTCCTCACTGTTGGGAACTTTCTCCTTAATTCCAGGTTGCTTCTCTCTTTGATCAGTTTCCAACCATTGTTTCTTGTCCTGCCCTCTGGTGCTTTAGAGAATAATTTGACCCCCTCTTCTTTGTGGCAGCCTCTCAAATACTGGAATACTGCTGTCATGTCACCCCTATGACTGGACTATGGTAATCACAAAGGTTACCCTTCCATCCATGATGCCTAGTGCTGTAATAAGGTGACATAAACAAGGAATGTAGCTATTAGTGGGATTTCTTTTAGCAACGTAGGTAAATTTAGTGTAGTTTGCATTTTCAAGGAATATTGAAATTAGAATTTCATCCTAATTCACATTTTTCTCTGGACTGCTACCCAGATGGGGAAAAAAAATCATTCTTAGGTTTGTATCCTTTTCTAAAGTTTGCAATATAGCACAAAAATACATTTAAAGTGCACCTACTGTAACTTTAAGTGATGCTGATATGCCATGACTGTCTTGTCTTGGTGCCTGGAGGATATGAGGATCTGAATAGGGAACAATGGGCTTCAACTGAACTCTAGCAAGACTCAGTGGTTCTGGGTTTGGGGGCCTGTTGGTTCTAGGATTATGCCATTTTGGTGCTAGATGGGGTTGCACCAAGACACCAAACAGATCCGGTGTACAATCTAGGGGTCCTCCTGGACTCGTGCTTCATACCCAAAGAGTAAATGGCAGTTGTGACTAAGAGGCCTTTGTATAGCTTCGTGTAATGTGCCCATTCCTAGATTGGGAGGCTCTATTCACACTCACTAGTCTAGTGAGCAGCTCCAGTCACCTCTCAATTGGACTACTGTAATTTGCCCTACATGGAGCTGCCCTTGAAGAGAATCTGGCATGGAATGCACTGGTGCAGGCAGTTATATTTGCCTCTAGACAGTACATGTTATACCTGTTCTCCAGAAAGTTGCATTTGTTGTCAGTTTACTTCTGGGTCCAATTCAAGGTGTTGATTTAGGACTTCTTTTCCACGATTATATCTGCCCATCTCATCAGATCTAGCAGAGAGGTCAGTCAGCTAGGGAATTACACCTGTGTTTGTGTGTGTAACCTCTGTGCAAGCTTTTTTTTTTTTCAGTTGCAGTTTGGATTTAGCACCAAAACTGGATACAAAACTGAAATAGATAAGAAACAATGTGACCCACTTATTTTTATTCTTTGTTTTTCTTAGCATAAGTAATATAGCTTAAAAATACTATCCTGAGGGGTTGTCTCATCTGGTTGATGTATTAATCTCTTGGAAGATCCAACTGGCTGTAATTGATATTATAATCACTAATTAACTCAGTAAAAGATCTCAGCAGTGTCAACCATGGCAATGAACAGGTTTGGCCTCCTCTCCAAATTCAACTGGGAAAAAACTCTGGGTTTCTTGCGAGTTGGTAGAGAAAAACAAAATATCGAAGGGATTTTTATGCATTTTTAAGGAAATACCTGGATGGGTTCTCTATGGACCTGTGGCTGCCAACCCATCATTTAAAAAATAAATAGTCCTGGCTTTCTAGAGACAATGGAATAATTGGAGGAAGAGAATGCAACTGCCTTTCTCTTAAGCTTCCTGCTGGGATTTGGATTTTTTAGGCACACAGTGGAGAGGGTTTGTTTGATTTTGAATGGCAGAACTGGCATGGACAACTAATAGCGTGTTCGGTCCAGAGTCTGGGAGGAGGTGTTAACCGGAGTTTTTGAAGCAAAGTTGATGCCTTAAACTTAGGAAAATGATTTTTTTATATATACCTTCAAAGGTATCTCAAAACAACCTCCCAATTTGTTGATTTTAATCCATCCCCAAAACAACCCCCAAATTTGCACCCCCATAAATGAATGAATGAATGAGTGAATGTTACAGCAAGTCTTTCTTACAATAAAAGATTGACTCTATCCCAAATAATAAAATACATACAAAGTAAAGATAGATCACTTTGGTATGAGTTGTTGTCATATTTTCAGCAGGATTGCACAATAACAGTCTATAGTACTAATGATAAAATGGTTGGACTATGAAAGGAACAGGTTGGCATAACAATATTTCTGCCCTTCCAGGGAAATAGCATAACAAGGGCAATAAGCAGTCCTTCCAAAAAATTGTAGTAAAACAACACATCAGAGGGTTTTGAATCATATGAGAAGGTACAATGTTTAAAGGAATTTTGGCATGTCTGCCCTGTAAGTAACCTCAAAAGTAGAACAATAGACCTGGACCTTTTGAACAGCATGTTTGAGACATTAGACCTGGACCCAAATAATTTTTTTCAGCTTTTTAGGAAGCAGGGACTCTGTGACTGGTTTCATCCTAGTATATGGGATCCAGCAGACATATTTCTCTGCTTTGGGAACTTAGGGGAAGGTGGATTGTACATGCCATTTATTTTATAAATAATTCAAAGGCAGCAAACATATCTAAAACGCCTTCCTCCTCCGATTTTCTCCATAATAGCAACCCTGTGAGATGAGTTGGACTGAGAGAGACTGGACCAAGGCGACTTTCATGCCTAAGGAAGGACTAGAACTCACAGTCTCCTGGTTTCTAGGCCAGCACCTTAACAACTACACCAAACTGACTCTCCTACCATCCTGACTCTATATATCCCTTCCTGCAACTTTTGAGCTCGAGACCCAAATCACTCCTAAAACTAATACACTGTATTGATCATCTAGAGTGCATAGGTCTGCTAGCTACTTCTTACTAGAGTGTTTGAATCCTATACAGCAGTGGTGACGAACCTATGGCATGCATGCCAGAGGCAGCACTCAGAGCCCTCTCTGTTGGCACATGTGCCACCACCGCCAGCAGCAGGTCCATCAGGCCGCCACCACCCAGCACAAAGGAGATGAAGTGGCCGACTAGCAAGCTCGAATAGAGCAGAAGTCACCAACCATTGTCGATTGGTGGACTGGAAGAAAAGGGAGGGGGAAGCATTTTACATGTGTGCATGCATGCATGGGGCCACGAGTACGCACGCACTGCAAATGGGATGGGGCTAGGGCCTGCATGATACTCACTAGCCCTGCCCCGTTCTTGCATGGGACAGCGCCTTGTATCTGCACCCCACAGTGCGGCAGTGGCCGTTTTTGCGCCTTGCAGCACGGTGGCCCATTTTGCGCCCCCAGTTTTTGTGTGCCCGAGGCAGCACTCAGAGGCGCCTCCCTGCCCCCCCCCAAGGGCACCACAATGCTGATGTGGCCCTGGCACTTTGCGATAAATAAGTGGGTTTTGGGTTGCGGTTTGGGCACTTGGTCTCTAAAAGGTTCGCCATCACTGCTATAGAGTATCATTTGGTTACCAATTTCTGGTATGTTCCAAATGACATAATAATTGACTTCTCTGCCTCCTAGTGTTCACTGTAACTGAAAAGACATATAATATACCTTCTCTAAAAATAAAGAAATCTGCCCAAGGGGTGGTTGAAATCATATAAAACCCTGTACAAGACGACATGACATAATGGCATATCCATACCTCTTTGCTATGAGCTGTGGTGATGCAATGGTTAGAATGCAGTATTGTAGCCTCACTCTGCTCACTGCCAGGAGATTGATCCTGACTGGTTCAAAGTTGACTCAGTCTTCCATTCTTCCAAGATTGGTAAAATGAGGACCCAGTTTATTGGGGGCAATATGGTGACTCTGTTAACTACTTACAGAGGGCTGTTAAGTACTATGAAGTGGTATATAAGTCTAAGTGCTATTGCTATTGCTGTAAAACTGTATGAGAAAGTGGGCTCTAAATACCATTCTGATAGATATTGTAGGTGCATAGATAGCTTTTAAGCATCCATGTGCCCTGTACTATCAATATCCTGCTGCTTTGACAAGGAGTGCTGACTTCAGATTTATATTCAATGTCCTTTAGCTTTTTGAATTCTGTCTTTTTAGCCTGATCATATTCAGAGAATAGAGAAAAATCAATGGAAAGAATGTTCCCAGTCCCAAGAAAATTGCTCATCTTTGCCCCAGGTGATAGTAAATCAAGAATTTGAATATGCATGCTAAATCAATGCACAAAATATTCCGTCTGGTGTCTTGCATGTTCAGAGGTAGTTCGGTACACTGTGCTTTTTCTAATTATAAGATTTCATGTTGACTTGTATGCATGAAAACTATCTGGTGAATTTGTTTTCCATGACATGTTGTGATTGAAACAACCCACATCTAATTATATTGGCCAGAAATTGAAATACTTGTGCTGATTTGACACAAGTTGTAATTATTCTTTGGTAAAATATCTTCCCTTTTCCCAATGCAAAACACACACAAAGTGACATATTTTTTTTCCTCTGATAATGATTGTCAAAGCTTCATGTAAAAGTAGCTGACATGGCTGTGAGTTGTTCAAAACCATTTATTTGCAGGCTTAGAAAAAAAAGGGGGGGTGTTTGCTTTCCTTCCCCGTTGCAATCAAGACATATTGCAAAAGGAATACAGTTTAATTAATTATAACAAGACATGTAATTAGATTGGCAAATGGATAAATACGGGACTCCTTTCCTTAGGTTTTTGGATATTTTTCATGAAATCTTTTGACAATCCCACTTTGAATCATACATCAATAACATTCCCTACCATCCTAAATCAAGCCAAGGTAGCTTTCAGATATTCCTAGGGCTGTCAGATCTTAATTGCAAAAATTTGCAGAAGCATGGTTGGCAAAAAAGAAAAAAGAAAAGAGCTATTTATCTCTCCTTGTTTCTGTTTAGTGGTCATGCAGATTTTCAAAGCTCAGATCTGGTAGCCCAATTCAAGCCCATCTGCCTCATTTGGTATCTGTTGCACTGTAGAATGGATGGGGAATGGGACTCCCCAAGGACAGAGGACCTTCAGGACACCATATAACTTCATAAATGCGAAAGATCGGGACTATACATGAAGTTGCAATTAAACTAATCTATTGCTCATGCCTATGTACAGGAATCTACTCAACGGTCCTCAGAATCTTGGTATTAGATAAGGGTCAAGGGAATCCAAGAGGGATTGGACTTTGTGGCTATTTGGAAACTCTAACCTGATTCCTCCTTTGATTCTGCCCCAACTCTGTCACTCCTTCTCCTACATGTAATGTTCAATCAATCTTTTGTTACAGTCAAAGAGCTGAATTAAAAATTAAAACCAGAATTCTTGTAGTGTCCTTAGAAGTTCTCTTTGACTCTGAGGACTAAAAATCAGATGTGCAATTTTCTGCCATTTTAAATATGAAACAATGCTACAAGCTCAACCTGGTTTAGAAACAGTGAGTTGGTATTTTTTTAAAAAAAATCTGAAGATATAAATAAAGTGCAGAAAAGCATGGTTGGAGTATAGAGGATATAGGGAGAGTCTTCTCCAAACATTCGTTCTCACACCCTTGGAAAGTATTGTAGAAACTCATCTGTTTTTTTCTATCTGATTCATTCTTCCAGTGACTTCCAAAGGATTATCATCCGTATTTCTTCTTCTTCTTTTTTTCTTTTTTCAAAACTTTATTTTCCTTTCACACATTACATAAAAACAAAACAAAATACATTTATTTGTTATTATTATTTTTTTCCTTAACAGTACTGTGTCATCTAATTTTACATTTATTTACATTTACATTGTAAAAAGGATTAAATATTTAGGAATTTGGCTTACTAATAGATGTTCTTCATTAAAAGAAGACAACTATAAAAAATTGACACTATAAATCAAAAAAGATTTAGAGATCTGGGGGAAATTACAACTATCACTGTTAGGACGGATCTCAGTGATAAAAATGAATATACTACCTAAACTACTATATTTATTTCAGACAATCCCAATAAAATTAGACAAAAAATTTTTCGCTGAACTAGATAAAATGATAAATAAATTTATTTGGGGGGGCAAAAAAGCACGAATCAATATTAAGACATTACAAGACAGTAAAAGTAGAGGCGGACTTGGACTTCCAAAATGGGAAACATACTACCAAGCCACGGGATTACTCTGGATCAGAGACTGGATACAATTGGATAGCCAAAGGATTTTAACAATCGAAGGACATGATCTGCAAGTTGGCTGGCATGCTTTTCTATGGGGGAACCACAAGAAGATACATACATATTTTTGCCGACACCAGATAAGGGATGCATTGATTTGGATATGGGACAAGGTTAAAATGAAACATTACATAAAAATACCAAATTGGATCTCCCCAATGGAGGCAGTAATCCACCCGAATATATTAGATAAAAAAAAGATGGAAAGATATGAAGAACTATTAGATAACCAAGGGAAACTTAAATCGAGGGAAGAATTAATAGAACAGGGAATAACTCTAGATTGGTGGCCATATCACCAGATACAATCAAAATACAGCAAGGATATGGCAGAATACGGGATTAATCAAGTCCCACAGCAATTGGACAAAATATTGTTAGGCAGAGGAGAAAAATTTATAACAAGACTCTATAAATACCTACTGGAAGTTGAATTGGAAGAAGAGATAGTAAAAGGCTCCATGATAGCATGGGCTCGAAATGTGGGTCGATCCATTGAACTGGAAGAATGGGAAAGAATATGGAACACAAACTGTAAATTAACACTGTCAACTGCCTATAAAGAGAATCAATACAAAATGCTTCATAGATGGCATTTAGCACCGGCGAGATTGGCAAAAATGTATAAAAATATGAACCCGAATTGCTGGAAATGCAAAGACAAAGAGGGAACTTTTTTTCATGTATGGTGGCAATGTCCACAGGCAAAGGTCTATTGGAAACAGATACAAGAGTGGATACAGGAGATAACTAAAGAACGAGTAGACTTGAAACCAGAGCTATTTTTATTAGGTATATTGAATCCAAAGGTGAAAAGACGAACTCGATACATCATTGTACATATAATAACAGCGGCACGCATTGTATATGCCCAATATTGGAAACGAGAATCTACCACCAAATGATAAGATTATTCAAAAAATATTAGAATGCGCTGAAATGTGTATGCTTACGTTAGAAATTAAGGACAAGGAGACAACAGATTACTATGAGATATGGAACCAATGTTATGTTTGGTTAGATCAGAGAATAAAAGAGAAGGACATAAAAGGGTAAGAAACTATGTAACAAATGTAAATAAATCCGTATTTCTTCTAAGCAAATACAAATCTTGTGCACTAATGTTTATTCAAGGTGCTATATTTCTTTCCATCTAAGGAGAGTCCTTCTCCCATTTTCCCCTATTAATATTTAAACTATATTGATAGGCATGCAATCATCCTTTCATTCTTGCTGACTGCCATTTTATTTGATCTATCTGACAATAAGGCCAACAGGTTTAAAGTTACTCCATACCCTGTTATTTTCTCTTTGGTAATCATCATTACATTTGTTCAACAATATTTTCGAACTTGTAAGCTTATTATATGCACTAACATCTGCTGTATTCCAACAACATCTCTAGCATATGAATTTATGAATTAGAGATATGTAAATGTTCAGTAAACTTTAAGAAAGAAATTCAGTGCTGGCAAATTAAACCTTGTTTGAGTTACCGAGAATTTCATTTTCTCCACACCTAACTCTAATGGCCACTGCAGTCTCCTAAACCTGTTTTGGGTAATCCCATACCTGTCTGGGGTAAATTTTGAATGCTATCAGTGGAAGCAGGTAGTGGTTTTCACTTACAATAAAGGTCACAAATTAATATTCTTGTAAAATCACCCCCTTACAACTACAGCCATCTCTTAGTGACTTGACTTCTCACTTCTGGAGGTGGCTTGGTTATTACCTTAGCAACAAAATTAATCCTGTTAAACAGTAACATCTATGCAGCTCATTATTAAAACTAGACATTGATATACCTGATCAGAATCACAGAGGAAAAAAATGGAAGAAGAACTCTTTTAAAGTGGAAAGATCATGTGAAGTTCTAGTACCACTTTAGAAAGCCTTAGTAAGACCACACAGTTCTGGTCACCACACTATTAAAAAAGATGTTGAGACTCTGAAAAGAGGGCAGGGAAGAGCAGCAAGAATGATTACGGGGCTGGAGGCTAAAATATATGAAGAACGGTTTCAGGAATTGGTATGTCTAGTCTAATGAAAAGAAAAACTAGGGGAAATATGATAGCAACAAATTCCATCCTGTCAAACAGTAATATCTATGCAGCTCATTACTAAAATTAATTATACCTGTTCCAATATTTGAGGGACTGCCAGAAAGACATTTTCCAAAGCACCAAAAGGCAAGACAAGAAACAATCGATGGAAACTAACTAAAGGAGAGAAGCAACCTAGAACTATGGAAAAAATTCCTAAGAGTGAGAGCAATCAACCAATGGAATAGCTTGCCTTCAGAAATTGTGGTGTTCCATCACTGGAGGATTTCAAAAAGAGACTGGACAACCATTTGTCTGAAATGGTACAGGGTCTCCTGCAGCAAGGGGTTGGACGAGAAGACCTCCAAAGTCCCTTCCAACTCTATTATTCTATGTTCTACGTTACAGATGTTTCTAAACCTTCTGCAATGAAAAAGGGGCAAAGAAAAATTCACTTTTGTTAACGTTCTGCCAACTAGCGTTCTTTGTGCTAGGTTAAAGAAATAAGAACTGAACATCATGTTATCCCTATTTCTCCTCCACCCACCCACCCTTTTCTGCTGTACAATCAGCAAGAATGATTTGATTTGAGGGGTGGAGGGAAGAAAGCTTTCTTTTTTTTTCTTGAAGAGACTTGGATGGCTCTCTTCCAGCTCAGGTAATTACGTTAGTTTTGTCTGTCTTAATTCTTTCATTCTTTTTTCTTTTTTTAAACTTTGGTAAAATAAAAATGTATCCTAGAAAATCTTTGCTTGTCGTATATTATTTATGGGATACGACCCTCGAGATAGTTGCATGGTTATTTGCAAATCTGTACCTTAATATTGGTGACTTTGGGCTTCTAGTAACACAGAAGATCCAGAAAAACAAGAAAACCTTCGACATCCCCTCCTTTTGGTTTTTGAAGCGGTCTCCAATTTTGTTGCTGAAATTCAGCAGTGACATTGCTGGAGGAGAGAAAACAGAACAAAATCGAATGCACACAAGATCAAGACACTATTTGTCAGTAGAAAACTGGATGCAGAGACTGGCTATTTAAGATGGAGTCGCACTTTTGCAAAGGATTGGGAATGCTCCTTCATCCTTAGCTAACACTAGATTTACAAGTGGTAGCTATGGTGAAAAACACATTTTATACAATTAGAACTAGTGCAAACCATGCCTATTTTTGAGCTGGTTGATTTATATCCCATCTTGGCAAAGCTGCTTCCCCATGAAAAAGTATAGAGGTTATATCATACCTGGGCTAAAGGTCCTGCACTAGTTGCCCCTTGTTTTACAAAACACAATATAAGATTATATTATACTGATTAAGGCACCAGGCTAGAAAGTGGGAGACCTGATTTCTTGTCCCGTCTTAGGCACAACTCTGTTGACTGACCTTGGGCCAATTCCCCTCTCTCAGCCCCAAGAAGATTGCAGGGACTTGTTCAAGCAGTCATCAGGAGTCAATCCTGATAAAGGCATCTCTCTCTCCCTCCCTCCCTCCCTTTTTATCTCTCTCCTTCCTCCTCTCCTTCTTAAAAATGACTATCTGGAATTCCTGAACAAAATTCCTCATTGGTAACATACCTGGCTCAGAACAATCACAATTGCTTCTTGTGTCCAGAGAAAATGCATAATAAATTTTAAAAAATGTATTCCCTGAAATTATTATTTCCTTGGTATGTTTTGTCCATAGAAGTTTAATAGTTTACAACTATTTGTAATTCCCCCTCATTCTTCTGAACTGAACAATATATCAAGACTTGCTTTCTGTCTCTGTATTGTAAATTAACTTGTGACAGTATATCCATTTTGCTTATTTCTGTGGGGTAGGGGTGGAGGTGAGGAAACATAAGGATGTGTACATTCCCATTGTTAGTCATTCATTAATTTGAAATTTGCATTGAGATTTGTCTTTGTAATGAAATAGATAGATAGATAGATAGATAGATAGATAGATAGATAGATAGATAGATAGATAGATAGATAGATAGATAGACAGACAGACAGACAGACAGACAGACAGACAGACAGACAGACAGACAGACAGACAGACAGACAGACAGACAGACAGACAGACAGACAGACAGACAGACAGACAGACAGATAGATGATAGATAGATAATACATATTTTTCAAAAGAAAGCAATACACTTTTTAAACTTTTTCCTTAAAAACCCATTTATGAATATAGAATCAGAGCCTTATTTATTTAAAGCCATTTTTCCCATTAATTGACTTGAGGGTGTTCTTTGATCTATACAAAATGAATTCATTGCAATAAATTATGAATTCCATTTCAATTAAGTTGGTTTTATACGCATCTCTGGATCTTGTGGACATCTGCTTGCCATCTGTTAATTGATTAGGAATTCAATTCAATGTACAATTTTCAACAAGCAACTTAGAATCCAAAGATAAATTGAAACTGCTATTATCACAACCTTGTTTTAATTTAAACTGAGCTTTGTTTTCGAAATGAGCTTATTTCATGAGAATATGGTAGCCTTATTTTAAGACAGCAAACATTAGTTATTGTCTACTTGGGTTTGCAAATATATTACCCAAGGATGAGCATAAGATACTTCTACTAAAAATCTATTCATAAATGTTCATTCCTAGTTTCCATGGAAATTTTGGCTGAAGGTGAACTTTTGGTCCACAAAATTGGAGATTAAAATAATTATGCTAACTACACTCCCTTCATAATTGCTATTGTTCTAATGTCAAAATTGTGGCAGTAAGAATGCTCTCGCTCGCTCGCTCGTTCATAGATAGATAGATAGATAGATAGATAGATAGATAGATAGATAGATAGATAGATAGATAGATAGATAGATAGATAGATAGATAGATAGATAGATAGATAGATAGATAGATAGACAGACAGACAGACAGACAGACAGACAGACAGACAGACAGACAGACAGACAGACAGACAGACAGACAGACAGACAGACAGACAGACAGACAGACAGACAGACAGACAGATTCCACATCAACTGTAGCACTTTATTAAATATTAGCAGGCGTCACTTGTTTAGTGATTTATAGGGACAAGAGAATTGCTTGGCTATAAGAAAAAATTATTTGCTTTAAAAGTACATATGCATCTAATTTTTATTGCTATGAAAGTTAGCAAGATATAATTGACACCCACAAAGCAATACAGATTCAAATTATTTTCTTTGGCTTCGGCTATTATTCTGCTGAAAACTTAGTTGACCTCCAGAATAGACAACTGACCTGTGATTGACGTAACTGCTATAAACAGTTCTCTTTTTGATTTTCTGAATGCTCAGAATGAACCACTACAATCAACAAGTAAAATAATACCAACAAACCCAGTTTTCCACTGTATAGCTGCCCAGAGTTTTGGGATGTTGATATTCTGCATAGTAAAATAATTAGGAACAGGAAAAAAAAAAAAAAACCAAGGCTTTGTTACACTACAATTTTGATACACAAATTCTGGATAAAGCCTTTCCTATCTTTTTAAACTTAAGCAGCATGTTATAATAATTACAAATGATGGATTAGAAATTTGGAATCTGCTTATTCAGCTGGGTTGGAAATCTTCCAACTAACAATGATAGAGGAGATGAAAAACTTTCTTCTTGTATCATTAAAATGACCAATTTTAGAGCTTAGTGTCCTGGAGAGAGGTAAATGATAAATGAAACTTCTTAGGAATAGCTGTAGTAAGACCTTTACATCTTCACTTTAACAGATGAGTCAGGCTCTGCTTGATAATGGGTCTTATCATGCTGCACCCTATATTTATCAAAACATTGCTGTTTTAAAGGGAAGGGAATTGAAGAGATTTGTTATAGTACTTAGCAATAGCAATAGCACTTATATATATTGCTTCATAGTGCTTTACAGCCCTCTCTAAGGGTTTACACAGTCAGCATATTGCCGCCGCCCCCCCCAACAATCTGGATCCTCAGTTTACCGACCTCAGAAAGATGGAAGGCTGGTCAGGATTGAATTCCTGGCCGTGGGCAGAGTCATCCTGAAAAACTGCTTTCTAACTACTGTGCCACCATGGCTTTTTAATGAATTATTATATATATTTCAGACTGACTTCAGACCTGAATTTGAATTGGAAACAGCCTTTGTCACCATCTACCCAAGAATAGAACATTCTATTTGATTCTGTTGAATCCCTGAAATTTATAATGCCATCAAAGATAACTTCTTTTCAAATTACTTGATGGACAGAGTAGTCTGGAAGGTATCACACTAGAGTGACTTTGTTTGGATCAGATTCTGCTAACCTTTAAAATCCAAACTTCTGAAGTTAAGGATATTGTGATGTATATGATTCATTGCCTGAGGCTGAGATGCCTCGGTTTAAGCAGCGTTACCTTTCTATTGATTACACATCCCCTATTAACTAAATGTCAAACAAATTTCTCAATCTACTTTATTTATTTGTTTGTTTGTTTATTATATTTGTTTTCTGCATATCTCCCTGCAAGACCCATACTCTCCATTATCTTTGGGGTAAAATAATGATTGTCTAATGCTACAAAATATGATAAAATCTATGTTATAGAAAAAAGAAACATATTGAGCCTTTTTTTCCCAGAGTTAAGATTGCTTTTCCCCAAAAATGGAAAAGCTACAAATCTTTTTCCAAACACTGACAATACTCACTCTGAGCCCAAGGGAGGAGTCAAGAGTATCATCAGTCTCCCTTAATTGTTAGTAGTTCAGTGTTAGCATGCAACAAACCTGTATTCATTTGAACCATCTTGACTCCCGATTCCCTGCACTTGACATGCTGCAGCTATTACCTTGTCTATTGAGGTGGCATTTCTGGATCAGTCTGTTTCAGCACTGTAACTCATTGAAATACTTCATTAAAATGCAATTCCACTCCTTTTCTCATCCCTATTAACTAATTAATTGGCATCAAGAGTCATAATCTACCATACAATGGACTATTCCCAATGAAATTTCAGAAGATGCCCTGGGTCCAAGATATAACTGCAAGAAAGTTAGAAAACTATATGTGATATAGGGCAGGTTCCTACTGCAGTTTTCACACAATGCTAGCTTGCTTGTTGATTATTATTTTTATCAAATTTGTACCTTGGAAAGAACTTAGAGTGATATAAATGGTTGGTCCCCATTTTTATCCCTTTCATGTTGGTGAAATTTTGAGATAACGAGTGACTCATAATAATCTTTTGAGCTTCATGGCTTAGTGAAGAATTGAGTCTAATTCTCCCCTGTGTTCCCATCCTACAGGAAGACCATGCTGGGTTGTTTTTTTTTTACAGAAATCTATAATCCTTAAATCTATTTGCAAGTCCATGTTTCTGAGAAAACAATAAAGAGATTTTCCATATTGTCAAGAAACTATGTATACAAAGAAAATGGCTTGTTGTCACAAACAATGTAAAATGCTGTTGACTACTCCCACCTTGCAAGAAAGATTATCCCATTTGGGCATTTTCTAATTCAACCAGTCCCCAGTCTTTCTAATAAAATAGCTTTCCCCTTAGGAATCTCAAATCTTTCACATAGGCACAATCTTTTTCCCTTTAAGTGGCAGCAATACTTGGGCCTCTTGGAGAGATACAGAGATTGGTACCATGCCATGCTAATACTGAAGAATGGAATATGCAACATATAATTCCTTCAAATTGTTTCTTCAGAGATAAACTCTGGAGTCCTTAACAGTTACAGCTAAATCTTCCCAGGGGAAAAAAAAAACCCACAATCAAACGTACAGCAACGGGAAAGACCTTGAGCTTCACAATAATAATTAATTCCTTTGCCAACACCTCATCATTGTCCTATTGGAATTCATTAGTTTGCAAACCAATATATAGATTTCTTCCCATGGCTAAAACAATGCTCTAGATGGAATTTAGTCACTTTACTTATCAAGTTGATTTTCCATTGCAATCATGTGAATATTTCATTCACAAGAGTTGTCCTTTTTGTCACTGCTGTTATGAGCTGTGACAACCGAGCTCTCTCTATTACACTTCTTCTGAAACCAGCTTTTTTATTCTAGAGCACCAATGCCAGTTGGTAGGTAGAGGATATGGAGAAAGAGGTTGTTCAACTTAGTCCAATTTAGATCATTAACAAAGGCTGCTGGATTATTCCTTACCTGATGTATACATTTCCCATATATTGCAGATGGATTATATCATTATAAACTTAGCTAGAGTATAATGTATCTATAAGTAGACACATCCACT
Source organism: Azemiops feae (assembly GCA_023970755.1). Lineage (NCBI taxonomy): Eukaryota > Metazoa > Chordata > Lepidosauria > Squamata > Viperidae > Azemiops > Azemiops feae. Next base: position 475,739 of record JALGBA010002138.1, read on the forward strand.
TTTTTGTTTGTTTGCTTGCTTGCTTGCTTTGTTGTTGTTTTTGTAAGAGGACAACAGGAGCTTTTGATGTTGCATCATATGTTCCCAGGCTTTCAGTGTTTTGGTTGCTCCCCTTGCCCCACACTTTCTGACTTCAACTGACAAAGGACAACTGAAGGAAAAATACATTGACAGAAGACATGGTGAAAGGTGGTGTAATAGGAGATTCAAATTAACATTATATCCTCAGCTCTTTAGAATACCTTGTTTGTGTTTACTGTCAGAGAGGTTAAATAAACATGATCTAATTTGGTTCAGATTCACTAGCTCTTCCCAAGTAGAAAGGAAATGTACAAATGTCCAGGTTTAAGAGCAGAGACAAGTATGATAAAAACTGTTGTTTATCAAAGAATCTAATTTGCATTAAACATGCTATCTTCTAATCCAGCTTGAACCACTCCAGTTATAAACAAAGGTATGTTTCGGTGCATTAGCGTATTGGTATGCTGGTTTTTGAAAAATGGGCTCACTCTGGGAGTTATCATTTACATTATTTAAAAGTAAAACTATTAAATATGGCTATTCTCCAGTCGTGTACTTAATTATTTTTCCCATCTGTCACATTAAAAATTAAGGTTTTGTATTAATTTGGAAAATTTCTTGGGCATCTCTACAGCTGTGGCGCATCATATTATGTGCTTCTGCTTTCAAGAGTCTGAGCAAGAATCCAGTCCTAATCCATCATAGTCCTTTTTTCATTCTTGCATTGATATATTGCTCTGAGCATTGTTATATATTATATTTCCAAGAAACATTTGCAAGCAAGTTCAATTCCCTGGAGGAATTCAAATTGGCTTGAAAATATCTGAGTGCAGAGAGAGAAAATTTGAGGGAACTGTTGTGGAAATCAAATGCAATCAAGTTTAATATCCAGGATATCTCTCTGCTGGGAAATTAGTTTGTGGAAGAAAGATTGAATTCTGGAACCCCCTCTGTACCACTGACAACTACATTGTATATGAGCCTTGTTTACTGGGGGGGAAGATGGACATATTGGTCTGACATCTCAGTTCCACATATGTTCATTCATAATTTTGTTTCTTCTAGAGAGAACAACGGGATCAAAGAAACCTACCTCTCTCTCCATTTTTTAGCTTACAAATTCCCATTTAATCTAGTGAAAGAAACATTATTTTAGCAAAAGGAAAAACAATTTTCTCATGAGCAAAGTACTATATAGTATTCTTGCACTTATTTAGTTGCCAGGTGATCAGAGAGTGTGTTTTGATGTCCAACAATTTCATTATACAATCACCTGTCCAGGAGTCTACCCTATCCTGAGTTTCCCATGCTTTCCTTAAAATATTTTGGAAGATGTTATTAGGCAACTCCTCCAGTGAGGCCTGTTGTAAAACAGTGCTAATGTTCCTACCAAGGGGAAATCCTACTGGTGTTTCAAAGGGTCCTGAAAACCTTCACTCAGTGTATAACATGAAACACTTTCATTGGGTCTTTATCCAGGCCTTTGGCAAGAATGATTGAAGCTCTGTTGTTGTAGGTAGGAGATGGACAGACAGAGACTGAGGGCAGAATCAAGAGAGGAATCAGTCTAGAGTAGTTACATTCCCACAAATAGTCTAAGTCCAGCCCATCTTGAATTCCTTTGGCTCTTATCTAGTGCCAATTTGGTGCTGACTGTTAGTTGACTAGATTCTTATATATAGGCAAGAGCAATAAATCAGCATAACTAAGTGCAGTCCTGATTCTTCACACCTGACAGTTGTCTTCTTTTTCTTTATCCCCATCTGGGTTTGTTATCTCTGCCACCTTTGCTCTTTTTTGTTTTGTCCTGTTTTCTTCTTTTAAGAGTGCCCTGTCCCAGGCCAAGCACACACGTGTACACAAAGAGGTAGTTTGCACACTTTACTAAATGAGGTTTGCAAAAACACAGACTTGCAGGTTACTTCCCCCGAAGTTCAGCAATTTTGGCTTACAGAGTTCCAAAATCGGAGTGGTGAACAGAAGAGTGGTCAGATAAAATCCGAAGGCCATAGCTTGTAGAAGGTTCATCAGCTGATCCAGTTTCAAAGTCAAGATTGTGAGGTTCACAAGTCAAGGTGCATGGAGTGGGAGTTAATGGCCGGTTGTCATCAATGAAGGGACTTGAGTTTGCTGCTCTATTTTAACAGAAGCAGCCCTGGAGTTTCTCATTTAGAGGAGCAAAACTCCTTCCTTTCAAGCAGTCTCACAGCGTGCCTTTGCTCTATTCTCCTGGAAGCCCATTGTCAGGTCCCAACTCAGAGACAAGACAGCAAGATCCAGTCTTTTATTTCCTTACACCTTAATGGATAGAATCTTGCCAGACTGAAGGTACAACCTTCTAATCTACTAGATATATCATGAGAGATTCTAAGTTGTGGTTACCCTGAACTTCTTCCCTTCTCCCACATCCATTTCAGGACTGTGCCGTTTCTTCATCCTCCATATCTGAGCCTCTTTCTAGGAAAGCTCTATGTCTCCCCCTCTGCTCCTACAGGTGCACATTCCATTACACACACCAAATTCTTGAGTTGGGAGGAGGCAATAATTCAGCACCTTCATCTTTGGAAAGCAACGGCAGTTGTGTCTGTTGGTTGCTGGCCAGCCTTACCTCCTCTGTCATTATAGAGAGCAGTCCTGTCCCTTGACTTTGGAGCTGATCACTTGTGGTCTGTTGGCCCTTGTGCATCTGGTGGCTCATTGTTGGTCTTCTCTGACTCCAAATCTGACACAGAGTTGCTGGGAATCAGGTGGTATAAAAATGTAATATATCCTCATATCATTATCGTCATCGTTAATGTCGTCATCATCCTTGCCCTTACAAAATTGTTGAAAAATGTATTCTTTCCTAGATTCACAACAATTATCCATAAGATTTCTGTGCCCACCTAAAAGTTATTTTGGCCTTAGGCTAATATTATCCCATTTCTATATCAAACTGTACTTTAAAAAAAAAAAAACCTGAAGATTCTTATTTAATATACAATAAACTGTTTTTGCAAAAAATATAATTTCTTCATGCACTTTCATATTTATTTGCAAAACTATATATAAAATCTTTGATACGAATAAAAGTTCTCATCTATATATTTGTCTAAGCAGTGATAATCAGTTGGTTTAATTGGATATACAGATCACACAAACACATTATATATCAAACATTTTTACAGCAGCTATAAATTTTGCAACCAGGTGTTGACTTTACAAGGAATAAAGGTAATCTGATTTATGTAGTGATGCTATATCTACATACATCAAACTCTAAACCCAAACACCCTAGAATTTTTTTTTAAGGAAACCATATTTTTAAACTCACTGTCTCACTTCACTCGATATGTGCACATAAAATTCTGTGCATTAGCTCCTAACACAGCATACAATATGTAGCTATTCACTTATTAATATTATTATTTTATGTGGCATGACAGAATACAACATTAGCACATAAAAATTCACAAAAACAGCATATAAATTGTGTATCAAAGTATAAAACACCAGAACAGTGTATTATTTTAAAAAGACACAGTATGAGTGATAAATAAAATTATTTTAATTATTTTAAAAAGACACAGTATGAGTGATAAATAAAATTATGAATTAGACTTAAATTATTTATGAGCAGTTACTGGAGTGAGTAAATCTATGGCCAAATATCTAGATTGTTTAGCCATTGGACAGCAGTACTTTCAAAATGATATGTCCCGTGCAGGGATCCAGGGAACCTTCTGAGGGGGCATTCCATCGTAATATAATATAAGATTATTCACTAACATCTTAAGGTATTTTATTCTAAGGTGTGTGTGTGTGTGTATATATATATATATATATATATATATATATATATATATATATATATATATATATATATATATATATATATATATATATATATATATATATATATATATACATATATATATATACATATATCTCCTTCATGGATTACTGCCCTGTCGTGGCGAAGGGGCTTGCGTAACTCAATGAAGTTATGAGCTATGCCGTGCAGGGCCACCCAAGACGGACAGGTCATAGCAGAGAGTTTTGACAAAATGTGATCCACTGGAGAAGGAAATGGCAACCCACTCCAGTATCTTTGCCATGAAAACCCCATGGAAGTACTAAAAGGTAAAAAGATATGACGCTGGAAGATGAGCCCCTCAGGTCGGAAGGTGTCCAGTATGCTACTGGGGAAGAGCAGAAGGCTAGTACTAGTAGCGCCAGAAAGAGTGAAGCGACTGGGCCAAAGCCGAAAGTACGCTCAGCTGTGGATGCATCTGGTGGTGAAAGGAAAGGCCATGGTTTTCCCAGTTGCAATGTATGGCTGTGAAAGTTGGACCATAAGAAAGGCTGAACGCAAGGGAATTGAGGCCTTTGAACTATGGTGCTGGAGAAGACTCCTGCGAGTCCCCTGGACTGCAAGGCGATCAAACCGGTCAGTCCTAGAGGAGATCAACCCTGACTGCTCCTTAGAAGGCCAGATACTGAAGTTGAAACTCAAGTACTTTGGCCACCTAATGAGAAGGAAGGACTCACTGGAGAAGAGCCTAATGCTGGGAAAGATTGAGGGCAATAGAAGAAGGGGACGACAGAGAATGAGGTGGCTGGATGGAGTCACTGAAGCAGTAGGCGTGAGCTTAAATGGACTCCAGAAGATGGTAGAGGACAGGAAGGCCTGGAGGAACGTTGTCCATGGGGTCGTGATGGGTCGGACACGACTTCGCAACTAACAACAACAACAACAATACATATATGCATCCTGTATATTTGGACATGTAACAGAAACATTCAGAAGGCTTTAGATATGGAACTGATTGTACGAATGAATTGGACTTTAATAATCTGAAAACCAACTATTTTGGCATTCTCCATTGAGCAATATTCAGTATCGCTCCAATTAATGCACTTGCATTTGTACAGTATCTTTAATAATAATAATAATAATATTGAACCATAATACATCCTGCAACAATACCTTTATCACTATCAAACCACAACTTCTGCCTATCCAAGGTCTTTGAGGAGGACTCAATAGGTTGATAAGCGTGCATATCAAAATAGTTTCCCCTTTGATTTCCAAGCCCAGAGCAACCTGAGAAAAATAATGTTCGAAATTCATATTAAAATTAATTATTATTTTTTTTAAAAAAAACCAAATGAACATTAAAATTGCAGCCCCCAATATAATTCTTGGAAATGTTTTCTGCAAAATATGTGGAAATGTTAGTACAAATTTAAAACCAACCACAACTCAAACCCTCAAGTTCAAGAAATAAAGTTTGATGAACACATGAGAATAAGGAAGCAAGAAATAACTTATTTTTCTTGTTTTTCAGAACATAAAAAAAAAAAAAATTGCCCATTAATGCTTGTTGAGTTCAGAGTTAAACCTGGTCTTAAGCAAGGCCCATCTTTGGCTCCCTTTCTCCTTTTAACATCTTATTTTATGAAAGAATGCCATTAGAGAGAGCAAACATAAGAAAATGAATCGGGACAAAGACCTGAGGGAAAACTAATCTCACTCTATCGCCTCTGTAATTCTACCAGGATAGACATTGTTAGCCAGAGAAAAGCTGGCTGTCAATCAGAGGAATGACTGTGTGGCCAGAGGAAATGGCAGAATAACCTTTTGCATCAAAAGCACAAGGCACAAAGATTCTAGGAACTTAGTAGAGGTGATGCAGTACTACTGTATATTCTCCAGAGGTTAGATAAACTAAGATGAGTTTCTTGCAATTTACTGATTATGGTCTTTGGGAGGAAAGCATACAAAAAGTTGAGATCCTTGTCAGTGCAGGCTAGATTTTTATTTATTTATTTATTAAAATCCCTTAGCAACTGCTAGAAGAGATGTCTTCCCAAGATATTGTTCTGGCTGTGGTTACCATAGCACTGAAGGATGTCAATGCATTCTTCATTTCAGAGTACTCAACACAGAAAGAGAATTGATCTTCATTCGTCTTTAAAATAAGAATTAAGGTAGTGGAGGGTGGGGTGCAAATCATCCCTTTATATTATTTGGTCATTCAAATAGGCATTGAGATAATGGAGGGAAAGCCTTTTCTTTTTCTTATGATTAATTTATCATCTGAAAGAACAGATAGAGAGGAATCACTAAAACCCCATTGTGTGTCTTTTGGAGTTATTTTTAAATCCATGTAATGTAATTATGCCTGATTTTACATCAGGTAAATACTTTTCTCCACCTCCCTCTGACCCTATCTTTTCACAAATGTCTCATGCATAATCCATATTTTTGCTATTAATGAAATTAATTTTATTTTAGCTACCCTTGTTGGGGAATTTTTCCCTTCTGTAAAGTGCAGGTAAAATCTTGACAAGGTATGCCATTAAACTGATGTAACTCCACCTTGCTAAGCTCACACCATGTTAATTACTACTCTAATTCCTCTGCTGTTGAAATAATATTGCTGATAATACATGTGCTGATTTCCAGAGAATACATTCTAAAATTAATCTGAGGAATATTCACAAAGGTGCATTTAAAAGATATACGTACCCGTGTAGGCATGGAATCATCTAACATACCAAACCAGTACTACTTACTGATCCCAACTACTGCTACCAAATGGGGAGAAATTACTTCAGTTCTCACTGTAATACGACTTGCATGATCCAAATTTTCAACCCATGCAAAGGTTTCAGGATCTGTCACAATTGCCACCCTAACAAAATAAATGTCAGCTCTTCGAGGTGATTAGAAACTAAAGTTATGATCACTAAAACTACTTTTATAATAGGGTTAAAGTAACAGATTCTTGTGTTGCCTCCTTCCGTCCTTCCCTTTATCCTCATAATAAATAGGGAGGACAAATCTGAGACACTTTCTCAAATTCCATTTCTGCTCTGGGTATAAATTTCTTTTATCTGACTGTTGTCTTGGTTGCAGCCCTTCCTCTCCCCCTCAAGGTTATTTCTTTTCCATATTACATCAACCCTAAGTAGGGATGCTTCAAAACTCCCTTATGAGTTTACCTGAATTATACATTCCTAATTCTACCTTCTCCAGTTTTAATGCCCCCTAAATATGTGGTCCATATTCTAGAAATCTAAGCAAATACACCCCATTTTGGTGGGGTATTCTGGGAATTGAATATCACACAATATCCCTGGTTATTTCAAAGCTGCTTTTCTCGTACTGTTTCTTCTCGTTCAGTAAGACCTAACATGGTGGGTTCACTTTACATTCCATCTTTTAATGAATACCAACTTACTTAGAGAGTGGATGGATCTTTTTTGTGACACCTGACTCTAGCTTGGTATCCTCCTGGAGATTGAAATAGCCTGCTATCCTTTAAGTAAGCCTTGAAGACTTGGGTTTTGCTTCTGTTGGGTTATGCCAATAGAGTTTGTTTCTGTCCCTCATTTCAGTATACTTTATTTGATAAATTGTGTTTTTTTCTTTTTTTTTATTTACAGTGTCTGACTCCCAGAAACACCACTGAGTTCAGCATATATATATTATGCTAATATATATATATATATTATGCATCTTAATTATGCTAAAAACACGAATCCCGGGTATGCACATGTCGTGAAATGCACATGTCGTGATCGTTTTTATTTTTCACAACATATATATATATATATATATATATATATATATATATATATATATATATATATATATATATATATATATATATATATATATATATATATATATATTGATAACTACAAAAATACGAATCCCGGGCATATCTGTTCAATAACACAGTCCTCGATCTCCGGGAGAAATATAAACCAGCTGTTTATTGTTAAAAAGTTTAAAACAATAAAAAACAACTATTTACAATATTAAAACAACTTAGCTTTCGCTGGTCCCCTGCCAGCGTCCTCAGAGTAAAGTTTTGGGGTGGAAATTACTTTTATAAACCTTGCTAGCCTAACTGCTTACTCATTGACCGTGTGATAGGGCCATCCGTCCTGGCTGACCGTAATTGCCTTAATTGTCCCGCCTCCTCTTTTTGGCACTCCAGTTCTCCAACCTTCCTCCCTCCCATCCTTGTCAATCCCCTCCTTCCTGGCGTTGCCGCCGTTGGCTTGCTTTCCAGCTGCTCCCCCGTACTCGTTCTGGGCCTTACACCCAGATCCGGTGTCTTAGATGCCTTCCCATTGCCGCTCCCCTCCTTTCCATCCCGTTTGTCTGCCCAGGTGTCAGTTTGCTTCACGTATGAAATGGAGGGGTTTAAAATGGCCAATGATGCAGCTGTGGTCTGGTTTCTGGTCCGCGGTCGTGCCTCATCATCGGTGCGGGTTTGAGTCTGCTTTTTGTGTGGATGTGTGGTGGTGACATCATGTGTGGTCTTTGTGAGTGTGGGTCCAGTGTTGCTCTTTGTGCTAGGGATTCGTCTGTCAATAAGGCTGGGTTTCCAAATGGCTGGTAGGCGGGAGGTATCATCTCGTTTATTCATGCTGTGTGGGCGTTTTTCTATCTCGATGGCTTCTCTGATTATTCTGTTGTTAAAGTGTTCAGTTTTGGCAATAGTTCTGGTATTTTTAAAGTCAATTTTATGTCCTGTGGCTTTGAGGTGTTGGACCAGGGAGGAAGTTGGTTCGTCTTTTCTGACTGAGTTCTTGTGTTCTTCAATGCGTGCACTTATTCTTCTGTTGGTTTGTCCGATGTATGTGGTGGGGCAGGCGGTGCATGGGATTTCATATACTCCTTGATTTTCTAACTCAATTTTGTCCTTGGGGTTTCTTAGGATGGTGGATATTTTTCGGTTTGTGCAGAATGCTGTCTTGATGTTGTGTTTGTGGAGGATCTTGCTGATTTTGTCTGTGGTGCCTTTTATGTATGGGAGAAGGGCTTTGCCGTTTTCTTGTTCTATGTCTTGGATTTTAGTGGGGGTTTCTTTTTGGATTAAGTTGGTAATCTTATTTCTTTGGAATCCGTTGGATGTTAGTACATTAGTGAGAGTGTGTAGTTCGGTTTTTAGGTGTTGTTCGTCAGCTAAGCGTTTTGTTCTCGAGATGAGTGTCTTGGCTACGGAGTTGATCTGTGCTGGGTGGTGGTGTGAGAGTGCGTGCAGATAGCGGTTAGTGTGTGTTTTCTTTTGGTAGATGGTGTGTCCTAGGGAGCCATTGGATTTCTTGTAGACTAAGACATCCAGGAAGGGAAGTTGGTTGTTAGCTTCTGTTTCCATGGTGAACTGTATTTTGGGGTGTAGGCTGTTGAGGTGTGTCAGGAAGTTGTCTAGTTTTTCTTTCCCATGTGGCCAGATTATGAAGGTGTCGTCTACGTATCTGAGCCAGAGTTTGGGTTTGTGATCAGATTTTTCTAGAGCTTGGGTTTCAAAGTGTTCCATGTAGAGGTTTGCAATGACAGGTGAGAGGGGCGATCCCATGGGTGCTCCTTCTATTTGTTTGTATTTTTGTCCATTGTAGATGAAGTATGTGTTGGATAGGCAATGGTTGGTCAGATCTAGGATGTGCTTGGGGGGGTTATATTTGTTTTGGATAGCTGTCAAGGCTTCTTTGATTGGCACTTGGGTGAAGAGGGAAATGACATCAAAGCTCACGAGTAGGTCGCTGGGCTGTAAGTTTTGTTTCTTTATGATCTCTATGAATTGGAATGAGTTTTTTACGTGTGAGGTGATGGATTCTGCATAGGGTTGTAGTTGTTTGGCGAGAAATTTGGCTAGGTTTTGTAGAGGTGAGCCTATGGAGCTGACTATGGGTCTAAGTGGAGTTCCTTCTTTGTGTATCTTGGGGAGGCCATAGAGCTTAGGGCATCTGGATGATTTTTCTCTGGGAATGATTCTTTGCTGGATCTCTTCGCTGATGGGGGAGGCTTTTATTTTGGATCTAGTGGTTTTTTCCAGGTAGGTGGTGGGATCTGTGTTTAGGGGTTTGTATGTGGAGTCTTGGAGTAGGTTGGTTAATTTGGTTTGGTAGTCAGATGTGTTCATAACCACCGTGGCGTTGCCCTTGTCAGCCTGACCAAAATCAACCCCGATGACGCTAACAGAATCAGACTCGAAATCTCCAACATCCTCTGCACCAGCAAGCCACCCAAAAGCAACTTACACAAAGAGGAACAGACAGCTCTACTTAACCTGAAAGAAGACACCAGCATAATAATCCTACCAGCAGACAAGGGCAACGCCACGGTGGTTATGAACACATCTGACTACCAAACCAAATTAACCAACCTACTCCAAGACTCCACATACAAACCCCTAAACAAATATAACCCCCCCAAGCACATCCTAGATCTGACCAACCATTGCCTATCCAACACATACTTCATTTACAATGGACAAAAATACAAACAAATAGAAGGAGCACCCATGGGATCACCCCTCTCACCTGTCATTGCAAACCTCTACATGGAACACTTTGAAACCCAAGCTCTAGAAAAATCTGATCATAAACCCAAACTCTGGCTCAGATACGTAGACGACACCTTCATAATCTGGCCACATGGGAAAGAAAAACTAGACAACTTCCTCACACACCTCAACAGCCTACATCCCAAAATACAGTTCACCATGGAAACAGAAGCTAACAAGCAACTTCCCTTCCTGGATGTCTTAGTCTACAAGAAATCCAATGGCTCCCTAGGACACACCATCTACCAGAAGAAAACACACACAAACCGCTATCTGCACGCACTCTCACACCACCACCCAGCACAGATCAACTCCGTAGCCAAGACACTCATCTCGAGAACAAAACGCTTAGCTGACGAACAACACCTAAAAAACGAACTACACACTCTCACCAATGTACTAACATCCAACGGATTCCAAAGAAATAAGATTACCAACTTAATCCAAAAAGAAACCCCCACTAAAATCCAAGACATAGAACAAGAAAAGGGCAAAGCCCTCCTCCCATACATAAAAGGCACCACAGACAAAATCAGCAAGATCCTCCACAAACACAACATCAAGACAGCATTCTGCACAAACCGAAAAATATCCACCATCCTAAGAAACCCCAAGGACAAAATTGAGTTAGAAAATCAAGGAGTATATGAAATCCCATGCACCGCCTGCCCCACCACATACATCGGACAAACCAATAGAAGAATAAGTGCACGCATTGAAGAACACAAGAACTCAGTCAGAAAAGAGGAACCAACTTCCTCCCTGGTCCAACACCTCAAAGCCACAGGACATAAAATTGACTTTAAAAATACCAGAACTATTGCCAAAACTGAACACTTTAACAACAGAATAATCAGAGAAGCCATCGAGATAGAAAAACGCCCACACAGCGTGAATAAACGAGATGATACCTCCCGCCTACCAGCCATTTGGAAACCCAGCCTTATTGACAGACGAATCCCTAGCACAAGGAGCAACACTGGACCCACACTCACGAAGACCACACATGATGTCACCACCACACATCCACGCAAAAAGCAGACTCAAACCCGCACCGATGATGAGGCACGACCGCGGACCAGAAACCAGACCACAGCTGCATCATTGGCCATTTTAAACCCCTCCATTTCATACGTGAAGCAAACTGACACCCACCTTGAAGATGTGGCACGACCACGAAGCCAAACAACAAACAACAGCAATGCAGCTCTCCATCTCAAATCCCCCTGCAACTCAGACTAATCTGAGCACAACAGGGCCCCCACCCAAGCAGAGCACACACCCCGCCAATCAGAGCACAGCCAACCCCCCATCCAATCAGAGCACAGCCAAGCCCCTAACCAATCAGAACACACCTCCACCCAATCAGAACACAGCCAAGCTCCCATCCAATCAGTTCATACCTCCACTGGCAGTTAAAAGGAAGAAACAGCTGCGATCACACATTGCTTCCAGAAGCACGAGGCCGAAGAGACACCAGCCTGAAGATGACGAATGAGACTGTATATATGTCTTTTATAATACTAAAAATGCGAATCCTGGGAATATACATGTTGATAAAATTCTTACAAGAAAAAAGGCGAACACCAGGATAAAAATAAACAAGGCTGTTTAATATAAACAGGCCTCTAGATAAAAGAGCACTTAGCTTTCGTCTGCCAAACTACGGACGTCCTCAGAGTTGGAGTGGGAGGCATTCTGGGAGCTGGCCTATATAGCCTCTTGCCTCTGCACCCAACTTCTCGAGCGCGTCATCGGCCCATTGGTTGTAATAGTCCACAATGTGCTGAGGTACACAATGTGTACCTCCCAAAGGTACACAAAGTGGGCATTCCCCTACGGCCCATTGTGTCCTTCAGAGGCACACCAACTTCGGGACTAGCCAAATGGCTTAGCGGTCGCATTGGTCACCTGGTCGATAACAACGAGACCACGGTGAAATCCGCTGAGGAGTTCCTTGAGAGAATAAAGCCCCTAAGGATAGAGAAAGATGAGGTAATGATCTCCTTTGACGTCACCTCACTCTTCACCTCCATCCCCCAAGATCTGGCAGTCATGGTTATAAAGGACCGCCTGCAAGAGGAGCAGGAACAGTATCCAGATTCTCTCCATACTGACGACCTGGTACGGTTGCTATATTTATGCCTAAAAACATATTTCATCTTCCAGGGCGTCACATACGAGCAAATAAAAGGGACGCCTATGGGATCTCCCATCTCAGGCATTATTGCGGAGGCGGTGTTACAGCGGTTGGAGAGGATAGTCATGGCCAAGTACCGCCCCAAATTTTGGGCACGCTACGTGGACGATACTTTTGCAGTCATCAGAAGACAAGATAGTTCCAAATTCTTGGGACAATTGAATTCGGTATTTCCAGACATCTGTTTCACAGCAGAAGAAGAGACCCAAGGCATACTTGCCTTTCTGGATGTACTTGTCAGCCGGCACCCTAACGGCTCTCTATGCACGTCTGTTTATCGCAAACCCACTCACACTGACAGAACGCAATACTACAGGAGTAATCACCCTGTAGCACATAAAATTAGCTGTGTCAGGACTTTATTCAAACGTGCTAATTCCCACTGCAGCACAGGTAGAGCCAAAATTGAAGAGAAAAAACATCTGTATCGCATCCTCAGGCTCAATGGCTACCCTACGGAATTTGTGAGACGTTACAGCAGACCACACCAACCTCACAGGGTCCAACATTCCAGAGCAAGAACAACACCAGCCATACGCATAACTTTACCTTACCTTTCTGAGGCCACGGCACGTCTGCTGGGCCCCCACAATGTGAGCATTGCCCATAGACCAGAGCAGACCCTAAGAACCAAGATCATGCGTCCCAAAGAGCCGCTCCCCAACGAAGAAAGATCTTCGATAGTTTATAGAATTAATTGCAAGAACTGCCCTTGCAATTACGTTGGGGAAACGACCAAAAGGCTCAGGACTAGGGTCCATGAACATTAACTGGCAATTAAAAGGCAGGAGCAGCGCTCACAAGTGTAGGCCCATGTGGCCAGCCTTGATCATACATTCGATCTGGACAATGCGCAGGCCATATCTCGTGGGACTACCAAGGGTGGCCGCCTTCTTAAAGAAGCCTGGCTGTCTGATGAGAACTCTATTAACCGACATATAGACCTCCTACCGGCTTACCAGACCCTCAGAAGGTGGGAGAGACAACGCGGTGACCCACGGAGCAGACGGCCAGCCCGCCCTTTGCAAAAGCAGGGGGATGGAATTACAAACGTGGAGGTGGCGATCCCCAGAGAGGATAGCAAACCGGCAAAAGAAGGGGAGGGGGATCAGGAGTCACAACAATTGGACAGCTCCCTGCAGGAGTGGGGAGATAGGGCTATAGGTGAAGCGGCGATGACTGCCATGGGAGGAGATGATGGACTAACAAGGGGTTATGATCGGGCGTTTGAAACGAACGTGCGGAAGCGGCTTGGAAAGAGTAAAAAAAGGGGGGGGAAACAGAGAGCAGGAATGCCCGAATGGCCATCCTTCACAAGGTTGGGGCGAGGGAGCTACGGGTGAGACAACAGCGGCCTTGGGGGAGGGTGACAGCCTCACAGGGCGTCTTAATTGTAGGTTGAGAGATCGCTCCAAAATGGGAGGGGAAGGAGATAAGGAGCAAAGGCAGCTGGACAGCCACCCCCCGAGTGCATGTACGCGCTCAAGGAAAGCGAAGGAGGATCTGAAGGCAACCAGCAAGGCCACTGACAGATTGCCAGGTGTAGACCAACTCAGCACATTGTGGACTATTACAACCAATGGGTCGATGACGCGCTCGAGAAGCCGGGCACAGAGGCAGGAGGCTATATAGGCCAGCTCCCAGAATGCCTCCCACTCCAACTCTGAGGACGTCCGTAGTTTGGCGGACAAAAGCTAAGTGCTCTTTTATCTACAGGCCTGTTTATATTAAACAGCCTTGTTTATTTTTATCCTGGTGTTCGCCTTTTTTCTTGTAAGAATTTTATCAACACACACACACACACACATATATATATATATATATATATATATATATATATATATATAATATATATGCTGCTCAAGTTTGTTAGATTTTTCTAAGCTAATGATTTTGGATTTCTTGAACATAGATAGGCTGAAGCAATTGGCAGACCTATATGGAATGCAATGACCTTGGGTAACCATCCTAGTTTTAACTGGAGAAGCCGGGGATTGCTTGTGGGGCCATCTGCATGCAAAACAGATGTTCTTCTACCAACTCACAGGGTCCATCCTCTGTTGGTTCTACCATAAGGAGGCATTCACCTTTCTGAGCAGCTTTCCAATTATCACACAGACTCTTAAATATATGTACTATCCCTATGGGAGATAAGAATGCATGATTATTAAGCTTTCTTGTTTCTTTTTTTCCTTCTCTCTCATTGTCTCTTTTTAAGTGCAAAATTAATTGGAAGTGACAAGAGGAAAATGTTGCATTTGAATGCTCTGATAAGCAATCAAAGCTTAATAGATTAGAAAATATAATTAATTACCTAATTATACTGGAAGTGGTAACTGTTGGTAAATTATTCATTGAAAAGCCATTGTCTCTACTTTATCAAATAACCACCATATGAATACTAGTTGCAGACTGCTACTGCTTCGTTAAGTAGATAGATTATCCCTTTATCTAGGTTGATCTTTTTCATCTTGAGACTCGGTCAAAGCAAATTGTTTTCCCAATTATCATCCTCAAATTTTGATAAAAGCTGATCACTGAAATCATCTGAATATTTTCAGAGAGTCAGTAAATATTCCACAAATGGTTCATATCAGAAATCAATAACCAATGGCATTTGGTAAATATAAAGCTTTCAACCATCATCTTATTATTTTTTCCCACCCTGGTATTGCCCAGATGTGTTGAGATCACAATTTGTTGAATTTCTAGACAACAGTGTTATCTAGACTGTTGGAGGAGAAACAGTGGCAAAACTGGAGATGGAATCAAAAGAGCAATTATCCCAGAATCTTTACATAGCCACAAATGGACTATATCAAACCCCTCTTGAATTCTGTTGACCTTTATCTAGCACCAAAAAGTGCTAACAGTTAGTTGAGTAGATTTCTGTACATAGGCATGAGTAGTAATAAATCACTTTAATTAGAACTTCACTTGATCTTTTGCACCTGACCATTATCTAACTTAACCCTTGCTACAGACTTGGGGAACCTGTGTTTTTTCCAATGGCATTTGACTGAGAAACATAACAAAATAATAACAAGAAAAAAAATTCAAACAGATTTTTTTTCTTTTGTTTTAAATAGGGTGCCCAGCTCCTTCCCAAAGTAAAACAGTTAATTTATTGTCAGTGAATAAGTGATTCATATGATTTTCCATATCAGATTGGGAATCTTTTAAACTGTACCTGGTTTACTTCTTTTGGATATTATCCTTAACATATAGAAAACCCTCAGAATGTAGAAAATCTGGCACATTGGATTTTAGTGAGATTTCCTAAAGAATTTTCTTGAAAATTGGTGTGTCTGTTTAATCCCGTTTGTGCATGTATATGTGTCTCAATACAGGGAAGTTGGTTAATGCACTGTTTTGATGTAAGCTTTGCCCAACTCTACAATCATGCAATGCAATTCTCAGGGGATGGAGAAAAGTTGGTGAAGGAAAAATAACTTTTCAACCAAGCTCCTTATGAATTCTCATCTAAGATCAGCTTTATATATTATTTTACTTACTAGTTTTTCTCACTTTCTTTTAACTTCCTAAGCACATTGTCCTGTGAGAGGTACTTAAAATCTAAATTCCACCCCAAGCTCCTCAAGATCAGCAATGAACTGACTGGGAAGCATGAGGCTCACGCAATCATAAAAATCCTGCCATTTACCTATGTATGCTGATGTCGTGAGAGAAAGAAATATAGAGGGACAGTGTGCCGATGACTGCTCTGGGAGGAAGCATTAAAGATTTGACCTGTAGGATCATCTCTGCAATAATAGAGAAGTTAATCTCAGCTATATTGATTATATTTTTTAAGCTGCAGATACTTACATCTTCATACTCACCAATATTGAGGATCAGCTACAATCCTACAATATTGGTCAGATAAAGCTAGAGGTATTGCATAATGCTCAATAGATGGTTGTCTGTACAGATGGAGTTCTCTGATAAATCCTTCCCCTTATCTTGTGCCAGCAGCCCTCTGTCAGACATCACCATAGCTGTTATTTTCTTCATGTTTATTGGCTGTTGCTGTGGCTGATTTAAGTAAGGCTGGTGGCTTGGCAGTTGCTTTCATTTTATCATTCATTGTTTGCTGTCAGCAGGTGTAGTCTTTGGTTTGATTCCTCCTATGCACATATGTCTTTTTCTCAGAGGTTATTCTCAGTCATCTTTTAGGCTTGTTTCAGTGTGCTGTCACTTTGGTTCTTATCTTATATGAGGGAGGAGGTATAAAAAGAAGAAAAAAAATGACCACAGGATTAAGAATTTAGATTCTCTTGGATCATTGAGACAGCTTATAGACTAAACAAATTATTATTATTAATAATTCCCATAGATTCAAAATCCTTTCCTTTCATAACCTGTGCTCTCTGCCTCATGTATACTTTTATGTATAGTAGATGCTTTCACAAAATGGTTCTCACTGGAAGACTAATATATTGGGAGTCTGTCTTGTTTCAAAAATTCCATCTTAACCAGAAGGTGATCTGATGAGCTTACTTCTAGCACCCAAGATCACGCCCTATGACCTTTAACAGAATAACAGTGTTGGAAGAGACCTTGGAAGTTTTCCAGTCCAATCTCCTTCTCAAGCACAAAACCCTATTTCAGGCAAATGGTTGTCCAATTTCTTCTGAAAAACTTCCATTGATGGAGTACCCACAATTTCTGGAGGCAAGCTATTCCACTGATTAATTGTTCTAACTGTCAGGAAATCTCTCCTTAGTTCTAGGTTGGTTCTCTCCTTGATTAATTTCCATCTATTGCTTCTTGTTCTGCCTTCAGATGCTTTCAGGTGCCTTCTAATAAATACCTTTGGGGTATTAGAGTTACCTTTGTCATGTTTTTGGGGGCCAGGTAAGACTCAAACAGACTAAAATGCTAAGCTGAAGCCATTCATAATTTCTAAGAAGACTGATGAAGAAGATAGAGATAATGGTGCTTTGCTTTTCAACATGCTGGGTTCCGATTAAGTTTATTTCAATTAAAATAATTTTAAAAACAAAATTTGTGCAGAGCACAAAGCTTGGCAGGCAGGATGACTTTAAGCACATTGCCTTCCTTGCTCTAATTAGAATGCTGGTGGCATCAGTTGTAAAGAAGGATTTCATCCTGGCTGGCTGTGCAGAAAATTTGTAAGTCTTGGGACATCTGAGTCCCAAACTGTCATCAACTTTTTAGTAAGAGCCAAGCAAAACTTACTGACTACATCCAAAGATGGAACTACACAAATCAGTGTAAGTCAGCTTCTAAATCTGTGTTACTTTCATTCTTAATTTGTATATTAATTTGCAGTCGTCCAAGATATGGAGCCTGCAAATGAATCTGGATATTAAGATATTAAGATGCCCCTTTAAAAAATAAATATTGAGACCGGGTTGCTTCTATTTTGGCTTTGTTCTATTTCAAGTGTTTATTTGTGTTCTTACTCAACTTAATTAACAGCTTCCAAGGTGTTGGAAGGAATCGGGGCAGGTTTTAGAGAATGAACTATGTGTATCAATGTGCCTCTCAAACTGGTTTGATAGAATAGCAACTTTGAAAAAAAGAAATAGCTTTTGAAGTACGATTTACAAATATGATTATGACCACTAGCTAAGGCAGCTAATTAGCAACACTCATCTCAGATTGATTGATTGGTTTTTGTGGCTGCTCGTAACAGCTGAGCTTCTTGGGTACCTGGCAGGGTTTTTAAGCCAAGGTCTTCTATGGATATTTCATGAAGTCCTTGATCTTTATACATTCAATCTTTTAGGATGAAAAAGAGGGAAATATTGTGCAATGCTTTGAATTCCATTCAGAAGCTGTGTTTAGGAACATGTCTGTATGCCAATGCAATGCATATCTGCTACCCTTTAAAACAGCCACATCTTTATCCAGGATAAGAAAAGGATCTAACCTAGAAACAGATGTGGGTGTTTTGATAAATCATGAGCTACTAGTGCCATGCTCAGACACCTGCGTGGTCTGAAGCTCCCATTCTGAATTGAATCCAAAGCATCCCTCTAATAGAAAATAATCTGGGAAGCTAAAGAGATGAGAGCAGAACATAGTTTTCCTTTGGGGTTTTCTATTTTCCCCATAACTACACTCTGAGTGGGTTTGGCTGAGAGGGAGTGACTAGCACAAAGTCATCCAATTTGGCTTCATACCTAAGGTGGAACTAGAACTCACAGTCTCCCAATTTCTAGCCTGGTGCCTTAACCACTAGACCAAACTGGCTCTTTCCATTATTTTTATTATAAGTTTAAAATAATATTGTGTGATTTTTTTTTTTAAATGACTTAGATACAGAGAAAATGAAATTCCATTTATCAATTATATTTAATTATACCTGACTTTTAAGAGTTCCAGTACTGTTGGCAATAAAAAAAACTTCTATAATATAGCCAAGGGGACTACTTGGAGGTAATTATCAGGAATGAAACTCTAATTGACAGGATCATTATCTTTTTATAGTTAAGAATCACAACTTTTTCTCTTCTTGTAATATTAACTTTCTGAACCATCTTGGGATACAAACATGTTGACTTGATTTATATATCACTTTGTGGTCAGTTTGGTTTTAGCTCAGCATTGTATGTAGAACATAGAAGGGTAAGACGAGAAGTAATGGGTGGAAGAATAATCTACAATTAAGGAGAATTTTCCTGACAGTGAAAACAATTAATCATTGGAACAAATTGCCTTCAGAAGTTGTAGGTGCTCCATCACTGGAGTTTTTTAAGAAGACTTTGGACAGCCATTTGTCTGAAATAGTATAGAGCAGGCATGTCAAACTTGCGACATCATGTGATGTCGTGCGACGTATCAGGACTTTTTCCCCATTGCTGGCAATGGGGTGGGTGCAAACCGCACCCACCCCATGATGGCATGACGCATCCGGCCCGTGGGCTGGCAGTTTGACATGCCTGGTATAGAGTCTCCTGCTTGAGCAGAAGGTTGATTAGAAGACCTCCAAGGTACCTTACAACACTATTATTATATGTTCATAATAATATTATATGTTATGGTATATTTGTTATATTATGTTCATATGGTTTGTGATCCAAACAGTTGTAATTTAGTCACTTAAAAAAAATAGCAAAACTTGTACCATACTGGGAAATACAAATAGTAAGCAGTATTAGAAGGACCAAAAGTAACAGCTTTGACAATAAGGATGGTTAGTTTTGGTCATCTCATGATGATGAATCAGGTGAACAATAAAAACAAAATGAAAACTTATTTCATTCCTCTATCAGAAAATCAGGAGAAATGAATGAATGCTAAAATATTTTGGGGAAGTTGAAATGGGGAACATTTGGGCCTATCTTTAGGGGGGGGGGGAGTCTATCCAACCACACTATAGAATAGATTTTTATTTCTTCTCTCCAGAAAAAAATAAAAGCTACTCAGCAATGCTTTGTCCTGGGTAGCAATTATCCTGCCAGAGGCTTACAGTATTGAAGCTTTCAGATTCAGTCCCACCAGAATCCAAAACAGGATGATGTTTAACTTTTACCATTTCAAAAGACGTGCAGGTGACTAATTACCATGGTAGCTGAACTGATGTTGCAAAGACAAAGCACTCTGTCATAGCAGAAGTTGAACCTCCCTTTGCAGTCTCCATTTTGCATCTTTCATTCCTGCAGTATCTCAGAGTAGGAAAAAGTTATAGGTCTCCAGAGACATCCAGACATGTCTTGGAGGGGAGAAGCATTGTTCTGCCTGTATAATTTCTCAAGAATGGCATAAAATCAGCTCACTAGTTAACAGCTTGTCCAGATTTCTGAGGTGCCCAATTTCCCCTCAGGCTGTTGCTTTCCTTCTTAGGAATAGCTCAGCACTGTCCTTCTGAAAAGTCAGAACATCTCAGTCTGCCAGGTTTGGGTGCTCTTCAAGCTGAACTGAGGGGGGGGAAAACAGCTTGTCTCCAGCAAGGGTGACTTAGTCCTCGGTCACACAAACAACAGAGAAAATGATAAAACTCCAGAATGCAGCACTAACATGGAAAACAGCTGTCACCAAAGCAAATTAAAATGTGTTTGTGTGGGAGGAGAATTATAGCAGAACTCTTCTCCTCCATAACTATCTTTCTGTCATGGTTCCAATAGATGAGACCAGAAAATAAAGAATTCCAAGGCAAGAGGTTTCCTTAGAGAACATATTTATTTGTCCACAAAATATCAGCACATTCAAAAGTGAAACGAAGACTGAAGTTTCCCCCCCAAAGGTTACAATGTTCCAAAGTTAATTTTCCCATCCCAGCAATATGTCACAAATCACATTCCCCAATAAACTACTTTGGCGGGCTTTCTAACGAAAGCTTCAGCCCGCCAAAACTCAAGCAGCAATGACCTTGGTTCCCACAGAACAATTTATTGTTTTCTCTAAATTAAGAAATGCTCATTTCCCCCCTCCCAACTCTGTGGCAACCGAAAATGAAGAAAAATGGCTTCAGCCAGGTTCGTTTGCGGCGTTGACACTTTCTTTATGTAGACAGCACTCTCCTTTTCCTTCTCCTCCTTCATTTTTCCTTAGTTTTTATTCAAAGACAGAGGCAGAGGCACCTAACTGATGTTTGTTACATCCTCTGAGTTAGGTAAATATGTTTGCTCACAGTTTCCCAAATTACTTATGCAATCATTTAAGAACATTGTTTGCATCTATGAATGGACAAGAATAATTGACTATCAGAACTACTCAACATCTGAGACTACATCCTCTTAAACTCAGTGCCTATTAAGAGGAGCAGTTCAAATGTTTTAAATCAGGGCTGGGCAAATCTTTGTGGATCATCAAGGGTAGGATTTGAAGCATGGCATATATTGGGTAAGGTTGTTCCCTTCCACACTTTCCAGCTTCTTGATTTGCATTCTACATTTAACTTAATTTTGCCCTTTTTTTTTTTTCACAAGGTGAGCCCACTTTCAAATAAAGAAGCGAGTTGCACTTTCCAACATGTTCATGTTTTAAGAGTGTTTGTAGCCTCTGTGGTTGTCAGAGTCACACTTCTAAATAAAAATCTAGATTCTAGTGCTTTGCTTAAAAGTGTGTGTGTGGATGGGCATTATCTGGCCAGCCCTGATTTTAAATAGTTATGCTTAACAGCACTCCAGAAAAGAAATGCCAATTTCTAGCTTTTGAATACATTTTTTTTAGATGATATAGAAACTTTGTATGACAAGTTTCGAATCTTAAAATCCATTAGTAAACTTTTTAGTAGGGAGTGATTTTTCCTATAAGACAGTGGGACATTGTTCTGTGAATGTTCATCTAAGCACAGATTACATTCTCCTTTGATTTTCATGTGAAAGATTCCTCAGTTAAGGTCCATAGGAGATGATCCATAATAAGTGGAATGTGCTCCTTCTATTATATATACTCTTAAGGAAAAACACAAGGATAGCCTCAATGTTTACATCTCATTGTTTATATCTCACATAACAAAATTCTTTCAATAATTCCATTTCCATTACTTAAAAAGAATAATCTGATAAAGACTATACTGTTGTGAAGTTCACTGGGATATACATGTGACACATAAGAATGGGAAAGAAATTAATTTAGTTTGCATTGAATGTGAACGTATCTGATTTTACATCTTAAATACACAAACCAAAACTTACCATTTGTACTTCTTGAAATTTGGCGACGAAGATCATTAGCCAGAACAAAAAACAAGAGCGGCAATTCAAGATTTCTTAGTTATTTATATAATCAGAATATGAGTGAGGTAGGTCTCTGTGTGTATGTGTGTGTGTGTGTGTGTGTGTGTATACACATACTGACACACATATATATTAATTACATTTGTTATTTTATTCCCATTTATTGGGCTTGGAGAGTCAGTTTGGTCCCCCTGAGGCAGCTGGTGACCTTGGGCCATCTCTCTTAGCCCTAGGAAGGAAGCAATGGCAAACCACTTCTGAAAAGGCTTGCCTATAGAGGCAGTCTTCCAGAATCGAAGGAAGGAAGGAAGGAAGGAAGGAAGGAAGGAAGGAAGGAAGGAAGGAAGGAAGGAAGGAAGGAAGGAAGGAAGGAAGGAAGGAAGGATTTATAATAATAATAATAATAAAGTTGGAAGGGACCTTGGAGGTCATCGAGTCCAACCCCCTGCTCAGGCAGGAAACCCTATACCATTTCAGACAAATGGCTGTCCATTCTCTTCTTAAAACTTCCAGTGTTGAGCATTCACCACTTCTGGAGGCAGTTGTTTCCACTGGTTAATTGTTATAACTTTCAGGAGTTTCTCCTCTTTCCAGGTTGCTTCTTTCGCTTGACTAGTTTCCCATCCATTACTTCTTGTCCTGCCTCAGCGCCTTGGAGAATAGCTTGACTCCCTCTTCTTTGTTGTCTAGCCCTGAGATATTGGAATACTGTCTATCATTCCCCCTAGTCCGTCTTTTCATTAAACTAGACATACCCAATTCCAGCAACGTTCTTGATGTTCTTTAGCTCCAGTCCCCTATCATCTTTGTTGCCCTTCTCTGCACTCTTTCTAGAGTCTCAACATATTTTTTACATCGTGTGAACCAAAACGGGATGCAGTATCCAAGTGTGGCCTTACCAAGGCATTGTAAAGTGGTATTAATACTTCACGTGATCTTGATTCTATCCCTCTGTTAATGCAGCCCAGCACTGTGTTGGCTTTTTTGGCAGCTGCAGCACACTTCTGGCTCATATTTAAGTGATTGTCCACTAGGACTCCGAGATCCCTCTCACAGTTACTACTATTGAGCAAGGTACCCCCTATACTATACCTGTACATTTGGGGTTTTTTGCCTAAATGTAGAACCTTACTTTTTTCACCATTGAATTTCATTTTGTTAGATAGCGCCCAGTGTTCAAGTCTGTCCAGGTCCTCCTGTATCTTAAGCCTGTCTTCTGGAGTGTTGGCTAGTCCTCAGCTTGTGGTCATCCGCAAATTTGTGAGTTCCCCATCTTCCCCTCGTCCAAATCGTTGATGAAGATGTTGAAGAGCACTGGCCCCAGAATAGAGCCCTGGGGCACCCCACTGCACACTTCCCTCAATGTAGATGCGGTTCCATTGAGGACCACAAGCTGAGTACGGCCTGTCAGCCAGCTACGCATACGGATCCATCTGGTGGTGATGCTGTCTAACCCATATTTTTCTATCTTATCAAGTAGTAGGTTGTGATCTACTTTATCAAATGCCTTACTGAAGTCCAAGTAAATTATATCCACAGCATTCCTCTGGTCTACTAATTTTGTCACTTGGTCAAAGAATGCAATAAGATTTGTCTGGCATGATCTGTTTTTGACAAACCCATGTTGGCTTTTAAGTAATGACTTTGTTTGCCTCTAGTTGTTTGTTTGCCTCTAGGTGTTCGCTGATTCGTTGTTTGATTATCTTTTCCAGAATCTTCCCAGGTATTGAGGTCAGGCTGATAGGTCTGTAATTTCCTGGGTCCATTTTTTTCCCTTTTTTGAAGATGGGAACTACATCAGCTCTTTTCCAGTCCTCCGGTAATTCCCCAGTGCTCCAGGATTTTTGAAAAATATAGTTCAATGGTTCTGAGATCACATCTGCCAGTTCCTTGAGAACCCTGGTGTGTAATCCATCTGGTCCTGTTGATTTGAACTCGTCTAGGCTGGACAGGTGCTCACTTACCGTTTTCTTGCCTATCTTAACTTGCATTTCTATTCTGTTTTTTATGGCACTATTTTTGGTAGGTTGGTCTGTTTTTTCCCTTTGTGTAAAGACAGATGCAAAAAATGAGTTAAATAGTTCTGCTTTCTCCCTGTTGCTTGTCACCTTTTTGCCACTTTCACCCACTAGTGGACCAATCATTTCCTTCACTTTTTTCTTGTTTTTTACATGTTGAAAGAAGCTTTTTTTGTTATTTTTGACTTTGGTCGCAAGCCTTAGTTCATTATGAGCCTTAGCTTTCCTCACTTCATCTTTGCAGGCTCGGGCTATTTGCTGATATTCTGTCTTAGTTATGTGCCCCTCTTTCCACTTTCTATATTTGTCCCTTTTATCTTTCAATTTATCAGAGAGTTCTTTATGCAGCCATGCTGGTTTCTTTTGAGAGCTGTAATTTTTCCTCTTTGTTGGTATTGTGCTAGACTGGGCTTTTATTATCTCACTTTTCAAAATTTCCCAAGCTTCTTGAGTTGTTTTCCCCTTGAGGATTCTCATCCATGTAATCCTTCCCAAACCCTCTCTAAGTTTATTGAAATTAGCTCTCTTAAAGTCCAAGACTCTAGTTTGACTGTGTTCTATTGCTTGTGCTTCCATAATGTTGAATTCCAATATTGCATGATCACTTCCTCCCAAGGTTCCTGTGGCTTCAACACCTTCTATCATTTCATCCCTGTTAGTGAGAATTAGATCCAAAATGGCTAATCCCCTAGTTCCCTTCTCTACTTTTTGGGAGACAAAGTTGTCTGCTAGGTTTGCAAGGAATCTGTTTGATCTTCCACTTGGTGCAGAGTTTGTCTCCCAGTTGATGTCAGGGTAGTTAAAGTCCCCCATTACTATTGTGATGTGCTTCCTACATACCTTAGTTAGCTGACTAGCAAAAAGTTCATCTATTTCCTCTGTTTGGTTGGGTGGCCTGTAGTATACACCTATGGCAATGTCATTTCCCCCCCCTTTTATATTGACCCAAATGCATTCAAGACAGTTTTCATCATTGTTGTGCTCTAGTTCTGTAGAGATGTAGTTATTTCTTACATATAGAGCAACTCCACCTCCTCTTTTATTTGGTCTGTTTCTTTTAAATAATTTAAATCCCTCTAGCCTTGTGTTCCATTTGTGGGTTTCATCCCACCATGTTTCTGTAATGGCAACAATATCATATCTGCCCTCATTAGCCTGAATTTCTAATTCACCCTGTTTGCTGTTCATACTCTGTGCATTGGTATATAGACATTTGAGTCCTTTATGACTGACCCTGTGTTTACTTTCTACGTAACCTGTGTGGTGCCTGAGTTCCCCTATTGTCTTACCACCTATTTGGTTAGTGCACTTTGTGTGGCACTTGCTATTAGAAGCTTGATTTTGCTTGACAGCAAGGTTGATATTCTTGTCCACACACACATCTATGTTACATGCACTGATAACCCTATAATTGTTAGATTGCCGGGGACAGGGATGTTCTGTATCAATTAACTCACTGTCCCCGCTGTTTAGTTTAAATATTCCTCCAGAAAATCTGTGAATTTATAGCCGAGTAACTCAGTCCCTTTCTTTGATGGATGCAAACCATCTCTTTTGTACATTTTTTCATTAGACCAGCTACAGACATCGTGACTAATATATCCAAAGCCTTCCCCTTTACACCACTCCTTTAGCCACATATTGAATTCTGCTATACGCTGGCCTTTTCCATTTTGCTCCTTATACACTGGTAAAACCTCTGAAAAAGTAAGCCTACAGCCTATTCTGCTAAGTTCCTGCCCCAAGCTCTGGAAATCATTCTGCACAGAGAGTACATCTTTTTGGGACAGATCGTTAGTGCCAAGATGTACAATAGCCTCCACATCACAGTCCTTGCTGGCATTTTTGATTATTTTAGAAATACGCTTCTTGTCCCTACTGGCAGTAGCACCTGGAAGACACCTGACCTCTTTTGAAACCTCTGTGTCCTTTCCTAAATTTACATCCCTTATAATTGAATCACCTACCAGAAGGTGGCTTCTCTTTTTGGATGCCTTTCTGTTCTTGCATGACTGATGTGTAATACCTGATTCACACTTCTCCCTGTCAAAAACAAGTTCTTCATCTCGGACCACGATCCCCTGCTTATTTGAGTTATCATCACAATTACTTTTACCTGCCTCCTTAATTTCCCTATTAAGGTCAGCAAGGGCACTGTATCTGTTGTGCAGGGACACAGCGAAAGCTTTGCGTTTATGGTTCACAGCTCTCACCCTGCCAGATCCCACGGTTGTCCACACTGCCCTTCTCCTGCAGGATCTTTGTGGTAGAGGGGGCTGATAGCGCGGAGGATCAGTAGAGTAGTGGGATTGAACTGGACACCTAATTTCTGCCTGAAGAGCAGAGATTAGAGACCCTAGATAAATAATCTGTCCTTGTAGACTAGTGATTTGTTTACAGATAGGACAGTTTCCAAGTTTGAAAAGGGTTTGAAGATAGCTTTTTCAAATCTTACAACACTGGCTGAATTTTTTTTATGTTGACGTTTGCATGTCTGTAGGTTGTCAAATTGGGGATATTGTTGCCTTTATTATTGATATATATCTTTCTATTTATTCATTTCCTGATCCATGAATTTATTTTGTTAAGTGAGAAGGAAGATATTCAGAATATATGTTCTGCTATCTCTTACTCCTATAGAATTGTTACTAAGTATTACTATTAATATACTCGTAGTCTGATTTATTTCATCGCTAGCTTAAATTCTCATAGTTGGTGGCTGATAAATACCATAAATAAATAAAACAGGTTGTTTTGTCAATCTTTTGTAAAACTACTAGTCAATAATCAGTCAAGAAAATACTGATTACCTGATGGGGTATATCTAGAAGTAGATTAGTCTGGATATACAAAGCAATAGATTGAGACCTTCATAAATCATTCTTAATTAGTACAATAAAATTAATTATAAAGAGGATATGCAGTAATGTTCTGCTGTTGCAGTTTTTACCACCACAAAGGGCAAAGATGATGCACACAATGAATTTTTAGGTATTAGGTATTAGCTAGCTAAATGACCAGTTTTGTACAGTTTGTATTATATATTATATTATATATATATATTATATATTATATATATTATAATATATTATATTATATTATATATTTATATTTATATTATATTGTTTATATTGTATTAAATGTGTACTAAATTTTCATAAAGCCTCTGGTATCCTTTAAAACACTGATTCTCAACCTCAGCAACTTTAAGATCTGTGGACTTCAACTCCCAGAATTCCCCAGCCAGTATGTTAGTTGGGAGTTGAACATCTTAAAGCTGTTGAGGTTGAAAAATAGTGCTTCAAGAGTATTCAGTTTCCGATTACCTTCTTAGCCTCTTTTTAGCAAGAGAAACAATACATTCCAAGAAACAGCCACAGAGGCAGAATTTTCCAACACAGCTTTCAATAAATATGATTTAAAGTAACATTATAAAAGAAGAGGGTTGTGAAAACTTTTAGCTAGAAATTAAAGAGAAGACTCCATTCTGGGTCTCTATTGACACTAACACTAACACTAACACATTTGTAAACAAAAAGCTACATTTTCAACACTTACAGTACACACAGTCCAGATTGACAAAAGACATTTTGGCTTAATGGCCTTGAGTCGATATAATATAATCCTAATATAATCCTTAGAGTTCCAAATTTGAGTGCCGTATAGACATTGTGCTGCAAACATGGCCTTGAAATCTTTTAGCATGTGGGCCACCACGTCTTCATAAATAGTAGAGGCTACACTTCTTGAGACACTTTCAGCCAAATATTTTATGTGTGCTTTCTATGTCACTGTGGACTGAAAAATAATACCAGCCCTGATAGTAATCTTGTTTAACAGATGAAGTTGTATAGTTATCACTTATTACTTTATCATGCCTTGCAAAAAAAAATGGCTTATTGTGGGAGGTGGGATAATGAATTGCGACAGGTTTGTTTTGTGCAAGGAATTGTAATATTGTCTTAGATCATCTGAAGTTATAAAAAGAATTGCCAACTCATTTATATAACTGTGCTCTTTGAGCTTATTTGTTTGTTTGCAGATGTTTTATTACCCAGCTAGGTAACATAATCAGTGCCAATGAGTGTGGGATTTGCTCCTTGTTTATATACTGTAGCCTTCCCTGCCAGTTTTGATAGGGGTTTGGCTTTCTCCTTGGTAGTTCCTTGATTAGGACATTGTTTTCTGCCTGATGCTTGTCTGGTATTAATCCCTGCTTATCTGGTTGTTGGCTGCTGGAGAGGACGTATTCTTTTTGTTTTATTCTTAGCTTTTTTATTGTCTCTTTTAAGTGGTATGTAAATATGGTTTATTTCTATGTGTCTGTCGATGGCTGATTTCTATGAATTCCAGGCTTCCAGGAATTCCCTAGCATTTCTAGATTTAGCTTGGTCCAGGATGTTTACAGTTTCCTAATTGAAATGATGGTTGAGTTTCTCCATACATTGTGAGATGTTGTAAGTCTGTCCATGTGTTGTGTTGTCATCTGTATAAAAAAGTGATCTACTAACAAAAATAGGTATTGGAGAATAGACAATAACAAGCCTGTAAGAATTCCAACAAGAAAGATGATATAGTCATTAAATATCACAGAAGTCAATGTATGTCCTGTCTAAAATCTTCCAGTTCTGGAATGTAACTGCAAGCTGTCTTTTCTAGGTAAAACTCATAAAATTTATTGTTTTACAATTTTTATATAATTTAAGTTAAACCTAGAAGTAAAAGTCTATCCATGGAGGATCCTGTAATTTCATGGTAATTAGTCAACAATTGAAAGAGACAAGTTCAGGTCTTCCTTTGGATATGCTTGTGTTATTTTTGAATAGGAAGCTGTAAGATCAAACAGATATCAAAAATTGCCCTTTTAGCTTCAAAGCCCACCAATTCATCCACTCTGCAGTTTTGTTGTGTCAACCAATTTGCATAAAACCGCCTAACATATAATTTGCTGACTATACTCAGCAAATTAAGCTGCTTGCAGTTTTCAGGGTTTTATTAATTTTCTTGTTTATAAGCAGGAATCACAACCACCTGCCTTCTGTAATTAATTCCTACTAAATTAGTTACTTTCCTAAAATATTGCATTTTGACCATTTTTAAAAGGATTATATGGGGAGGTGGAAATCTGAAAGTACCAGCATTTAAAATCTATTTTATTCAATTGCTCTTTTACAAGTTTTGGAAAAACTTAATCAAATACCTGTCTGTCTTTCATAAGTTCTAGGAAGATAAATAAATAGCTAGTTCCGGTCTTTTGACTCGGTGGCCATAGCTTTGACCACTTTTGCTGGACAGAGCTGGACAGACCTTTTGTGGAATGGTGCTCTTTAACTTTATGGAAGAAAACATGCTTTAGAGATCTTTTCAAAGAGAAAGTTTTCAAAGATGTAACACACTGGTGTGGGTAGAGCGCTTGCAATCTGAGATGTATGTGTGAACATCCTACCTTTCACAAACAAATTTCTTGCCTGTGCTACGCAGCATTCTTTGTCCAAGTTCCTTCTCTACTTGGAACTATCCGAGCTTCCTGAATCCTTCAAGATTCCTGATTTTACAGGAATGAAATCACATTTTGATCAGCTCCCTTCAGACTCATTTTTAAATGGTGTGATGGGCTTGGGCATACAGACTGTTTCTCCACCTTCAGATACTCCTCAGCTTACAACAGTTTGTTTAGTGACTGTTTGAAGTTACAACAGCACTGAAAAAGTGACCATTTGTCACATTTACAACCATTGCAGCATCCCGATGGTCACATGATCAAAATTCAGACATTTAGAACTGACTCATATTTATGATGGCTGCAGTGTCCTGGAGTCACGTGACCATCTTTTGTGACCTTCAGTGGGAAAGCCAGATTCACTTAACAACTGTGTTACTAACTTAACAATTGCAGTGATTCACTTAACAGAAATGGCAAGCAAGGTTGTAAAATGGGACAAAAGTCACTTAACAGCTGTCACGTTTAGCAGCTGACATTTTGGGCTCCATTGTGGTTGTAAGTTGAGGGCTATTCTGTATTTCAGTGCTCACTTCAAAGTAAATAGATACATACATTAAAATGGATGCTCGGAACGAAAAGAGGTTCCCACCGTTTTTAATAGTATTAACTTACTTCTAAGGTCTTGACATCTTCAATGGTCAAAGACAGAGTGTGGGGAAATGTGGACACTTACTTACGTACTACATATGGACACTTATACTTACTCAAATATTAGTTCCACGAAAACATAATCTTCCTAATTTACATTCTCCATTTTAATCAGCACATGAAGAGTCTCTGATTTTTTTTTAAACTGGCATGCTTTAATCATGTTTATGGTTTGCGTTTTTAAATTGTATTTTCTCAAAGAGGAGAAACATTTATAGTTGATATAATTATGAAAGCATATTGATTTGATTACTTCCAGTTAAATTATACACCCACCTTGGATTTTAGGCTCATTACATGTATCGCTGAGAATACTTCTGTTTATATTTTTATACGGCTGAACATACAGTTGCTCACACGTTCTATCTTTTATTATTGTAAATATTTCCCTCCCTTTTTTTCTACATAATTTTTATTCTTACCTCCTTTCTTTCTCACCTTCCCTCGCCCTTTTTGTCTCTTATCAAATTGGATAGAAATTGTCATTTATTTCTGCTAAAATCTCTGTATTTCTGTATGTAAGAGAACGTGTGTATTGATGCATATATAGTGTATGTGCGTCTATTGTGCATATATATATTTATATGCTTTAAACATATAATATAAAGTATGAACTCTTAAAATATTGCAGCTGAAAGAAAACATAATGGGCTACTTTTTGTGTATAGTAGTATCTGTGTATTCCAGATTTTTCCAATGCAGTACTCTCCAGATGCTGTATATGAAAAAGCTCCATTTCCACATTTCTGATCTCTCTACATTACTCACAGCATCTTAGCATTCAAGAGGCAATTTCAATTAAAACCATGGCATCTGTACAATAAATAGAAGCAGGTATGAAAATCAAAACATGGATTTATCCAGCAACGTAAAAGCCAGACATAATGGGGGGGAAATGTGGTCTCCAGAACAAGGTAAGAGAGGAGGCCAGCGAATTTTGATGGAGCAAGCTGAAGGAATTGCCAGTGAGGAAGGAAGTATTAATTTCTATCATAAATTCAAAGGAGCATATAAAACAGGGAACGTAGGACTTATGTCTTCACCATCAAGTTGGGATGATATCATATGTTATGGCAGGAATGTGTTCTTTTTAAGGATTTCTTTTCGTCCATAAATTTATGTATAATTAATATAGTCAGCTATCTTCTGAATGTTGTGGAATTCCAGCCATTTTCTCTTGCATCTTCCAATGAAGCTAGACAATAACGTCAGCCTAAACTTGTGGAGCATCACTGCAAATCAGAGATAATCTTACTCAGAAAACAGCAGTTGCCTAGCCAGTACCATTTTTGCTAAACACTTTTCATTCAATACTCCAGATTTCTTCCCTCTATTCTTTCTGCCTTTCCAACAAACAACAGCATCTTAAGAAAGTCTCTTAAAATTCCATGCCACTTCCACCACCTGCCATAAGGATGAGGTAGGGTAGGGTACAGTAGGGTAGGGTGGAGTGGGGTAGGGGAGGGGAGAGGAGAGGAGAGGAGAGATTTATTTGCCCAATAAAGTAGACACACAAGGAATTTGTTTCTGATACAGAGGCATTCAATGCAGTGGTGGGCAGAACTGGTAGCTAATTTTTTGTTGCCCAGGCCCAGAATGGACTTCCGGAAGCAGCATCCACACAGAGAACTGGTTGTTCAC
Organism: Azemiops feae; assembly: GCA_023970755.1. Classification (NCBI taxonomy): domain Eukaryota; kingdom Metazoa; phylum Chordata; class Lepidosauria; order Squamata; family Viperidae; genus Azemiops; species Azemiops feae. The sequence continues at coordinate 507,772 of JALGBA010002138.1, forward strand.
ATATTTGAATCCCACCACTGATTCAATGTACTTGCAAAACAACAGAGAAATAATAATAATAATACTGAAAGTATGCAACCAGTAGAAGGGGGAAATAAGAGGCAATAAGAAGGATAAATATTACAGCCACATTCTATGGATTAATATACATACATACATATTAGACAAAACCTAGTAGTCACTATATGTTGTCAACTGTGAGAATTAAGGGAGCAGCAGAGTGATAGCACAAGGAAAAAAACTGTCCTTGTGTCTAGTTGTCTTGGCATCCTGAGCGAAGGAGTTGAAATAGTTTGTGTCCAGGATATAAGGGGTCTGCAGATATTTTCTCATCCCTCTTTCTGACCTGCCCAATATACAGGTCTTCTACGCAAGGCAGGCTGGGTGCAATTGTTTTTTCTGCAGTCTTAATTATCCATTGGAGTTTTTACCTGTCCTGATCGGTTTCTGTACCACACCAGACAATTATAGAAGTACAGATGACAGACTCAATAATTCCTCTGTAAACCTGTATCATCAACTCTTGGGACAGTTTGAACTTCCTGAGTTGATGCAAGAAGATTCAGGAAGGGTACATGTGGTGCCCCAGTCAATGAATATATCACTCATATTTTGTTTGGCTGTCAACTATATGTCCCCCTTAGGCTTAGATATTTTACATTCCTACTTGAAAGAACAGCCCGCTGGGAACTGAATCACATATTGTCCTATTTCCTCTTGGACACTAATGTGTGTACATTGTGAGCAGAACTGCTAAGTATAGTTAGCTAAGAACCCTTTATATCAAACAGATTGAGGTAACCTGCAAAGGGAATGTATTTATCTGAACGTTGGTTGATTCTTCGTATTTACCACAGATGTATTTTATTCCTATAATTTATTTTGTCTGTTTTACTCTGGAATTAGATCCTGTGTTTTATGTTTAGGTTTTTTTTTTAAAAAAAATATGGTTATAAGACTGTTGTAGAAAAATAGCATGGAATCAACTTGCACTCATTTGCACAGCTCTGGTTCCTGATTTCTTGCACCTTTTAAGCATGGGCCACCTGAACAGTTGTTTGATTCTACTGTTTAAACTGATTGTTTTTTCCCACTAATCTTACTAAGGCAGTGGTGGCGAACCTATGGCACACATGCCAGAGGTGGCGCTCAGAGCCCTCTCTGTGGGCATGTGCACCGTCGTCCCAGCCCTGCCTCCCCCCATGGCCCCCTCCTCACCAGCAGCCCCCCCGGAGAGTTGCCCCCGAGCACGGTCCGTGCAGAGCAGCGCAGCCAAGGACATGGCAGCCAGGCAGCAGGGACAAGACTCCGCCCTTGTGCCCTGTCACACGCAGATGATGCTGCGGTGTGCGGGCGGAGGGCGTGGCTGCCATGGCACTGCTGGGCTGCCTGGGTGATCTGCAGTGGGCTGTGGAGGTGGTAGGTGGCCCTGCGGGTGGGCGGGGCACAGAGCAGGGGTGGGCGGAGAGGCGGAACAGTTTTTGGGCACTCGATCTCTAAAAGGTTTGCCATCACTGTACTAAGGGATAGGGAGGGATAGTGGTTTTTAATTTTTTTCCCTCTTTAAATATTCTGGCCTCAGTGTTCTAAAATGATAATTCTTCCCATTCAATTAATGACTCTCCATTCGTTGGAGGAGCTGGAGAAATGTCTCATCATTTTATGCAAACAGATAGATCCTGCTGTGAAACTGATTGTCTTCCTAAAAGTCCAACCAAACATGCCAAAACAATGATGTGTAAATTGGAAAAATAGAAACTCTCACAGGGAAGCACCAAGGAATCTGGAAATGTCAGCCACCGGAGCAACATTAATTTGAAGTTTTATTTTAACAGATGGTTAGAATTGCATTAACACACACAAAAAAAATGTTTTGGTACAATCAGGATGTGTGTGTCTGTGTGTGTGTGTGTGTGTGTGTGTGTGTGTGTGTGCTAGGATCCCAACAGTGCTTGGAGAGCCAAGCTGTGTTTCACTGCAAATTTCAGACAGAATCTGTTTGGGTTAGCATCAAGGGCAAATAAAGGGGAGAGATGTTTGCACTAAGAATTTCAGAATGCAACAGGAACAGACAGCAGCCTAACAGACGAAAATCTTTCTAATCCTGCAGTCACATAATCCAGTGTGTGCTGTGTTACTTAGATAAAAAAGAAAGAAAAGAAAAGAAAAACATGCACTCTTTTCTGTGCTGTGATTCTTCCATTTAGGAAAATGTTTATCTTATTCCTATCTAGAACAGAAGAGTTGGTTCACTTGAATGAGTCTTCAGATTGAACACCTTTTTTTTCCATGTGTGCTTTGCCAACTTTGATAGCTAACCCCTCCCAGGCAGGATGAGTTCTACCGGCTTTTGGGGTGGGGAGAACATCACACTCTCTGCCAATGAAGTAGTTACACCACGTGCCAACAAACACAGTGTTAGAATGAACAAAGATAAGATAAGATAAGTTTCTACAGAAGGCGGATATTCACCTGTTTATAGAGTGGAGATCAAGGTGTTGAAACTGCTGAACATGCATCCTTAATAACAACAATATGTATGTAGAGACATTTAGAAAAATAGCTTGAAAGATCCTGCAACTACTTATTGTGCTGTAATCTGTAGCATTCTGGCAAACTTTGTGGATTCTGCTAAAAAGAAGAAATTTTGAATTCATCTCTCTCTCTCTCACACACACACACACACACACGCACGCACACACACACACACACACACACACATGCACAAAAGTGAGAAGGAAAATGAAGTCTGGTTTCTCTGAACCATACTATAAGGTGTAGGCTAGGCCAGTTCCGAATCTCTGCAACTCTATGGAGAAAGAATAAAACATTCCCATTTCCCAATTCCCAGGATGGGATCTTATGTGAGATGAACCCAGTGGTGGGATTCAAATATGTGAGCAACTGGTTCTCTGTGTGGATGCCGCTTCCGGAAGTCCATTCTGGGCCTGGGCAACAAAAAATTAGCCGAAGTGGTGCGAACTGGCTGAATCCCACCACTGGATGAACCTAATTGCCAATCCTCACTCCCATTCTACCACAATCTTCCCCAACTGAGACTATGAGAGAGAGAGAAAGTTATAAGTAGAGACGATGAAGGAGAGAAATCAGATGAAACCATGCTGATATTAAGGAATAACTCACATCTGCTTGTGTAATAATATGTTTGTGTTTTTAATGAACTGGGATCGTCAACATCAATCAAGCATCTTCCCTTCTCCCAATCTATCCCTATACCACTGCTGCCAACATAACCCCAAATTGAAAGCTAAGTTCAGACTAAGTTCAAGTGCATGGCATTCCAGTATTAACAACTCAAAATCAGACAGCACAAAACAAGGGTACATGTTGCCAAGAACCATTGCAGCTCTCTTTTCTCTGGCTACTTTTGAGGTCTCCTAGCGATAAATATGGACCAACAACAGTATGAACTTCCTCACCTATGCCCATATTGGGTTGCTTTCCCCCACCCCACTTCCCCAAGGAAATAAATTTAGTTTATTGTTTTCTTGCAGGTCCCAATCATCAACCTATTTTTTTGCACAGCTTATTTTTTATCATATCTTAAGTAGCAAATCCCCCTTGTATTTTGCCAAGATGCCGTTTAGTTAAGGCTAGACTGGAAGCTGTTCTAAGGAACAGCTGGGCTTCGCGACTGCCTGCCTAGTCATTTTCTCTTTCCCCTGGCACTCCAGCTTCTAATCTGGACAATTGGTTTCAGCCCAAGCTCCTGTTGATATAAGTTACATTTCAAGGTTGTTATTTTATTTATTTATTTATTTATTTTTTCATTCTGACACTTCACCAAGCCAAGGCTGATAAAAGAACCGTTTCCCAAACTCAAATTTGCTGTGCCTCTCAGAGAAAGAAAATCAATATTCATTTATCAGCCGCCTTAGCTAGCGGTGGAGGACGCTGGTAGCCTTCATGAGTATGCAAGAATGTTGGGGCTGTGCTGATTTTCACTTTCACCAGAGGCTTAGGGAGAGCATCCTTTTGAAGCAGAATTGCAAAGCAAAGGCGCTGCCCGATTCTCAGTCGTGAAAGGCTGCTTCATTTGGCTGGGATTTATGCAGAAGGAGGATGAGCAAAAAGGCACCATATCAAAGCAAAGTCCCTTCAAGAGGCAGACGGCTGCACTTCTGCAAATCCTTTCAATGTGTGGCGCATGTCACGGCATTTCCTCAGTGTATTGAACCGAACCAAAATAGATCCAGAACATTTGTAATGATATGTGAGGATGATTTTGAGGAGGGGGAGAAGAGCTGCTGCTTAGGGAATGAGCAGGGGAAAGAGGAGGGAGCCTGCAGCTACTTAACGATAGGAAAGACCTATCCTAAGGAATCAAGCAGTTTAAAATGTCACTATCAGAAATTTTTTATTTTCAGACTTTCAAGATTATGCTAATGTAGACATACAATAAAGTAGAATTAGTTCATCTAGTCATGTTTTATATGGGTTGCATCCTTGTGGTGAACGCAGAGCCATGGTGGCGCAGTGGTTAGAATGCAGTATTGCAGGCTAACTCACTGCTCACTGCCAGGAGTTCGATTCTGACCAGCTCAAGGTTGACTCAGCCTTCCATCCTTCCGAGGTAGGTAAAAAGAGGACCCGGATTGTTGGGGGCAATATGCTGACTCTGTAAACTGCTTAGAGAGGGTTGTGAAGCACTGTGAAGTGGTATATAAGTCTAAGTGTTATTGCTATTGCTATGTGGGTGAGCTGAAATGGACAACTGATCCATTTATTATTAGAGAAGCTAAACTGCATTGCATGAAACATTAACATTAACCTATTATTCAAGGTGAATCGAATTATAATCTTGGGCTCTTCCAAATAAAGGCTACGAACATTGAAGGACAGATATCTCCCTCCTAATAAATTCCCACAGCATTTAATGGAAGCCTGGGAAGCCACAGATGTTGCAAATTCGGGGGAACATGATTGCGCAGAGAAAAGTTGAACACTACAATCCCCCTGTTGGCCACTTTGTCCCTAATGGAATTCCCTGAAATCATCTTCTCCTTTAAAAATACTAAGAACGGTTTTTGCTTTTCATTAACCTGAATAAAAATTAAATTACTGGAGAAATGTTCTTCAGGGTACTTGTAATAATTTCAAGGAGAGCAAGGAGTATGTAATGAACAGAAAACAGCAATTCCAAAGGAAGCTAGGGAGAAGCAAAAGAAAACAACACAGGAGAAGGTAAGAAACAGGATGTTTGCAGGCTTATTTGAGGCCACTGGAGTTAAAAGAAGGAAGGTCCACAAAGCAGGCTCTAATCAAACATCTTTATACCAACAATTCAATGTCTCCTGAAGTTGCTTGAGCTTGGGGAGTTGGAGTAGGAGAAGGCCATAAAGGTGCCCTCTTGATGCCCCAATCCCTTCAAAAGAACTTTTGACATAGTATTATATTATTTCCTTATTGTTACAGTAATCAAATTTGATTACTCATGAGACGTGCTTGTGTATAATACCTACATCTTGAGTTTCTTGGAAAAGCCAACTCAAGAAGCTTCCAAGAAAAATGAAATTGTATAAAGTGCATTGAAAAAGAGCAAACAATAACAAAATAGTAAACTAACAACAACGGTGATAGGAACAAATTCTAAAGCAACACAGATGGGAAGTTTTAAGTAGAAAAAAATCTTGTTGAACACAACTGTCTGAAGTGCCAAAATAATAGTGATGAGTGAAAACATATCTGACCAGGGAAGTTGTTCCAGAATCTTGAGTGTCACAAAAAAATTCTTATTTGTATCAGTTCACTTTTATCAATTTTCAGAATGTAATCGAATCTTAGAGGATGACTGAATTTTCTAATCAGATCTATATGCAGGAAGGTAATTTCTGAGATTCCAAGGTCCTAGGCATTATAAGGTTTAATATATATATATATGTGCAAAACTCGATTGACCATGACATGTCTAGTGAAGTTGACATAGAAGAGACTAATATAAATTGGGCACACAAGAGTCTAAAATGCTCTGTTCAAATAAAATGCATTTTCGAAGTTTTCTTCAAGTATTCGCATGTGTAGTTATTTCCATAATCCCTTTGAGCACAGTACTGCTTAGTCACTCCTGTTGTTATGTCTTTCAACTATGAAAAAAAGTATCGTATCTTGGTCTTCAAAAGCAGTAGTGACTACAGACACAGAAGCAACCAAAGACAGGAATTCATATCAGAGAGGTAGCCTTGTTATCCCTGAGGGCTTAGAATGCTGTGATTAGTTCTTCACAGCATTTGCTGTTGCCTCCTGTGGGATTTCTGCTTGGACATTTGGACTAGCAGAAAGCAGCTTAGGAAATGGCACCCTCAATGTGTACCTCACAATTGTCATCTTGGCACAGCACTGCAGTATTTATAAAACAATTAACCAGAGACAAATGACATCTAGAAGGACCCAACATTAGACAGCAAGAGGAAAAGTAAAAAAAAAAAAAAGCAAAAGGAAGTTACACGGTGATAAATACCAGGAGTAGATCCAACCAATGTCTGGAGGGGCTACATTAGAATTCACACTACCAGACAGCCAACTGCTTCAGAGTGGAGGTTAATCATTTTTTGTTTGTTTTCCCACTTTGAGAAAAACCAGCCCTGGATCTGAAATATAAAAATGTTTTCCCCCCCTTCAAGAACAGTCATTAAAAATGCTTCCTCTTTTGAGCCATTTTTTAAAAAATGAATTTGGAAGAAGAATTGAGGCTTTATCTACAAAGACAAGCACAGTGTTTTGCTGTGAGATCAGTTACAAACATCCTTCCATCACTAAAGTATGGCTTCATGAGGATCAAACCATGAAAACTGAGGCTCACATTTGTGTAATCAGTAAGAAGCTCTTTGATGCATTACAAGCTTACCCCAAATGGTCCTTTTCTGTTTAAATGAATCAGCTTTCATTGGTACTGCCAAGTAAGTTCCTGGCTTGGCATGTGAGGTTTCAATGCTCTTTTTCAATAATACAACTATATGTCTCCCACCTCACTTTTGTGTTTCCCATGTTCTTCCCTAGATCAATTTTTTTTAATGTTGTGGCAGCTTGGGAAGTAAAAACAGTGCAGCATTTGTCCCTCTTTCATTTCCTTTATAGATTGTACATACAGAATTTATTTTCCCATTGACAGAGAGGGTTTTCTCTCTCTAATGTCTCTTCTCTATTGCATAATTGATAGGCAGATTTTTCTTGTCAACTTTGAGAATCAGCCTTGAGGATGAATCAACTTTGCATTGCAATTCATTCTGGACCTCCAGTTAATGATTTTTTCTGATGTATTTTATTCTTCTTTTTATTTATTTACTTTTTCATTTTATTAGGGAGTTACGTAGAGGCATGTTGTATGGATAATAAAAGCTGCAGTAATCAAGAAAAGAGAAATACAGTTGTTGGCTATTGTTAAGGCAACTAACTCCTTTGAGGCAGGATTTTGTTTTTGATTTGTTGGGTAAGGAATTAATGAGCTGAGGACAGAAGGTAATGGAATAAAAGTTTGGGAACTCAACTGTTCATTCACTCAGAACAGGATGCAAAGAACGTTGGCTGGTGTGATGCTGCAAACTGTAGGCAAGTGTTGTGAGGTGACTTGAAGACAAAGAATCTCATAAGTAGAACTTAATTTCTGGTGCCTCATGTTGCTTTCTTGGCAATAATAGGGAAAGTCCTTATTTTTTATGATGATAATGATCTTTCCTACAATCTGGTGCCCTCTTATCCAAGTATTAGTAAGGTGTTACCTGGCTTATTGTTTTCAATCAGCTAACAAATGTATCTTTTTTATTTTTTTAGATTTTTATTGAATAATCTAGAATTTTTAAAAAAGAAACATGTAGAAAGATTAAAAGAATAAAATATGCTTAGTAAACTACAAATGCATCCAATCCCAATCCATTTCTTCATGGGTGTGAAATGAAAGGAGTTGTCTGTGAACTTACAGTTCTTGTTGGAGTTAGGAAAAGAAAGAAAGTAAATCAAAAGAAAATAGTTACAGGAGGTGGAATTATTTAGAAGATTGGATGGTGAGGACAGCAAAGCTCTGGAAAGCAGGGAGGTGATTCCTGGAGGTAGAGAAAAAAAAATACTTAGGATGTTCATCATGTATAAGAAAGAATCTCATTTTAAGATAAGTGTCCTCTTCAGAATTTTACAGTAAAAATTAAATAGTACAATACGTGGTCTCACATTTAATTGCATGGAGAATGATGTTTTGAAACGGAGGTTTTGGGAAGATCAGTGGGGACACTGATGAAAGAAAAAGTAAGATACAGATTAAGGTCATTAGATGGGACATAGATATTCTTGCACTCAGCTAAGCCCTGATATGTAGCCAACTTTGGATCTTGAAAAGTTAAGCCACTTAATGCTTGGAGAAGAGATTATTAGGAAATCACAGAACAGCATGTGTTTACTGAGAATTTTTTTTTTTAAAAAAAGAAATATTCCTGAAGAAAGCAATGGAAAACAATTCCATGAAGTAACCTAAGCTGAGTGGACTTGAAAGAGATTCTTCCTTTTCTTAGAATTCTTGCATTGCACCAGGACAGAATGAAAATGATCCCCTGGGTTAAAGCTCCTCTAAATTTGTTTTGCTCACATGGAATGGAATGTGAAACCAGAATAACAGAGTTGGAAGAGACCTTGGAGGTCCTCTAATCCAGAGTTCCCCAATCTTTCGCCATTGGCGGCCTGGAGCGGCGGGAAGGAGGGAAAGAAGGGGTGGTTTTGTAGGAGGGGTAAATACGTGACACTCGTGCGAGTGGGGCTGTAAACTCCCGCAACACTCACGGTGACCCTCGCACGAGTGGAGCTGTGTGCGGGTGTGTATGCATGCACACCAACCAGCCACTCACACGGCCAAGTGGCCAATAGGCCGCGGCCTGATAGTGGGCCGTGGACTACAGGTTGGGGACCCCTGCTCTAATCCAAACCCTGCACAAGCAGGAGATCCTATACCATTCCGGACAAATGGCTGTCCAGCCTCTTCTTAAAAACATCCAGTGATGGAGCACCCACAACTACTGAAGGCAAACTGTTCCACTGGTTAATTGTTCTCACTGTCAGGAAATTTCTCCTTAGTTCTAGGTTGCATCTCTCCTTGATGAGTTTCCATCTATTGCTTCTTGTCCTTCCTTCTGGTGCTTTGGAGAATAGGTTGATCACCTCTTCTTTGTGGAATCTCCTCAAATATTGGAACACTGCTATCATGTTATCCCTAGTCCTTCTTTTCACTAGACTAGACAAACCTAATTCCTGCAACTGTTCTTCATATATTTTAGCCTCCAGCCCCCTAATCATCTTTGTTGCTCTTTTCTGCACTCTTTCCAGAGTCTCTACATATGTTTTATAATATGCTGACCAAAACTGGATGCAATATTCTAAGTGTAGTGTTACTAACACTTTAAAAAGCAGTACTAATACTTCACATGATCTTAAATCTCTCCCTCTATTAATATAACAGGATTACATAATTATAATGCATTATTAGCCATGGACTTACATTTGCTAATATTTCATAAATTCCCATCACATATCTGGTCAGATAAGTGGTAGTGAAAATAATAAAAACTGAAAGGATTTCAATTTGAAAGGGGAAACCTACAGTATGTATCTTCAGCCATAGATGTGTTTGTTTTCTGTGGAACCCAATTCAGAGAAGGTAGAGATAGTCAAATGTTAAGTACATTTACTTAATAATCTTGAACTGACTTTGATTTATTTCCAACATAAATAACTGCAGTAATGCAAATATAATGCAGCCTGAACTTCAAATATGTATTCAAAATTATAAAAAAAAATCAATGAAATATATGGGGAAAGAAATAAATCAGTGCAGTGTAAATGTTACAAATGTATATTTTGTTATTGGATCTTGCTGGAATTGGTCCATTATTTTCTTTCTCACCCATTTACTTTTTTTGTGGTGTGATGCTTTTCCTCAACATGATATTTGACCAGATGTTCTGTGATAAAGATACAGGAAAGCAGGCTGTTGGGTGAGTGGATTATAGAAATATTCAACCCGGAACTGGATGAGATTAGTATCTTTCTTTGGCAAACCTGAATTGTATCTGACAAAATCCTTTCTTTAAACACCGTGTAAGCTTTGCAGATTTTAGCTGCCAACTCTTATCTCTGGGTTTTCGTGTGTGAAGAAAGTTTCCACTGCTACAGATGACAGATTTCTTTTTTAAGTATATTTGAATGTATTTTGATTTATGCCGATTCAAAGTGAGTATGCTAAAAAGATTACCAAAACTGAGAGAGATATGGTGTCTAGAAAGGTTTGCATAAGGGCACTATGTAGAATATTGGCATTTTTTCCCCTTAAAATGTGATCCCTTTCATAATGATCTGTGATGGATTTCAGATTTTCAAAGCTTCAATGCATTGGATTCAGCCATTTATATGAACACATTAAAAAGCTTGGTCCCAATACAGATCTTTTCTCTTGAAACCCCCCCCCCCCAAATCTCTCAATTGAAAAATCTGTTCATTAATTTCCATTGTCTTGTCTTGTCTTGTCTTGTCTTGTCTTGTCTTGTCTTGTCTTGTCTTGTCTTACCCTACCCTACCCTACCCTACCTTACCTTACCTTACCTTACCTTACTTTTTGTATTCAGTGACTGGTCCTAAGATCATGACATTCTTGAATTACCAATCTACCAGAGAACAATGCCATTCTCTTTATCTCAGGATTGTTAAAAGCGTTCAGGAATTATTAATGAAGGACTTTTCCAAAAGCATTTTCACATAGAAAGGTATTGTGTGTCTTCCACTGAAATAAATTGTCGACGTATCTAGACTAATATTGCCAGCATTGACTGGAAGCATTTCACAAGTTTTCATGCAGAAGGTTTCTCCAATCCTATCTAAAAATACCTATGATTGAACCTTCTGCGTGAAAGCATGGTCTGCGTTGTTGAGCTTGATCACCTCCTGTGCTAATACTCTTAAATCACTTTAAGACATCATTGAAAAATGAGACATTAAGGCTTGCTTCCAAGATGGTTGCTGCAAGGTAAAGATGACCTAGATTATAAGGTTGCATTGAAGATTACAGCCAGATGTGAAATGATTGGAGCACTTCAATATGCTACAGAAACTTCAGATGTTTATGATTATCATTTATTCAGCATGAAATCTGCATTTAATCCATTAGAATGGACAAATTAAAGGAGCTCACCATTAACACCTGGTAAGCTACATCCTCTCCCTGCATATGTCAATAAGGAAATCCTCAATTCTTTGCTATGAGCATAAGGAGTAATCCAGCATTGGCTAAACTCTACTTCAACAAAATCCCATGTAGACAAGCTGTTGCACATCCATATCCTTTTTTTCAATTGGCTGAAGAGTACCAGTGTAGTGTAATTGTACTGGTATAAAACTGCACCAAGAAAGTCCAGTTTCAGTCTACTCAGAGCTCATTGATAATTTGGGGCTAGTCATTTTCTGCCAGTCTCACCTACTATGTAGGGTTGCCATTGTAATGTCAGCTATAATTATAATCATAATGATAAGGACACCGCCATGTTAGCATCACTATGCTCTTGGAGTAAAAGTAGAATTTAGGATTAGTTGATTAATTTTATATGCTGCTCCATTTTGAAAGATTCTGAGGGGCTGAATAAAATTAAATTACAAAAAATCAGTAACATTGTCAACAAGAGCTTGGTATGGCCCATTTGGGAAGGAAAATCTTCATTTATCCCCAGTTGTCTCTCTGAAGAGCCATGTTTTCAAAACTGTTGAAAATAGAGCTTTGAAATGGAGAGGGAATGGTCCAAATAACAATAAGGAAGGCTATTTAAAAGATGGACCCTTCCCTCAGAGGATCACAAACAAATAGATGATGTAGATGACATTCTGTCAGACTAAGATCTAGAGCAAACCCTTCCTCTGAGATCTCATTGGACATACAGATTCAGGTTAGAGAAAGCATTCTTGGAGATATTGAAATCCTAAAATGTAATTAAGAGCAACAAAATTATTTGGTTCATTATTTATTATTTTTGTTTACAATACAAAAAGTTTAAAAAGCACAGGTGGAATTCAACAAGTAAGAGTCATTTAGCTATTTAGAATTGGAGAATTTTGCAAATTTTCTAAATCTGAACACAAATAATAATAATAATAATAATAATAATAATAATAATAATAATAATAATAATAATAATAATAATAATAATAATAATAATAATAATAATAATAATAATAATAATAATAATAATAATAATAAAGTTGGAAGGGACCTTGGAGGTCATCGAGTCCAACCCCCTGCTCAGGCAGGAGATCCTATACCATTTCGGACATGTGGCTGTCCAGTCTCTTCTTAAAAACTTCCAGTGTTGGAGCATTCACCGCTTCTGGAGGCAAGTTGTTCCACCGGTTAATTGTTCTAACTGTCAGGAAGTTTCTCCTCAGTTCCAGGTTGCTTCTCTCCTTGACTAGTTTCCATCCATTACTTCTTGTCCTGCCCTCAGGCTCCTTGGAGAATATGGGTTGAGAATATATGTTTTATTCTCCAACTAAAGATTTTATTTCTCAGCTGTTCCAGTAGTATTCCATACAGGTTTTACAGAAAGAATTGTATTGAACTGTCTTATTCCAGAATGGGTACATCTTACTCTAATGCTGTTAATTCCACGTTTTGTGTGATTTGGCTTCATTCTGTTTTTCTCCTGATTTGTTCCTGTGAGGTCTTCCAAAGTTCCAGCCTCTGATGAGCTTTGATGAGTTTTGTGAAAAAATACCTTTCATCTTCCCCAAGTGAGAAAACCTTTCAGATCAGAGTCTGGTGGAGTATTCCATATCAGAAGGCAGAACACATGGGGTTCAGATTGAAAAGATGTAAAAGGAATAAGCAGCCAGTTCTAATAAGTTTGGCTGCAACACTGCAAGCCTCCAAAATTTACCATACTAAATATATAAGAAGCTAAACAAATGATGGTAACACATTTCTCATTGTGAGATTTTAAAATGTTTATTATAGCCTTTCAAATCCTTTGAAGTCAAAGGGAATCAAGTCTCGATTATTTTGAAGTTTAGACATGGTTCATAACCAGCAAAATTGAAGAACAAACATCAACTTTGGAAAACTGCAGGTTTTCTTATCCATTTAAAATTCCAAAGAACTCAACCCCCCAAAAATAGAATTGTAATTTGAGCAAGAACTTGTAAATATTCTAACTCATAAACACTATTTTACATTGGAATGGGGCTAAGTCTATCAAATCTCAAACCATTCCTCACAAAATTTGTATATTCATTTAAACATACATTTAAAGTAATAAATAGATTTGGTCCAAACATAGTGATTAGTCCAGCTGCACATCATACGGAATCATAAACTATAATTTATAAGCAACAGCAGCTGAGTTCTTATAACATATTAAACCAAAATCAAATTCTATTATGGCTTAGTGTGATAGCAGCCACTCTGAGAATAGGCCCATTGAGATCAATCAGGTTTTATTTAATTGTGATAACCTGTCCCTTTCTTTACACTTCTCTACTATAAGTATCATTGAAGTCTAGATCCATCTCAATGACAACGTCTCTCCCTGCCTTTAGTTTACACCTATGGCAACTTCTGGGATTAAGGAAGTATTCCCTCTCTGTCATGGCCCCCATCTCTGGAACAGCATCTCATCAGAGATAAGGAAAGGGCCCGATCTCATAGGGTTCCAGAAAGCTTTGAAAACCTAGTCTTGATCCCAGACTTATAGTTTATTTATTAATGCAAAAAGATTTGTTTGGCCACCCACCTTAAATACAATTCTGGGAGGCTTTTAGTGGGTTGATATATAATTGTTTGTCTAGAGTCTTGTTTGATTTTTATTTTATGTGAGATTATTTCAGTCTGGGCTGCCTACTTGGTTTAATTTATTTTTATTTATTTCATTTCTGTAGCTGCCTAAGTCAACCAAGTGACTCTGGGTGGCTTACAATTCTAAAATTCTTAAACAATTTAAAAGACATTAAAACAATAAAAATATCCACAAGATAAATACAAACAAACAACAGCTCTGATGATTAATCATTTAATAGTAAAACCAAGTAATGGGGCCCTTCACACATTCACGGTACACAGCAAAGTTTTTAAAGCTTTGTGAAAAAGCTACAGGGTTGGGGCCATTCTAATCTCTGAGGACAAAATATTCCATAAGATGGAGGCTACAGCAGAGAAATTCCATCTTCTAATTCCTGCCAGTTGACACTCTGGCTGACAGGAACTATAGCACACCTAATCTGTTGGATCTGATTGGACAAGTAGAAACTCTTGGGAAAAGACAATCCCTTAGATAACCCAGTCTCAAGCCATGTAAGTCTTTAAAGGTGACAGCTAGCACCATAAATTGCATCCATAAATACACTGGCGGGCAATGCAGATCAGAGAGTAATGGTATTACATGCACCTTGTAACTGGCACCATTTATTCTCCATGCAGCCACATTTTGCCCCAGTTGAAGTTTCCAAATGTTCTTCAAGGGAAGCCCCGTGTAGAGTACTTGACAGTAATCTAAGTGGGAGGTTACAAGGGCATGGGTGACAGTGAGCAGGATCTCCCAGTTCAAGAGTGTTTTAGTTTGTTTTACATGTTGTTGTTGTTTTCTATTTTGCAGTTGAGCAGCATATACATTCAAAGAAATACATATATAAAATGATCCTGTGTACATATTTACACAAGGTCTTCCTAGCCTAACAATGGCTTGAAGCCTGTTAAGCAACCAATGAAATATTCCATTTGTCTGTCCTTCTGTAACTTTTACCATATGCAGTATATAATTGAATGTCAAAGAGGTTACTGTGGCATTTAGGCTACTCAAATAAGAGCATTTGTCCACTAGAATGGAAAATTGGTTTCAATAGCTGATCTGTCCTCTATGTGAGTTGATTCCTCAATCCTCCTTGTAGGATATATGTTCAGTTCTTCTTCAATGTTTTTAATTTGTTGCCTTGTAAACTTTCCATTTGGCTCTTTATAAAGCCTGTGAAACTACATTTAGTAGTTTCAAATGGACATAAATTATTGCTTTTATTATGACTGAGAATAAAACTGTTGCTATGATGCAAACAGTTTTTTAATGTTATTTTTCCGACAAAGATACTTAGGAAATCACTTACAAATGGAGAAAAAGCAAACATTAATAAAAAGTTGATAAATTCAAGATCGTATTGGAGAATTAGCCAACAACTCAAGTGTTTTGAAATTAAGGTAGGTTTGAAAAAGGTAAGCTAAGGACAGAATTTTGTATCATTTTATTTTGGAAAAATATTTCCATCAATTTTATATCCAAAAATTTTACAAAGTTGAATCTCAAATTTATTATGCTTAGAGTAAACACTGTGTCCCAAATATCATGCCTGAATGCCAATATATCCAGAAATGTGTCTCTTGGGGTTTTCATAGTTTCCCTCCTCCTGATTTTTGTTTTATTAATTTTAATTTCTAATACTAGCAAATAGTCATCTGGAGCATTCGCTTTATTTTTAAAAATGCCTCAAGGCACATGTAAAACCTAGAAGTATTCTTAAATATGTGTGTACAATCTAGAGATTTACTTGGAAGTGTGCCGACTATCAATATTAGAGCAAAAACAAGCCAAGGGACAGAACGGAACGGAACAGAACAGAACAGAACAGAACAGAATAGAATAGAATAGAACTTTCGAGGTCTTCTAGTCCAGCCCCCTGCTCAAGCAGGAGAACCTATACCATCTCAGACAAGTGACTGTCTAGTCTCTTCTTCAAAATCTCCAGTGATGGAGCACCCACAATTTCTGAAGGCAAGCTGTTCCACTGATTAATTGTCCTCACTGTTAGGAATTTTCTCCTTAATTCCAGGTTGCTTCTCTCTTTGATCAGTTTCCAACTGAGATAGATAGATAATAAATTAATATTTTGTGAGATAGATAATGAATTAATATTTTGTGAAGGCAACATCTTCCATAGCAGTCATTCTTTCATAGTAACCACTGAATACTTTAGAAATTATCTATCTATCCATCATCTATCTATCTATCTATCTATCTATCTATCTATCTATCTATCTATCTATCTATCTATCTATCTATCTATCTATCTATCTATCTATCTATCTATCTATCTATCTATCTATCTATCTATCTATCTATCTATCTATCTATCTATCTATCTATCTATCTATCTATCTATCTGTATGGCTGCCTCCCACAGCAACTGGATCTGAGCAGCAAACTATCTTAAAATTAGAAGCAAATTTCCATCACCAATGCAAAAATTAAAATATACAACAGCTGAAGAAAATGTCACAGTGTGTGGTTGTTAACACAGCCAGGAGACAGGACCCTCCACACATTCAGGGCCCCAAGCTGAGACACAGAAGCTGGTTTTTAAAGCCCTACAAATTCCAAATGTGTGTTCTTCATCCAGAATATTGGAGCTCTCTAGAGTTAAATTAGTCTCAAATAATTAATTTAAGTATTACTTGGTTTGCATTCCACCCATTATATCATCATAGTCAGTTATATGATATACCATACATTATATTAAAGAAACAACAAAATATACTGTATCAATAATGTATTAAAATAACAATCATATATTTTTTTAAAAAAATACTCTATACAGTAAGAACCTAGATTTAAGATGCATTCTCTACTGTTGGTTCTTTAAATATAATTGAAGATGCTGGGAGAGACTACTAGGTCTCATTTTGTAACAAAATCTTTCTAAAGCAGAGGTCCCCAACCTTTTGTACACCAGGGACCGGTTCCATGGAGAAAGGTTTTTTCCGCGGACCGGAGTGTGTGGCTTTGTGTGCTGCCTGCATCCCACAGATGGGGCTTTGCTTGTTTGTGCAGACCAGTTGCTGGCATGCTGTGGCCCAGTACCAGGGGTTGGGAACCCCTGTTCTAAAGACCTAAAGGGTTTTCCTTATTTTTTCTCTTTTTGTTATTCTGATTTATGTTATTTTGAAATCTGATTTTATTATAGTTGTTTCTACATCATTCCAAAATGGGAGTAAATTCAATTTACATTTTCGTCTAGGCTTCTCCCCTTGTTTTCTTTGCACTGATGAAAATGTTCTTAAAATGTTTTCAGTCATATGATTATAAATATAGGCCAAGGTATGAATACATGGATAAATTAGATTCATGTGTATTTTACTAGATAAACCTGGAAGGTAAAAGTGAACAATTAATAAGGGAATTAATTTACAGCTTGAGTTCACATTTTCCACTTAAACTATGATTTGTTAAATAAACCACAACTAGGTGGGTTCATCTTTAACCTTTATTCATAAGCCACAATTTGAAAATTACAAGGACTACATTCACTTCATAAGTTTGGTTGAAGGAGACAAGTAAACAAAATCACATTGCAGCTTTCCTTGGTGTATGGACCTAATTACAGTATCCTCTAGTTGTTTGACCTAGTAACACAATAATTCAAATGAGTCTGCCTGGAGAGAGAAATGTCAGTCATCTCACTTTTGCCATAAATTCTATTTTAGCAGGTATGTAGAAATGACTTCCCAGAGTGTTTTAAACTAAAAATAGTTCATATCCCTTTCATAGGTCTAGGTGAAGGTGGGCACTTTCAAACTGTTGATAAGTTTGTTGTTTCAAACTATATAGCCATTTCTTCTAAATAAGCTGGAAGATTGATGAAAAACACAATGCTTCTAAATCCAGAACAGCCTCACTTTCAGAAAATTCATATACTGTAGATCACTGAAGAGATTTATTTGGAAATAAATGAGTATTTGACCTACTCTCCAAAGCACCTGAGGGCAATTCAAGGAGTACTGGATGGAAGCTTATCAAGGAGAGAAGCAACCTAGAATTAAGGAGAAACTTCCTGTCAATGAGAACAATTGATCAGTGGAACAACTTCCTCAAGAAGTAGTGGGTGCTCCATTACTGGAGGTTTTTAAGAAGAGATTGGACAACAATTTGTCTGGAATGGTACATAGGATCTCCTTCTCGATCAGGGATTGAACTTGAAGACATCTAAGGTCCCTTCCAACTTTGTTATTCTGTATTCTGTATTATAAGCAGACCTTAAAAACTTCATTAAATTGTATTTCTTGACCGCACATTAGTCTTCACTTATATTGATAGAATTAGATTATGGGGGGGGGGACCCTGAAAGTAGAGCTTCTCCAGATCAGCTATACTAAACAAAAGTTGTGGACTGTGGAAAAAGAAGCAATAGAATTAACACACTGCAGCTAAAGCAACCCTTTTTTTCAAATGTTTGGTTGGTTCATTCCAGAAAGGGGGTTTTAATTATTAAATTGTGGGGATTTTTTTGTTAAGTTTTACAGAGAGAAATAAGTATGAAATAAAAAAAAGAAAAGAAATGTATGAAAAAAAATGTTGTCATCCAACTCCGCAGAATCAAAAACTTTGTAGAAAGGTACATTTTAAGATAGTGTTCCTAATTTAAAAAAACACACCCTCAAGTGCAGTCAGGAATCAGGCACAGCAAGAGATTGAGTGGTACTTTATTGCTGTAAGAAATCTTAAGAGAATCTTAAAAGCCATCCCAAACCTTCATTTCAAGGACAAGATCAAGGTAGGGTTATCCTAATCATCATTTTCTGCTTTCCCAGGGCTGAGAGATTCTTTTACTTCTCACATTTTAAGGCCAAAGCTAAATTCCTTTCCATCCAATGAACATCAAAATAGTTCAGGACAAATAAGTTCTGCAGCTTCCTTAAATAGCACAAGTTTGAGGCTTGGATGAAAAAGTGGCTATATCGAACAATCTCTTCAGGAAAGTCTTAGGAGATCCTATGAGCCTCTAAGGATGGGGACACTATTCCCCTTAATATCTAGGAAACATTTGCTGATTGATTTCCAAGGTATAATATTTTAATTTGATTGAGTTGCAGTGATTTTACAATGGATTTATTTTACACTTTCTATATTTATTTATTTATTTTTAAAAGGGAGTTGCCCTAATAAGATTGTAAAGGGAGAAATTGTCAGCTCAAGTTGCTTAAAATATAGAAATACTAAATTGTCTGATTGCTTTTCTTTGGCAGTAGCTAGAGCTAATTTTTATAGCTTTTCAAATTCTGCCCTTTTTTACTGTACGATACATCTGCATATTGTCACATCTGTACTGCTTGACCTTCAGTTTATCGACAACTCTGTCTTCACCCGAAGCAGAAAAGCATTTTATATATTATGATGGGATGGTGCCATCATAATCACTTTTTGTAATGTTCCATCACTGTATACAAAACTCTGTATAAAAATTGGGTGGAAAAGAAATTAATGAACTGGAAAATAAAAACCTCAATATATCAGATCAACTAGAGAAGGAAAAGATAGTTTAGAACTCAAACACCTGTGGAAAATTTGGGGTGAGATCTTTGGACACATTCGTAATCCCTCGGTAAGCTGGCTGAGCAATCAGAAGCTTAAAAGATGAACCAACAAGATCCTTTGATAGTACTGGCGTTTGGATCTAGATTTTTGCTCTGCAGGTGTTCTCATCATACTAACTCTTACGTTCAATTTGGAATGGACAACCCATTATTAAACATGTTTCTGTACTGATTCATAACACTTTCCCCCTCTTTTATTTTGAGATTTGTAAATGTGTCACGTTTCATGCAAGCAGAACAATAATAATAAGTTAGGAATAATCTCTTATAAATACATACGCTTGTACAGTGGAATAGTTAAAGCCAGGTTAGAATAAATGAGCTTTTCCATCAAAATTTTACCAAAGCAAAAGGGGACTAAGCCAGAGGGCAGTGTTTCTTAAATAATAAAACATAACTTCCTAAAAATGGAAGTAATATCAGAACCAAGCAAACATAGAGCAAAGCAAAAGAGAAAAGAGAGGTACAGCTACTTCAGAAATCCTGGACCCTTCTGAACGAAACAGTTTTTAAAAAAATGTTGATCGGCAATATCTATGCAATACAGGTAGTCCTCAGCTTACGACTACAATTGAGCCCAAAATTTATGTTGCTAAGCGAGATGGTTGTTAAGTGAGTTTTGTCCCATTTTACAACCTTTCTTGCCACAGTTGTTAAGTGAATCACTGAAGTTAATAAATCAGTAACCCGGTTGTTCAATGAATCTGGCTTCCCCATTGATTTTGCTCGACAGAAGATCGCAAAAGGGGATCACATGACCCCGGGATACTGCAGCTATCAGAAATGTGAGTGAGTTGCCAAGTGTCTGAATTTTGATTACATGACTGTGGGGATGCTGCAACAGTCCTAAGTGTGAAAAACGGTCCTAAGTCACTTTTTTCAGTGCCGTTGTAACTTTGAACGGTCACTAAATGAACTTTTGTAAGTCAAAGGCTACCTGTACAGAGAGCCCTCTTCACCAGGGAGCACTTTCAAGAATTGGTCAACAATCTCCATAACTTTTCAGTCAGAATTACTAATGAATTGAGTCCTGGTGACACAGTGGTTAGAATGCAGTATTGCAGACTGACTCTGCTCACTGCCAGGAGTTCGATCCTGACCAGCTCAAGGTTGACTCAGTCTTCCAGTCTTCCAAGGTTGGTAAAATGAGGACCCCGATCGTTGGGGGCAAGATGCTGACTCTATAAGCTTAGAGCACAGCTCAGGGTGCTCAGAACACAGAGCAGTTCTATTCAGCACTGCTCTTAACCTATAATGGGTTAATCTAAACCATTGTTCTAAACTTTATTTCTTTGGAGAACAATGCTGTAGAAAATATATCAAAAGTAGTTTAACTTCTATTTAAACAACTCATGGATCAGATTGATGCATTGGAATAAAAGGTCATTTATACAAAGAGGTGCCCCCTTGCCGAATAAAGGCAAGGAAGAGGCAACAAAATGGCATTTTAAGAAGGTTCAACACACTTATTCAGGCTAGGAAATATTAAAAGAATAGTATGTTCAACAGTGCCATCAAGTGGTACCTGAAATAATGATTTCATTGTGTACGTACACTTGCAAAGTTAAGAATATGCTGTTTTGATCTGAAGGGAGAATCTCAAAATTGCCTTTCCTCCTGTGAGATGTTTCTGTAAATAATATAGTAGAGAGTTTGAATGCTTTCAGACTTAGTATTGTATTTGTCAGAGTGATCACTGCAAGAATAGGTAGTAGCTAGCCAAGGAGAGGAAACCGCAATAACAACCTTGTTTATGACAATTGTGCCACTATTGAATCATCAGTGTTGTAGCTTGGACATGTAGCTCGGACAGCTTAAACCATAGTATGGTTTCCTTAGTTTTGATTTAGCTTGTGTGATCCCAGCATATACTGTATGGTTGCAAAGCACAGAAGTTAAAATATGTTAAAATTTCCTGCAAACTTGTTCTGATCCCAGTGATTTTAACACTTCAGTCTATTAAAAATAGACAGGAATTTCCAGCTTTCAAGATCCTTAACTTGGCCATTGGAGGGGGGGTCTAATGAAACATCTGCAAGCAAACAGCCAAGCTCAGAGAGCATCAAAAATTCTACAGTTCATTCCTGAGCTACAGAAATTCTTGGAATAGCTACAAAGCTCTAATGTAATATCAAGTCTCTTGATTTGGAATTGGGCAGGGCAAATGACAAAAGCAGACTTGCACCATTACAGTGAAACATCTGCCCCTTCTCCACATGGTTTGTCTACATTCAGACAAAAGGGGAGAGGCTTGCATTATAATGGGAGGGTATTGCTTTTCTCATTGTGCTGCTTTCTGGGATAAAAATGGGGTAGGGGTGGAATTTGTTCAATTGACCTCTTGATAAGAAGTTAGCAAATGTGTAATTCCTGAACTTATTACTGTGATTCACAATAAAAATGTCAAAAGAAAGTCATATAGGTAAATTAACTGAAATGGAAAGCTTGTAAGCTTGAGTTCTCAAAATGCTAACGCGAGACTCGGCTGCCAGTATTTGAAATGTTCTACCAATAGATAAAATCTTGTATGAGACATGTAACTCTTGTATGAGACATGTAACTCTTCATTAGGGGTTGAATTTCTTAAGTGATATTTCTTATTTAACCATAACTTGAAGTTCTTCCCTATGTCATCTTCCATGGAGAAACTGCCATGGAGAAACATCTCTGCATCTATGAATGCATCTAAGGAAGTTCCATTTAGCAAAATAAGAACATCTCTTCCTCCTTAGTAACTGTACATAATTTTGCACCTCAGAGGTCTGTAGAACATCGTCCAAAGGGAGTTCTCATTTGAAGACAACAAGAGTTTCTGGATCGATATGTTAATTGAAACAAATCCTTTGACAGTTGCATTTTTCAGAATTTCCCAATGCAGCGATTGGAATGCAAACATGCTTGCCAAAGTGGCATAGCTTAGAAAATAAGTGGGGGGAAATGTCTACAATTACATATTTTGTGAGTTTATTCAAAACCCATCAAAGTTGAAAACTCATACCGAAATTGAGTTGGAGAAATTGAGTCAATAGAGCAAAGTTGGAAATTAGATTTCCCCATCTTTAGTATGAAATGCAGCTATTTATCTGGAGAAAGTAAAAACAACATTTAGCCATCATTCAGCTATTTTTGAGGATTTTTAGCTTCCTTTTGAATAACATCACATAATTATGTTGTTCTCAAAGGACATTAAATATATGGGGAATCTCTCTTCCATACTTTTGAGGGAGTAAAATAACTATTATCAGATACTATCATCTTTCCCTTAAAGGAAGAGCCTTTCTGGCATCATTATCTACACTTGGTAATTTGAAGCACTATTGATACTTTTAGAGAGATGAAGGATGTGATTTTATGTTCTTCAATCCCAGGCTTTAAGCTTTCAGCCAGGACTGAAAAGAATTCATCACAGTTTTGAAAAAGACTCTATTACTTTTAGAATGTTAGGCAGAGAACTCTTCCATCTTGATAGTCAGAACCTGCACTTTGTGGAAAGCAGGAATGGGATGACATCTAGTGAGCTGGTGAAGCTGGACGTTCTGAAGAGGTGTGAAAAATTGTATGAAAATCAAAGGAAATCTCACCTCCATTGTGGCTGACTGGAGGGGGAGGGAGAACACGTCATCCGTCCTTGCATTGCCACAAGAGATCCAAGGCCCGACTCCCTTGAATTCTGTTAACCATTATCTAATGCCAATTTAGTATTGAATTTAACTCAGCCTCATCAATGTCAGGTGTAAAGAAGCAGGACCAATTGTAAGGGTGCTGCATAGAAGAGTTATTCAAGCCTATACACAAGAATCTAGTCAACTAAAGTTCAAGATTAAATTGGAGCTAGATAAGGATCAATAGAATTCGGGGGGGGGGAGGCTGGACTTGGTTCTCTTGAGGACTCTAAACTGATGACACATTTAACTCTGCCCCCCAGCTCTGCCTGCTCTTCTCCTATAGGCTGCCAAGTTAGGAGCTCAATTTCTGGGTCTCAGAGCCAGAAAAAAAATGGGCTCCAGAGGACAGATGTGACCTGCAAGAACTTCACGGCTTCTATAAAGCCCTCGAGTTTTGTGAAGATTGGTGACAAAACATCACTCAGTCTCTACTTGGAAACTGAATGAGATAAACTATCCTTACTGATTGATTGACCGTTTTGTCTCTTTCCAGCCTATGACAATTTTAGATTATATTCATATTTAAAATTTATGTCAATTTTCTTTGGGGAGGAATACTAAGGTTTCATCAGATTGTTGACTCTGCTGGTCAATTTCACACTCTTCACATCATACAAATCCTTTGCCTTTTACAAAATGTGTTCAATTTTTCCCCCTCATATTTGTTTCCCATCCAGTGTGTCAGAAGGCTGAAAGAACCAGAAAGAACAGGATTTTGATTTTCCTAGGTACTTTAAAAGGAGGAATTTAAACACTGGGTGAGTTAATAGATCTAGTGATGAGTTCATGAAAACTAATAGCAAATGTGAGGGAATCAAATTATCTTAATGATTTGAGCTTTGTACAAAGTGCAGTGCAGGGGGCCACAGGTTATTTCTGCATATCCTTGTACATTATATAAACTAGGTCATTCCAATTAGTGGTTAAATTGTTTCACAGGATTATCATGCATCTCAATATTGAAATCAAGCAAAACTCTGTATGAGGATGGTTTTATGAACATTTTTGCTGATTTTGAAAAGCACAAATAATTCAGACTGACGCTGTTCACTAATTTATTGTGCATACAACAAAATCTCTCTCTCTCTCTCTCTCTCTCTCTCTCTCTCTCTCTCTCTCTCTCTCTTTCTCTCTCTCTTTCTCTTTCTGGCACTTAAACTAAATTATTGGAAAAGGAGATTATAGGCATCCAGTGCAATGAATGTTCAGTGAAATTATCATTAAAGCAGGTTTATGCTTCTCACCCATCATACAGATGGCCAATGCACAGAATTCTTATTTATATGGAGATGAGGCACAGTGTAGCCAACTCCAACTCCGACATGCATATCACAGAAAATAAGAATAGGTTGATGAAGATGCTCATTTAAAGGAAGACTTGACCTCTGAATGAAAGCAAGCAGCAGAATGCATGATGATAGGGCAGGATTCATGTTTGTGAGATGGACAGCTATATTGAATGAATGAATGAATGAATGAATGAATGAATGAATGAATGAATGAATTCCTGTAGAGAAAGTTCTCAAAAATTATAAAGAGAGATACAGTGTCTGGTTCGGATATTATGCTAAACCATGGCATGATTAAGCCTGATCTGATGTATAAACCACAATTAGCTGAGGTTTCAAAACATATCCAGTCAATCATATAGCTACATGATGGATTTCTACAGCACATATGAACCATTGTTTATCACATAGGTGCAAAATCTATAGCACAGATTGACTATAGACATCAGTTTCTCCAAATACCTGCTGGCCATCAACAACAATCCCACACATCCCCTTTGCTTATCTTGGCCCCATCTCGAGACCTCTACCATATATGATACTAATATGTGCAATGTGTGTGAAAGTTTAAATGGAAAGATAAGTATATGAGATACTTATTTCAGGATCAGAATTTACGTGGACAAATTGCCACCCTTAGCAGGAAACCAGTGGCAACATTCTCTTTTTGGGATTGATGTAGCACAAAATGTAAAATAAACCTCAGTTGTGGGAGTATTTTAATGTTTCATTAAACTCCAAGCATAGTTGGGTAGTATCTCTTAAGTAAGTAAGTAATGAGGGGATGGTGATGGTGATGGTGATGATATCCATTCAGTTGTGTCCAATTCTTGGCCATTCTATGAGCCGTACTATGAGAGTATGTATAGCTATGAAAAAGCAACACAAATGCTATTTTCACATCTTCTGATCTCGCACATTTCTTTGGGTTATTCTATGCTCTGGCTGATGCCAGCTTTGATGGTGAAGTGAGTACTAGAGGTGACTTAAATGTAAATGGAACTCAAAGAAAGGCAAGAATTGCCCTTTGGGTCATACAAGAATCCTACATTTAATGTGGATGGATGGAGAGATGGATGGAAAGGAAGGAAGGAAGGAAGGAAGGAAGGAAGGAAGGAAGGAAGGAAGGAAGGAAGGAAGGAAGGAAGGAAGGAAGGAAGGAAGGAAGGAAGGAAGGAAGGAAGGAATTTTTGTTTGGTACTCAGAGCTTCTTCTTTTTTCCTTCTTCTCCACATGTTTGTAGAATATTAGACTAGCCTGAGACTGCTCAGATCATGGCTGACTGGTTTAGGATTCGGTCAAGCATGCTGTCTCTTATTGACATGAGCTACAGATATTTTCCCCACAAGAGTTCTTTGTGCTTTTCACATGCAACAAGGCAGGTTAGCTTTCCCTGTAGAATTTCTTTTCTTTTTTTTACTTATACTTGGAATTCATCACAAGCAAAGGCTAACAGCAGTACCAGGAAATTGTTTTGCATTTAGAATCGTTGCAGCCAGTCAGATCAAAGATGAGATTAAAGTGTATTTGTCTTCTTGTTAATTCTCTCTCCCCCTCCCCACCTCATTTCCCAAAATGCAGCATAGTCATATTCTGCTTCATCACTGGGCAGTTTTCAGAGGGACAAAGTATCATGTCCTTCTAATATCTTTCAACCTAGCTTCCTCCTCTTCCACTTGCCAGAAATGTTTGTGGAGTTTTTTTGCAGCCTCAAAGTTTGAGGAAATTAGTTTGCACAAGGGACTAGAGAAGGCATGTGCAAGATAAATAAATAAGGCCATAGATTAGGAAAAGAGTAAATTTAGCTATTGAAAAAAGCAACACATCACGCTATTTTCCTTGCATAGAATGCTGTGGCATTCCTTCATTACGGTAACTGAAGCTTGATCATATTTATAATTCCTTCGAAGTGAATCTTAATTTTCTTAGTGAATTTTTACTTGTTTCTTATCCAACCAGTAACTTTCCTACTTCATTCACTTGCATATTTCATCCTAATTAAAACTTAAAATTAATGGCAATTTCCTTTCTTAACATACGGGTAGCACCAAACTGGCAGAAAGAATGAATAAAAACGGGCTATTTCCAGTCCTTGACAAGCTTTGAAATATGCGTTTAGATATGTTTTTAAAATCCGTATTAACCATACATTTAGAGATGTAAAAAAAAAAAAGTCACAGCACTAGAGCCACATGGAATTGTGAGATCAAAAATCAATGGATGCCATTAAAAGAAAGTTCCTATTTATTAGAAAGTTGCTTAGGATGTCAGCCTGTTAATTCCAGGTGATGTTCAACTGGGTTTCAATTTCTGTGCTGTCAGCATAGATATTTGAAGAGCACTTTGCATGTTTTCACTTACATTTATTTATTTATTTTAATTTTCCTCCTGCTATATAGGCTCGGGTCTTTCCGTAGTTCCTCAGAGATGGTCTGTCCAGCTATATTCTTCTCCTTTAGGACTATTTTGCTTTAGGACTATTAATTCTAAGCAAGGTTAAGGCAACATGATGATCCTGGAAGCTTTATATTGATGAATACCTCTGTTGGCACGCTGCAAATTCAGTCTCAACTTTGGGCATGAACTTGATTTTCAAAAATGTTTCTTGGTCCCATGTGGTTCTGAAAGGCCATATTAGAAAGTGAAAAAAGATTAGAAGCTGTAGTCCAGAATTTTGTTTTGAAGTGTGCCTTTCTGCCTAGGAAAATAATAAACAAATGGAGGAATGAATGAACAGATGAATGAATGAATGAATGAATGAATGAATGAATGAATGAATGAATGAATGAATGAGTGAGTGAGTGAGTGAGTGAGTGAGTGAGTGAGTGAGTGAGTGAGTGAGTGAGTGAGTGAATGAATGAATGAGCAAAGATAAAATGGATTGATAGAAAGTAGAACTGCATGAAGCTACCATTTGGAGATTTAATATATCAAGGGATAGTTTTAACAATGGATCCTGAAGTTAATTTTAGGAATATCTGCTTCTATAGATAGACTGTGTTTAAAAGATGTTCTGGAAGAGGAACAAGATCGAGACTGATTTGAAAGTGGATTTAACAATGACAGGCTAATAAGAGTAACATGGACATAATAAACCATCTGATGGCTTATTAATTAAATAACATTTCATACTCAGAGCAGAATATTACATAATTAAAACTTTTTTTATTATTATATCACCTTAATGTGAAAAATAAATAGGTTTTTTTGGGAGAAGAACAGTGGTTTCTTAATCTTAATCTCTTGGTTTTTATTAATGGGAAATTGCTTCTTAATTTTCTTTCTTTCTCTAATATAACAAACAGACCAAAAGACAATTAAAAACCAATTCTATGTTCCTAGATATGTAAAAAAGAAAAGTCAAGATGGCTGCAATGAATACATTATTGAAGTCCCCTATTTTATGTATGTTGCATGTTAATAGGGAATAGGGTTTTGACTGCACAGTCACAGCCTACACCATGACTTTTCTGACACACGTGAATATACAAACACCCACCCTGTAAATGTCTCTAAATTCTTGACAGGAAGTTACCAGGAGTTAAGCTTAATTCAAAGGAGATTTTGTTGAAATGCTGAATTAATTTGCAAATAGTTCTCTTGCTATGTTTTACTTTAATTTCCTCCTGGAGCTGGTGCATGCCTTTCTTGATAAATAGGACAGGAGAGACATGCCCAATGGAATAAAAAAACCATTTGTTTTATAGAGATTATTAACAAGAAAAATAAAAATAAATAAATATAATGGTTAAAAATATTGTTTGCCTGAAAGTCTGGGGAAACTTCATTAATTTTCTGCTTGCCTGATCTCTGATAGACTAAACACCTATGGAATATGATTAAGGCAAGAGAAAAATGTATCATTTATTTTCTAATATTTAATTTTTACATAGAACTGTTTAAAAGCTGTTTAGAGGAATTATAAAAGCAAAACAAGGGATTATAGACACTGTCAACAATTTTTCAGATGTTGTGACTTATTCTTGTAAACCAATGCATCACTTTTCGTGTTAAGAATTTACTAATGTTTGTGAAATTGTTTTTACTGTTCATGACACTTTAAATGATACCTTGATATTTCATTCATCTATAGCTGCTAAAACTGGCTGAGAAATTCTGAGAGTTGAAGTCCACACAGCTTATGTTAAGAAACGCTGCCTTATCTGCACTATCCAAAGAGAAGAGTGAGGAGGTGCTCCTACTTGTGAAATTAGATGAGACATACACACACACACACGTTTTGGTCACCACAATGTAAAAAAGATGTTGAGACTCTAGAAAGAGTGCAGAAAAGGGCAACAAAGATGATTAGGGGACTGGAGGCTAAAGCATATCAGGAACGTTTGCTGGAATTGGGTATGTCTAGTTTAATGAAAAGAAGGACTAGGGGTGACATGATAGCAGTATTCCAATATCTCAGGGGTTGCCACAAAGAAGAGGGAGTCAAGCTATTCTCCAAGGCTCCTGAGGGCAGGACAAGAAGTAATGGATGGAAACTAGTCAAGGAGAGAAGCAACCTGGAACTGAGGAGAAACTTCCTGACAGTTAGAACAATTAACCAGTGGAACAACCTCCCTCCAGAAGCGGTGAATGCTCCAACACTGGAAGTTTTTAAGAAGAGACTGGACAGCCATTTGTCCGAAATGGTATAGGGTTTCCTGCCTGAGCAGGGGGTTGGACTCGATGACCTCCAAGGTCCCTTCCAACTTTATTATTATTATTATTATTATTATTATTATTATTATTATTATTATTATTATTATTATTATTATTGTTGTTGTTGTTGTTGTTGTTGTTGTTGTTGTTGTTGTTGTTTTGTTTTGTTTTGTTTTGTTTTGTTTTGTTTTTGAAGGAATGCAACTTCTCTTCTTTGTCTGTGAGTTATTGTTTGACTTGCCGAAACAGTTGAGTTACTGTCTCAGCATGAGAGTCTAATTCTCTCAAGAGCTAATGAGACCAATATCCACCCAGGATAAAAAGAGAGTCTCTTCAGCAGGATAAATTTTTGAATGCTTTTGCCCAATCATGCATATTTTTGTTCTTTTCCTTTTTAAAACTACAAGGAGCTAGCTGGACGTTGTTACTTCTATAAGTCTTTCTGAACAGTGACACACTAAAGTATTGCAGTTAAGAGAAGCACTTCTCTGTGCTTACTATCTTTTTATGTTCAACCAGCCTAGTGGTTCCTATTCAACAGTGGGTACTGCATAGAGGAAAAGACTGAAAGAAAAGGAAGATTTTATATATATGTGTATAACTTTTTCAATACAAAAACTGGTGGAGCAAATGATGCCATGATATAGATGTTAATCTAACCTGATTCCAAGATCTATTCTCTTCAGGGTTTGAGAATGGGCAGAGGAGCAAGGTTTGGAGAATATACAATATATTTAAGGATGTAGGCCAGGGGTCTTCAAACCTGGCCCTTTTATGACTTGTGGACTTCAACTCCCAGAATTCCTCAGCCAGCATGCCTGGCTGAGGAATTCTGGGAATTGAAGTCCACAAGTCATAAAAGGGCCAAGTTTGAAGATCCCTGATGTAGGCAATGAGAGCCAGTTTGATCCAGTGGTTACGACACCAGGCTAGAAAGCAAAAGATCATGAATTAAAGTCCCACCGTGGCCATGAAAGCCAGTTGGATGACCTTGGGCCACTCACTCTCTTTCAATCCACCTCACCTCACAAGGTTGTGGTGAGGAAAACAGGAAAAAGAAAGTGTGTATATGTTCATTGCCTTGAGTTATTTATAGCAATAGCACTTAGCAACTGCACTTAGACTTATATACCGCTTCACACTGCTTTACAGCCCTCTCTAAGGGGTTTACAGAGTCAGCATAGTGCCCCTTAGAACAATCTGGGTCCTCATTTTACCGACCTCAGAAGGATGGAAGGCTGAGTCAACCTTGAGCCAGTGAGACTCGAACTACCAAACTGCTGTCAGCCAGCAGTCAGCAGAAGTAGCCTGCAGTGCTGCACTCTAATCACTGCGCCACTAGGGCTCAGGATATAAAAGGCAGGATATAAATAAATAAATACCAACATTTTGCCCACCTTATTTTTATTGCATTTTTAATCAACCCATGTGAGTAAAGAGTTTTTGTCATTGTGACAACATTTGGAAAGAAATATCAAAAGAACTTTATACCGCAACTGAAATCAGAAGCTGGATTTGAGGAGCTGTCCAACTGCCTCCTCCTTTTCCTTCTGCTGCTGCTCGTTAGCTGTTCTTTGTACATATTATCTAGGCCAGGGGTCTTCAAACTTGGCCCTTTTCTGACTTGTGGACTTCAACTCCCAGAATTCCTCAGCCAGGGAGTTGAAGTCCTCAAGTCATAAAAGGGCCAAGTTTGAAGACCTTTGATCTAGGCAGTTCATCGTCATCGTCATAATCAGTTACCACTTTTGTCCTCTTCGGGGTGAAACATTTTCTGTTTGGGAAGAATTCGCTTGTAACCATTCTGGTCTTTCTTTATAGCTGCTGGTAGGAAGGACATTTTCAGATTTTCATATGTTGATAGTTCTTCTATTCAAACATTTCAAAGAAATGTTTGATTAAGAAATGAACTTTGTTTGTAAGGAAGCCTTGGGGGCTGTTCTTTTTTAATTCCATGCAGAAAAATTCACCTGAATTCTTTTTTGTTACTTCACATTCAGTTTGAGGAAAGGGACCTGCCTTTCCAAATATTTTTCAAAGGAAAGAGAATATTGATGAAATTTTCATGGATGAGATGTGGCATTCTTGCAATTCTTTAATTAGGTGACAGCCCCTAGGAATATTTGAATATCCTGCCTTTCAATTTCTGGCATATTTTCAGCAATCTACAACATCCCCAGATTAATATGTTTCAGTTCTGTTATCAGAAGATGGCTCCTCCCAGGATGCTTTTTCGGAAAATATGGATAGTTAGCAAAACATCAGTATGATGGAAAGACATGGAACAGTAAAAGCAATCCATCTGCAGTTATAAAGTCATCTCAGAATCATGATCAGTGGTGGGATTCAAATACCTGAATATCTGGTTCTCTGCATGGATGCAGGCCTGGGCCTCCGAGGCCTAGAATGGACTTCCGGAAGTGACATCCGTGCACTTCCGGCAGGCTGTTCTAGGCCTGGGAGGCCTCCACCAGGCCTAGGACGGACTTCCGGAAGTGACATCCACGGACTTCCAGAAGCAACATGGGTTCAGCCAGTTCTCCGAACACAACAAAATTTAGCTACTGGTGCTACTGAACCGGTGCGAACTGTCTGAATTCCCACCACTGATCATGATCAAGAGAAATTCAAAAGAAATCTCCAAGTACTCACAACATTCGGTGTAAACCTGAAGGGTTTTTGGTTTTTTTAAGCAAAGGGAGTTGAGAAAGTGCAAGGTAGAGTTTGACACAGCACTCAACCATCTTCCTGACAAACAGGTGCCCTATTGTGATAATGATGTTTGTGGAACATGAGATAGAAGTTAAGATCACTCCATTACCTGGAAAAGACAAGAAGACTTTATCTTTAATCAATCCCATCTTTGTATAATGTCTAAAAAAAACAGGCAGTTCTTTTTTTTCTTTTTCTTTTTTGTCGCTCTCTCTTTTAGAAAAATAATGCATAGGTAGAGAAGAAGAAAAATGTCAAACTCGCAATGTCACGTGACGTGTCGTGATGTATCACTACTTTTTTGCCATTGCCGGCAATGGGGTGGGCACGGTTTTGCTATGATGCATCCGGCCCGTGGGCTGGCAAGTTTGACACCCCTGATCTATAGGAACAGCCATTCAACTTTTTGAAGAACATTACAAACTTTTGAAATAATCCATTTTTTTCTACAAAAATGTATATATGACACAGCTTTTTAGAAGATTTAAGGAAAATGTGATCTTTAACAACAAAAAATTGTTTTACTTATTTTCTAGTGCTTTTGTTCTTGAACATTTAGTAGTGCTGATGCCACATGTTTACAGTGCACAGAACAGGTTGCCACAGAATAGGTTGCCAACTTCACCAAATAAATTTACCTTTTCCCCCATTTGAATCCTTCCCTCTTGTAACATACAGTATCAAAATTGTAATCTTTCTACCATTTAGTAGCAAGCTCTACAGAAGTAGGTTGCTCAGATCAACAGGAGCTACTCCTTTGTAAATATGCATGTGACTGCAGTATTTTTCGATGATTTACAACGTTTCATCCTCAAAATTGACATTAAACAGGAATTTAAAAAGAAGACTTAGCTCTCTATTATAGTCTGTTGAAATGTTAGCTCTGTATGTTTGGATAAGTGTGTGAATTTTTTTTTTGCTTTTCTCTATCAGTGACATGAGAAAATATTTTCAAATTGTCTTACATTCGTTCCACCACATTAAATAAATGAACCATATATTTAAGATGTGATACAAGTGGTGAGTATATAATTTGTTTAGAAGAAGCTAAATGCAGATAATATGAATAAGAATATAGTTTGGTGATAAATAACATGTCATCTCACTTATTCAACAGAGATTTATTTTTGCAATAGGCAAACAGAATGCCAGATCAAATGAAAACCCATACACATGTATACACACACAAAGACAATAACCTTTCACTAAGAAAGGAAAACTTAAATATAGGATAAGATTCTCAGCTTTGGTGTCCTTCCCTGAAATATATAATTTGACTTCTTTTGTAAGCAATCCAAATCTTCTCCCTCTATCCCACCTCAGCAGAAACACTGATATTTTCACAACATGCATGTAAATAGTGATAAACAGGTACCAGTTCCAAAACAACAGGAAAAATTACTTTAGTTAAAAGGTTGGACTAGAATTAGAAAGATCTAATACCATCCAAATAGGCTTTACTCTTAGTTCAGCATTCTCTTTATTAACAGCATATCCATCTTGTCTTGATTTAATTTAATGTTCTTTCTCATTTTTCTTCATAATTCACATTTAAGCAATATTCAAGACTTCTTGGGATTTGATGATAAGCACTAGAGCTGGTATATTGATGAGATCCCATTCCAAGCTTCAAATGACCATAGATGTTTCATGTAGATGTTAAATTGCATTAAAGCAGATGGAACCCTGAGTGATATCATCTAGGTTATAAATACTAATCCCTCAAGCACCTTCTGGGGTGCATCCTGACTGGATGGATCAGAACCACTGCAAAACAGTGCTTCAAGAGCCAATTTGTGGTCTCCCATTTAGCTCCTGCCATAGATCAGTCATCACGTTGGAAGGCCACCATCTTCTCAATCACCTTATTGAAGAATGGAGGGTTAGAGATTAACTTCTAATGATCTTCTGGATTCTACTGGACAGAAAATGTTTTCAATAAAAGTCATATAACTGCCTCCTTTAAGCAAAGGGGAGCATATTCCTCACTCAAAAAAGCAATTGTCATCTCCTGTAACCAGGTCCTGAGTATCAAGGGTATAACAAAGAAATGATGACCGTTCCCTTTCCATATGTGTCATCCATCTCTTCCAAGATTCAGAACCGGAAAAGAATCTGTAAGAACAGGACAAGTTATTTTAAAGGTTACTTTTCTATGTCCTGCCCCTATACTGCAGTCCAAATCAAGTCAAATACAATTAGCTGTTTGCAAAGAATGATGAAAATTGATCACGGCGAGCCACTGACTGTTCCTGATACACTTCTCTACGAAGAAGCAGTACAGTCCTATTCTGAAAGCAGAAAAGTAAGGCATGTTCTACACATCCAGTGTTGTGCACTAGATTGCACATTGCACAAGTGCCCTACTGTTAGCTAGAACTGTTTGTCCTAAGAGTATCTCCATAGGATACCAACCATCTACAAGTCCACAATATTATTTTGACTCCTAAGATTCTACTTGAGCTACCATATTTTGGACAGAAAAGGGTGACTAGCACCAATAAAGAATTTAAAATTCTCACTGAAGAAGTTTTTATGGAACTAAGTTTAGGAACACTGAAGTCCTTCCGTCCAAGGGTTAATCCATAAAGATGCACTAATTAATGTTTCAGTGAATGATCAGTTTGCTACCAAACATGATTTGTTTCTTTCCAAAGAATAAAAATATAGAGAGTAGTGATGATGATATCTTTATGATTAAGAGCATCCTTCAAGAGCATCATTCTTGATACAACTACTGCATTTAACAAGTTCCCTGAAGGCTGCAGTAATTATATCTCTTCAGTCCACACTAATGGACTTATTGATTGTTACTTCTCAGAGCTTCACCTGAAATTAGATTTAATATCTGTCTGGGAAAACAGAACAATGACCACCTATGAAGAATTGTTCTCATGAAGAAACGTGACACTCTTTTGGTGGAGAAACCCAAGATTCCTAATGGTCAGAGGGTAAATTAAAATAAAAAGGTAGAAAAATATATCATACCATGCTTTTAGAAGAAAAGGGGGTTATAAGCCATTAATATTTACTTATATAATCATTTTATTAGCTCCTTTAGTTGAGGAAGCATCTCTAAGTATTTTGTAGCAAACTGCAAGATTTCTTTCTTAGAAAATCTTGCTCTTACAAATCAAGTAGATCCAATCCTTCACTTTATATCTTGTCATATTTTATATTTAACTTGTGCTTTTCCCATGCCACATAAATTTAGATATATCCTGCCATTGTTTAAATGGTGCATCACTTGTCAAAACAGATATTGTCTGAAACAAAAATAACATTCTAGGTAAAACATTCATCTTAATTATAGAAATTCTCCCCAACAATGACATTCTTAATATATCATTTTTAACTTCATTCCATGTGTTAACGTAATTGTTTTTAAATAACATATAGTTCATATAGTAATACCCAAATATTTAACCACCTTCTCAGTTATAGAACCCATTTTATTCCTCAATTCCCTTTGGTCTTGTATTGTTAACATCTTTATCTTCTGGTTATTAATCTTAAAACCTGCCAATGCCTGTTTGACTCCTGCACTGCTTTCCTGGACTTTGTGTGTGCCCATTGGACTTGGTTACCCAGAGACTCTTGCTGTATTGAGCTTAGAATCCAGACCTGTGAAATAGGGTATGCTTTCTGAGGACCTGTTTAGGGGATTCGAATAAACACCTGTAGAACTCTTGCCATATGTGCATGTTGGGGGGGGGGGGAAAGCAGGGCAGCACATCCTGTAAACTTGGCTCAGAGTCACTTGTGTGAGTTGGGTAGTGTAATGGTGTGTTGGAATTATCTTGGGCAGTGGTGGGATTCACCCGGTTCGCACCACTTCGGCAGAACCGGTAGCTAATTTTTTGTTGCCCAGGCCCAGAATGGACTTCCGGAAGTGGCATCCACACAGAGAACCGGTTGTTCACATATTTGAATCCCACCACTGATCTTGGGTGATGTGTGTGTGGGGGAGGAATGCTGCCTAGGACACAGTGAGACAAATGAAAAAGAGGCTCAGAAAGGACCCTCCCTCCCCCCCACCCCATCCAACTCCCAGGCTATTAAGATTCTGATAATACAGCCTTACAATAAAGTAGAAATAGCTCACCTGGTTGTCTTTCTGCCTGGCCTTCCTGGGAAGGCTGGCAAGCAAGCTGTATAAGTGCTATAAACAAAATAAATAAATTTGCCGCTTCTTCAGATTGCACCTTGTGTTTTGCTAATTTTCACAGACATCGTCTGAATCATTCACGATACTGTTTGGAGCCTGAGGTTCATTTCCCTGACAGCATTCCTCTTTCTTTCTTAAAACCAGCTTCCCCTGTTTTGGAAGTCTTCACTTTGTTTTCATTGAAAAACATACGGTTTGAAGGGATTAAAAAAAAAGTTTGGAAGAGAAGTTGAAAAAAGAAAATACTGGAAATGCAATTTAATGGGGCAATGGCAATTCAGAATACAATTAGATTTAATGGTATGATTCAGAAGCTTTCATCTCCAATTTGGAGGAAAAAACAAAACCACAATATACTGTGCCTTATCTTGTTAATGTCTGCTACATTATTGAGTTTTATTTCAGGGTGGGAGAAAGGTGGGGTTCACATTCTGAACTAAACACAACACCCACTGTTTGTAATATTAGTTAGAGCAGGGACATCCATAGGGCACATCAAAAAAGTCAACATGTTAGCCACAACTATGCAATCAAAGCTGTGCTACTTTCTTTAAAACAATGAGGCTTCAGTCATATTGTTTTGGCTGCCATCTTGAAATTTAACCTCTGTTGACATTCCAGTTTACTAATTCTTGCAATCTGCAAATGGAATTTTGGTGAAAGGCGTTATCACTTAGGGGAATTTGGAACTAAAAAGAGTTTCGTTCCATGATAATTCTCTATCCCTCTCTGAAAATGATTGACTGCTCTAGCCATGTGTTTCAACTGCAAAATAAAATTTAAAAATGGTGAACTAAATGCCAAGTGCACAGGAAGCCTTATCATTTTTTTTCATCAATCCAGGAGATAAAGACAAAAGATGGGAGATAAATGAATGTATAGATGGATAGCTAAATAGAAATCTGGCATAGCTTGTAGCATTTAATAATCTCTAGACCCATGAAAATTAAATAAAATAGTTTCATGCCAAACGTTTTCATTTCATTTCAATCCTATATTCCCAATATCTCTGAGGGACACAATTTTGTTATTATTTTTATCTTGTGTGGATTAAGTCGTGTTGGTTCCTAGAACTGTTCTTCAGCAGGTTTATATGAGTAGCAATGTGCTTGTAATATCCGTATGATTCTTCAGAGTAAAATCAATATTCACATTCCAAGATGCAGGAGCAGACGAGCAAACCATAAGCTATATATCTAATTCAACCAATGTTTGACTTTAACAGCTATAAGAACAATTGCTAAGGGAATTATTACCAAGGTAAATAAAAGACTTTCCCTTAATAATTCAA
Source organism: Azemiops feae (assembly GCA_023970755.1). NCBI lineage: Eukaryota > Metazoa > Chordata > Lepidosauria > Squamata > Viperidae > Azemiops > Azemiops feae. Next base: position 544,937 of record JALGBA010002138.1, read on the forward strand.
AGCACTCTTTGAAACACTTCTCTTGTCGCAATCTACACTGTCTTTTTGGTGCTAATATGCACATTCTTCTAAAATTATGTTAATCTCTCTCTTCCCAGGTGCCTCATCATATGAAGACTTTGCCCTATTACAGCTATGACCAACCAGTGATTGGATACTGCCAAGCTCATAAGCCTCTCCATGTAAATAAGGGATATGATACTATCTCCCGAGAGCAGGCTGAAGCCACCAACTTGGAGCTGAGTCGAGATCACAGCTTCATCACTACCATCGCACGCTCTGCTGCACCAGCTATTTACATTGAGAGAATACCAAACTGACGGAATGCCTTCTGGATGAAAATGAAGAAGAATGTGTGGGAGGGTTCTTATTTTCCCCTCTGTAGGGAAAAATGACCCTTTGATTCAAGAGGTGAAAGGCGCAAGAAGACATTTTGAACTGTTCCAGTGGGAAAAAATGTTCTCAATCCAAAACCACAGAAAGAGAACAAAATGGCGGATGTCTCACAGAACACTGTGGAAATTCAATCTGATGACCTGGCAGTACAGCTTGGTGAATTCCAAAATGTCCTTTGGTTTTAAATTGTTGAACAAACTTCTTGGTGTAAATATAAAACAAACAAAAAGATTGTTGAGTTCTTATATGAAAAAAAAAAGAAGTTAGATTTCGCTCTAGCAACATAAAGGGATGGATTAAAAGTTGTGTTTGTATATTTGATTTTTCTACATTGCACGGTTCTGATGGAAGAGAACCACAGATGCCACTTTGGGGTATAGGGGGACCGGGAGGGGGGTCTACCAAATACAGAATGAAGTATTATTTCTTTATAATTGTTTATTAGCCTTAGAGGTTTCCTTTAACATTTCCCCCCTTTTCAGGTTGGAACATACCAAATCAATTTTTTCTCACTTCTTTATTTCTTTAGAATGCAAAATCTGTCTTATAAATTCCAATTCCAAATATGGTGTCAAAGGCATTTATTGAACCAAACAGACACTGACAATTCTGTAAAAGAACCAAGATGAATAACTGACAAAACTTGGGGTGCATGTACATTTAAAACACATGCTGTACATTTTCGAGGCGGGGGTGACGTTTGATTTTTTTTTTTCTTATCTTCATTGTGATTCATTGTTGACACTTCTGTTATGTTTGGGGCTTTTTAAAAAGGGGGGATGATTAATGATGCAATATGAGCTCACACTTGAACGTGGAACTTCTAAATGTAAGGGAAAGGGAGGACTTTGGATATAGAGATATGCATTACATACCCTACCTGTTGAAAATTATTAAGATGGGGTGACAAGAAAAAAGGATGTTTCGGTGAAATGTGAAGGAAGATGTGATTTAAAAGAGAAAAATAAGGAAATCACAGAAGGATGTGTAACATTGTTCGATTTATTTTTAATTAATTATTCTGATCAGTTAGCTTTTGTGTAGTTTTTATCAATAAAAGAACAAAAATGATGGGGGAAAATAAACATATTATTTTGTGGTTGAGATGCCACACCTAAACTAATGATTGAATGTTTTCTTTAGCTGTTTTATATGGTAATACCTATAATAATTTAATCTACAAGAAAGATGAATATATATATACAATACATTGCCATGGAAAACAATGACATTAAAGCCACTCCAATACAGAAAAAAAACCTCTGAGCATCTTGCAAACAAGAATGCAATATGAAACCATAAAAAGTGAGTAATCTAAAAATAAAAACAAGAAGATCCATATGTGTCTCATTTGGACAACAAAATTCTCAGCCATCTCCATCCCAGGCATAAGAGCTTCAAATAATATAATAGAAATGGAAGTGCTTGAATATTTGGTGGAAGGCAATTTCGGAAGCAGGAATCCATCTAAGAAGGCTTCATCATGGAATCCCTGAAGTTGGCATTTCCTGATATTTGGGATACTCAGCAAGCCCCTTTGACTAGATGTCACTCGGCAAGCAGAGAAAGCAACCTGAGACATTAAGGGCCAAAGCTGATTGGCAGTTCTGTAATGCTATTACATGGGAAAATGAGGCACTCATATTGGTCCTCAAGCTGCTAGACACTAAATCAATCAAAGTATCCAAAGGATCTTCAAGGGCAATCCCATGTAGTGCAAATTGCAACAATCTAATTGAAAAGTGACAAAAGCATGAGTGACCAAGAAATTCCTCTTCCAAAAATGGCTGCAACTGGTTCACAAGATCTAATTGTAGGATAACCTCCTCTACTTGCTGTTCAAGTAGGAGCTCTGAGTGCAAGAGAACTATAGATTTGAAGGCTGCTCAATCTCGGAAAGCACAAGCTCATCAACAGTGGACTATCTCTGGAAAGGACTTATGAATCCACAGCTACTCTTGTTTGTTTGGGATTTAGTTCAGGCTTCCTTCTCCCTTTTCAATCCTTAATACCTTCAGGATTTGAGTCAGGTCCTCCACTGCATTTGGAAATATTCTGAATATCACTGGCATGTTGGCAGATGATGTGTCTCCAAACTTCCCATGTTAAACGGCAAGGGCAAGAATACTGTAACACTCTGCTACGAAGCTCCCAAGGGCCCAACCTCTCACCTCCCACCATCACTGACTGAATCCAATTGCTAAGAAAGGGTAAAACAATATTTTTCACTCCCAACTATTGCAACTATCCCAGAGGGATACCAGGGCTCATGGCACTGAAACTGCCAATAAATCAAACAAGATCAGGACCCTTTATCCAGGTCCTACAGAGATCATCAAGATGGTCAATGCAGTTTTGATCTCAGACCCTGAATCCTAATTGGAAAAGGTCCAGAAAATCTGTTGCATCCAGGACTCTGTAGCTGTAGTCCATCCATCTTCTCAACAATCATCCCTTTAAAAAAAGGGGGAGAGGGGAGTTGGAGATTAGATAAAAGCTGCATTAAGTTTAAGTATATATTGACTCTGCTGGAATAACTGATCACTGCCTACATTTATAGCACGTCACCTTTCTATTTTTGTTTAAATTGAATATGCAATATGTATGTATGTGTGCACATTTGTGGGCTTGTGTGTGTGTGCTGATGTTACTATTTATTACTATTACGATATACATTTTTTTTAAAAAAATGACTTCATCATGCAAACAATGACATAACTTATCTGAGTAACTTAGTCAAGCACCTTATATATTTTCTTCTAGTGGAATGACTCACTTAGCCAGAATAAGTTTCTAATCCCAATAGTTAATCAGTTCATTTAATCCATAAAATTAAAATTGTACTGGGTTGGATTTGGGTTAAGAATACATTTCATGAGGGTGAAGGTTCGTTCTCCAAGCTTGTGGGAGAACAAACCTTCACCCTCATCCTACACCCGAGCTACAGATATTCACCACTATTGCAATACATTTCATTTTACACTAGCCTGCTTTCACAGATTTTCTTATACACCCGCACAGATAAGAATGGTATATAGCATGGGGAATGTAACCTAGAGGTGACAATGCAAATTCCTATTCTCCAATTTTTAATGATTTTATCCAAGTTGCACCTTCAAAACGTGTACATAAATTGAGGTGCATTTCCTCAGCATTTTTTTCTTTTCAAAGTTATGGAATGCATTTTTTATTATTTAAAAAGTAAACCCAAGCATATTATGCACAAATAGCTTCATAATAGCAGAAAGGTCTCACAAAAGTCAAACAAGGTGTGCAGATATTGGATATTTTAGAAGGGATCGTATATGTTTGTGTGTGTGTGTGTGTGTATTTAATTGCACATTGGCTATTGAAGTGGAATCAGGAAAAGGTGGTTTACAAAAGATTGGAATGCTAAAATAGCAGAAACTAATTTAAAAATGTCCCTGTAGTTGACCTAAAGAAGGAGTTCTATTCACAACTGAAACTTCTTTTCATTCTAACAAGGCACTGAAGTGAAATAATTTCTGTCTATAGCACTTATGTTCTAAAGGGATGTAATTATCTTTGGACCTATATTTCTAAGCAATCTCTTCCTATATCTGTCCATGACAACTCTGAAATAAGTACAAAACTAGATATAGGGCTAAGTACATTAGGTGAAGTATCATTTTTAAAAAAAATAAGAAAGGTTACACAGAGAGGGGAACGTAGATTAGAGATGATGAGATAATTCTTTAGTTTTTAATAAATTTATCCAATTTGAGCCTTCAGAACTTCCCATTATACAATGGAAATGACCTTCCTCACCAAAATTCTTACATTTTAAAATTTTGTAATGCATTTGTATTATTCACAAATCAACCTCAACCATATTATGAATAGAAATATTCATAATGGTAGAAAGTTTTTACAAAACGCATTATTGTAAGAAAAAGTGTGCATACCCCCCCCCCCCAAAAAAAGGGTAAAAGATCAAATTTTTAAAGTGATCCCAAAACTGGCTAAAATGAATTTATGATTAGGTAAAGGACAAATTAGATGAAACCAGAATTAACAGGTGCACTTGTCCCTAATCAAGTCTTTTACACATAACTAAAATATCACCAGAAAACTTTCCTTCCATAACAACAGTTACCAAGAAAGATAAGAGTGCAGCTAGGAATGTGCTTTTCAGTTGAAAACATTTTTTTTTAATTTATACACAGGCCAAAGTATAGCAACCTGAAATAATGGGGGGGGGACCCCAGTGGTGATAAGTAACCCATTAGTTGCCCCAGCTAGTAAAGCCTTAAGAATTTGTTTCACTAAAAAAGGTTCTAGAAAAGCAAAAAGCCAGTAATATTGAATAAAAAGACTTATTTTGGACCAGTTTAAAGGTAAGGTGATTTATGAGTGCACTTTGATCTTTTATAAGATGGATTTCATTCATTCATTCACTGCCTTTTTAACCTAATCTTCAGCCAAAGGATTTCCAAGATTCACATGCTATGAATAAAAAAGGAAACATGTTTCCTTTTTGAAGGCTTCTAATCTAAAAGACAATGAGTAGGAAAAAAAATAAGATTGATGGAAAGAGGAGAACTTGAACATAAGTTCTTTGCACTGAACACAAATTCTTAAATAATGACTTGTATTCAGTTCAAGACATAGAACAACCTATGGGAAGTGATCTCTCAGCAAGTCTTCCTCACTGGAATCCCATATAGAAAATAGTTTCTTGACATTTGACAATCAGTATCTGGGAAGTGTCATTTCACATTATGTGTTGGGTTCTCTAGGTGAAAAATCTCACAAAATGAACAGCAGATTGATACTGATAGTGAATCTTCAGAACTGAAATCAACACAACTGAACTCCATCACAGTTTTGAGCAATGGCCACAGCAACTTTAGCGAACTATCAGAAGAAAAAAAACCTGGTCTAATTTTAAAATCCCTTTAAAATCCCAAGCAGTCAGTTAAGACCTGTAGGAAGTAAAAGTCGACTGTTTTACAGTAGATAACTAACAGAATAGAAAGAAGATGGAAGAGGAAGAAGGTGTTCTACTTAATTGTAGCTTGTTCCATCCATTACTTTGGAGTAATTCCAGATGCCTAAATTCTGACCATTAAAAATTGGAGATTTGGTTTCTTTTATTGATGTTGATGTTGTCTTCTTTTTCCCCAAGGATCTAAAGTTTGGCTGCAGAGAACAATCAGGAGCCACCTCAATATTTGCCTTGTGGTGGTGTGGCATTTCACCTCGTTATAGTAAAGCACTTTTAAATGAAGATTTAGATAAGGTCGGTGCTTTGACATCCTGGGCTATTTCTCATGCCCTATACATACACAAACCTGTTCTTTGTTAAAACAATTGTGAAGGAATACTTCACTTCCCAGCCTTGCTTTGAGGGGCCACTTGTCAAGCGCCAGGGATATCAGGAGATTCAGGCAGTTCAAATTAATATAAAGATTTATTGCAAGCTTAAGCTCTCTACAAGAATCTGAACTACTAAAGTTCAAGGGAAATTAGTGGGAGTTAAGAATAGAAAGGAATTCAAGGTGGGCTGTATTTAGATCTCTTGTGGGTGTGCAGTTACTCATGACTAATGATGTGTATGACCCCTGCCTCGGGCTCAGCTGGTTATCTCCTACAGAACTTTGCCTAAGGTTTAGACAAAGCATCCCTTCAAAATTCTACATAATTCTAACAAAGATGCTAGAAATCCTCTTAAGTTCAGTTGTACTCCTGGTGATTTAATGGACATTATCTATCTATCTATCTATCTATCTATCTATCTATCTATCTATCTATCTATCTATCTATCTATCTATCTATCTATCTATCTATCTATCTATCTATCTATCTATCTATCTATCTATCTATCTATCTATCTATCTATCTATCTATCTATCTATCTATCTATCTATCTATGTCTTCTTCTGGACATGGTATTTGTTTATTTGACTTCATGCCTAGAGATGCCTTTCCATGATGATGGCAGTTAAGAACTGATAAGAGTCCTGGTAGCATAGGTTGTTAAAGTGCAATATTGGAGGCAAATTCTGCCCATAGCCTGGAGTTTGATCCTGATGGGGCTCAAGGTTGACTTTCATCCTTCTGAAGTCAGTAAAAGGAGAGCCCAGATTGTTGGGGCTATATGCAAATAATGCTCCAGAGAAAACTGCCCAGAAAGTGTTGTAAAACACTACGGACTGGTATATAAGTCTAATTGCATGGCTATTGTTATTCTGTGTATGCATTTTTTTTCCTTGAATGTTCCCGGATATTCTTGATCAAGAGAAAAGGGAGGTCATCAGAATGGTGCACGATATTCTTCTCACTACCAAAATAAGCTGAAAGAAAGTATTCTTAAAAAACAAAATAATAGACATTTATATTTTTTAATATTTTTATTGATTTTTAACAATAACAATCTTTAGTGCTTAGCAAACAGCGTGTTGTCTGGGTTCATATATTTAAAAACAATAATATTAATTTCTATAATTTCATAGTCAATATATTAGTTAATGATATGTTTCCTTGATCTTCTCTTCTTCCAGTAGTATTCTCCTTTTGTCAACATTAAACAAATATAATTCTTAATACTTTCAATACATACAAGGTTAAATATAAATATTTTTCTTGTGTTTGTACAAATAACAATAACATCAACAAATAACATCTTTCTAATCGGCTTATGTTTCAATTGTATTTGTAAAGGTCATCTTACTGAGTCACTATGTGTCCTGTTTTCAAGATTCTTGTTTAACCTTAGTTTCCCCTCAGTATTCAAACCATTCTTATCAGTCATGATTTTCTCAAAGTTAATAACCTTTAAATATCCAAACTTTTCATTCACATACACCATCCCAATATTTTTACATTTCGTATATTATAAAAGATACTATACTACTTGTATATCTTATCCCTCTTACTATAGGGCCCCTTATATCCAAAATTTATCTATTCTTTTAACCATATTCAAACAAGTGTTTAATCATATAGTACTCCATCTGGTAAATCAAGTCAAATCTCTTAAATCTAACTCTAGCCTTCTTCTTTTGCCAAGTAGCTTTCCAAGTCAGTATGTTCAGCTTGCCAGGGGATTCTTCCTGTATTTTTGTGAATGTTGTTGAGAATAGGAAAGACAAATTAGGTAGGATGTGTGTTTTTTGTCTCCCAAACAGTAATGATTCTCCTGGCAGCTCTATAATCCATTTTGTTAGATTTTCTTTCTTATCCTCAAGTTTGTTTTGGAGTCCTGAAAGATAAAATATCTTTTCCATTTTCATTGTTGTAGCAAAATCTTGCGGATTTTCTTTTGTTTATATTAAGTTGTAATTCTCTTCATTTGCAGCTTCCCTATTTGGGTCACTTTCTTCTAGTTTGTGTTCTGTTATCTGATTTGTTTGTTTATTCTTTATCATTGTTTTCTCAGAGTCAATGAAAATAGAAAACTGGGCACAAAATGGGCAGAAAAAATAAATTAAGAAAGTAATGTGAATGAAACAATTCAAGGGTGTATTAATGAAGCAGAATAACAAAGACATCCACACATGCACAAAGAAGTCTTCAGTTAGTAAATGGGGTTTTTACAGAGTTCAGTTTGTCAAAGGATATGTTAAAGGATTTGATTGAAAGAGGCAGTGCCACATAGTATTCCAATTTTTTTTCTCTTATTTTATTTAAAAGACAGTGAAAAGTACTTTCAGTTCTCCAGCTTCCAGCTATGTAAGAGCAACCCCTTAATAGCTTCACATTATGCAGGAAACCATTTTCTATCCACCTTTCCAGCACAGCAGGTTGTTATAAAGGTATAGAAGATCAGCATGTTCATCCTACATTGTAACTTTTATCCTAAAGCTTCTAAATGTGAACACCTTAGTATATGTGAGTGCCAAGAATGTATGCGTCTCTCCATGTTGGGAAATACTAAAACTATTCCTATCTGGAGTTAGGAAAAGAGTTTTCAGGATTCACTAGTGTTTTACCATATCTCTTAGTTGAATGAACTGGAAATTGATCTAACGTCTGATACATCCCCATGACATTGCATGAGTTGTTTAGTCATTTGTTTAATGGTACTTTTCTTCTTTGGTGAGTTTTCCCCATATCCAGCATTTGCAAATGCTATGTGGACTTCTAAATACAACTCAAGAACTAATGAACCTTCAGCAGAACAAAAACTGCCCTATATATTTTAGAATCGCTAGTTACTTTTCCACAGCCACTAGTCAGGGTTTTTTTCCCCCAACAGTCTAAATCCATGTTGCCATTTTAGCTGCAAATAATTACTTCGTATTTCTTCGTATCAACTTCCTTATTCCTTTAAGACTTTCTTCTTTGCAAACTTGATATTTGGAGCATCTAAAGGATTGCCTCTCCCCAATTGTACCTACATGTCCCTGGATACCATCAGATTTGGTAGAAGAGACAAGTTATGGGTTCCATCTGTTAAAGAGTGCTCTCTGGTGAGACCCAGGAAGAGAACTTTTCTGCTGTGGGACCTGGTCTTTGAAACACCATCAGATTAGCCCTAGTCCTGTTGGCCTTTTTTAAGGCTTCTATCATCAGACATGAAGATTCAGTTGTAATACTGTATTTTTAACTGCCCAGAGTTAAGATAATGAGAAATGCAATCTATTCAATGAAATAAATTAATATTTGCCAATCCTCCTTCTCACATGAACACTATATCCTATGAGACCCTAAACTAACTTCTGTTCTCAGCTCTTTATTAGCACAATTAAGCACAGGGTTAATGTAAATTTTTCATTTTATTGTCCCATGGATACAGGGATACATGAAGAACCAGCAGGATGCTTTGGCAAAAGAATTCTCATGAGACCTTTCCTACGAAACCCTTGGTACATTATTTCTGTTCTCCTCCTATAAAAAATTCCATCCTCTTTACAAGTGAGATCAGATGTTATAAATGTTGAAATGTTAACATCCTCTTGCTTTTCAAAATATCAAACTTCCAGCTTTCAAGTGCGAAAGAGGTCAATCTCCTGAGGGAGAATCGCTTGGATGTTCTGCTTCTCTGTGAAGCAGAGTGAATAAGTGGATAAGAAAATTTACATGCCACATTTATTCAGAAGACTGAGGAAAGATGAGACCATTGAATTATTTATTTCAAAGTTTCAAGTTGTAGAATCTACTACAACAATGGAATTGACAAATGAAACATTCATGTTCCACAAAATTTCCCATTCCAGTCCACGCCCACCATCCACCATCCCAGCTATGCTGGGAACAGTTATAAAAGGTGAGTGGAAAATCTACAATTTGTGTTAGAAAACTGGACTAGTTTGGACCATGGATGGTAGTTGATAGCCCCCAAATCTCGTCACAGGATCAGAAAACCAGACTGCCAATTCTGTTTGTAATAAAACCAGCCTCCTCCATGATTTAATTGAGAATGAGGACAGATCTGGCGTGCATGACTGAAACCTGGATGGATGAGAAGTGGGGAGGTCATAGAGATCTGTCCAGTCAGATTTCATATTTTCTATCAGGTTGTCAGCCCTTCAAAGTAGATCAGTCTAGGAAACCTAGGACATGTAGATTTTTTGTAAAGCTACAGTAACTGAATCTTGCAAGTCTGAATGTGTGCTCCCCACCCTTGTGAGAATTTATCTGAGATGTTTCCTCACCTTGCATTCTTGGTCCAGACTCAGGTATCTTTTATTTAACCATTGGTAGCTTTGTGTGTGTGTGTGTGTGTGTGTCCTAAAAGCAATTTCCACTACCTTTTATACAAGCCCAATCCATGGGGAGAGAAGTTGTTGTGGTTGTGATATACCAGGCCACCCTAGCTATTGAAAGGACCCAGATCTAAATGCTTACTCTTGATGTTAAGCCAAAGACAAGCTGGGGAGTTTGTTATTAGACCATTCTTCATGCTGGATGGCAACATTATTTATTGACTGTGACTGTGGACTCAGCCATTCTGTAGTACTGGAGGTGTTCCTCCCCTTCCTGGGATTGGATAAAAGTCAATTGTTCATGATTACCATAACAATAATGGTTGTTATTCAAGATGATCCTGATTCATGAGGTTATACATTAGATCTGTGTCTACCTTGCAATAGATACCTTGTGATACCTTGGTTCAGGGAAACTTTTCTATCAGTCTGTGATCATGAGCAGGTTTCCTCAGGACAATGGGATTAATTGCAGAACTAACTTTGCAGCGAGGAGGAGCCTACAAAAATGACCTAAGACACTTTTAGAGGTCCAGCAGGTTTCTGGTTGGGGAGCTTTCCAGCCATCTGAAGAGCAAACCTTTTGGATACTTGGTTGATCTTTGGAAGAAAAAAACAACTAGGGTATTAACAAGATCACCCCTGCTTGGCCTCTCCCTGGCTGTCCCTACAGGTAGTCCTCGACATACGACCACAATTGAGCCCAAAATGTCTGTTGCTAAGCGAGACAAATTTCTGTCGCTTAACAGCATAACTTTTGGGTTCAATTGTGGTGAATTTTGTCCCATTTTATGACTTTCTTGCCACAGTTGTTAAGTGAATCACTGCAGTTGTTAAGTTGGTTGTTAAGCGAATCTGACTTCCCCCATTGACTTCGCTAGTCAGAAGGTCGCAAAAGGGGAATGCATGAGCCCAGGACACTGCAACCGTCATAAATATGAATCAGTTGCCAAATGTCTGAATTTTGATCATATGACCACAAGGATGCTGCAACAGTCATAAGTATGAAAACAGTCATAAGTCAGTTCTTTCAGTACTGTAATAACTTTGAACGGTCACTAAACTTACTGTTGAAGTGGGGATTACCTACACTGTGCAGTTGTTTTGTAAACACAGTTCCCCTGGAAAATAAAGTGGGTAAAGAGATATCTGATATCAGCAAAAAATAAATGAATGTGTCCAGATACAAATAAGAATCCAAATTCAAGTCTTCTTTGTGACAATAAAGGTATAAAGTGTAACTACGTTTCTGCTTTTATTGTATCTATGGAAAAAGTTCAGAGAAGAGCAACTAAGATGATCAAAGGCCTGGAGACTAAAACATATGAAGAACGGCTGCAGGAATTGGTTATGCCTAGATAAAAGAAGGACTGGAATAACATGATAGAATTATTCCAGTATTTGAGGGGCTGCCACAAAGAAGGGGGGGTCAAATTATTCTCCAAAGCAGCAGAGGGCAGGACAAGAAACAATGGTTGGAAACTAATCAAAGAGAGAAGTAACCTGGAACTAAGGAGAAACTTCTTAACATTGAGGACAATTAACCAATGGAACAGCTTGCCTTCAGAAATCATGGGTGCTCCATCACTGGAGGTTTTTAAGAAGAGACTAGACAGTCACTTATCTGAAATGGTATCGGTTCTCCTGCTTGATCAGGGGGCTGGACTATAAGACCTCCAAGGTCCTTCCAGCTCTATTCTATTCTATATCTGCAGAATTATCAGACAACTGCACTGTTTAAAACTTCCAGGCCCTTTTGTGAAAGGAGGGAAAAGGCAATCAGTGTTCATTGTGATCACCTGGTCAAGAATTTCACAGCTGAAACTGCTCAAGCTGGAAGCCAATAGGCCAAGAGCTTTTACAGATAACAAAGGCAACAGTGTGCTGTTACAGGCAGGTTTTAAGCTTGCAGATTTGAGGAAATGAACAGAGTTTTCTATAATTTTAGTCCAGCTACTTGTGGATTGGATACCAGCCCCACTGGGCTGATAAAAAAAGAACTACTCCATGTTGTAATCAACACTTATTTGAAGGATGGAGAGATGCCAGAGGCTCTTAAAGGAATACTCAAAAAGCTTCAAAAAGCCAGGCCTGGATCTAACAAAATTGGACAATCTCCCTCTGGTCTCAAGTTTTTCTTTCTTTCTGAGGAAAGGTTACTGACAAAGTTGTGGAGCTACAGCTGTGGAAGGCCCTGGAAGGTATGGATTTTCTTATTAAATTTGGGAATTAATTATGGATTTTATTTGACTTTAATACTGATTTCTACTGTTTTATATTGTATTTTTTATAAGCCATGTAGAATCCACGGGGTTTCAGGCAGTAAATAAACCACAACAATACACCTGTCAATAAAAAATAAGTATTCTCCAAGTCATCTGCAAAAGCCCTTAACTTTTAAGTTTCTTTTTAAATCTTTACTCCCACAATTCTCTCTGCTTGTCTTATATCTCTATTCAGTATTTCAAGAACCAAAACAAACAAGCCAGGACAATAGTCATCTCTGTCAGTTCCATTTGTAAAATAAGAAAAAATGGTGACTATCATGAATCTCTCCTGTAGACACTTATAAGATTCTAATATGAAGCAAAATGCCTTTATTAAGCTCCAGCTACATACAAGCATTTAATAATCTATATTCTGGGTTCACACAATACATTGTACTTAAAGTCACAAACCAATTCAATACACATATCACATTAAGAGACACATATGTAGAAAACCAAGTTTAATTGTAACCAAATTTAATCTGTTGAACAATTGATTTGACTGAATGCATTTGCTAAAACTTTGTTTTGCCCAGGCATGTTACGTGATTTACTGTGTTACTGGATATATACCACTTAAATGTCCCTGTATATGTGTGTTGATATCACTTGCATATATCCATCCTGTGTTTATAGCACTGTTTGGGAGAGAAACTGCCAGTACGTTTTTATGGAGCATTTATGTGTCATGCAAACGTTAGTTAAATGATTTAGAAAGTAGACCTGCTTGGTTGTAAAATGATGGCAGCTTTTCATATCCCTGGGTAAATATTTGCTGTATATCAATATTGTTGATATTAATTAACGTAAACTGTATCTATAAGTGCGCATTGGATGATTTATAAGTCCCTATCATAAGGATCTGAAATATGATGCAAATTAATGCATATTTCTCATTAGTATTTCTAATACTTACTTTGTGCTATAGCTAGACTTTCTGCAAACAAACATGCCAAACTCTGAACCCAAAGAGGTGCAAGTTTTATCTTAAGATTTGGTTATGTCTCATTTAATGAAAAGAAGGAGTAGGAGTGACATGATAGCACTGTTCCAATATCTAAGGGGCTGCTATGAAGAAGAGTGGGGGCGGGTGACAACCTATTCTCCAAAGCACCTGAAGGTAGGACAAAAAGCAATGGATGGAAACTAGTCAAGAAGAGACGCAACCTAGAACTAAGGAGAAATTTCATGATAGAACAATTAATCAGTGGAACGACTTGGCTCCAGAAGTTGTAAATACTCCAACACTGGAAGTGTTTAAGAAGAAATTGGACAACCATTTGTCTGAAATGGTATAGGGTTTCCTGCCTGAGCAGTGGGTTGGACTAGAAGACCTCCAAGGTCCCTTCCAACTCTGCTTTTCTGTTCTATTTATGCCAGACTCTATATTTGATAGACTGATCATCTTTGACTGTCTGAATTGTCTGGACAATATTGCCTGGTACCACACTTCATATGCTATAGTTATGACACCAAAACTATAATGGCTGAAAAATTAGAATCCAAGGATCAATTTAGGTTTTCGTCTTAGGGCCAGCTCTACCATTAGACTAAGGCAGTGTATCTTAAGAGATAATTTTGTATCTTGTTACCTTCATGTCAACATGTCCAAAAGGCAAATCCTGAAGATTGATTACTCTGCCACAAAATTGTTCATGAAATGGGAGGGTGGGGAGTGTCATCCTACTTGTCTCAGGGAGCCGAATCTTGGCTCTCTCCTTACACTTTCAGCTTAAATTTAACTATTTCCCACCATTTTATACCCTTGACTGGCCTTATGTTCAATTCCATCTGAAATTAATTCCAGAACTGATAAAGACAGAGTTGGACACAATTGTTGAAGACTCCAATTAATTCACAATCCTCTTATTAGCTCTGCATTATATTCATTTAGTTAATACCTTGTTAGACCTATAAACCAATTTTCCTCAAAGAGTTTAAGACATGTACCCCATTGTTTATTTTTTTTACCTCGCATGGAAAAGTGAAGCATACCTTAGCATACTAAGCTTCCCTTCAAAATGGACTTGAATATAAGTCAAAACTCACACACTCCAAAATGGTCTGCCTCCAACATAATCTTGATATCCAAGAATGTCTCTTGACACCAGCTATATGCCAAAGGATGGGTGTATGTGTGTGCAAAAGAGGTATTAGTTGGTGCAGCTCACTGCCCTTTGCTGTGAATGATACAAAATCAAGTCAGCATTTAAGAAAATGTGAAATTGTTCAGTACTTGCAGAGTAAATAAGAATTTTCCCTCAAGCTTCAGCCCGGATCAAAAGCAGGAAAGGAACAGTTCCATAATTGTGTTGCTTCCATACAATAAAATTCCTTGGTGTCTATAGAGGAAGGAAAACCCACCAACAAGGTTTGTGCTTCAGAAGGTCCATGTAGTCAGGCCAACGTATCTTCAAGAAGCAAGTTGGTTGTTGTTGAGTTATTGAGAAAGATAAGCAGGTCATATATCATATGAGTACCTTGTCAACAGTCTTGGCTGGTTGCTCAGGGAAGGAGTGTTTTGCCTAAATCTATGTTGTTTTTCTTCATTTAGTTTATGTACTTTTACTGGCAGGTATGGCTGGAATGCATCTGATAGAGTTTTCCTTCTTCGTTATTTATTTGTTAAAATACATTCAGTTGGTCTTTTATTCTCCATCTCCTAATAAAGTTGCAGACTGAAAAAATGTTTTGCCTTTTTGTGTGGCAAGAATTCAAGGTCCGAGTAAATATGGGTTTCTCATGGCCCCTAACTCAATTTGTAGATGCTTATAATCCACCAAAATATGAGTATGATTAGAAGATAGATTTCTGAGTAGAACATATCTGAAAGGTTTCAAAAGATGGGGATGGGCATTATATGCTGTAAGATATGTTCCCTGAGATAGCTAAGAGAGAAATACTAAGTGACAAGGTCTAATTGGAACAAGTGGTCTAGCGGATAGAACACTGAAACTACATCCTGGGAGCTACAGAGGTTAATAAGCTTTGTTTGGTTAAATTATTTTTTCATACAGAGAATTCATCCTTGGATATCCTTACTGGCTTCTTTCAAGAGACAATGGTGCAAAATTGAGATTGATCATGATAGTATGAATGAGATCTTTGATCCTGCTAGCAAAATCCATTAATAATGTGGCTTCTGGAAGCCTAGGATGATATGTTCAAAGCCATTCCAACCCTCAGACATTATCCTGAAAGTTGGAAATATTAAACAGGACATTGACATTTTCTACTGGCTTTCTACTCATTTATAACATCCTATTAGCTGCCCAAATACAAGAGAAATGAGACTGACACTAACGTTTTGATGGATAGGTCAAAGTAGCAGTGCATTTTAATGTTGCAGGAAAAATGTGCTCAGTGTTGCCATTATTGATAAGCTCACTGTACAGCCTTTGATAATTTTTCACACACAGAAGACATCCTTACTTCTCTACTTCCTCATCAAGAGGAAATAAGGAACACTGGATATTATTCCCCAGTTCTCTTGGCTGGATGTTCATGGATGATCCTGCCATCAAGGTGTCAGTTGTATAGCAATAAAGGCAATTAAATTGCTGAAGCCACTACGGGTTGTCCTTGACTTACAACCACAAGCGGCACCAGAATTTACATTGCTAAGCAAGATGGTTGTTAAATGAGTCATGCCCAATATTATGACCTGTTTTGCCTTGGTGGTTAAGCGGATCACTGCAAGTCAATTGTACAGTTGTTAAGCAGACCTGGCTTCCAACCACTGACTTTGCTTATTGGAAGTCAGCTGAAACCCTCATAAATACATGCTGTTGCCAAGTGTTTGAATTCTGATCACATGAATTCAGGGACGGTCATAAGTGCAAGGGCTGGTTGTAAATTGCTTTTTTTCCAATGCCATTGTGACAGCAAATGGTTGCTTAAATGAATGGTTTTTATGGACTACATATTGCACTAATGTAATGCCTGCATTTGAGACTTTGAGCCTAAACACCTTATTCTGAGTATATTCAGTCAGGTAGACTAATGGCTAACTGAATATTAGATAGGTTTGTGTGTTTGGTTATCAATAAACCTGGGCATGGAAATATTGCATGACAGCTATATTATTTTGAGTTATTCAACAAAACTTTCAAGATGATATACATGATCACGCTAGAATGAGTTGGTTTTCTTTTCCCTAGAAAGATTGTGATTTTTTTTTTTGGATAGCTATAGAGCAATTCAATCTCTCTGTATTAAAACAAACCCAAAAAGCTTATTTTCTCGTTCTTGTTGTTTAAAGACTAACTTTTTATGGTTCCCAAGCAGACAATTTCCTTATATTGTGAAACTTCAGAATATTACAGTTAATCAGCAGCTCACATGAAAATGTTTGTGTTTTTTTAAAAAAAAAATCCAAAGATCTGGCAAAGATAGTAGGAAAAGGAAGAAAATGAATGTTTGATAAAGATATTTTATGGTTCAAAGGTACATTATTAGTGCTACCAGAACATTTTCTTCAGGAATGTTATAACCATTATTCTTCCATTTTATGGATAACAAAACATTCCCTTTCAGAGGATAAAGGGGGGGGGGAGAATTATCAAAGAAGAATAATAGGATTACATTTACTTTGGTTATGAGACGCTTGAGGGATGGATGAGTGAGTGATCAATCATTGAACAATAATTTGTTCACTAATTGCAGTTTTTCAGCCCAATCATGCTTCAACTAAATACAGAACGAAACTAACATGAAATAATTCCTCCCATGCTGTTTTTTAGAACATGAAATATAGGCATCCGGGAAAGGCTGCTTATTGCTGGAAAAATTGCTATTAGTACTATAGCAAAATCTCTTCTAGCAGATTCCCCTTTCACAAAATGGCTTCATAAATTTGCTGAAATATTTACTGCCATTTCATCTAGCACTCTGTATTCCTTTTCCCCCTTTTCCTGGTTTGATGAATGCCCTTTTCATATTTGGTAAGAAAAGGGAAGGGGGAGCCAGAGTGTTCTGGGAAAGACAGATGACACTGTAAATTGTTTGTTTCACTACATGCTATCATCATTGGTAGTTAACCTGGTGGACACTAATCTAGGACAGTCTTTGGCCCTCAGCCCATTGTGCTCAGGACATTCAATGTATCATAACTGCAATGGGCTATATACAAAGGTAAGCAGAAATTTTATTTAATGCTCAGTGATAAATTATTATTTTTTACTTCTGCTAGGAATTCAGCAGAAATAGAGGGAATTGCTTGTTTAAATGAAAAGTTTTGTGAAGAACTACCCTTAGAGTCTATGGAGAAAGGACATGTGATGGGGTTAAAAGAAGGGGACATGTAAAACTCATCTCAGAAGAACACTGATAAGATCAGTGCCTTCCTTCCTATGTTGTTTTCTAAAAATACATCCACAACTTAAAATCTCCTGAAAAATGAGTTTTCAGAATACTTAGTTGCATTAAATAATGATAGGTTGTGTGGGAGGAATCATAAATCAGAATTGCCAGCTGTCTTCTATATGATGCCACAGATAATGTCACAGACTTGAAGTTTTATTCCAGTTCAAAGATTCATGCTCAGACTCAAGTGCTCAGCATTAAGGTTATCACCTGTTTTAGGGGACTGGAGGCTAAAACATATAAGAAACGGTTGCTGGAATTGGGTATGCCTAGTTCAGAGGTGTCAAACTCGCAACATCATGTGACGTGTTGCGACGTGTCGTGACTTTTTTTCCATTGCCAGCAATGGGGTGGGCGCGGTTTTGGCATGATGCATCCAGCCTGCGGGCCGGAAGTTTGACACCCCTGGTCTAGTTTAATGAAGAGAAGGACTAGGGGTGACATGATAGCAGTGTTCCAATATATCAGGGGTTGCCACGAAGAAGAGGGAGTCAAGCTATTCTCCAAAGCACCTGAAGGCAGGACAAGAAGCAACGGATGGAAACTCACCAAAGAGAGAACCAACCTAGAACTAAGGAGAAATTTTCTGACAGAACAATTAATCAGTGGAACAACCTGCCTCCAGAAGCTGTGAATGCTCCAACACTGGAAGTTTTTAAGAAGAGACTGGACAGCCATTTGTCTGAAATGGTATAGGGTTTCCTGCCTGAGCAGGGGGTTGGACTAGAAGACCTCCACAGTCCCTTTCAACTACTACTACTACTACTACTACTACTACTACTATTATTATTATTATTGATCATCGCACAGTGAGCCAGATGTTCAGACTGGATTTGGCATTTTTGTCTACCTATCGAGTCCTTACCAAGGACCCTGGATAGGCAGATGTGGATGTTTGAATTGATGGCATTACAGATATCATCACAGGATGGAAGCTGTTCCTAGTAAGGCCATCTTTTGCAATTGAATTATTATTATTATTATTATTATTATTATTATTATTATTATTATTATTATTATTATTATTATTATTATTTTTATTATTATTATTATTATTATTATTATTATTATTATTATTATTATTATTATTATTATTATTATTATTATTATTATTATTATTATTATTATTATTATTATTATTATTATGGATCATTGCACAGTCAGCCAGATGTTTAGACTGGATTTGGCATTTTGTCTACCTATCGAGTCCTTACCAAGGACCTGGGATAGGCAGATGTGGATGTTTGATGTTATTACAGATATCGTCGCAGGATGGAAGCAGTTCCTAGTAAGGCCGCCTTTTGCAATTGACTAATGGCGAATTTGTCAATGCCAATGGTGTTCAAGTGGTGCTCCAGTTGTTTTGGGATTGCACCCTAGGCGCCTATTACTATTGGTACTACCCTTGCTTGCTTTTGCCACAGTCTTTCTGTTTCTATTTGTAGGTCTTTGTATTTTGTTATCTTCTCCAGTTCTTTCTCATCTATTCTGCTGTCTCCAGGCACTGCCACGTCCACTATCCAGACTTTTTTGTCTTTCT
Source organism: Azemiops feae (assembly GCA_023970755.1). Classification (NCBI taxonomy): domain Eukaryota; kingdom Metazoa; phylum Chordata; class Lepidosauria; order Squamata; family Viperidae; genus Azemiops; species Azemiops feae. The sequence continues at coordinate 564,175 of JALGBA010002138.1, forward strand.
TATCGACAATTGTTAAGTCTGGGGTGTTATGGATGAAGGTGCTTAGTCTGTTTTGAATTCTGAAGTCCCAGAGCAGTTTAAATTTATTCATTTTCTATGACTCTTTATCTATTTATGATCCCCACCAGTTTTGCTACAGGCAACTAATATTTCTTGCAGATCGCCAACTGCACCATTGTTGATAGTTTGTAAGGCCGCTGCTTGTGAGTCAGTTCTGTTTGTATCTTCTTGCAGCAGCTTACAGGTGGTCCACGTTTACTTAAGCGTGTTTGTCCAAGGTGGCACTTCCTGTTGTTGTTGTTGTTGGTGTTATTATTTTCATTCCTGTGTCTTCAGTCTTCTGCAACAAGGGGAGACAATGAAATCTTCAGTGTCGATCCCCAGGGTTCATGTTTATTAGAATGCATATAAACATGCCTTTTTATAAAAACTGATAAAAGCATATCACAGAGTTGGTAACAGGTCAAATCTTCAACTATCTAGATTACTGGTAGACAACATTTTGGTCCACAAGATCCAGTGTGGCTATACCAGCAATTACAAAGTGATATGTGTCCATAAACAATGGCAAATATACATGACCCAGGATCGTGTTGCAGGATCCAATCTTGGCTGGTCACCGGAACCAAAAGTTTACTCTTCCAAGCTTTTGGACTCGTGCTGGAGCCCATCTTCCAAGAAACTTCTCTCTACTAGAATATGTGCTTTGGGCTATTCCATGCATTGTGTTTCTGTGGTGCCTTCCTATTAGTTATGCTGATGGCCGGTGATTGGCTGTTGTTTCCTTGTGCTGCTCTATTGTTTCTTTGTTTCCTTGTTTGATTTGGCAGCACAAGGAAACAACAGCCTCTGGGTCCTCATTTTATTGACTTCTGAAGAATGGAAGGCTGAGCTGGTCAGGATCGAACTCCTGGCAGTGAGCAGAGTCAGCCTGCAAGAGTGCATTGTAACAACTGCGCCACGGCAGTGGTTAGAATGCAGTATTTCTTTTTCTCCTTTCTCCTTTTTACAAGTCTTAAGATGCATACGGTTGGCCACAAAATGGAGTTGGATGGGTAGGATCTGCCTAGCCTAGTTAGCAGGTTATTCCTCTGTGAAATCCCCATTACAATTTCTATATTTTACTATTGAGCAAAATCTCCTGCTTTGTCAGTTCGGACCTTTGTAAGAGAAAGAATTAATACTTAAGTGGAAATTATCTTTAGAGCCCAGCTAATGTGAATTTAAAACTTGAGATTTTCCTTTATTGTAGTGTATGACAGATAGTCAGCAATATTAATAACATCCAAGAAAGCCTCATGTCACTGAAGATAATAAGGTAGTCAAGGTAGAGAGAGCATATATTCATTTCCATATGCGATGGAGACTACCCTGTAAATCATAGGCGGAAGGGAGCATTGTTCATTGACTAAACTCTTTTTATAATTACAATGAGTCCATTCTTTCATTTACCATTTCATTATTGTTCTGCTATTCTTGCATTATCTTGGCCTCTGAGCTATTTCAAGACCATGTGAAAGTGAATAAAGATTTCTGTACGTGTGTAATATCTTCTGTGCTAGAAGGAAGTGTAGTTTGCCCCCTGGCTTGCCTTGTCAGAGTTGGTGGGAATGTTGTTTTCTTCTTGGTAGTTGCTTGATTAGGCTGTTGTTTACTATGGGATTGTTTGTCTGAGTTGGTAGTTCCAAAGCAGTATTGTTTACTGCTCTCATTATTGGTCTGGTATTAATCCTGGTGTGAATCCCTGCTTATCTTGAGCAGGGGGCTGGACTAGAAGACCTCCAAGGTCCCTTCCAGCTCCTATTCTATTCTATTCTATTCTATTCTATTCTATTCTATTCTATTCTATTCTATTCGCTACTTAACTATTCCGATAAATCTTATATTCCAAATATATACTATATCTATTCTTCTATATTCTATATTCTATATTCTATATTCTATATTCTATATTCTATATTCTATATTCTATATTCTATTCTTATCTGGGTGTTGATTGCTGGAAGGATCTATTTGGCCTTTGGTTTCTTTTTACTTTTTGATTGTCTCTTTTGAAAGGTATGTAAATGTTGTTTATCTCTATGTGCCTATTGATGGTCGATTTGTCTGAGTGCCAGACTTCCAGGATTTCCCTAGCATTTTTTGGACTTAGGTTGGTCCAGGATGATCACAGTTTTTTCCTAGTTGAAACTATGTTTAAGTCCGTATAAGTGTTGTACAATTAAGAATTTTCATCATGAGTTCTGACTGCTAATTCATATTTTCTAAGTGCATCCTCTCTAAAGGATGTAAGTTATTTTATTTTTTTTACATTCCCTCCAAGCTGCTTTTGCTTATATTTGTTTTTTAAACTATATTTATGATTGGGGAGAAGCATAGTGAAGACACAAATAACTGAAACACCTTGGAGCAAACATACTTACACACATCCCATCAAGAGCATAACTGCATTCCCTGACTCTCTTTCTTCTCCCTTTTATATTATTGTCTATTAGAGTCATGTTTGGTGAGATAAGTGGCTATATAAATTTGGTTAATAAATGAATATGACTTATTTCAACACCCAGCATTCCTAACTTTCTGAACCATCATTCTGATAGTAGCAAGCACTATAAAACATAAGTACAATCAAACCTTGTAATCTCAAGTTATATGTCCAAATAGAACGTAATAAAGAAACTAATAAAAAAGCTCACGCCTGGCCCCGGGGGGGGGGGGAGAGAAAACCTAACAGTTTGAAAAGGGGGTTGAACAATTATTTATCAGCCACTAATGAACATTCTCAGCAACATTACAAGAGAAGCAATATTTATTGGTATGCATCGATACAGATGTTTTATAAATGAAGGCAAAAGACAAAGTATAAAGACATCAAAAACAATATTATTACAACTTAAAATATCCCAACCAAGCCACAACCAAATTACAGAGAGCGGAAGCTAAATTCAACTGTTTACTCCTACAATATATTTTAGATGCGGATCAAGCTATCTTTCCCTCTAGCTAGCAACAAAGTTGAAAAACCCATTAGTGCTCTAGAGTAATGAAGAAAAACATTTGTGATGTTGTCGTGGGCAAACAATTTGTCCCTTTCTAAGCAAAGTGTTTGGACTTATTATTAATGTAACATGCTTGATCTCCAAAGTGTATGAAAAATGCAAAACATTTATTAATAGGGCACGGAATAATAACATGCAGTGCTTCCAAACAAAAGTGTTTATCTCAAAACACCACGTTCCATTAACGCCGACTCTTTTATAACAATGAACAAAGTCTGCTATTTCAATATGTTAATGCTTGTACTTCTTTTCACATCTGAGAAAGTTGTTGAAAAATCAGCCTACATTTGGAATGTTCAACCCTACTTCCTAGGTAAATAAAAAGACCCATTTTCCCCAAGTTCGTAATCCATATCTTTAGAAAGAAAGAAGAGGTTAGGTTTCTGTGGGGATAAAGTTTCAGAAATTTATTTATGCAATGCAACTAAGGTGAATGAACATTTATGGGGCATAGTGAGGGAAGTGGTTGTGTGCAATTAGTTGTATCCCTAATAGTTTACTTTCAGCTGCCTGGCCCATGAATGATGAACTGAACATGGTAAACTTTTGAAGAAGTTTAACTGCTATTCTGATAACTTGGTTCATACATTAACTAAGCCATAGTAAAGTTTGCTGTTTAATTCCAACCAACTGTGGTTTTTGTAACTGTTGAAAGAAAAATCTTCATCAGGGTCCAGTCCAAGCCGGGAATAAACAAAATGGAGACTGCTTTAGAAAGAAGGTTGTAGTTTATTGAAGAGCAGAGCCAGACAGAAATGAGGCTCTGGGAAAGCTGACCACATGTAGCAGGGAATGGTGGGCTTTTATACCTCCTTTGGGCTTTGTATTTGGAGTTCTTCCTGTTTGAGGTTTTGTATTTCCTGTGTCATGTATTTTGACCTAAGCTTTTGAGTGTGTCCTTTTTGGTATTGGTGGGTTAATCCTATTATGTCCTAAAGGTCATGTTTCCTATCCTTAGAGTTTGGGTAGGGGATGTAGATTTTAGGGGTCTTTGTCTTTTTAATCTCATCAGCTTCTAGCTTCCTGGCTCCAACCTTTCTGAATAGGATTATCAAATCTGCACTTCTAAAAGCTGACCTCTGCCTAGTTTCTGCTTGGGACTATTAAGAAAAACTGGGCTTGCTTTTCTGCCTTTAAGATTCTTTGGGGAAATATAATATTATGCCTTTTTAATATCCCCCCAAAGTATTTCTTTCTGGGGGGGTATGCTATCCTCCCACATAACTATAAGTGGATAAACTGCATTGGTTGCCAGTCTACTTCCAGGTGCAAGTCAAGGTGTTGGTAATCACCCTTAAAGCCCTCCATGGCTTGGGGCTACTTCATCCCACTGGGATTGGCCTGTCCCACTTGTGCTGGCAGAGGAGGCAGACTGACTTGAAAAGAAATATAAAAATAAGCTGAAGTGGGATAAACTGAGGGCTGATAGAATACAGTTTCCAGTTTTCCTTATAGTAGGCATATCATATCTGGGTTGTAAAAGTCCAAATGACTCGTTGCTGTCATCTACAGGTGGTCTGGATGTTTGCAGCTAAGTTTAGTATGTCTACCTTAAGACAGAGATCCTTTTTGTGAATAGGAAAGACACTTTTCCCCATGCATCTGGCATTCTCTAAGCCAGCCTTTCTCAAACCTTTTACCTAAGAGGAACTCTTGAAATAGAGTTCAACAGCTACAAAATATTCACATGTAATTCACTTTAAATGCAATCCACGTTTTATTGGGTTTACCACCACAACTTGTGCTGGAGGCTGGGAGCGAGTTGCAGCACATGAAAATTCCTGCTCTTGTAAGCTCCAGCATTGCATGGCCTGTGAAATTCCTAATACCCCTAGTGACCTCTTGTAAATTCTCTCTCTCTTTTTTTTTAATGAATTGATATGAGTTATATCTTTGGGATGGCATAGATAGATAGATAGATAGATAGATAGATAGATAGATAGATAGATAGATAGATAGATAGATAGATAGATAGATAGATAGATAGATAGATAGATAGATAGATAGATAGATAGATAGATAGATAGATAGATAGATAGATAGATAGATAGATAGATAGATAGATAGATAGATAGATAGATAGATGGACGGACGGACGGACGGACGGACGGATGGACGGACAGATAGATGTGAAGGTTCATACACCAAGCTTGTGGGTTGGTTTCCGAATGTTTCGTTACCAGGCTAGGTAACATCTTCAGTGGCGTTTAGGGGATGTCTGGGTCACTGCTCTTCTGTTTATCAGAGCTTCAGGTGTGGTTGTGTTAAGTGAGATAGATAGGAGAGAGGGGGGAGGGAAAGGAAGAGGGAGAGGGAGAGAGGGAGAGGGAGAGGAAGAGAGAGAGGGAGAGGGAGATTATGACGATGGTGATGCTAGCATATTTGTGGAATCAAACTCCACATGTACTTCACTATCCTACCAAAAATAGTTAGACCTACAGTTTACTGAATTTTGCCCTGATTTCTCAGTAAGACACACATTTTTTCTACCATTTACTACACCCCCACCCCCACATTTAATCTCAGTGGAAATGTTTGGAAAGAGCTTTGTACAAAATGAAATGACACTTGCTGCAGAAATACTAGGCTAATTGAGTTAATGGGGCCTCCAAGAATGCCTAGCAGGGGACAATGAAGCTGCAGTTTATGGCGTGACTGTTTTCCAATTGTGTAATAAGTGGGATTGTTAAAGCTGTCAATTAGCTCATTCCACAAGGTGAGTGGATTTCATTGTATTCAAGAGAATGACTGCAGTGGAAGGGAAATGCAGGGGGAAAAAACTTCTAAAGGAAATTGTTATATAACTAAGAAGTTTGCAGGGAAAGTAGGGTAAAGCTAAACTGCCAAACTAGATACAGGTAGTTTTCTCCTTAAATTTGGGGAGTGGGAAAGCTTTATAGATTCACTTGTGTCTCCATCATAAAAGTGGTGAAGAAGGAATTCCTATAGTGGCAACACTAATGGTCTGATGGTTCACTCTGGAAGATAAAGTCACATATACTTTTGTGGATTATAGAATCATAGGGCTGAGAGGGACCTTTGGGGTCTTCTAGTCTAACTTCCTGTCCAAGAGAAGAGTCCTTACACCATTCCAGATAAATGGTTTTCCAATGTTTCTTGTAAACCTTCAGCAATGGAGCACCCCCAATTCCGGGAGGCAAGCTGTCCATTATTCTCACTGTTTGTCCAGGTTGCCTGTCCCTCTGATGAGCCTCCATCCATTGCTTCTTGTCCTGCCCTCAGGTGCTGTGGAGAGGCTGTTTCTGGACAGGGCTATTCAAATTTCATTATTTAATAGTATCTCTATTCCGTCATCTATAACCCAGATGAGTCACTGTTTCTGTTTTGCTCCCATGTTTAAAACATTGGGGATGGTTTCTGGAGATGAACTTGCCTCCAGAAGTTGTGGGTGCTCCAACATTGGAGGTTTTTAAGAGGAGATTGGACAACCATTTGTCTGAAACAATATAGGGTTTCTTGCCTGAACAGGGGGTTGGGCTAGGAGACCTCCAAGGTCCCTTCCAACTCTGTTATTCTGTTTCCTCAGGATTTTACAGCATAACCTAGAATTTTTATTTTTTCCATCCTGTATGAAATAGTTCATACTTTTGAACTTCTCACCTTTCCTTTTTTGAGGATCCCATTACTTCTATCCAATTACAGGCTTTGGTCTTTTCACCCAAATCATTTGCTCTTAAACTTATTTTACAATTTAGTCCTCATCCATTCTCTCTGTATCAAATCATCTCAACATATTTATTTCCTCCTGATCACCGACTTTTGCATTTTTTTTCATATTCAAACAGCACCCATTCACTCCTGGCCCTCTTCTTGTTTTATGATGATACTTCAGCAAGTATTTTCATATGACTTCTTTTAGCACCCTCATCTCTCATCTCCATATAACAAATTGGGTAAGAGCAATTTGGATGTTATTCTTTTTGCTTCTTTCAATATTTATTCCTGACAGCAGACTACACCCTGCAGTAAAGATTAACATTTCTTCAGGTATTTCCTATTTTTAAAAACACTTTCTCCTATGATATGCAAATTCAGCCATTTCTTGTTTTCTTTCTTGTTAAAAAATTGTCATTGCTTTTTCCACTTTTCCTGCCAAATACAACTTTGTTGGTTTTTTAAACATTCATTTCAGATCTGTACTCCTCCCAGTATCTTACAATCTATCTAATGTTTGTTGCAAATTCATTTGAGTTCTCAACCAAATAAGTGGGGGAAGCAAGGATGTTTTTCCAAGACAGAATATGGTACAGCACAGTGATTATTGTTGGCACAACTAGTTGTCGTTCTATTTCTTTATTGCTGGTGGGCAAAACATTTCAAATCTGAATAGGATTGAACTCAATTAAATTCCAGATCAGATAAGCCCGCTTTGGCACCCCACTGTGTCAACCATTTTAAGCTCAAAACACAGTTTGTTTTGTACCTGGAGAACATTTAAACATTTTGCATCTAAACATTTAGCACAATCTTATTCCTGCCTTTAATATATACTTCCTGCCTTTTTTTGATGATTGCATTAAATTGCTTAGTATGATAAAGAATAATGCAATGAGTATGTATATAGGCGTGCATAAGTGCCAATTCTCAAGCTTCAACCCTTTTCCTACCCTCAAATTTAAATAAGATAGCAGTGAAGGTGGTAGTCAATTATTACTGATAGAATATGTGCATATCAATGCAGCACAGAGCTTACTATTCTACACGTTACAGCTGCTGAACAGCTGTTGATAATGTTCTGAAAAACACCTGATTCGTTTGTTGGTGAATTGAGGCCACAGTTGTATTTGATTGTACACAGGCAAAATCAGAAGACAGTCAATACCCCAAACAAAGGTGCTTTTTCAAAAGGCAATTGGACTTTGTATTTCCTTGAAGACATTTTGCTTCTCATCCAAGAGAAGAAGTCAGAACTGAAGAAGCTTCTTGGATGAGAAGTGAAATGTCTTCAAGGAAAAACAAAGTCGAGTTGCCTTTTGAAAAAGCACCTTTGGGACAACCATGATCTGGGTGACTGAGAATCTCCCTAATCAAGAGAGTCATTATTGTATAAAATAAGGATGAGGCTTATCCACCACTGCTTCACTACTTGCAAATAAGGGGTAAGATAGCCCCCATTTAAACTGAAACTATTGCATTCTGCACTGGTTCAGATGAGATATCAGACAGCTGGTTTCATTCCTGCTCCAACGTAGAAATATCCTCTGCAGGAGTAAGGCCTTTTACACAGCCTTTCTCTGGCTTCTCATCAATATGGTCACACTGCCACAGCATGAACAAAACAATGGGAAGTGAATGGGTAGGTTGAATTTTCTCTACATACACATAGGACTCCATCTGGTGTATTTGCCTTGGTGTGACCATCCGTAATTGGTCTTGGCAGAAAATCAACAAGGTCTGTTCCCTTGTGAGTCACGTTACGCTAATCCTGCCAGAAAACTAAACCTTCTATAAGCTGTTAGTAGGATCATGTAGCATCCCTCTGGAAGGAAACCATCACGCATTCACTGGCCAGAAACTTTGGATCATATGTCAGTGATGTTCAGAATGAGATGGATATGATTGCATATGTATAAAAATGTGATACATGTTCCAGGTCTATCTTGCCAGGAATCCAATGCATATGTCTGCATTTCCAAGCATTGGTACTATTGCTAAGTAAGCTTACTTAGCATGCTGAGAATTTAGCTATTCAGCTTTCTTTTCCAAGAATTTAATATACAGTATGCCCATATAAAAAAAGAAAAAGGTTTCCCTGTCCAGTTGTGTCTGACTCTAGGGCATGGTGCTCATCTCCATTTCTTAGCTGAGGGAGCCAGAGTTATCTGAAGATATTTTCCATGGTCCATGTGGCCAGCATGGCTAAACTCCAAAGGCACACAGAATGCTGTTACCTTCCCATTGAAGTGGTACCTATTTATCTTTTTACCTACTTGCATTTGCATACTTTCGAACTGCTAGGTGGGCAGGAACTGGGGCAGGAAAGGGTATTCACCCCATTGCACTGTGCTTGAGTCTCGAACCTGGGCTGTCAACTCCATCTGACAAGTTCAGGGTCTTTAACTGCTGAGTCATCGCACACCACCTCATGCCAATATAGGCAACACTTTTTCCTAAGGAAAGAAGTACATTTTGTTTTCCTCTGGAACATCTGCACTGTCACTGACCTGGTTCTAGTTGGAATATATTTGCTATAGACCAGTCACAAAATTAGAACTGAAATTAATCTATCCAAGAACAGTAAGTAAACCTACCACTTTTCAACTGTGCACATTCTATAATTCATTCAGAGGTTCACCCAAATTAAATGCCATTTTCAAGATGTAGCTCTTATTTCCACCTTTCTCTACATTAGAACTGGACAAATCATAGTTCAATGGCTGCTCAGGAATCCTGAACCTTTTTTCATGGCCTTTGATAACTCCTGCACTCAAATTCAGCAACAAAACATTGAAGAACAGTGGCATTTTCCCAGTGAAAATGTTGAATGTGTGCATTAAAATCCTGTTAGGTTTCATACATCAAATAACTCTGTTTCACTCAGAGTTAACTCATATCATTGACAGCACTGGGTCATCATCACACCTTTTCTGGGTGCAATCTACTTTCCCACAAATTAAATAATAACAATAAAAGATTATAGCATAAACTAGCAGTGATAGTCTCAGTGCTTATTGGCCCACTGGGTACCATACCAAAAAATCTTGGACACCACTTAGAAAATCTATGCATTGATGAAATTTCTATTTGTCAATTACAAAAGGTTACACTGCTTGGATTCACACATACAGTATACCACCCCAATACATTATGACATCATAGGTTCTTGGGAAGAACTCAATGCATATGAAGACCAACAGCAGCTAAAGAACTGACAGCTGTGATTTCACATTGCTGTGTATGTAATAAATAATCTGCAAGAAATGTCACTTGGTTGCAAGCAAGAACCGGTGGGACCATAAAATAGAGAATGTCATAGAAAATGAAGAAGCTAACTTTCTCTGAGACTTTAGAATTCAAACAGACAAGCACCTGTCACATAATACCTCAGATTTAACAATTGTCAATAAGAAAGACAAAAAGTCTGGATAGTGGCAGTACCTGGAGACAGCAGAAGAGAAGAAAAAGAACTGGAGAAAATAAAAAATACAAAGACCTAAAAATAGAAATAGAATGGCAAAAGAAAGCAAAGGTAGTATCAATACTAATAGGCACCTTGGGTGCAGTCCCAAAACAATTGGGACACCACTTGAACACCATCAACATTGACACAATCACCATCAAGTCAATTGCAAAAGGCAGCTTCAATTGGAACTGCTTATTTCCTGCAATGATACCTTTACCACCATCAAACATCAACTGCTGCTTATCTCAGGTCTTTGGGAAGGACTTGATAGGTGCACAAAAATGCCAAATCCTATCACCCAAATCCTGGGTGATTGTGCAACAAACCATAATAACTTAAAAGCACCTTCCTTCCTGCAAAGATACCTTTAACACAGTCAAATATCAAAATCTACCTACCAGGTCCTTGATTGATTGACTTGATTTTTTTTTCTTTTTATGACCCTGTAATCCCTTTTTATCGGAGTGGAGTTGGGGGCAACTGAGTGGAGCTGAGCATTTACTGGCTGGATGCCCTTCCTGATGCCTATGCAAAATTCGCAGCAGATATTTACTCTTTGGGCCCTGATAGAGAAGCATCTGTTGCTCCCTGGGATTGAACTCTCAACTTTCCGAGTGGGAGGTGAGCATCTTCATCTCTAGGCCACCGTGCAGCTCTTTGAGAATAACTTGATAGGTTGGGCAAAATGCCAAACTGGCTGAGTATATAACCAACCATAATTTAAGATACTCTTTTGCTTCTATTCTAAATTAGGCCTGGAGGAAAGCTGATTTAGACTTTAGCATCTACAGTGCTAAGTCTTTAAAATTTAAACTTTAACCATCAGTTATTTCTATGGGCTCAATTCAACTGACATGGACATATGCAGGATGAAGAAATGTGTCATATTATAAGGCAAAGTATGTAACTTATTTCTGATATTATGGTTTTTTACTAGATGATCTTTTTAACCTGATCTTGTAAAGTTTGTCATATGAACGTATCAACCACATGAAATACGGAATTTTCCTAAGACATTCTAATATGTTCCTGTTTTCTTTACTATCATTCCCTGACTTCTTTCCCAGTGATTTATTTTATTCTAGACTCTCCTGTCTACTTTTGTAGGAAGTTTTGAATATTTACTTATTTACTTATTAAATTTATTTGCTGTCTATTGTGGGCTACTCTAGGCAGCTTACAACAATAAAAATGAAGAAAAGCAAAGTATAAACAAAACAGAAGTAAAATTATAGCACAATAAAATAAACAATGAAAACTAAAATGAGACTATATCAATGCTATAGATCAGGGGTGTCAAACTGCCGGCCCGCGGGCCAGGTGCATCATAGCGAAACCACGCCCACCCCATTGCCAGCAATGGCAAAAAAAAGTCACGATACGTCGCGACATGTCACGTGATGTTGCGAGTTTGACACCCCTGCTATAGATGGATGGGAGGAGAGCAGAGGGTGAAGGAGGAATCAGTCAGCAATCCAGCCGCTACCTCCAATGTGAATCTAATACTCAGTTTTGGACTTATGGAAGACATCTAATACTTCAGATGTCACATATAATACAGACCATTTAAGTGGTTAAGGCACCAGGCTAGAGACGGGGAGACTAGTCCCACCCTAGGTATGAAAGCTGACTGGATGATTTTGGCCAATCACTTCCCCACAACCCGCAGGGCTATTGTTGTGCGGAAAATAGGAGGAGAAAGGAATATTGGGTATCTTCATCATTGTCAGTTGTTTATAAAAATAAAGACTTTGGTTTATTTTAGATTTTTTTTAAAAAAATCAACCAATCTATCACTTGGGTGGTTTGGCTGAACAGCCAATTTAGAGATCCACTGTAGTCAACAAATGAAAACATAATAGATTTATCATGTTGATAAATATTTAGAAGTCAAGGATGGACAGCGTGAAGGAGTCAGATTTGCCCATTGTTTCACATGATGTAGGATATTTTTAGGGTGAGAGAAGTATTTGCATTCTGAGCACGCTTCCACTTGAAACCCAAATAACAGCTTAACCGTTATGGAAAAGACAGAAGTATGCTTTCTAATCCCATGCCGTTCCAGTTGCTATATATGTAACAAGCATGGGTATGAAATGCTTCACCACTTTAATATTTAGTCTGGCAGGCAGGCACCACATCATGCTCAGCTGGAATGAATAATTGTCCTCCATATGTTATCCAAGTCTTATCTAATTCTCATACTTCTTTAAAACTTCTGTTATTATTGCAAAAGGGTAAAAGCTGCTGATACAAATTTTCCTTCAAAAAGGAAAATTGTGCAGAGTTCTCACAAGATTTTTGAGATATATGTAAACTGCCCAAAGCAATTTATTTATTTATGGATAACTAAATAAAAACATTTCCCTTGGATTTGAAGTAGTATGGCAAGTCAAGGAGGCTGCAGGCCAAATGAACATACAATCGCATCACGAGATACTGTCATATATCTTTGGCTATATTGAAATTAAGGTGGACAAGGACACCATTTAATTAGATATTAAATTTCACTCTTCAAAGCGATTCCATACACACCCATGGAAATTTTCACCATATTTTTTTTATTTGAGGAAAAAGAAAATACACTTTCATATGTATGATGGTAGCAATTTGAAAAGGAGTGCTTGAGAAAAATGCATTGTGTCCAGTTTAATATATGTCTCCTTTCACTGGATCTTCTATTGTGGATTTCAGAGCATAAATGCAACTGCTTCTGTCTTATGCTGTTGTTGTGGCACCTAAGTTTTGTTTCATTGTTCATTGTTTCATTGCTACAATTCAAGTCAAGAGCTTCTTCTGAAATAATTTATGTAAGCTTCGATTGGGGCCCTTGCATCTTCTTCTAAGAGAGTGCTCAGCATGATGTGTCTCAGGCAAGTAATTTAGGAACACTATATGCTATTTCACTTCCAGTTTTCTTACATTGCCTGCAACTCTCCTCATTTATTAGTTCCATGCTTTTATTGCCAAGCCCCCATAGTGCATCTCTGACCCGCTTCTTAGCCATTAGCAAATGCACTCATAACAGAATCATTGATCACCTTCCCAGGCGTCTATGATGTGATTAATGAAATATGCAAAAGGAACAAAATTGTACCCAGAATTGATTTCTGGAGTTTCTTAATGATGTGTTGTTCAAATAGGAACGATTCATTTATTTGCTTGTCTCCCAAGTTTTTTTCCCCCCAACTATTTTTCAACAATCTGTAAGAACTTGCATTCAACAGCACTGGGTATTTGCCTTAGAGTCTCAAAGTACTTTGAGTATCATGAGGTTTCATTTATTTTGCAACCTGCTGATTATCTTTTTTTTTTTCCCCCTAGGTGAGGGGAAAAAATGAGGGGATTTTAAATGAAGTGTGTTCATTGTCTATGGGCTGCATCTGAGATTCGCTGGAGTGGGTTAATTTGTGCACTGAAGGAGATAAGTTATACCACTGTAAATAGTCCTTAGTTTTTAGTGCAGACAAATTAACACTCAGCCAGAATGTAAATCTGAAACAAACAAGATTTTCACAAAAAAGCATATCCACTCCATAGAATATGAGCTGGAGTGGCTCTGAATTAAATGGAGAAGGGATTAGCTGTGCCAGGCATCCTCCACAGGGCTAGCATAAAGTCAGAATAAGAAAACAGCGGCAAGAATCATATTCGCACAATATTGGAAAAATGAAGAAATACCACCAGAGGAAGAAATCATTAAAAAAAAACTAGATTGTGCGGAAATGGACAGACTTACTCTGAGGTTGAAAGAAAAAGAAGAAACAGAATACTATCAAACTGGGGACTTATTTTATCAATGGCTGGAGAAAAGAATAAGGGATTAGGAGTTAAATTTATATTAGTGAATGATAAACTCAGACAACACATTTGTTGAACAAGTACTACTGAATTGTATGAAAAAAACCAATAAAAACTTTTTAAAAAAAAATAAAATAAAATGAAGTCAGACTAAGAAAATATCGCAAGCAGAGAAAATGGCTGGTTTAAATCATCCAGTAAGAGCCCGACTGGTGTAGTGGTTAAAGCATCAGCCTAAAAGCCAGGAGGGTGTGAATTCTATTCCTGCCTTAGGCACAAAGCTGGGCAACTTTGGGCCAGTCACTGTCTCTCAGCCCCAGGAAGAAGACAATGGCAAACCACTTGTGAAATCTTTTCAAGAAAACTGCAGGGACTTGTCCAGATTGCCATTAGGGGTCAAAAAGTGGCACAAATATCATCTGGTAAGATGTAATAAGATGAAACTGTTGAAACTTTCATGGAAATTTACTAGTTTACTAGTTTAATGAAGAGGAGGACGAGGGGGGACATGATAGCAGTGTTCCAATATCTCAGGGGCTGCCCCAAAGAAGAGGGAGTCAAGCTATTCTCCAAAGCGCCTGAAGGCAGAACAAGAAGCAACGGATGGAAACTAATCAAGGAGAGAAGCAACCTAGAACTAAGGAGAAACTTCCTGACAGTTAGAACAATTAACCAGTGGAACAACCTGCCTCCTGAAGTGGTGAATGCTCCAACACTGGAAGTTTTTAAGAAGAGACTGGACAGCCATTTGTCTGAAATGGTATAGGGTTTCCTGCCTGAGCAGGGGGTTGGACTAGATGACCTCCAAGGTCACTTCCAATTTTATTATTATTATTATTATTATTATTATTATTATTATTATTATTATTATTATTATTATTATTATTATTATTATTATTATTATTATTATTATTATTATTATTATTATTATTATTATTATTATTATTATTATTTACTTTTTCCAAAGAGGCAGTAGAATAAAACAATTATAACAGGACTACTATTAAAATGAAGAGAATGGTGTGTTTTTTTACTGATTAATTTATCTATTAAACACACATGTATTTTCAGGGAAATAAAGATTTCAATAGTTTACAATTGAAACAGTTTCAAAATGATCTCATTTGTAAACATCTTTTCTAAGAAAATGGGTTTTAAATAGCATTAGTAAAATAAACAATCCCAAATTTAGAGAGCACCAGCCTACCATGGTATATTTTATGGGTACATTATAGGTATATATTCAATAAACAAAGCATGAGGTTGTCTTCATCTAGAACCTAAAGCAAATATATGGGAATGGAAAATCTTAAAATTGTAAAATATGACAAAGAGGGGCAAAAAACTCGCATTTTTACAGTGCTGGATCTAAGTCCTGTATCCCAGGTCTGTATCACCCTAGAGCCATCAGATTCAAATTCATAGGTTGAGTTGACATATCACACTAAACCATGCTTTATTTTAACCACACTTTGTTTCTATGTGTGTGTAAAAGCTTCACGTGGCACAAAGAGCCATGGAAAAATACATGCTCAGCATCACAAGACAAGATAGAAAGACCTGCTCATGGATTGGAGAACAAACAAAAGTATACAATGCCATCAAGAGAGTAAAAGAATTGAAATGGAAATGGGCTGGTCACATGGCAGGTGGACCAAGGCAGTCATAGATCCCACTTGATAAAAAGCGTCAATGAAAGAGACCTAAAACAAGATGGATTGATGACATCAGCAAGTATTGTGGGCCCAACTGACAAAAGAAAGCTCAGGACCAGTTGTTGGTTGGAAACATGCAGAAGAGGCCTCCATCCTCCAGTGGATAGACAAAGGCTAGAATGATGATGATGTGTGTATGTATATGCATATGCATATGCATACTGCTAAGAACCAAAACATGTTTTAGAAATGCAGTGACCAGGTTTGGAAAGCACACCTAGCCACAACCAAGCAACCCATCTTATGACTTAGGAAGATGCAGAAACCCACCCAGGGAAATGTGAGATGGAAGAAAAATATGGGGAAATGGGAAGAAGGTTTGTTCCAAATGTTGGATCCTAGCAAATTAAGATCACAACTTCTTCATCATCCAGGTTTTTTTTTAAAAGCACATGATTTTCTTCCCCAACTTTAACAAGTCTTCTCATTCATTCACAAGATAATCATAATCGTCATGTATAGCTTCACATGATGGCTTAGTGGGATAGAGGGCCAGTTTGGTCTCGTGGTTGAGACAGGCATAGGGCTTGGCTGCATTTCCTCCAGTAGAAGTTTCAGCTATCAACAGGAATGGCGCTCCAGTCCACAACAAACTATCCAAGGACAATGGAAGATAAACCAGAGCAGATTAGTATATCTCATCTTCTTTGTGAAATCCCCCTCACTCTAATTTTACCTTTCCCAACTCATCAATTTTGAAGGTATCACTTTCTCCACCTTTACTAATAGAAAAAGACAGGATTTACTTGAAGCCAACTTCCCAAGACAGCACCAGCTGCAAACCAATTTTCTTTTCAAGTGGAACTAACAAAAAAAGGGGTCATTGCTTTTCCAGAAGATATTGATAGTATTAGTTTCAAGACTTGCGGTTTTCCACTTAAATAGAATCCTTGTTTGAAGACCTGTATAGATTTTTTTTTTCTTTTTGTCAAGAAGAAGGGAAGTGGGGAAAAAAACACTCAGAGGACAGGAGGAGAAATAGATTTAAATTAAGAAAAAGTTGATTTAAGATAAAGGTTTGGGAAACAACTAGGCAGACTTAACTTATACTTTATTTAAGTAAACCATTGTTGGAAAGCCTCAAGTAATAAATATCTTCCTAGTTCCCACTTGGGAGGTTGGAAATGAAGTCAGAAAGATTGTTGCAATTACTTTGCCCCACTTCAGATTTGAGTGTGGATGTTTCACTATTTCTCCTAATGATATTTTCAATATGAGGACTAATATTTAGAGCATCCCAGATCTAAATTACTCCAGCTCAATTTCTCGAATTTGAGATTTCCTGTATTTGGAAAAAGCCTGCTTCAAAAGTTGAAGAAGAAGGAGATCTGAAGCCAGATTCCTTCCTCTAAGTGTTTAGCTTCAGCTCCCATATTGGAACAGAAAACGTTGGAAGAGAAGATGTTTTTGTCACATTACCCCATTGACCCACTCTTAACAAGTCAGGAAAGATAGCTTGCCATTTCCTCTTTTTTTTTTTTTCACTTTGGCAATGTTCATCTTGATCCTTCTTGTTATTCTGTCCTTTATGCCTGGAACTGCCCTCAATCCAACGGCTTACAAATCTCTTAAAAAACTGAAAAAGCATTCAACCATGTTGGACAGTCATTTCTTACACTGCCTTGAGCGCATCCTTCTCTGTTATTCAGCATAACAAGGGACTTTGATCAAATCTTATAATTTCCCCCATTTTGTTCCTGCAGAGTCCATTCTTTGGCTTTTGGGCAATTGCTGTTCATCCCAGGAAGCTTGCAGAAGAGCTATTTATGATCAGCTTTAAGCATCAGTACAGAAAGGTTCATTTCAGCTTTATTATGTGGTTGGCAGGGTCCATTTCTAAAAATCTATCAATTACTACCCATGGAAAGTAAATGGTCCTGGATGCATTTAACTGGCTATTGAACATTTCTTAATGTTCTGAAATAATAAGGCAGCTCCTTTTAAATTTGATTCTGAGATTGAGGAACTGGCTTCTTGAGAAATCTCCCAAGTAGGATCTTTCCAGTTCCTATCAAGATTGCTTTAACGTATCTTCTACCAAGTCTCCAACCGACAGGGGAGGTCTCTAAGGAATGATTCCCCCTCCATCCTGGGGTACGCTATAAGAAAAAAAATATTGATACTCTAGCTCTGAACAGAGAAGAACAACTTGTTTTTTCTAATGCAAATAGTGAAGTTAACAAGTACTAGAATTATGTTAGAGAACAATAAATGTGCTTTCGAACTGTGGTGCTGGAGAAGACTGGTGAGAATCTCTTGGACTGCAAGGAGATCAAATCAGTCAATCAATACTGACTCTCCTTTGGACGCACAGATTCTGAAGCTGAAGCTCAAACACTGTGACTACCAAATGAGAAGAGAGGACTCATTGGAAAAGACCCCGGTGTTGGGAAAGATGGAAGGCAGAAGGGGGTGAGAGGATGAGATGGTCAAACAGTATCATTGACACAACGAGTGTGAATTTGGGCAAACTCTGGGAGACAGTGGAGGACAGGGAAGCTTGGTGTGTCCGTGGGGTCGTGAAGAGTCGGACATGACTTAGCAACTAAATCACAGCAATGATAAATTATGGGACTAAGAGGTATGGATCTTTTCCACTGTAGCAGAAAGACTTGCTCAGGACCACTAGTTAATACAAAAGAGACTCTGCAGAACATTTGAAAAGCACAATACATATTTTAACTCCATCTCATATTGGGATATTTATTTGAATAACCATCTCTTTGTAGACGATTTTAATTTTTTGTACTCTTTCTTGATTCACATTCCTGGATTGAGTCTTCAGTTGCTTCTCCTCCCCTTCTTCAATGACTGGATAACATCCAAATGGACAATTTGTTCACAAATGAATCCTATCTGGACAAGGTGCTGGAAAGAGACATGAACCTGTCTAGCTGAAACTCCCCAAAACTGGAGAGAATTCCCCGAGAGCAGCATCATACAGAAATCTATTTAAGGTTCTCTCTCAACAGTCAAGCTCATCCTTGATCAAGAGAGCTTCCTATACACTGCTTCAGGCTTCCTTTCAATACTGATTCCATCTGTTCTTGTTCTTAAAATATTAAGGCCCAGCTGCTGACAAAGCATCAGAATACCAGAAAACTTATCCATGGCCGTTCAGCCTGAGAACTCATCTTGATTAAACCCTTCTGTCTGCAACTTTATGTTTATTCCACAACTAAGGAAGTTTTACCAGCTTCCTGCTGTGCTATCTGAAGAATATGAGGGTTATATAGCACTCAGCCAAGCAAGATTAGCTGCTCTGCATGATTCCTGTCTCTCCGCTTACTACTTCAACCCATCACCATGCTGCCCTGTAAAAGAGTTAGCATTATTTCCTCTAAATTTAACAGCATTGCTAAGTGAATTTCAGCTATGTGCTCTAACTCTTGGGAGGCACCTGTCTGTATTTTGTGAATTCATTCTGGATGAGTGTAAATGTAAGAAAAAGAGCTCTTGTCTGCCTCCTCCCCTCCCATTTCTACATAGACAACTGCCTTACATCAGAACATGCTGTTTGTTCAACTAACCTAGTATTGACTACTTAAATTGATAGAAACTGTCTGGATTTCCCAAAGCATCTGTTTTGATCTGAGGTGGCTTCTGAAATCTGGCCAAGGATGCATCTTGTTGTGGGTGGGTGGATTGAGATACCTCCTTCTCTAAATGGTATTAAGATCCCTTGTGCTATGTCAAGGTAATGATTTAAAAGCTAACCAGCTGATGTAATGTGAGATATATGCTGTAATGATGGGAATGACTCAGCAGGGTCTATGTCCCTTTAAGAGCCAGCTGGGTCTGTGTCCCTTTAAGAGTTTTGTATAAAAGGGACGGCTCCACAGATGTGTGCTCTCTCTCTTCTGTGTCCTGCTGTAACTGCTGTGTGTTGGAGACTGCTGTATTAACACATGAATTTATATTGTTCCTGGTGTATGATATTGTAGATAGTGTAAGATAAACCACCATTTAATATAGACTGCTGTTTACGGTGTTTACTCCTGGGTTATCTCAGCGCAATAAGACTGCATGCTCTGACATGCTGCTTCTTATTGATGTCTTACTAGAGTCATAGGCAATTCTCTTTCTCAAATGGTATCCTTGGAGGTTGGCTTTAAAAGTCATCTTGTCCAAATGGCTTTCCATCCTCAAGGAGTTCTATTTTGGACTAGGGAAGAGAAGAGGAACTGCCAGAATGGATGAACCATAACGAGGCCTAAATATTTTATCTTTCCCTTTCCTGGTTATTAAGCATGCAGCCCCCTAATTAAAAAAAAATAAAAATCCAAGTTCCAAAGTACAGGTAATCCTCGACTTACAACTGTTTGTTTTGTGAATGCTCAAAGTTACAGCGGCACTGAAAAAAAAGTCACTTATGACCATTTTATACACTTTCGACCGTTGCAGCATCCCTGTGATCAAAATTCAATTGGCGACTGACTCATATTTATGACAATTGCAGTGTCCTGGGATCATGTGATCCCCTTTTGTGACCTTCTGACAAGCAAAATCAAATCGGGAAGCGAGATTCACTTAACAACCATGTTATTCACTTAACAACTGCAGTGATTCACCTAACAACTCTGGCAAGAAAGGTCATAAAATGAAACAAAATTCATTAACAAATGTCTCAGTTAGCAACATAAATTTGGGGCTCCCTTGTGATCATACATTGAGGACTACCTGCATATCAAACTGTTTAAAATAGTGTTGCAAATATCTGTAAATTGGTGATACGACATGAGATATTGCTTTGCATCATAACTGCAGGTCGTGCTAGAATTTAACTCACTTTAGCTCAGCTCCTATTTTCCCCATATATTTTGTGGGGATCCTAAGAGTTTCCCCCACTGCCCTTTGCTCATTCAGATTCAGGGTTCTTCCATAAGATTTTTGATTTTATTTTTTTTTGTTCTCTGGCTTTCACACATCTTTCCATAAAGAGCCTGCCTTTTTCCTCTTTCCCCCCTGCTGACAAAATGGTTCCCCGTGGCTCTAAATGTGCCTTCTTTACAGCCGGGCGATGGAAAAAGTTGCAGAAAGGACTGAGAGCTTTATGGGAAGCCAAGAGGTTGCTGACGTTTTCCTAAGACGATGTGGAAATTTCCAGACTCAGAATCCTTTTTCAAGTTCTTTTCGCCAAAACATATACCGGATTCCTGCTGGAACGAAATAGCCTTGTGAATCTAATTGCTATTCTTGCATAATACTGAATAGATACCATGGCAGATTCTTTTCATGCTCTAAATAGTATTAGCTCCATTACTCGTTCTACTTGTGGCTGTACATTTTGCTTTCCCAGTTTTGCCTTTGGATTATTTAAAAATAGTGGATTTTCCATAAAACCTTATTTGGACTATTTGTTTCTTTGGAGAATATTTTGCTCTTTGTGGGATAATCCACTGAGGATGCCTTCAGAAGGAATGCTACTAAATAGAATATAATTTGCATAAGAAACACCTTATCCATTTTTTAAATGAGATGAAGTGAGGTTCACTCATGAGAAGGTGTTGTAGATTCACCATGACATAAAGTTATTCCTTCCTTGAATATCCTACAACCATATGACAGTGCATGATGTAGCAATGTAGTGATTTTGATGATTACTTTAAAGAGGTATATTAATATGCATTGTTTTCAAAAATTAGTTATAATAGATTTGTGATTAAGATAGGCACTAGTTGAATTACATAGAAACAGTCAGAAGAAAATACTGTAGTAGTTAATTGGAGGAAATATATATATTTCTATTTAAATGTTAATGATTGCTTTTGGAAGGCAAATGTTCAATGTACTTTTTTTAAAAAACAAAATGCTGCCAATATGCTGCAGGACAAAGACTAAGCATACAGGTTCAGGCAGTGCCCACTCCCATTGTTACCCAAAGGCAATTTAATGTATAGTACAATGGAATGCACAAATTATTAAATATCAAACTGGAGCATAATCAGAATACAGAATATAGAGTAACAGAATTGGAAAGGACCTTGGAGGTCTTCTAGTCCAATCCCCTGCTCAAGCAGGAGACCCTGTACCATTCAAATGACTGTCCAATGTCTTCTTAAAAATATACATAATTTCAATTAGACTATACTTAAAATGAAATTGGATTTAGTGGGGTTTTTCTTCTCCTTTTGACTGTGAGATACCTTAATACAGGTAAGGTATCCTCTTACCCAACCCATAGCATGCTTCTCAAAAGTCAGAAGTGTGTCCCCCAATTCTACCACAATATATAGATAGAAATCAAGATATAAATGGAATTCAAGAGTTAATGAACAAAGATGAGTCATCCAATTATGGAAATCTGTTTGAGGAAATATTCTCACACTTTTTCATAATGTGGCATATCTATCTAATTTTCACAGGTACACCACTTACTAAGCCTAGAGTTAGACTTGAGGAATGAAACCTTTAGGACCTCTGTGGATCTTAAGAGCATAATGCCAGTTAAGATTAGCTCCATTAGTGTAATATGATGGGCTACAGAGTAGGGAGAAAGGACAGACACTAGCAGTTAGTATGGGAGAATAATGTTTGAGTAATACACAAGATCAGCTAGGATCTTTCTGCCTTGCTCCTGCATTGAAGTAGTCATTATGAGGGCTGCAGAAAACAGAGCATTTGTGGCTCTAGTAATGAGCTACAAGATGAAAATTGGACTGCTGACTATGATCTTGTTGCTGAATTGGGAAATCATGGCTTTTGTAGCAGACATGCAGTGCTTTTTGCTGTTGTTGAATATGAAGGTGGCATTACTTTGAAATCGTAGTTACTCTTTCCTGCTAGCCTTCTCTCAACTGGCATTAGGCTATAATTTCTGTCTTCCTGTACCAGCAGGCTCAAGGATGATAGCCAGAAGGTAGTAGATTGTGAAACAGGAAATTATTCATGGTACTCCTTACTGACTTATTTATTACCTTTCAAACCAGCCCAGCGATCAGTTACAAAGGTTCTGTACAAATTAGTTAAAAAGAACAGAAAACAGAACAGAATTAAAGAATTTACAAAACTGGCAGTATAGAAGAGCTTAAAAAGAGCAGCAATGATGACAATAACAGACACAGCATGTAAATCATTGTACAGATTATTTTCTGTTCCATATATTCCCATCATTCTGAAGCCTCCCTGTCCATCCATGCTTCCCAATCTGGAAAAAGCAGAAAATATTCTCATATTACATATTTCCTGAATTTAACAGAGCATGGGAAGCCAGGGAGACTGCAGACAATTCAAGAAATGATTGTAGAGTAAAAATAAGACTTTCCCGGATTTTATGAAAAGAAAATGTTTGCATAGTTATGTTTATGATTTTACTTGTTAGAATTATAGTTCACCAAGTTGGCATATAGCGCACTCCTATTTTCCCCCAAATAGCAACAACAATTCCCATCTTGTATCTCCACAATAACAGCCCTGTGAATAGTAAACTACATTGGATTGAAAGTTCTAACCAACTTGGTGAATTTATAACTATAAGTGGACTTGAACCCAGTGCCAGGTCCTAGTCCTAGCCACTGCACAGGTTTGGCTCTCTTGTACCCAAACAAATCTACCATATTCCATCTAGAATTTCCTTGAATTTATCTCCTTTTTTGAAAGAAATTTTCACAGTACATTTTCTGAATGTAAACTTCTGGAAAATAATAGAGGATAATTTATCTGCTCAATGTTGTGTCTTAAGCTACAAAGCTTCTGCCCTTGGAGGGATTGTTTGGGACCTCCTCTCAGTGGGAGATTACAACTTTGATCATTCATAAATAATGATGAATATTTAAAGAACTTGGTGGTAGTGCTGGCATTAGTGCTTCTGAGTATATAGTTACCTAGAAGCAAAGATTTGTAGCTCTGATTCCCCTCCTAGATTACAGTCCAATTCAGCCTCTTCCTAATTACCCTGCATTAATAGGAAATCTGTTTTATCTGCTTCAATCAGCAGTTGCAAAGCGTTCCCATGTTTTATTTGTTTTGATGTCCTTGATGCACTTCCAACAATCTGACCTTTAGACTACATTTTCAATTCATTTTTACTGGAGATTGTCATATTATGGTCCTAACATAGCTAGCATAAAGAACTGTTGTTCCAAAAAGAGACTGAATGAGACTCTATATAACTGCTGGAACAGGGAACGTGGAAACATGGACTTGCTGACTATTTTTACAAAGATTGCTATTTATGAGTTCCCTTTGCTGGTCATTTGTGATTGATTGAGTGATTGAGTGATTTCTGAGCTTTGCAATTTCTGCCCTAGATCTCACATCATCAGTAAGTTATACATAGCCTTTGGATTGTCATTTTTAAGGACTATAGGCCATTGCTTTAAAAATGAAGTCTGAATCATATTGATCAAAATATCTGAATCATATCAGGTACTGTGATAAATACAGATTAGATTATGGCTGCAACCTGTCAATACTGCATGCCTTTTAAATGAATTAGCAACACAAGAATAGCTAAATTGACATCCTGAATGCACTTTCAAGTATGCATGGTATTTATAATCCATGCCAATTTTGCATGTGTTCATTGCTAAATCAATTCATTTCCAGTTCCACACACATCTTCATCTTTTTTTAAAAAAAATGTGCAGATAAAAATTACATAGGAACACATTTTATACAACCATGACCTTTTGCACATGCCTTTGCATGTATTTTGAGTAGAACAATATTAAGAACTAGCAACCTTCCAGTTTCTAGAAGCCTTTCACTGCTTCCCCTCAGAAGAAAGTAAAGGTGAAAAGAAGTTTGTTTCGGCAACTGATAATGCTTTTTATTTTTTTTCTCTTGGGTTGCAAAAGGGGGAAAAAAAACTATTTTAAGGTTAGCAGGAAAGCATGGAGGATGGCAGAACGCTGAAATCACGAGACCCCTCTAGTTTCTCAACTTGGCCTTTCTCCTGAAACTCAGAAGACCAAGGAGCCTAGGCATCAAGACACAATGACATTGATCTGTACAACACAAACAGATTAAAGTCACCAGGCAATTGCACACTTGGGTCACTACATCACAAACAATCAAGAAAGGATACACAAAGAGAATAGAGAAAACAGAATTTTGCTCACTGTTGTTTCTGTCTAGACAAGGGTCTTTTAAGAATAAGGATAAGCACTATGAAGAATGGTTGCAAGAACTGGGTATGGCTGGCCTAGCGAAAAGAAGGACTAGAGGTGACATGATAGCAGTATTCCAGTATTTGAGGGGCTGCCACAGAGAAGAGGGGCTCAACTTATTTTCCAAAGCACCAGAGGACAATGGATGAAAACTGATCAAGGAGACAAGCGACCTGGAATTAAGGAGAAACTTCCTAAAAGTGAGAACAATTAACCAGTGGAATGGCTTGCCTTCAGAAGTTGTGGGAGCTCCATCACTGGAGGTTTTTAGAGAAGAAACTAGACAGCCATGTGTCTGAAATGGTATAGAGACCCTGTTTAAGTGGAGGGTTGGACTAGAAGACCTCGAAGGTCCCTTCCAGCTGTATTCTGATTGATTGACTTCCATAGTTGTTATTTTAACAAGAGAAGCCAGAAGTAGAGGAATATATGTATATTTGTGTGTGTGTGTGTGTGTGTGTGTGTGTGTAAGTAAGTATATGCCCTTGTTTTGAAGCTTTTCTTTGAGAAATGGAAGTTATCAGCCTCAGAGAAAGTACTGTAAGTGTCAGAAGGATTCTTCTGTACTTACTCCCCTATATATTTCCATTTAATTTAAAGAAAAAAACATAGCAGTCTTAAAATATTTTTCAAGGGAGAAGAGAATGTTGGTAAACACTTCTCATGTGAGTCCCGATGCGCTTGCATTTAACTAATTATGAGGTAGCCAAGGGATATAAACATATTTTTTCTTGCCAGCAGCCAACATCCTCCCCAAATTAATTAATTAAATGAATTAAAATAAATGTTAATAAATTGCTCCTTAAAATATTTATATTAACACTAATTAAATGAAATAAATGCAGGAGGAGAAAACTCGTTTCACAATACATTTGTTTTTGGTTTGGTTTTATATATATATATATATATATATATATATATATATATATATATATATATATATATATATATATATATATATATATATATATATCTTTGATAACTGCAAAAATACGAATCCCGGGCATATCTGTTCAATAACACAGTCCTCGATCTCCGGGAGAAATATAAACCAGCTGTTTATTGTTAAAAAGTTTAAAACAATAAAAACAACTATTTACAATATTAAAACAACTTAGCTTTCGCTGGTCCTCTGCCAGCGTCCTCAGAGTAAAGTTTTGGGGTGGAAATTACTTTTATAAACCTTGCTAGCCTAACTGCTTACTCATTGACCGTGTGATAGGGCCATCCGTCCTGGCTGACCGTAATTGCCTTAATTGTCCCGCCTCCTCTTTTTTGCACTCCAGTTCTCCAACCTTCCTCCCTCCCATCCTTGTCAATCCCCTCCTTCCTGGCGTTGCCACCGTTGGCTTGCTTTCCAGCTGCTCCCCCGTACTCGTTCTGGGCCTTACACCCAGATCCGGTGTCTTAGATGCCTTCCCATTGCCGCTCCCCTCCTTTCCATCCCGTTTGTCTGCCCGTTGTTCCTGTCTTCCACTATCTATCCCTATTAGTGCTATTTCCTCCGATTTCCTTCCGCGCTTGGATGTGCGTGCGCACAGCTGTATCCCGTCCCTCTGCCTCGTCTGCCTACGATCAACTGGGCTATCTGCCGGCTCACTCCTGAATTCACCTCCTCTCATCCTTGCAGATCCTATCCTTCCTAATGTTGCTGCCGTTGGTGCGTTAGCCAACTGCCTCACCTTCCCCCCCTCCTTCTTATCCCTTTGAACCATCTGCTGTACCTGCCTTCCATTATCTATCCCTCTGGGTCCTATTCCTTCCAATCTTTCTGCATGCCTGGGTGTGCGCATGCACAGCCGCATCCTATCCTTCTGCCTCATCTGCCTAAGCTCAGCTGAGCCACCTGCTGCCTCGCCCTCAGTTCCACCCTCTCCCTTCCTTACCGATCTTATCCTTCCTGGTGTCATCGCTCCTGATGCGCCTTCCACCCCCACCCCCACACGCGTTTTGGGTCGCGCGGCTAGGTCTGGCATCCTCACTGCCCCCCCATTGGCCATTCCGGGCCGCACGTCCAGATATGCTTTTAATGTCTGATATGCCGGGGGCAATTCTACGTGTCGATTAATTGAGCCCGCATCTGAGAACCAGGCCTCCTTCAGTAGGCGCCCTCCTTTGGAGGCATCCTGGGCGATGGCTTTTGCCCCCATGAAGTCAAATGAGTGTCCATTATCCACCATATGCGTCCATATTTGGGAATACTGCTCCTGCCTTTTGACGGCCAATTTGTGTTCATGTACCCTGGTTTTTATCCGTTTGGCCGTCTCTCCCGTGTAATTACACTGGCAATCCTTGCAGTGCACCCTATAGACCACCGATGATTTTTCCTCCTCTGGCAGTGGTTCCTTAGGGCGCATCGTTTTCATACGGAGTGTTTGGTTGGGTCGGTGGGCCACCCTGATGTTATGCGGCGCTAATATGCGAGCCGTTGCCTCTGACACCCCCTGGACGTAAGGTATCGTTGTCCAGGATATTGTCTCTAGGTCCTCTGGTGCTCTACGGGGTTCCTGGCGCTTACTATATCTTTGGACAAAACTGGCCGGGTAGCCGTTCCACCTGCATACCTGGTGGAGATGGGCACATCCAAGCGCGGAGATGTGCACATCCAGCGCGAAGGAAATCGGCAGGAAATAGCACTAATAGTGATTATACGTGGAAGACAGGAACAACGGGCAGACAAGACGGGATGGAAAGGAGGGACAGCTAGCAATGGGAAGGCATCTTAAGACCCCGATCTGTGGTGTATAGGCCCATAACGAGTACTGGGAGCATCTGGAAAGCAAGCCACGGCGGCAACAGCCAGAGGAGGGTATTGACCAATTGATGTAAGGGATGAAGGTTGGAGAACTGGAGTGCAAAAAAGAGGAGGCGGGAAAACAATTAGGCAATTACGGTCAGCCAGACGGATGGCCCTATCACAGGCGGTCAATGAGTAAGCAGTTATGCTAGCAAGGTTTATAAAAGTAATATTCACCCCAAAACTTTACTCTGAGGACGCTGGCAGATGACCAGCGAAAGCTAAGTTGTTTTAATATTGTAAATAGTTGTTTTTATTGTTTTAAACTTTTTAACAATAAACAGCTGGTTTATATTTCTCCCGGAGATCGAGGACTGTGTTATTGAACAGATATGCCCGGGATTCGTATTTTTGCAGTTATCAAAGACATTTACGGAAGAGCACTATTGCTCCAAGCCAGGAGGTGGGAGAACCTTGCCAAACGGGAGGCCGTTAATTACCGAAAATTGGCCTTCCTACATGATTGCATCCGCAATGACTTGCCACCCAAATCCTTGCGTAGGAGGCCGGTGGTGAACTCCATAGAAGCACAGATGGCAGTCCGGCAATTCCAGCGCCGGACTATACGTGCCTTAATTAATGACCATCACAGGCGCATTAATACTGGGTTGCCCAGGATTCGGAGGTGCCAGGAGCTCTGCCGATCCACACTGGCACAACAGCATTATGAGACCCTCAACCGGCACATATATGAAACCACACACAGGGCACGCCAGCAAAAGACTGAAACGCTCCAGAGAAAGATGGAGACCCTAAAAAGAGCACATAATCACAACCACAATTCCGGACTGGTCCATAATGTGTCATCAAGAGGCCTCACTGATGAGGAAACCAGGCTACTACAATGGGATACGGGCCTTAATCTGATGGATGCCCAACCCATTGATTTCATTGCAGCCGTGGAACCTACAATACAAAACATGGTTACTAACGACGCAGAAAAAAACTCTATAAGGCAGCGGGTCACGGGGCTACTCATGAACCACAAACAACACCACGTCTTACCAGCAGGGGAGAGGAAGGCCCTAGAGGAGCTACGGAAGGACAAATCCATTGTGATCCTACCGGCAGATAAGGGCAGGGCAACGGTTGTCATGGACAGGGCCACATATAACAGCAAGGCCCAGTCCCTACTAAACGACACCAGTGCATATAGAGTGACCAAGATAGACCCTACAACGTCCATGAAGAATCAGCTCAATAAAATCATGGATAGGCTTAAAAGACGGGGGGGAATGAATGAAGAAGAGCTGAGGGCCATACGGCCTAGGGACTCGGCAATGGCGAGATTCTACGGCTTGCCAAAAATACACAAAGAGGGGATCCCTTTAAGACCCATTGTGGCGTTTAGGGGTACACCAATGTTTGGCCTGGCTAGATGGCTAAGTCAGCGGCTACAGCATCTAGTAGAGGATGGTACAACCACGGTAAAATCGTCGCAGGAGTTCCTACAGAGACTCAAAGCAGTGAGAATACAAGATGATGAGACCATGATTTCATTTGATGTGACGTCGTTGTTCACATCTATCCCACAAGAGCTGGCTGTTTCAACTATAAAAGATCTATTACAGCTAAAGGGATTGCAAAGTCATGGTTCCCTTAAGATGGAAGACGTCATCAAACTGCTGCAGTTGTGTCTGAGAACACATTTCACGTTCCAGGACACGATGTATGAACAAATCAAGGGCACGCCGATGGGGTCTCCCATCTCGGGTGTTATCGCTGAGGCGGTCCTACAGTGCCTGGAGGCTAAGGCAATGGCCGTTTACCACCCAGAATTTTGGGCCAGATATGTGGACGATACGTTCGCTATCGTTAAACGGACTGAAAAAGCTGCCTTTATGGAAAGATTGAATGCGGTGTTCCCGGACATACAATTTACAGCGGAGGAGGAAGCCAACGGTAGTTGGCCTTTCTGGACGTATTAGTCACGCGCCAAGCCAACGGCACCCTCCACACAACTGTATACAGGAAAGCGACCCATACCGACAGGATGCTGCATTACACGAGCAACCACCCGGCAGCCCACAAGATCGCATGCATTCGGACGTTATTTGCACGTATAGATACGCATTGCAGTACCAAAAAGGCCAAGCAAGTGGAACGTGCCCATCTCCACCAGGTATGCAAGTGGAACGGCTACCCGGCCAGTTTTGTCCAAAGATATAGTAAGCGCCAGGAACCCCGTAAAGCACCAGAGGACCTAGGGACAATATTCTGGACAACAATACCTTACGTCCAGGGGGTGTCAGAGGCAACGGCTTGCATATTAGCGCCACATAACATCAGGGTGGCCCACCGACCCGACCAAACACTCCGTATGAAAACGATGCGCCCTAAGGAACCACTGCCAGAGGAGGAAAAATCATCGGTGGTCTATAGGGTGCACTGCAAGGATTGCCAGTGTAATTACACGGGAGAGACGGCCAAACGGATAAAAACCAGGGTGCATGAACACAAATTGGCCGTCAAAAGGCAGGAGCAGTATTCCCAAATATGGACACATATGGTGAATAATGGACACTCATTTGACTTCATGGGGGCAAAAGCCATCGCCCAGGATGCTTCCAAAGGAGGGCGCCTATTGAAGGAGGCCTGGTTCTCAGATGCGGGCTCGATTAATCGACACGTAGAATTGCCCCCGGCATATCAGACATTAAAAGCATATCTGGACGTGCGGCCCGGAATGGCCAATGGGGGGGCATCGAGGATGCCGGACCTAGCCGTGCGACCCAAAACGCGTGTGGGGGTGGGGGTGGAAGGCGCATCAGGAGCGATGACACCAGGAAGGATAAGATCGGTAAGGAAGGGAGGGGGTGGAACTGAGGGCGAGGCAGCAGGTGACTCAGCTGAGCTTAGGCAGATGAGGCAGAAGGATAGGATGCGGCTGTGCGTGCGCACACCCAGGCATGCAGAAAGATTGGAAGGAATAGGACCCAGGGGGGTAGATAATGGAAGGCAGGTACAGCGGATGGTTCAAAGGGATAAGAAGAAGGGGGGGAAGGTGAGGCAGTTGGCAAACGCACCAATGGCAGCAACATTAGGAAGGATAGGATCTGCAAGGATGAGAGGAGGTGAATTCAGGAGTGAGCCGGCAGATAGCCCAGCTGATCGTAGGCAGATGAGGCAGAGTGATGGGATACGGCTGTGCGCACGCACATCCAAGCGCGGAAGGAAATCGGAGGAAATAGCACTAATAGGGATGGATAGTGGAAGACAGGAACAATGGGCAGACAAACGGGATGGAAAGGAGGGGAGCGGCAATGGGAAAGCATCTAAGACACCGGATCTGGGTGTAAGGCCCAGAACGAGTACGGGGGAGCAGCTGGAAAGCAAGCCAACGGCGGCAACGCCAGGAAGGAGGGGATTGACAAGGATGGGAGGGAGGAAGGTTGGAGAACTGGAGTGCAAAAAAGAGGAGGCGGGACAATTAAGGCAATTACGGTCAGCCAGGACGGATGGCCCTATCACACGGTCAATGAGTAAGCAGTTAGGCTAGCAAGGTTTATAAAAGTAATTTCCACCTCAAAACTTTACTCTGAGGACGCTGGCAGAGGACCAGCGAAAGCTAAGTTGTTTTAATATTGTAAATAGTTGTTTTTATTGTTTTAAACTTTTTAACAATAAACAGCTGGTTTATATTTCTCCCGGAGATTGAGGACTGTGTTATTGAACAGATATGCCCGGGATTCGTATTTTTGCAGTTATCAAAGACATTTACGGAAGAGCAGTATTGCTCCAAGCCAGGAGGTGGGAGAACCTTGCCAAACAGGAGGCCGTTAATTACCGAAAATTGGCCTTCCTACATGATTGCATCCGCAATGACTTGCCACCCAAATCCTTGCGTAGGAGGCCGGTGGTGAACTCCATAGAAGCACAGATGGCAGTCCGGCAATTCCAGCGCCGGACTATACGTGCCTTAATTAATGACCATCACAGGCGCATTAATACTGGGTTGCCCAGGATTCGGAGGTGCCAGGAGCTCTGCCGATCCACACTGGCACAACAGCATTATGAGACCTTCAACCGGCACATATGTGAAACCACACAGAGGGCACGCCAGCAAAAGACTGAAACGCTCCAGAGAAAGATGGAGACCCTAAAAAGAGCACATAATTACAACCACAATTCCGGACTGGTCCATAATGTGTCATCAAGAGGCCTCACTGATGAGGAAACCAGGCTACTACAATGGGATACGGGCCTTAATCTGATGGATGCCCAACCCATTGATTTCATCGCAGCCGTGGAACCTACAATACAAAACATGGTTACTAACGACGCAG
The DNA here is from genome assembly GCA_023970755.1 of Azemiops feae. NCBI lineage: Eukaryota > Metazoa > Chordata > Lepidosauria > Squamata > Viperidae > Azemiops > Azemiops feae. Next base: position 596,087 of record JALGBA010002138.1, read on the forward strand.
AAAAAAACTCTATAAGGCAGCGGGTCACGGGGCTACTCATGAACCACAAACAACACCACGTCTTACCAGCAGGGGAGAGGAAGGCCCTAGAGGAGCTACGGAAGGACAAATCCATTGTGATCCTACCGGCAGATAAGGGCAGGGCCACGGTTGTCATGGACAGGGCCACATATAACAGCAAGGCCCAGTCCCTACTAAACGACACCAGTGCATATAGAGTGACCAAGATAGACCCTACAACGGTCATGAAGAATCAGCTCAATAAAATCATGGATAGGCTTAAAAGACGGGGGGGAATGAATGAAGAAGAGCTGAGGGCCATACGGCCTAGGGACTCGGCAATGGCGAGATTCTACGGCTTGCCAAAAATACACAAAGAGGGGATCCCTTTAAGACCCATTGTGGCATTTAGGGGTACACCAATGTTTGGCCTGGCTAGATGGCTAAGTCAGCGGCTACAGCATCTAGTAGAGGATGGTACAACCACGGTAAAATCGTCGCAGGAGTTCCTACAGAGACTCAAAGCAGTGAGAATACAAGATGATGAGACCATGATTTCATTTGATGTGACGTCGTTGTTCACATCTATCCCACAAGAGCTGGCTGTTTCAACTATAAAAGATCTATTATAGCTAAAGGGATTGCAAAGTCATGGTTCCCTTAAGATGGAAGACGTCATCAAACTGCTGCAGTTGTGTCTGAGAACACATTTCACGTTCCAGGACACGATGTATGAACAAATCAAGGGCACGCCGATGGGGTCTCCCATCTCGGGTGTTATCGCTGAGGCGGTCCTACAGTGCCTGGAGGCTAAGGCAATGGCCGTTTACCACCCAGAATTTTGGGCCAGATATGTGGACGATACGTTCGCTATCGTTAAACGGACTGAAAAAGCTGCCTTTATGGAAAGATTGAATGCGATGTTCCCGGACATACAATTTACAGCGGAGGAGGAAGCCAACGGTAGTTTGGCCTTTCTGGACGTATTAGTCACGCGCCAAGCCAACGGCACCCTCCACACAACGGTATACAGGAAAGCGACCCATACCGACAGGATGCTGCATTACACGAGCAACCACCCGGCAGCCCACAAGATCGCATGCATTCGGACGTTATTTGCACGTATAGATACGCATTGCAGTACCAAAAAGGCCAAGCAAGTGGAACGTGCCCATCTCCACCAGGTATGCAGGTGGAACGGCTACCCGGCCAGTTTTGTCCAAAGATATAGTAAGCGCCAGGAACCCCGTAGAGCACCAGAGGACCTAGAGACAATATCCTGGACAACGATACCTTACGTCCAGGGGGTGTCAGAGGCAACGGCTCGCATATTAGCGCCGCATAACATCAGGGTGGCCCACCGACCCGACCAAACACTCCGGATGAAAACGATGCGCCCTAAGGAACCACTGCCAGAGGAGGAAAAATCATCGGTGGTCTATAGGGTGCACTGCAAGGATTGCCAGTGTAATTACACGGGAGAGACGGCCAAACGGATAAAAACCAGGGTACATGAACACAAAATGGCCGTCAAAAGGCAGGAGCAGTATTCCCAAATATGGACGCATATGGTGAATAATGGACACTCATTTGACTTCATGGGGGCAAAAGCCATCGCCCAGGATGCCTCCAAGGGAGGGCGCCTACTGAAGGAGGCCTGGTTCTCAGATGCGGGCTCGATTAATCGACACGTAGAATTGCCCCCGGCATATCAGACATTAAAAGCATATCTGGACGTGCGGCCCGGAATGGCCAATGGGGGGGCAGTGAGGATGCCAGACCTAGCTGCGCGACCCAAAACGCGTGTGGGGGTGGGGGTGGAAGGCGCATCAGGTGCGATGACACCAGGAAGGATAAGATCGGTAAGGAAGGGAGAGGGTGGAACTGAGGGCGAGGCAGCAGGTGGCTCAGCTGAGCTTAGGCAGATGAGGCAGAAGGATAGGATGCGGCTGTGCATGCGCACACCCAGGCATGCAGAAAGATTGGAAGGAATAGGACCCAGGGGGATAGATAATGGAAGGCAGGTACAGCGGATGGTT